>CANUEZ040000020.1:1200000-1800000 GCA_948099385.1 Fasciola hepatica
AATTCATTTGCTTCCAGGACAGTTTCAACGGCGTTCAAGTACAATCGAGAGGATCGAACAATTTCGAGGATGATGTACTCATGGACAAGTTACTTCTTGTTCGACGAAAATTATCCTATTCGAAACAATGCAGTTCGGTGTTTCGGATAATATTTCAAGTCAGTGTTGTTCTATGAATTCGGGCTAAAATGGTAACCGGAGCTGTGCAGATTGTTTACTTTCCTGATTTAGCTGATTGTCTTGCTACGCTCGGGATTCGAACAAAGCCAAATATAATATTTTCATTTACAGAATTAGGTATACTACTGTAATGACTAATGCAATTTCTGATAGTCAAGCTTAGGTTATTTTACCTTATGGTACCACGTGACACGTTTTTTTGTCGTTCTTATTGATTTCCTCATTCGTATCCGGTCTCATAGTAGGTTTCACTTCTGTTCAAAGATTTTTGGCGCTCAGTTACTTTGTCAGGAGCACCATGTTTTCAAATGCATGAGGGTTTTTCCTTTCTGCAGAAGTATTATAGGGCTAACAGTTTACCAGCGGAATCAACTGTTGTTTCAGGGGTAAGGTTGCGAATGGTGAATTTTCATATTTTCGTTTCCGATTGGTGGTGCAGCCCTGTTATCCTATCTACTCTGTGTACAAAATTTCTGTTTAATCGCTGCTGTAGGTGTTGTGATTCTCATATAAGCTGCAATGACCAACGAAGACAATACATGTGATTTCGCGAATGTGTACATGCATTCAACAGAATCAACGCAACTGAAATCTATGACTAATCACATATGTGGTGCACGAAATACTGTAAAACTGCTATTACTTTTGAAGCTAACCACTTAGAATGATCAAATTTGGTGTGCTGGTGAGTCAACTCACTATTATACCAATTATTCATACGGATTTGAAGCATAAAACAGTTAAACCGGAAGGCGTTCCTGAGAATATCCGAAACGCTATAAAACCTACCACTAAACAAATGGGAAAAACAACTAGTTGATGATGGAACACAGTGATGTTCCTTGGTAATGAATGGAATACAACGTCCATGCATGCTTCCAGGTTCATTGCGTATGCTCTCAAATGCTGTGTTGTCCCATTCATTGAGGTTGGCTGACATCAACACGTGCGAAGTACCGAACACTTCCATCCATATGGACTCTTCTCGCTAATAGACCCCAGGCAGTTTCAGTCGGGTTCAAGCCTGGACTGTGGACGCGTCAGCCCATGGGCTTAATGTTCTGATACCGTAGCTAAATTCTGGTGAGTTTAGACGTATGTATGGCTGCGTTGTCATTTTGAATGCTAATTGGCCTCAGTAGATTTTCCGGAATTACAAGGATAAGAAATGGAGTGTTCTGATGTAGGAGTCAGCCGTCTACTCCCCTTCTAAAACTGTGAGCAGAGAATTTAGGTCTTCAAATATTGCACCCCAGGTCATCACAGAGCCACCACAAAAGGCTCGACGAATGAATTTTAACTTGCTTACCATGGAGTCATGCCAGTAGTACTTGATTCCATCAAGACCTTCTAAATCAAACTAATCTTTTCGTCGCTACCTATCACATTATTCCACCAAGCATCCCAAGTGATGTGATTTCCGATCCATTCCTCTGGATTTTGAAAATGACGATAATTTATCCCGAGCACTGATCTCATCTTTCTCTGCTGTAGATGTGGTTCAGACTGTATGAGTTGCTGTACACATCGAACACCCACACTCAGTTGCAAGGAACTTCGTAGTCTCGATGTATCGGTAAGTTGATTTGAAGCGCCACGCAAGAGTCTTCTCATCGCCTACTCGGATTTTATTCGCGCTAATTCCGCGTTTTCTCATAACGGCATCAAAAAGTTGCGCATAACTATTTCCGATCTGGAAATTTTCTTGGATATCTGAAGAACTCTTATCCCCGAGTCTTGTGCGAGTATTTTTAATTGTTTCAGCTCAGAGAGCCTTGGACTTTGCGCCACCGCTTTGTTTTGACAAATTAGAGGTCTCTGCTTCTAATCAGAACGTAGAGCCATAGTGAACTTTGTTCACGAATCACGTGAGATGAACGCCCCCTGAGTATCGAAAACGAGTCATAATCTACGAAGGTTGTTGCGTTTGTAAGCCAGTTCAATGTTTTTTTGCCGTCCTTCCAAAGCCGGGTGTAATAGCATTCCGGACCCTCTCAAGAACGTTACCGGGATAAGTCGATTTATCTCGTCCATGTTTTCAATCCGTGTGGATATTTGGTATAATAGTGAGTTGACTCATCTGCACACCAAATTTGATTACCAAGTGGTTAGCTTCAAAAGTGGTAACAGAAAAATAGAGTAGGTTTACCCGTATTTCTTGCATCATAAACTATTCACTAAAAACTGCCCCTTTCCCCAATAAACTGGTTTTGAGGCTCCATACCACCAGTTTTAAAGATTTCAAACAAGCCTAGCACATTAGTCTCATTTGAATCGTGAGGAGCTTGCATGGACGAAGAGTCCATGTTTAGAATCACAAGTTGATTTTCCCAAAGTCACTTGGTCGGTTGGTTAAGGACAACCTTCAGAGTAGAAACAGCCGCGAAACCGATCATGTGCTTCCCGGATTAGCTTGGGATGAAAATAGATCAGACACGGCAATGCAAATCTCTAGGGGGGTTCAATACTGCCTTCAAGGAAGAAAGGGACCGTATGCCAAAAGATACTGTCAGACGGTTGATGGCGAGCATAACTCGACGGGTAGATGTTGTTGTATCATCCAAAGTTGGCTCAGCCACATGCTAATGAGTGATCCTCTGAGAACGATCACACTATTTTACTAGCAACAATGCATTTCGGTTTTTTTTGAAAATTCACTAATCTACAGTGCTTTCCGGTCGGAAGTCCATTTTTCTGGTGAATGGTGTATTTTCGTATACGGTCAATGTTATCGTTGTCACCTTCATCGTAATGGTCATCAAATAACGATCCAAATTGTATCAAATTAATATCATAAAAGGAAGTGTTTAGGTAATTTATAGATGTCTCGTTGCATTATCTCAGTGTTTATCGTTTTTAGCGACGTCAGTAATGAAACGTCAACGAGAACCACTCCTAGCAGAAAGGGAACATCTAGAACCTGTGAAAACCAGTACTGTGGTTGAAATCAAAAGTAAAAGAAGCCGTTCCGTGTTCACATCGTACAATCTCAAACGATCAATAAAGCGCTCCATTTGTCAGCGGTCAAACGCATGTCATCAAACCATCCCAACTACACCTTTTCCCATCAAGCTTTAGCCAAAACCCGCAATTCTTTAGCCACAACCCACCATTCCTTAACCTTGAAGCACAACAATTAGCCGCAACCCATCACTCGCTAGCCTTGACGCACAACCTTTAGCCATGCCACTGCAAGCCACTCAGGTCAGAAGTATCGGAATATAATGATATCAAGAGATATTGGAATAATTTATTATTTTTTAAGAAAAGATTGGTGTTGCAAAGCTAACGGAACAAATGAGAAATTGTGAGGATCATATGCTGCACAGTTGACCGTGATAATGGCATCAAATGCTGCACCGCAAATTGATTGGAAAAGGTTTAAACGATGTGCCCGTATCGTCGAACCATGTGGCACAGCTCTTATTACTGTTGTATTTTCAGTAAACCAGTTCTTTTTGTACTCGAGAAATGAAAGGAAATTAAAATAGCAAACATTTTGCCTGTTTGAATTCACTGAATGCCTCTTGCAGCGGTTTGAGAAATGAACTATACGGTGGGAGAAAACGTATTTGGTGTTAGGTATTTAATTGTGCGTCCATAGCCCTCCGATGAACGGGCGCATTGTCAAAGATAAATACTGCTGGAGCGTCAGGTTGCTCAGTAGCAATAAACACTGAGCAGTATGAGAGAAACTCATTAAAATATGTCATGTAATCTTTGTATGACATTCATACTTCGAGATACTGGCGATAGATGGGAAAGCTAATATGTTCCTCACTAATATGTTCAAGTTAGGTCCTTTACTGGACGGTAGAATTCGGATGGCTTTACTGCCTACTTTTGAGCGTCCCTAGCTACGACAGCACCATATGTTGTAGTTGGTCTCATCAATATACAACCTTAAAGTTGAAGCCAATCGGCATATTCTACTCGTTTAGATTTGAATGCATCTGAGTTTTGTTCCACTTGCTGAATACTCAGCTTAATTGAATAGTGGTGCCCATTTAGCAATCGATCAATGGATGACTTGCTGACTGTTGTGCTTGGGGAATCCTTCTCCATCCTTTCCTTCAACTACCTCAATGTGCTTATGAGGTTTTTGTCCACCAAATGCTTGACAAACTCGTCGTTGAACTTCGCCTTGTAGGACCCAGGTGTGAATGCCGTTTCCCGATCTGCAGCTGCAATAGCACGGCATGTTTTGATCTTGTTGTTGAGGTGTTTGGAAATGTCCTATAAATCATCTCCTCTTCGTGCGCATCCGATTTTCCTCCGTCGATCTTCAGTGCTGGTGAAACGGTGCGATCTTTTCTTCTCACCCATATTACCGCTCTCCATATTGTCAAGAGGTGATGCGTACTGTGCCAGGTAAAGTACGGCGAATACTATCACAAACGGCCGTAGTGTGACTATATCGCCTGGCTGCCTCCGAGCAAAAAATCAATCGATCGACAATGAGTCTCCCCATGCAAGGGTAAAATGTCACAAACAAGCAGTCCTGTGAGTAAAATCTGTGATGTACCAGACGATACTCTGTTTTGCATTTCACGTCACAGACGAATATCGGAACTGGATATGATGAAAAAGATAAAGGTTTGGTTACTTAAACGTTTAGATAAGTGGATACATTGAAATTCCAAAAGCAATACGCACAGTTATTGTAAGTAGACCCTCATTAATGTCAACATTTGCAACATTTGACACCATTACTGTCACCGAAATTACAACAGTCGTAAGGGCTGTGCCACATGGTTCGACGATACGGGCACATCGTTTAGACCTTTTCCAATCAATTTGCGGTGCAGCATTTGATGCCATTATCACGGTCAACTGTGCAGCATATGATCCTCACAATTTCTCATTTGTTCCGTTAGCTTTGCAACACCAATCTTTTCTTAAAAAATAATAAATTATTCCAATATCTCTTGATATCATTATATTCCGATACTTCTGACCTGAGTGGCTTGCAGTGGCATGGCTAAAGGTTGTGCGTCAAGGCTAGCGAGTGATGGGTTGCGGCTAATTGTTGTGCTTCAAGGTTAAGGAATGGTGGGTTGTGGCTAAAGAATGGTGGGTCGTGGGTAAACGGTCGTAGGTCGTGGCTAACGAACTGCAGGTTTTGGCTAAAACCTAATGAGAAATGTTTATGTCACGTATGCTTTGTATTTACTTTGGGAACCGCTGATGTTCCATATTTATACTGTAGTTCTTTCGAACTAATTTGTCCAGATAAATGAATCCGGAAAATGTTCCCTAATGCAAACGTTCATTCTTGTTCAGAACCTGAATTCTTCTTTGGATCGTCTTACTGGATTACTGGAGGGCATACGAAAAACAAATATGAGTTTTCAGCTATCTACAAACGAGGACTTATCTTGCATTCAGAAGTCCCGCATGTCTTTCGGAATTGAAAGCGTTTCAAGGAAGCAGGACACTTTGTCTTCTTTATGGAAATCATTCTCATTTCTTCAAGACCTTTCGGATGTTGATGAACATCTGGAAAACAATCAGTGCTTGCGATGTTTCGTCCCGCATACAACAAGCGGAGGCTCCGATGTGACTCAGTCAACAGCAGATCAACTGACTACGGGTTGGAGGCAGTTGGATCTAGCACTGATGTGGCACCTAGATTACATCAGTAGATTATTGGATCGTCTTAATCAGCGGGAGATCCAAATTGACCAAAAAAGGGTCGTGATTAAGGATAGAATGGTATCTCCACCAATTTTATTTCCCGAAAGTAAAATGACTGACTTAATGGAAACCTCGGTGACGTCTTACTGGATGAGTATCGCGCTGATGGGTCAGGTTGGTTTGACATTTCCGTTTTCTTCCGAGAGTATTTGTTTTTGAGTTTAGTCGTCAGCTGAGGGTAAAATTAAAAATCCAAACTTTTCTGAAGCTTCGCTTCTATTTATCTACGGTGTTTTCTGAATTTATCTTTCAATGTTCACCGAGATTTCCCAGTAACTTCACGCAACACCGATATAACCAACCACCACTGACAGATGTGACCCGTGATATGGGTTGCGTTGATTGGTTTGATGCCTTGTAGCTATCTTTAACAGCTGTATTCTGGTTTCACGAGCAAGATTCATATTGCGGGGTCCAATAGTGCTGTTAAGACATGAATTGAACTGACGATAGAATGAATGTAACACAATGACTGCTGCTTTGCACATCAGATTTTATTTCACAAAATAACGAATTGGCAGATGTATCATTCTGGCAATCGCCGACTGGAATAAAACATTTGTTCCCTCCTACCAAGGCTTTTTTTGTTATGACCGAGTCGTACGCACTACTTGAAGTTGTACTCAGTAAATCGAGGGCTTACATATATATATATATATATATATATATATATATATATATATATATAATGCACTTGATAAATAAGCTCCAAACGCATTGTTTCGTACGACTGGAATACCACCCTTAAAATTTACAGTTGGTACTTTGATATTATGTAGTCATGATCACGCAATCAGATGTGCGAACGTGATATCTCTTGTTCCTCTGTTTTGTGTGAAATGTTTAAATCGATGTAAAGGGGTATTCATCATAACCTGGTCAGGTGCAGTCGATGAAGTAGATTTTATGGAAGTGCGTCAGGAGTTGCGTTATCTGGTATTATCTTATGTTTACAACCGATAGGGAGATACGTTTTACGAGCCGCGTTCAGGAATTATCACACCTGTTATGCTTTTTGCATGAACAAACGCACTTTTAATTGTTCATCTAAGGATGCACCATCAACCAGAAGAACATTTCCACATCATCCTCATCATGAACTGAAGGTAACACCGCCTTCTGCGTCGTAAATAAATTCCTGAATTCTGGCAGGGAGTGATTCTTTTAGTTTCGGTACAGACGACTGATCATTGTGTGTGACATTACCAGAAGCAAAATATGCCGTTGATTTTTCTGTCATCTTTGTCTGTTGCTGTTGTTGTTTCGAAATGGCGTTTTTCGGTCGCTGCAAAATTTTGATGAGTTCAATTGATCCGTTATTCTCCGTCGCCGATACCTGTTACAGCCTAGCCGTTAGGAGACAGAACAACCGATCACTGAATGGGTCGTTTTAGTGAATAAACATAAGCTTAACTTACAGGCACGTCTAACAAAATAGATCGATAAAAGAAAATGGATACAAAAATAAGCGCATGCAACTTGGCGAATAACCGGACAGTACAAACACTGTTGCATGTGTGCGTACGCGGGCGTGTATATGTGCACATGCGCATAATGTCAATTGACTGTTCATTCACCTTCCTCCGCGAATAGAAACCGGGTCGTACGATTTATAGCGTTCGTTAGACAGTCTTCTAATGGGGGACTGAGAGCGCTCGTTAAAACAGTTGTAATTTGGCATCCCCGGTGATGCAGTTTTCTTCTCTGCCTCTGTGAAGGTATACATAGACACGCATTAAGATCCACAAGGCGTTTATTTTCAAAAAATCAGTCAAGCATAACAGAACTGTTTATTTGCATCCTCGATATCCAGTCCGTTACAAGGCGATCGTAATCAAAACGGGCATGCCATCATGTGATTTGTATGCCTTTCGTCATTTTGCATTTAGTCGATGTGGCGCACTCACGTTCATTATATCACCACAACTGACTATCACTGTGTCTTGAACAGTTAGCTACTTGCTTGTCCATTAAGTAGTATGCATGTTGCACCACTCGTGGTGGAAGTCCTACCTCGTTCTTCCCATCTACCACTACCGTGTTGTAACATTTTCTGATGTGGTCGATATGTCGTTTGGCTACACTATTGGCTAACCAAACACCATATATCACATTCACCAGCTGGCTCACAACTACTCCTGGTATCCACTGCCTTGAGGAATGACAAAAATCGGGAACATAAACATGATTCCCTTCGCTGAAACTGCGTGGCCTTGCACCGTGATATCTGTTGAAGCGCCTTTCCATTTAGTCGTTTCAAAGGGTTGATTTGGCCGTTGGATATATCGCATGTAACTGTGTTCGCATGCGTCTGCCAAGGAAGGATGATGAGGCATTGTTTGGGACTGATGCGTTAGGAGTTGAGCGGTGTGTCAACAGAAAGTTGTCAAGTATCTTTAGTATGCTTCCTTCCCCTTGTAACGTTTTGTAAGCCCGTTTTAGTACGTCCACAAAGCGTTCCGCTCGACCGTTTGATTGAGGGTGGTACTATGCACTCCATATTTGCTCCATTCCCATAGATTGTCAGAAGTTAACGAATGCAATGGTGGTGAATTGGGTCCCGTTATCCGTAACTAGGGTTTCGAGGATCCTAAGTTGAGCGAAAAAAACGTCTCAAGAGGACAGTGATGCTTAATGAAGAAATAGTTTTCATAGGAAATATTTGTGGCCACTTTGACTAAACATCCACTACTAATCTAAAATACTGTCGACTCACGGGACCCGCAAATTCGACTTGAGCCCGTTTCCGTGGGCCTGAGAGTAATAGCCAAGAGTGTAGCGGAATCTTGATGAGCGCCTTAACATTTAACGTACTCTCCAATCTGCTTGTCAACGTTGGGCCAGTGAGCACAACTTCGAGCTAGTAGTTTAATGTTTTCATGCCACCATACAGTTTCCTCCGCACTCTGGTTTGTAATATCTAAGGAATCACTATGCGTTTAGACAATATCAGATATCCGTCTGCTAACGTAAGTACATCCTTCAAACGATACAATTGCGTGGTGTTATGGGCGATGATATTTTTGAGCCAGCCAGTTTGTAGAAAATGAATTATTCGCTGAAGATCACGGTCTAACTTAGTTTTGCATTGCATCATACTGAACGTGACTGGCAGATTGCCGATGGACTCACGAAACACCTGTTTAATTTCAGATTCAACTTAATCTGATGATGCCACCAAGTCTTCACCAAGTTGGCTAGCTGGATCCCTTTGTGTTAGGCGGGATAATGCGCCAGCATGTTCATAAATGTCCGTACGGATGTACTTAATCACAAAGTTATGGCCAGTTAGTACCGTTACCCATCGTTGTAGGCGGTTTGCGGCATGAAGGAGAATGCCTTTTTTATACCTATGGTAGCTAATAACGGTTTGTAATCAGTAAACAAGGTGAGACGCACTAACCATTAAATAATTTATGAACTGCAAATACCAAAGCCAAGCCTTCCTTCTCTATCTGACTGTAGTTTCTTTCGGTGTTTGTGAGCGCCCTAGAGGCATGGGATACTGCCTTCTTTGAGCCGTTTGGAGACCTTCGGAGGAGCACTGCTCCAAAGCCGTATTTGGAGGCGCCTGCGGTGACGATTATGGGTAAATGAGATCATAGTGAGTCAGCATGAGGGTGGATGTCAATAGCCGCTTTCTTCCATCAAAGGATGAATGACAGTCTTTTGGCCATCGCCATTCGGAATCTCGTTTCAATAACGCGTTCAGTGGGGCATGTTTGGAGTGCTATTGCTGTAATAGTTTACAAGACCGAGGAGGGATTGTAATTCCATCCTATTTTTGAGTGCAGGAATTTAACTAACAGCGCCACCTTGGAGGGTTCTGGATATCGTCCGTTTTTATTAATAATAAAACCGAGAAATTTTATGCGTGGAAGGAAAATGGGACATTTCGCGATACGTAACTTGAATCCGAAAAGTCGGACCTAATGTAACACTTCGTTCAAGTGTTGCACACGTTCAGCTCTAGACTCCCTCAATAACAAAATCATCCATATAGGCCAGTGCGAATGGAGGGTCAGTCAGCATTGTGTTAATCATCTGCCGGAATATTCCCGGAACGCACTTTATTCCGAATGACAGTCTATTGTATTGATACAAATCGCGGTGGGTATTGATAGTCAGCAATTCTTTGCGTGCATTATTCACTTCAATCTGAAGATGGGTATCAGATAAATCAATTTCTTGGAATATTTTAGCTCCGTTAAGTTTAGAAAACAAATCCTCCAGGGTCAATGGCGGATATCGATGTGTTTCTAGGCAACCATCGGGTCCAGTGGGGAAATCGGCACACATGCATACCGAACCATCTGTCTTCTTAACCACCACAATTGGTACGGCTCAAGCGGAATAATTAACTTGTGTAAGTACGCCCGCTGTCTGCAATCTTTCGAGTTCCTCATCTGTTTGTTTCAAAGCGGCTCATGGAACAGACTGTTTTTGGACGAAAGACCGGTTTAGACCCCGGTTTTAGGTAAAGAATGGCTTTAGCCCTATTGTACCCTAAGCCTGGTTGAAACATTTCGACATGCCTCTCCTGAATATCCTCAACTGTTGATGTGTGAAGTTTTGCAACGTCACATGCATCGAATGAGTGTGAACGTGACGAGGAAGTCGAAATATGTGTCGCGGACTGAACTGGAAGATATGTCCCAAAACTGACTCTTATTCATCTAATCAATATCGAGATTTAAATTATCAGAGGTTGATCTATAATAAATGCCATTACCGTGGTGGTCACTAAAATGAAACCCACAATCTAGCTCCCCAGGAATGATATTTGTTGACCATTGGTATTTCGAGGAACACGGTTTGTGGTATTGTATGGGGCTCCCCAGAAGCAACGCAAGTTGAGCGTGTTCATCCTTCTGATGTGTGTTCCTTTCGTTGTTCGTTGTCAGAAATAATTTTAAAAGTTCCCCTTGAGGTTCCTGAATCCCTTTGGGGCGTTCGACAGTTATGCGAGTCTTATTCAGTGTTGAGGAGCATATATTTTTGTTCAAAGCCCTATCAAAATCCATTTGTGTGATATGAAGTCGGTGATACAATTTCCTCGGTAAAATTATAAGGCTTTCTTAAAATCACTTACCTGCTTGTCCTTGCAGATCGTGTTAGTACTTTAACCGTTGGACTTATATCATACCAAATGGTCACATGATCTTTCTGATGATATCATTATTTTCGGTTTTGTCAGAAAATGTCTTTTGGTTCTCATGCTCATAGAGTAAACTCTTTAGCTTGCAGCACGCTACTTTAAACGATTTGGAAGAGGTTCAGCGTAATCCGTGAAATACGTCAAGAGATCCCACCAAAGAGTAATCAAGGCCGTTTGTCGATGGGGGGGGGGGGGGAATCATTTCCTACCAGTTATTGAGCTCACACAGAAGTGATGCCGAAATTTCCATGGCGTCTTACCTTTTGTTCAGATTAATGTCGTTCGGCGAACGATCAAGATAATCCAGGATGTAAATACCGAACCGGGAACTGCGCCGCTTCAGTACATCACGAGTCTGGTCGGTGGTAATGACGGGTTCAAGGAAAGAGTTTGTCGACAGTGTATTTATCCGCTTGTTTGGCAGGATCATTCGGATGACTCGCAGCTTGAAAACACGGAGATGAAGAGACCTAATCTCATGCTGGATGTTCGTGAGCTAAAAAACACACTTGTCGAATACTATACCGAAACCGTCGCCCCATCCTGGCCAGAAGTAGATGGCACTAAAGGTAAATATACTACAGAAATGAAGTTTTTCATTTCAAACTAAACGTACATTCTCATATGCCAAAAGAGTATCATTGGCAAATGAATGATTCCGTCCGTCATCACCTTGAAATGGCCTTGACTTGATTTCACTTTATACAGTTTACATGCAGTTTCGGAATGCACTGACATAGGCGTTATTGCACCTAAGTGAGAATAAATTGGATATATTAAACGTGATTTGGATTTCGAGCAATGAAGAAGAAGTGAAGACATCGGCAAAGAGATACTGGTAGAATATAGGGAATTTTTCCTTTTGTACCAGGCTACTATGCTTTGTCGCATTTTACAGCCGTGTTTTTTTGTTGCTATCTTCCCATGCATTGATCCTTGACCGTTCTCTTAATATTTCTAATGTATCAGCCGCATAGTTACATCGAAAGCTTTCCGGATTATCATGAAAACGGAAAGGTAGACCTGCTTATAGCATCTTCTTATTGCTTCTACTGTAACGGGGAATGCTGGGGCGAGGGAACGGTTTGAACATCAAGGCGAACGGACGAATCAAACGAGGGCCACAGACAGAAGAGCAGGCGGCGAATATGTCGGAGGCGTCCCGAAGCAGGCAAAAGGAGGCATACGGACTACCAGAGGGGAAGCAGTGGGACCTCCGGCAAACAGCAAGATAGCTCAGGTGAGGGGCTGCCGATCGAGTTGTCGACTGAGACAGTCGGACCAACCTAAGGGAAATGACGCCCAAGAGAAGCAAGTCATCGGCCACAGGCAACTGGACAGAACCCAGCCGAAGCGCTCAAGCAGCGACAATGGCAATCTTGGTACCGCGCGGTCTGGAAAAGGGCCTATATAAACGATGGTATGTGTTTCATGACTTGACTGGTTTGACCGTGGGAATACAAGTATCCCACCCCGTGTTCTCATTCTTGTTACATTGGTGCCGTGACCACACTCACGCAATGAAGTTTCCTTGGCCTGTTCCGTTCGCGGATGGGGATGCGGAGGGATGGATCGCAGATTTTGGAAGGATAGCGGCATGCGACGGAGTAAAAGGAGACACATTTTTGTTGGCGTCGCTTGGGCCATTGCTGGCTGGGCGTGCCAAGGCGGTGTATAATCTGAAGATGGGAGGAAAAACAAGCGTTACTTATCGGGGGGTGCGTGCGGGGCTGGTGACAAAATTCACGCAGGAAGGCGATCGCCAGAATCCGATGAACCGATTCAACACGGCTCGGTATGATAGCACGCAAGACCCGGTCGTTCATTATCAGTACCTGTTGCGCCAACTGTCGATCGGGCTGCCCGAGGCAAGTGGCGTAACTAGGGCACGCCTTGTTCGTGGTCGTTTCGTTCAAGGCATGGCCCCGAATGTCCAAGGCAGGATGAGAATGGCAATTGCATGCGGCGTGAATGATGCAGAACGTCGGTTCATGATTGTTCGTGCAACGCAAGAAGAAGTGACAATTTCCCGATTAAAGCAGTCGGAAGCGGAGTCCACACTGCATATGAGCGAGGAAATCGCACAGGTATGATTGGAACTCAACCGAGAACCACAACACAAGAATGAATTATTGATGCATGGGGTGCGAAGGTGGTGTTTTGTATGTGGCAAGGTAGGACGTTTTTCCCGTTATTGGCCGGAAAAACGCGTTTCGTCTTGCTTTTCTTTATCCACATTGATGTCGAACGGGGTGCCTATGGTTGATATCATTGGGGGCGAACGCAAAATTGCAGTTGTTGATACGGGGGCTGGGGTATCTGTGACACCGCGTGGAGGGAGTTCTGGTGAAGCCATGCGGAATACAAGTGCGTGCGATCGGAGTGGAGGCTATGAGAGTAGCGGGAAAGCAGCAGCTAACGGTTCACATCGGTGATGTTCGTGTGACACATGAGATTTTACTGGTTGAAGGGGTTGCCGAGACAACTGTCGGGGTTAACTTTTTGGAAGGTGTAGAAGCCAAAATCTATTTTGAAGCTCATCGACTGCGAGCTGGGGAGAAAGATATCGAGCTGCAGTCCCGCTGGGACCGGCTGAACTGCGTTGTTGGTTTGAAAACTTCCTTCGTTCCAGGCTTCCCAATCCCGTGTGTCAGACAGTGCCCCGAGAGGTTTGCGGAGTTATTTTCGATAATAGATGACGAGTACAGTTTTTGCGATTAGCAAGAACACAGGATTACCTTGGTCCCGGGTGCAGTGTGCAAACCAGTTTATCGGAGGATACCGCGGAAAGTCGTGCCGGAAGTAGAGAAGCAAGTTCGGGACATGCTATCGAAGGGAATAATTCAGGGAAGCACTAGCCCGTATTCCTCGCCAGTGTTTTTAACGCAAAAATCGGATGGGACGTATAGATTTTGTGTTGATTTACGGGAACTCAACCGTGTCACAATTAATGGCGCGTTCCCAATGCCACTAATCGATAAGATTTGAGCAGCCTCATGACGCGGAGGTGCTGTCGTTAATCGACTTGAGATCGGGTTATTGGCAACTGCCGGTGCTTGTGAGCTACAGAGAGAAAACAGCATTCCGTGTCAACTGGGAGCAGTATGAGTTCCTACGGATGCCTTTTGGGCTGTGTAACTCACCGGCTACTTTCAGACGTTTGCTGCTGCAGGTGCTGGAAAACCTGAATGGTGTTTTGGTGTACGGGGATGATATTGTGGTATTTTCAACGACGATTGACGGGCATGTGTCCAGATTGAGCGCAGTCCTGGAGAGAATCAAAGCGGCGGGTTTGAAATCGGGTGCAAAGAAGTGTCATATAGCGCGTAACAAAATCATTTGTTTGAGACATTTTGTTGGAGGATGAAAACTGCAACCCCTACCCGAGGGAGCAGAAACCATTAGGAGCTTCCTCTCGCCAAAATCAAAGCGCCAACTGAGATCTTTCCTTGGCTTGGTTGGTCATGACGCCAAGTTTGTGACAAATTTTGCTCAGAAAGCTGGTGTCTTGTTTCCACTACTGAGGAAGGATAAGAAGTTCGAGTGGATTTCAGATACGGAGGCGGCGTTCAGGAAACTCAAGGAAAGTGCAACAAGCCCTCCAAGCTGTATGACAATACCTAAGCCGCATGAGAAATTCACCGTAGCTGTGGATGCCAGTGACGTCGGAATTTGCGCAGTTCTGTCACAACCGTCTGGGGTGATCGAGTACGCCAGCCGGCTGCTCACAAGTGCCGAAAAAAAATACTCCACCACGGAAAAGGAATGTTTGGCAATCGTGTGGGCACTGAAAAAGTGGAGAACATATGTGATTGCTACTAACTTCTGCATCAAAACGGATCACAAGCCATTGACGTGGGTAATGACAACAAGAGATCCGAGAGGGTGGTTGGCACGGTGGGCCTGCCGCCTGCGAGAATTCACCTTTACAATCGAACATGTTACCGAACGAGAAAACGAAATACCTGACGCATTATCCCGCCCGATCCCAGACCAACCGCCGGCTGAGGCAATCCCAGTGAATCGGCTAATGTCAAGTGATGGTGTTTTCAGCCACAAAAGAAATGACAGTCTGGTGCGGACAGTTTGTTCGCATCTTCAAGCCAAAACAAGACCAGACGGGAGCTCACCTGCACTGCGCGACCTACTGAAAAATTGGGAGCGATTGCATGCAGAAGATGGCAAGCTGTTCGTTGACGTTGATGTGGAACAGGGCCTGCGACCCAGACGACTGCCTTTTGTTCCCGAGGCCGTACGTTTGCGGGCAATACAGCTAGCGCAAGACAGTGCTCACATAGGACAACAACGAGTCTTCGAATTATTGCGGCGCAGAATCTTCTGGCCTACGATGCGGCACGACGTTGACGACTATATACGAACTTGCCCTGATTGTCAGCGGAATCGAGAGCACGTAACAGCAACACCGCCAATGCAGCCCATAGAAGCACAGCGAGTCTTTCAGAGCTGTGGCTTGAACATTTTTGGTCCTTTGCCCGTGAGTAGTACTGGAAACCGGTACATTATGACAATGGTTGACCACGTATCTTGCTGAGTGGAAGCAATCCCCATAATGGATCAACCAGGAGGTACGGTCTCTCGCGTGTTTGTTGATAATGTGGTGACGCGATTAGGTATACCAGAAACGGTCATCACTGACCAGAGTCACTGCTTCGAATCGAAGAAATTTCGAAACATGTTGGAACTGTGGAGGATCCGGCAAATACGGACGTCGCCTTACCGCCCCCAGGAAAACGGAATGACGAAAAGAATCACCAGAACGCTGAAGGAGTGGCTAAATAACCACGGAAGGGATTGGCAAGAAGGACTATCAGAGATATGGCTCAGTTACCGCGCAACGAACCATTCAACAACGGGGACGACACCGTTTGAACTGGTTTTTGGGCAGGAACCCAGAACGCGACTTGATGTGTGGCTCAACATGAAGAATGATAAACCTCTGACAACCCGCGAGCGGAGGCATCTAGAGGAAGTGGCCGCACAACAGACAAGAGTTGCTCAGAGTCGAAACAGGGCAAGGTACGATAGACGGAACCAAAAACAGAAATGGGAGCCATTCATGCCGGGACAGCTGGTAAAAGTGAGGAATCGTAACAGACCCGGATTGGCCCGTCCGGGGGCCAGCAAGTTCCACAGACAATGGAGTAGACCCTACACCATACTAGAGAGGAAGAATTCTAGTTTCAAAATCGATCAATGACCACAAAGCAAATGGGTCGAAGGATGTGACTTGGCACCCTGGCACGTCCGGACCGAATGTTTTAAAGGAAGGGCCAGAGTAACGGGGAATGCTGGGGCGAAGGAACGGTTTAAACATCAAGGCGAACGGACGAATCAAACGAGGACCACAGACAGAAGAGCAGGCGGCAAATATGTCGGAGGCGTCCCGAAGCAGGCAAAAGGAGGCATACGGACTACCAGAGGGGAAGCAGTGGGACCTCCGGCAAACAGCAAGATAGCTCAGGTGAGGGGCTGCCGATCGAGTTGTCGACTGAGACAGTCGGACCAACCTAAGGGAAATGACGCCCAAGAGAAGCAAGTCATCGGCCACAGGCAACTGGACAGAACCCAGCCGAAGCGCTCAAGCAGCGACAATGGCAATCTTGGTACCGCGCGGTCTGGAAAAGGGCCTATATAAACGATGGTATGTGTTTCATGACTTGACTGGTTTGACCGTGGGAATACAAGTATCCCACCCCGTGTTGTCGTCCTTGTTACACTATGATACTGTACTGAATGGTCAAACAAATTCCCGTATACCGCTTCCCAGAAAAATATAAAGTTGAACTTTACGACGCCATTGTCTACCAATATCTATGTACCTTTGAAACATGTGATGCAGGCCATCGATTTTCATTATTTTTTTCCGTAGTCATTGAAATTGCATTTAATGCTTAAATTCGGAGTGGAAGTTGCATAGAATTAATCCACTCTCGTTACAGTGGTTGATGTATTTCTGAGCGATCTTTTGGACGTCACTCTGAACGGAGAAAATGTGTTCGTCGTACCGTTGACGCATTTGGAACAGCGTTTACATCTTTTCACTTCCAAGGAGTTGAACAACATTCAGCACTCTGATAATGGAGACTGCTCGGATTCCGGTCTGGTTCTGAACGATCGGTTACGAGAAACCTTTCTTTACCTATCTGGCCAGTGTAAGTCCCTCAGTTGCCATACCTGTTTAACCAACTGCTTTGTTGCGGGAAAACCTAATTTCGTCCATACGTCATCTTGTATTTTTGAATTTGTCCTTTGTTTTGAGTTTGTGTTGCATAGCTTAGTCACCTGTGGATTTGTAAATAAATCAGATTTTGTTGTGATTCAAGCAAATAACCCATTTGTGATTCAGAGTGAACTGAAAACAATCTGGAACAATATGCCATGAATCGCACGTTGATACCCAATGCCATCACCTATCTTTGAAGTTGATGTTCGAAATCGGTGGGAATACTGAATCAGCGACGATTAGGTTAAGTACATTGCCTTTGGAGGGAACTAGTGCTTGGAGGATGGGTCGAGGTTGTCAGTCCATGATATGGCGGGCGGAATAGGACGTGTCAGGTTTCCAGGTAAGGGTCCACGAGGTTCGACCATGGATGGTTGGATGGACAAGTTGACATAGCTAGGCGTCGCGATCATTGACATAGCATTCAGCATCTTTCGTCGTCATCGAATTACTGAGGAGTGTTCCTGTTGAGAATTTCGCGTACTATGCGGTTTCTGTGGACGAACCGTCTAGTTGATCTTCGCTCACAACTCCTGTCCCTTCAGCCCGTATTGGCAAACCAAAAGACGGCAATACAAAACGTCAAACGATTGTGTAGTTACATGAAATAACGACACGGTATTTAAAACGAAGACAGAACATTCCCAAATTCAACCTTACCGTTTGGTTTCTGCCTTTACGGACTGACCGTACGCCGGCCAGTTTGAACTATTGATAACTGACCCGATTTGTGCCGGACTGCAGTCGGCTGTTCAGTAAGCCAAAGGGTTAAGCCGAAGGTGATCTGGCGGCCCATCGACTGTTGAGTAGTCGATCCGTCCTGGCATGCTCATACTGGTTTGTGGCTTGTTTTCAGGGAAGTTTTTATTACAACGTCTCAACAGATTATTGGTTACTGCGTCACATTTTTACCACTGTTTACCTGTGTTGTCCGTTTGGACTAAACCATAAGACCGCACATCCAGTAAGTCTAAATTATCCGATTTATTTTTAGATACATTTCTTTTATGGGGAACTTGCTGATTGATTAACTTGACTGTGTTACTGCAAGGCACCTTGTACACTTGCTACACCTTGGTAACTTTTGGAGGCATATGATACTGGTTGTGGTGTAATCAATCCGCAGCATATGTAGATTGACTTTTAACCTGTGCCCGTCGACTGCTTTAAAAAATAGTAATTGTGAATTTAAATGGAAATGCCAAAAGCATTGGTTTGAAAAAATACATCCAAAATCATGTTGCTGCACCTTCACCGGGTACACTACATCCAGGGTAATTGCGTAATCAAGACAAACGAACATCAAAATTGTAAACAATTTCCGACGATAAAGAAGGACAAGAGGAGTTTCACTGGAATATTTGTTACCAAGGTGGGTATAAGGAAATAAACTATTAACTTTGCCTACAGGGATCGGGGTTTTGACCGTGAATGGTCAGTGCCTCTGCGTAGTTGAGTGATCTGTTGTTGATGGTGTGGATGACGTCGAATGCGTCGTGTATGGGATTGCGTGGTCGACAATCTGATGTTTCCATTCATTGGAGGACACGATTGAGAATAAGTGGCTGTTCTTTGTCTTGTGGATTATGTTCTGCTAATGGATGACGTAGCTGCCTTCTTTCTGCCCATCTAGATACTTGAGCATTCACACTTGAAACGACGAATACAATTTAGAAACAGTCATTTCCCGTCACGAATTTGAAAAGAGACGTCAGAAACTTAGGTTTGCACATATTAGTCCTGGACCATTTCATTGCACCTGTGCACGAGCATACTGGAGTCAACGTGATTTGTCTATAGTTAGTAAAATAATCAGTGAAACTGAGACACGATTGAGTTGAGTGATAGGTTATGGGAGCGAACAAGAATAGGAAGGGGACTAAATGTTAGGTCACCTATGTAGGGCCAAAGTGATAATCCATTCGCACTGTTTGCACACTTTGGGTCTATGATTGAAAAGGATTAGGGCCTCAGCATATCTCAGCGATCTCGTATTTTTAGTGTGATGTATGACCTTCAATGAATTGCTTGGACTTACACCGTATTTTTTTCTCAATCAGATGTTGCGTAATCGGTGGTCTCATTGCTTTTGTTTCCGTTGTTGTCGACATCACTGTGGCCTGACTATTCGTTGAATTTTTGAGCCACACTGGAATATGCCCATTTAATCGATGATACATTTGTCGCAGGGGCAACGGTTGTAGCTAGTAGTTTGAAATATTTACAGATTAAAATAATTTGGTTGTCATTCGCTTGCAGTTTCTTTTTTATGGTTGTTTCTTTGCCATTATCCTTGCACACTTCACATCCTCTTTGGAATAAGGTTTTAATGAAACCGACTTTGTATACCACGGCAACAGTGTATTTTTTTCGAAATAAGGACCTCCTGACTGATGCATCCCTTCGGTCGGTGACTTCAGTGTTTAAAAGCCAATTTCAGTATCTTCTTCTGCGTGGCATGTCCAAGTGGTTTTCGAGGGGATTTTATGGAATTTGTCACAAAGCCGCTCTCTGTACTCCCCTTCACTGGTTCTACTAATCAAAAATATATCATCGTCCAAGTAACAGTAGAATTTTTGCTTCTGGTGTCGTCTGCCAGCTTTTGTTTGGGGTCGGCAACAAATATATCCGCTAGAAAGGGTTCAAGTAGACTCCCCATGGTGACGTAGTCTATTTGATCAAAGAATGCAAACTTCACGTCAGGTTTGTATAGCGGTAGCATTCTTGACATTTCGCCGCATGACAATCCGGCTAGAAGGTGGCATTGGTCCACTGTCCTGCATGTTATTTTGATATTTTCATGCAATGGAACCCTAGTGGTGATTAGTTCGCTTGTACTCCATGTTGTCACATTATTTGACGCATTGCGAGGCTGTTTTTGATGTATCGGCTTATCATATTTTCAGCCAGTGTGGATAGCTTCATCAACCGTTTGGTCGAACAGTGTTTCAGTGAGTTCTTTGTGGGAGAGATGGGTCACAATGGAACACCTGTCTTGTGAATTGCCGCTTAGTTTATCACTTGAGATTTTCAGTAACATCCTGATTTTAGCTTTAAACGAGGCCCAGTCACTATCAGCTTAGCACCATACGCAAATATGGAATAATGTGTAAATTATGAAGTCATTCACAACTCACCCGGAGATCAGTATGCAGAGTGAACGTTGTGTGAACGATCACAGTCAAGAAGGAACAGGACCTTCAGAATGGTTTTGACCATTACTTCGACGAAGACGGCACGTCAGATATGTGGCAGAACTGCATGAACAAAGAACCATAAAGTATGGATCCTTGCTTCTATTCCAAGTGAATTAATTCACGGGCCTGTGCCAACGGCACTTGGTGCGCTATTCCGTTTCTCAGGTTTTGGATGGTAGGTTTTTCTTATCGGTTCAATGAATGCTTCGGATTCATGAGTGTTTTGAATAAAAGGACTAAAGCATAACATCTGAAATTGGCTCATACTTTGGTCCGGAACCATGCAATGGCTTTTGATCTCAGCACATAAGTCTTTCTCTTGACTAGTCACGATAAAAAAGACCATCTCAACTTTGTGCTATGTGATAAGCTCATTTTACACCAATAACCGTTTTCTTTTTCTTTTTGTTGAGATTGATTCTTGAATATTGCATCACCATATCCGTCATGTATGTTTATTTTTCATGTTTTATTCTAGCTGTTTTCTTCGGACTTACGCAAATCAAGAGGTGATACTGATAATCGGCAATACCATAGTAGAATGATTTTGGATTTTAGAAAGAGACTGAACTACTGAGTAGTCATATCCTCTTACTGTCTAGCTATTCGGTAGATCGACCTTATCTGCTACTGTTGAATAGGTTTACACGGTTCAGTGCCATTTGTGTATCCTTCTGTGATGCAGTTATATAAGATTTCTGTCTGAATTTATCCATATTTAGCTTCGGTGGACGAAACATTTCATTGTGTCATCAAAGAGGCTTACAGAAGAAAGGAATTTTTCTGTTTGATCTGTATTCGACCTATGTGTACCATCGAGGAAATTATCCTGAAAACCAATGCCTGTTTTTGTAGTACATAACACGAACTTCCAAAATGCCTAATACCGAAGACTTGAGCCCATTCTTGGGGCTGTTTTCTGCTATCGGTCAACGTATAACTGCGTTGTTTTCTTGAATGGGCAATTGAAGTTACTCTCGTTCCGTGGCTTTTGTCTGTGATTATTACCTGTGCGATTCCCCAATA
The DNA here is from genome assembly GCA_948099385.1 of Fasciola hepatica. Taxonomy (NCBI): domain Eukaryota; kingdom Metazoa; phylum Platyhelminthes; class Trematoda; order Plagiorchiida; family Fasciolidae; genus Fasciola; species Fasciola hepatica. The sequence continues at coordinate 1,221,503 of CANUEZ040000020.1, forward strand.
TACGACTTCCTGGTTTTCGTTTCCACAAATTAGACCTTCACATTATGATAACTCACCATACGCACGTGGCTGTTTTTCATGCCAGGCTAAAGTTTTCCATCGTACTATGCCTGATCCAAAATGGATATCGCGTTGAAAATTTTAGGCTTCATTCAACAGAATTTACAAGGTCCAGATGCGTACGACATGCTTTCCACACTCACGCGGTTCGATCGATCAATCCAAGAGTCGTCCGGTTATTCGTACTTGAACTGTTGTTCAGAAGACTGGGGTACACTGCTGCCTCACACCGGTAGTGCATTATCGTCACACGAACAGAGGTCGTTACGTATAATTGCTAATCACTCCACGAGAACATGGTTAGAAGTTGCTCACTTGGCGTCTAGTCTTGACAAAAGAGTGGCGGACGGTGCAACCAAATTGTTAATCATATGTGATCGTAAGGTACGTTGATCAATTGTTTAGCAGTAAACCTGATCAAGTGATTCATTGTTTTCGCTAGTCATTTTATTGATTGGAGGAAAAACGTGGTTCACGAATCATCGAGAGATCTTATTCAAGTTTAATGGGCCACCTGCAGTTTTCAGGAGTAGCATAGTTGTCGAGACCTAAATCTAGTTAGTTAGGATGTGTCCATAAAGTGTAGGTAATGGTGATATTTTTCGCCAAAATCACAGTAAGTTAAAACTAATTTACCGCTTCAACGGGGGGGGGGGTGCTAGATATACATATACATATATATATATATATATATATATATATATATATATATATATATATATATATATATATATATATATATATATATATAGTAAGTAGCATGTCAACGTGTGGACAAAGTTTCCCCGGAAGCACACGACCGGTTTCGCGGTTGTTGCCGCAGTGACCCAGACACGAATAACTATGAGAAATCATAGTTGTGATTCATTTGTGGGCTCTTCAATGAAGAGTATCCATTCACATTCCAGACGATTCAAATTAGATTCTAGTGAACATATATATAATCATTGGTGACAAATGCACTTTGCGCTGGATGGTAATTTCGTGTTGTACGTCAGACAAGGGTTTTCTGTTTTAGAAAAATATTGAAGCCTAAAGTTTACTCATTCAGCCTTGTCATAGGTGCTCCTTTTGAATATACGATTCCGTCCTTGGTTCAATAAATTACACTGCAGCTTCGTTATCTCGATTTACATTTGTATCCTCTCCGTTTAGGGTGCATAAATATATGCATTTATATCGAGGCAGTATTTGTTAGTTCACTTAAAGTCTGATCATTGAGCGCTTCACAATTTTACATTGAACTATTTAGTCCACTTTTACATTATCTATCAGTTCAGCGTACAACTTATCAATTCAAGCTTTAGGCTTCCTGAACTCTGAATGTTCGTTTTACTCCTGACGCAGATCAGAGAACTCAGTGAATCTCTGCAAGTGAAACTCGAATCTATTCATTCGCGAGGTATTTTGATAGACAGCAACGATTACTTTCCCACCCTGTTTGCCAATGGCCCGCCAATATTGTGTCATTTATCGTTGGCAATCGCCTTCTGTCATGGTGGCAAAATGATGGACTTAGTGCCACCTCTGTGGATGAGCATGTTATTGGGTTTTGAATCATCACTCCAGCACGTCAGCCAACGTCTCACAGCCCTCCGCGGACTGGTCCTTCTCTATGAACAGCAGTATTCCCAATTGCAGATCAAATCGAAGCAGTTATCTCTATTGGATACTAAATCTTCTGCCATCATGAATGCAGCCACGTCTGTGAATGCAGTGTCTCGTCTGATGACTCGATTGGGCACCAGTGAAAGGGAACCACAGATACGACAATTTGCCAAGCACTTTATCCAGAAACTTGGGAGGCACTTACAAATCAAACCCAGGAAATTAAAGGTTTGTTTTCCCTCGAATTTGAACTCCCGAGGTGGTCCGCATATTCTCTTAGACTGAATAAATTTACCACTTATTTTATGGTTCAGTTTTAGTTTTGATAACGTCTCCTTCTTTGTAAGACATAATCCAAAAGCGCCAAGCTTGGTCCCCGACAAAATCAGGCTAATCTTACAATGGATGATTGACATGTTCCATTTTTCACTATCATAAAACTTTGCTCCGTCCGATTGAATTCTCAGTAATCCATTTCCGAATTTTCTTGACTGCTGGTCCAATAACGGCCGTTGCGGTCCAAAAGGCTATGATATCTGGTGTTTTTTCCGATAATCTAGTGCTTGGAATTGATATTTTGTCTCACTGGGTCAATCAGTTGCTGGTTTCTAAATCAAATTCTAAGATGTTCTGTGGAGGAAAGCACTCACTCATACAGTAACCTCTGCAGTCAACCAGAGGTAATGTATCGTACGTTTTGCAATATCGTACATTGAAGGTCGACTTTTTTCGCCTCAAATCTGGAATACTTGCGCCACATTAGTCGATTTAGTAGAATTATCATCGACTTGCTTCCATCGTCAAATCTTGTGTGAAATCAAAAGAGGTGAAAGTAAAATGAAACTGCCATATCCCGATCTATCGTATCGAAGAATTGTAAGGCTTTCATTCTGGAGTGAGGCTCAATACCATCTTGACATGTTTGTGTAAGACTTGGTTTTCATCGATCCGAAGCATCATTCGCATAAAATCACATGCTTTGATGATAAATGGTAGTAAAACAGCGCGAGTCTCATAGCTTGCCGACTGAAGAAGTACGTGACTGAAGGCGAAATCTTACCCTAATACCCATTATTTTTTACCACCCGACCCTGGGATCTCGCATGTCTAATTTACTATACTCAACACATCCTACTCGACGGGTTTACCGGCTAGACTTTTACCTTCCTTTACGTCGTGCACTCTTCAGTTATCCCCATCTCCAACAGCTATTCATCTCGGTGGTGTATGCATCCGAATGTGTTAAATTACCTTCTGTCTAACTGAACATAGTTTATGAAGGCTAAGCATTCAACCCCATGTTAATTCTGCCTAAACCAATGTGTAACCCAGTGTATTCCATAAATATTGTGCAGTAATGCAAGCCATCACCACTGAGACACAACTTATTCGTGGTTTATCCACGAGTACAAAAGTGATACTTGAACTCTCATTGTTTGACGTCACCTGTTGTTGAACCGGAGGTTCTTCGTGTGATCAGTAGTTCCCGCCAGACTTACGCGGCAAACGTAACAATTACGGTACTAACTATCTCAATGGAGGTCACCATGGTAAATACATTCTGATAGAGTGTTAGCGCCATTCAGCCACCGATAGTCGCATTGTGAGATGCCTCTAACTCCCAAATAGATAAGACATTTGATGTTTTTGAATTTGATAAAAGAGAGATTTTGCGCGGGTATGATTCTACAATTCCCAGGTTAGAACGATCTTTCATGCATCTTCAAAGCTGACATCATCTCACAATTATTTGTAATCATCGCTGAATTCGCTCAGTGAGGCAATCGGTCAGTTCTAAATGAATTTGAGTTGAAATAGACTGTGAACGTTAACAACGGGATTAATTAATAAATATACTGGGACTTTCCCCTAACTATTTTAAGAACACGTGTACTAACGATCGTCCCAAAATGCGAGCGACAGATTGGAACCATCGCCAAACCTTTGGAGTGACGGTAAATAGTACGCGCAAGGCAATTGAACCTAGTACGATCAGAGACGTTTTTATCTTCCATCTTGAAAACGTCCAAGATCATTCACTGGACAGCTAGAGTAGCTGTGTGAAAGTTTGACGAATTCTGATTACCATTCAACGGGTGAAATTTTGCATTTGCCACGCGCTATGCCGATTCTTGGTCAATCGAATCGGTAAGTCGACTCAACAGGTGGATCACATTGCAGTCGCACATGTTGGAGTTGACACAGTCATTGAAGTGTGACAGGTTTCGGCTGGTCAGACGGTTTTTCAGTCAGCAGATCGATCATTTCGAAAGAAGTTGGGCAACTGGAAGGAGAGTGGTGTGATGCAAACACGCGCTCCATAACTTTCCTTAGTCAAGTTATGTGATATGCTCCAGCGTGAAGCCTCAATCGGCGCGAAGAATTGCATCTGTCTGAACTAACCGCAAACTCGAGCCTCCGCGCCGATCCCACACCATTAGATTGCGTCTAACACGTAGCACTATTGCGCACACTTCCATTAGCGGGGCAGCCGTGTAATTTTTTTTCGTGATCAATATTCTCATAGTACTTATGTTGGTGGTACCGGAGAGGTGTCTGGTCCACAATGCGGGTGCACAATGAAAATTAACCGGTTCTTTGGTTATTCTTTACCTCACAGCTGCTCAGAAAACTTGTCCATTGTCCCGGCTACCTTTAGGCTTCAGCGCCGGCCGCTTGAACATAAAAACGTCGCTGCGTGGGCATGCTGATGAACCGCACTTCTCGTGTGAACCGACTGGTAGAAATGAGGCAATTTGCAACTATGCCGCAAAATGAGCGTCACCTGATTGTTTCGCCCAATACTAACACATTATTCTACACTTGACTGGGAAAAGCTCTAGATCCAGAAATTATTTTCCAATCGATCAACGAATAGCCCAAAACCTGTCCCCTCAGTTGTACCTCTGAACTTCTGCATTGATTAGTGATACATTCAGGTGGTGAGTCTTCTATTGCTTCAGTGGTTCTACAATATCGAAATAAGACTGATTATTCAGTTTTGTAGATGTTTAAACGCTCGGGAAAAGGGTTCTTATTATTCATAGTTGACAAACGTCCAGCGAACAGTGAAGAGGATTGACTGTTGCTTGTCATTACTGGGAATCAAGGTCAGGAGCTTATTATTATCACCACAGCGTGCTGCGTGCATGTTTTTATAGGTTCTTTTCCCAACAGCTTTCACTGACAATGAAATCGTTCTGTGTAAAAAATGACTTGTGGAGCACCGATAAGTGGCACTAGAATTATACTTGCAACTGTTTGATCCCCGTACGACAGCACCGTAGAGTGGCCGAGAGCAGAAAGGTTTGTGGAACAGTTTTAACTCCTTTGTGCCTATTTTACCGAGCTCGTTTTGTTGCCTAAGTTCGGCTAAAGCTTAGTCAGAAGAAATATCATTATGAAGTTCCAGATCCAATAGTTTCTTTGCTTTACCTTCAATCAGTTTATTTTGCTGGGGGCTTGTTGAGATGAAGCCTTTTTGGAATATTCCGGTGGTAAATCATGAAACGAATGCCAAAATGATATTTCGGCTCATTTCTTGGTTGCCCTGTTCCTTTTCCACCCTCACCTAGTATGGTGAACCGGCTGTAGGCAGCCATTTCGGTGTTCGACTAATGTAAGTGCGGGTTCCCGATGATACACTTACTGAGCTTTGAGCTCACGGAGATTTCTGTTTTCGTTGTTTCAGATCGAATACGAGCAACCCCGGCGGAAGAGCGCTGATCCTTGCATATTACACTATAAATCACCTCTTAAAATGATAGTTGTTTTACTAGCAATTATTTACACACGTTCTTAGATCTATTTACCGTTTTGTGTGAACTTGGTTGTTTTCATTGTTATTATTTTTGAAAATCTCAGACCATCTCTGTGCGTCGACCTGTGAGAATGATTTGGAATCCGGTGCATCACGATCAACATCAGTAATCTGATGAAGAAGATTTACAAACCTCTGCTGGAACCGGATCGCTACGTTCATAGACAGACTGTTATTTCCCAGGCCTATTCGTCGTCAAATCGTTTACCAGATAAAAGCTACTACTCACATGAACTCGGTCAATCATTTTCTTTTGCTCCTGAATTCCCACCACTGCCCTCCTCCAGATTCTTAATCAAAGTGTACAGTTCTTCAAGAGACCTGACCTAACAAACCTTTTTTTGAATAAAATGATTTGTGCAAAAATGAACTTCAGATCCCACGACCCAAGTGCGTCACTGATTGTGGTCGTTTTGTTTTGCAGACGGTCCTAGGTGTTGCGGAGTTTGTTATAAACATATCTGTACATGCCAATCATCTACCGAAAATACACGTTTTCACTTGTGCACATTAGCTTCCGTGGCTAATATCCGCGCCATGTAGTTCGGGGTTGGTGTGCCAGTGATTGGGTCCTCAAATTAGCTGGGGTGTCGGTTGCGATAATAACGAATCATTCAACGCGTTTATTGATTACATTCTAAATCAGGAACCCTATAGTCGATTAGGTCGTCTCAACAAAACTTATCTGCATAATTTACTCGTTTGCAATTCAAATGACTCTGCCTCTTGAAAATCAAACCAAAGTTGGTGATAATTAATTATATGATGACTAACTGAAACCATGTGAATTATTCAAATCTCCTAGGTATAACATTAGACAGCCTTATTGTACAACTTACCGAGTTTGTGCTTCCTTCGTGTTTCCTCTTCATGTTGTCAGGATTTTTCACCGATTGACATGGGGATTAGGAGTATCGTACGATTGGTCTTGAACTCAGCTCTAATTTGAATAAACTAGTCATCAATACAGAATTAAAGACTATATTTATGGTCAGCTTGGCAAATATCACAGTCAAAAAACAGTCAACCACCATCTGAATCATGAGCATGTGGACAGAACACGGTAGCCTATCTAGAATTACTCGTTACCTGGAAGCTATTCGTTTGTGTGATGGTAATCTGCGCACATACTAATATAGTTATTTCCATCGGAAAACAAATCATGTTTTTTCCCGTCAGATGGTTGGTAAATGTATGGATTATCCTTCCACTAGAGATTCAGCCGTTGTTCACACAATACGCAAGCATCCTTGGTTTTTTATTGAAAATCAATCCACTCAAGAAATGAATCTGTGGAGGGACAAGTTAGTTATCATTGATTCGGCTGTGGGTGGAGCAGTGTTCGTGCATTCCTTTCGACCCTTAAACTGAGCCGTTTTCTTGCGACATTCATCGACAAGGCTAGTCAATATACAGGTTCAAGTCTATCAACACATGCTGTTGCCTTACTTGCTTTACGTGAAATACGATACAATCTGTACGTAAGTGTTTACTGTTCGGTAACAGCATTGTCGGATATGATGGTGGTCAGTCGGAGTTCGGTTACCGCGGGTAACCTTTCTCAAGACCGGTTTACAACCGATTGTAAACCGGTCCTGAGAGAGTTTACCCGCGGTAACCGAAACATCGACCGACTACCGTCATTTCTGACACGATTGTGCTACCTAACGATAAACACTTACGTATCATATACCAGATGGTTCATCGTTTCCACGATACTCTCTGAACTGATTTGAGCTAGGATACTTTGTTACAGTTTGACTTAACCAACAGCTGCGATCGAGAACTACAGGTTTTCGCTTCTCCAAAGCTTCGATGTCTAGGCTGGGTTTGATCGAATACTCAGTAATCTAGTTAGTGTGCCTTGGAAACCTATTTGTCTGTACACAATACCCTTAATCGGTAACATTGATTGTGAGTCCTCGTACACCAATTACAATTTGATATTTCGCGATAAAGACAGATGACTTGACGGTTAACATTTACTTCAGATGCCACTAGAAAGTTCACTGAACGGTACGGTACTGCATCCAAAAGCACCAAAACAGTGACAACAAGTACAAATGTCGCTGAATTTAGATGCCTGGTAACTTGGTTTAAGCAAAAGCGAAGAATGCTATGATAATTGATACCTCACCTCCGCGACGGTCGAAAATTTCCCCAAGCACACTGAACAAACTAGCTGCGAAATATTCTCATTGCAAGGTTGTTGTGAGCAAAATATTATCTGCTTGAATTTACCAAACCATCGCAGTCGCGACCAGTGATATAGTCTGTTGCGTCACTCGAATGGATTCATCGCACTCCAAAGATCAACAAGGACATCAGTAAAGAAAGAGATCTTTGATGAACTTACGGGTTATCCGAATGAATAATTTCTGTCAGGGTTGTGTGGGGAAACGTTTTTTTATCGTTCTTATTTATTTTCTAATATGCATCTAGGCACGAGTGCTTCACTCGGCACTGATAAGTCACCAGTCTAATCTCTTCGTCTATACCGGTGTCTGTGCAAGCCACACCACTGTGATTCTTACATTCTCACCTCAGACGGGTAGAGCGTAAGTGGTCTTCCTAAGTAGTTTGGCTTGAATGCAACTTGGAGTGCATTACTTATGGAAACATTACTTTATGAAGTAGACAGAAAACTGTGCACCGCGGTTGTGCAGCTTCTCGATTGCGGTTCTTCTCTTGACTGATGTACTGTTTTAAGTAAACCACAATAGTGATAAATGAAATCACCATCTATCGTGATACGGAATAGTAAGCAGAGAATGGTGATGATGCATTACTATTCTGTTAGTGTAATGACACTGCAACTTACCGATTAAGCCCAGTTTGATTACATCATTGAATACCAGCACGCGACGACGGTCGATGAATATCAGGTTTACCCGAGGTCATCGTCAGCTACCCAAAATCCGTGTCAATAATCGGGAGAGTTTCCAGACCGGTAATTATTGTACAGCTCCAGGATCGGCTGTCCTACAGTTGCGTGTATGTTCGCAAGCCACATTCATTGGTTTTACCCGCGGTTCTCGACTATTTGTGCACATACAGTTAACGGTTATATCGATCGTAATTTGTACTGATTTTTGGTCGCCTCCGGAGTGTGAGGTGTGTGTGTGCACGTACTAGACAGCACATTGCTGGTCCCTCTGAGCACGAGCACATACGTTGGTGCCAAACATTTCGTGTGCTGATCGTTTTCACGACCACGTTCCCACTCCCGAAACTGTTTGAACCAAGTTAATGGCAACCAAATGCCCAAATCGCGTTGTAGGCATCGTAAAAATGTATTTCGTTCGAACTGCCACATTGATATTCCACTTCAGCATCAGTGCACCAAGTGAAAACCTGTCTCCCGTGAATAATGAGGTCTTCTTAATGCAATGAGCAAAGAGGATTTGCTCACTTAAGAAATATCTTCATTGCAGGCATTTTTGCCGGAGCTTCGCAACGTTCACAATGCCAACGATTTTTAACGATCATATTTATCCTCTCCGGAGTTCTTGGAAATAGCACCGTTTTAGTAAGGTACATTGTCATTCTTCTGGACCATCTATTCAGGTCTTTTACCTCACGACCATGGAATCTCCACTAAGAACAGTGATACCATCCGTAAAATATCTGGGATTTAAAGCACTGACAGGATAGTAGCTGAGCCGAGAACGATCACAGGATGATAATGGTGTCACTTGAATATCGATCAGCAATAAACTTGATGAAAAATGACAAGGTTGTTGTTCAGATTTAGTCTTACGGCACCTTATACGGCTTGAATATCAGCCAATGAATGCATGCGCTTAAAAAATGCGAAAGGTACGAACAAACGCACAAGGAAAAATTGAACCGAGTGGCGTCTGCTTTCTGCACTTCTGCTAATATGTGCTGGTATTGATCGAAGTACCACAGAATAAGTAGGGCTCGGAATTCGACAGTTGGTATTCACTGTTGCGGTACCTTTGGGTTTTATAGATTTATTCACAACCTTTGTAGTTTGGCACATGTTTTTGCGGTGAAATACTTGATGTATGCTTTAGTTTGGTCTCGATTTTCGGGATTATTCTAAGAAAAATAACTGGCAGAAACTCGCACTTCGTGTGGACAACTGATTAGAGAATTACAACTTTATCAACTCAAGCGTCATTTATAATTCTGTGTCCGTGGATGCGAATCCGTAGGCAGAACCGAAAAACAATCGGGTATGCCAGGCGCCGAACATCGTAAAATGGTAAGAAAAAGTCACGTTCGGTGTGCGCGAGATCCGCGATAACCAAACATCTGAGATGGTTCAGAGGATTCACTTACTTGATGTGTTCTCTATTGTCAATCGCGCCACATCAGACAGTTTGAATGCTCAACTCGGTTACGTGCACGTAAAAGCAGACGATGACACCCTCCCGCTAGCTGTCGCCTCGCAAATTTTACACATTTAACCCTACCCTAAACTCATTCCTTTTCATTACACAATCATTAGATTAATGTCCCTAGCATGGCCTCGGGTATCCCTGTTCCTCGATTTCCACGACTTTTCCATATGCATTGCAGGAATAACGTTTAACTAATTGATATAAGTCATCTCGCTTGATGCAAAAATGTCACGGAATGCGACAGTGAAAATTCTGAGCAAAAGAAACCTTAAATGCATATGCTGCCTTTCGATTAAAATAAGGTTTTCTTCTTTAGTTCTAGTAGGAATAAATGAGTGATCTGACCGAACATCGTTCTGAATGGAATAATACCTGATACCGGAGAATTAATTCCATTTAGAAGGCCCTGATGTATTTCCGAGGAATTATGTTTCCTTGTAACCGAATAGGCTACAGTCACCATAAGTTGTGACAATATATGAAAACGGAAACATGATCCCTTGGATCCGAAATAGTCTTGTTCTCGTAACATGCCACTACAATTGAATATCTCAATGCTATCACTGATAGGTGGTTTTGTCTGGTGATTGATTGAACGAACTATTCAATGTAACATTGGTTTATCCATAACTAAAGTTGATGTTTCGTTAGTATATCATTCATTTTCGTTTGTGGACATGATTTTGGACAATTTCGAGGAAAGTGGAGTTTCACAGATTTGATAAAGGTCGAATTGAACTGGACGCCGGAAGTGCAAGTGCCCATGTAATCTGGGTGGGTGAACCACATGTTACATATGCGAAAAGTTGAAAACCCTTCGGCGTGGCCTCATAGCTCAGCTGGTAGAGCACATGCGGTATTAATCGTGGGTTTTATCCAAGCTTGAGTTGGATTCCCGCCCGGGTGAACGATTTTGCCGTTCGGATCAATTCAAAATCGGGAAGAAAGTGATCCAAAAGTGTTAAGATGAAAAGGTAATCCATCAATGCAATCCGTTATTTGGTGTGTGGTTCAAGATATATCAACCTGCATCGGAAACGACAGTCGCCACCAGTGTTGTGGGACATACTCGATCCTTCATCGTTCCGGCAATCCTATTAAGCACGAGATTGGTGAGTATCACAAGAACATCAAGTTAGGGCTGAAATCCTACCAATACTTGCACGTCCGTGATAGGCATGTTAGTCCTATTTTTAAGGTAAATACGTATACGTAAAGTAAGTTGCCCCCACTGGTGCTAACTTACATCAGATAGCACTAAATTACCTCCGATAAGGTGATAACAACAAAACGAAATGTTCTTAATAGTGCAAAGATAATTTACATTCTGAGAGTTCTATGACTTCTTAGCTCAACTACAATAATCTGGAATGTCGTTCAGTGTTAGCCTCGTCAACAGTCGCGCAATCCAGATCACCATTTCACTTGCTTACAAATCAACAGACCGTTTAGGATTTCAAAACTCAATTTCGTTACGCAAACGCCCACGCGCGTTCCACCTGACTCTGGATTCAGAATATGTACTACCATTTTTGTGGTCAGTAGTGAAGGAGACGAAGATGTTTCCATTTCTTGACAATTGGATGACGATGGAATGTCTGATTGCTACGCTACGTGTAGCACGACTGACCTCTTTCTGGCACCTCTGTAAACAATAGAAGTTCGACAACCTGCTAAGCTAAAAAGAAGCTCTAATTCGAGAGGGGATTTTCCAGCAACCCGAAAGACGCGCAGCAATCAGTGGTGACCGTGAGAAAAGTGTGGGAGAAAAACAAATGATATAAAGTCCATGCGCTGTTTTCAGAAAAAGCAAGACAGACACAGGATGAAAGGTAGAAATAACCGCGTAGGTATTCAATATTCAAACCGTCGAGGCAAAACTTTAGTATTTCAGAAGAAAACGATAAACTACGGTCGTCCAGTGTATGACTTTATGAGAGGAGAGAACGAAAAACCAGCACCACTTTCAAGGAAGTAACTGCAGCTGGTCATGAAAAGCGATTTCACGGCCCCAGTAGATGCTGAAACCACGAGGATACGCTCTTTCTTATACGGTTTTTTCATCGTAAACAGTGAGCATGTGATAACCGAACTGTGCTTCCATTAAGTTTAATGGGTGGAATGTTGCAACGGCCTGATGAATCAGCGCGTAATCTGACTTATGTTCAATCAGATTCGGATTCAAAAGTGAACTTCGGCCAATCTGCTTCATCCACAAACCAACTGATATTGAAAGGTTAACATGTGATTGTCGTTAACATCATTAATAACTGTTAGGAATGTGAGGACCACAACGCATACCAAACTTCATTTTATTGTATGCTTGCATATGAGTGCATTGGAAGGAGTATACCCCGTAACAACAAAGACCCAATGCCATTTTGTGCACAGCCGGTAAACAGGCCCTGAGACGTGAAGTGGAGGACCATATAAGGTCCCAATAGGTCAGGTGTGGACGGCAGTGAATAACTATCTACCACCAAAGTGGCCGGCGATGGCGGGATTCGAACCCTTGACCTACGATAAGGTAATAAACCGTTCTAAACCACTCGACCACCATTGATGACCAACCTGAATCGCAGCTAAACGATTCGTCTTCAGTAAAGATGATAGAACCAAATTAATTCGCACCCGGTCGATTAGATGAAATCGGTAGTGCGTATGCATCACTTTGAGCATGAAAGCTGAACGTGCGCTGCTCGACTTGATTCCATCCAGCAGTCGTCTGCGTGCGGTTCGGTTTAATTGGTTCTCTGCATGTAAACAACAATAGACTGAAGCGTCGATGTCTGTTTATCATTTCTGTGTATGCCACAACTGGCTGTAGCTCACCCGAGTCCAAAAACAAATACTACCATTCGTCTGAACTGTTCCGCAGAGTGCGCTTTATGAACATAATGGTTGTTGCCAGTGATCTCGCAGAGAAATAAAAGAAACCGATTTGGCGTTCCAACCGATCGAACGGATAACGGTGACCGGTTAATTCAACTATGTTCCGACCATACTATTCCTAGCGAGTACAAATTTCTCGCGCAAAAATGGACACCAACTAACCTGGCATCCTCCTGCGCCTTCATAGCGTTGGACCCAGATAGACCACACTGCTATCGGGTACCACTTACGCAAATCAATTCGGGACTGTCGATCACTTTGGTCCGCATCTGTAGACACTCATCACGCTCTTGTCCGCGCGCGCTTCAGCTTACGTCTCGTCAGTGGCCGAAACAACCCCAAAGTCATCAGTCCGCCGCAGACGCTGCTGAACGATAACCGCCGATCTGCATTTCAAGCAGAAGTATCCACCAGGTTATCGATGCAGCCGATGCAGGACCCAGAAGAGCGTTGGGCAGAAATCAAACAGGCCCTACATGCGGTTGCGAATGCTGCCAAAGGTATGGGGAGATGGAAAAACTGCGGTGACCGGCAGTACCCACAACCTTTCCAGTCTAAACAGTAATATCGGCCCGTGAAATCTAGGCGTCAGCGAACTAATCAAACAGGCGAACGGCTCACTGATTCACGCTAAGCAGCGTCGTCTAACTTGTTGGTCGGAGCATTTCATGCAATTTAGTTGGCCTTCATCACGACAGGCTCGCTGAGTGGCACGATGGTTACAGCCCTAGTTATAGAAACAAATCCTCCGTGAGACAGGCTACCGTAAATGACATAAGGCTGCTGGACCGGATGGTTGCCGCCGTTTATATTTGAATACGGTGGCTCAGCGCTGTTACCGTATTTGACAAACTTCTCGGTTTGATATGAGGGATGGAAGAAGTCCCAAGGAATTGGTGTGAATCGCTGATCGTACCAATTCCTAAAAGCGACAGATCCCAATGTGAAAACAACAGCGGAATAAATTCGGTTAGCATTGCATCTAAAGTGCTCGCTGGTATTAATCACCACCGCTTATCTAACGCTCGCGAACAGTGTTGCGCGAGAATCAAGCTGGGTTTAGACCTGGTCGAGCTTGCATCGACCACATCTTCACTCTTCGACAAACTTTAAAACACAGTCACACCTTCCGTGGGCCCACTATTTCCGTTTTTCTTTATCTTAAAGTGCCCTTCAACTCAGTCGACCGCACAGTCCTCCGGCGCTGCCCCTTATTGAAGGGTGTAGCAAAGAAATTCATCCCCATCAAAAAGTCCCTGTAAATGAAATGCCGAAGCCGAGTTCGGGCTTACGGTGATCTTTCCTCCGAGTTCTGGTCTGCATCTGAAAGCCGACGTGTAAATATGCTCACAGTCTATCATCCGTTGAGACCGGGCCAATCCGCTGACTTTCGCGACGCAGTAGTGAGGGATGGAACTCTAGAGACCAACATTTTTCCGGCGTCAACCAGGGCCATCGTTACACGCGGGTACCATCAGTAGCAGTCCTACTAAACGCCCGTTCTGGTTTTCATTTGCATCCCCGGCGTTATTCAGGCGGAAACAACCAAAAAAATGAATAGAAAAAGCCAAGTAAACAGCGGAGAAGTGCATACACGCAAAAAAAACAGGCGGCAAGAGAGCAGGAGTGTAACTGCTTCATTGACCATGACGATGTACGCAGCCATCTAGTGTCCCCATTAGCTATATATTTTGGGCTTGTACATGCCATGAATAAAAGCCCGTTTTCCATATCAGATGATAATTTATTCTTTGAACTAGTAGACAAATACGTCTTAAACATAGTCTGTTGGTCAATTGCTCAATCAGTCAGTACACACTAAAGGATGACGAAAACAGAAAACAAAAGCAAAAGAAAGAAAACTAGATGGGAACGACACGATGCTTGCCACAGCAACAAAACATCTGAAGAAACGAATGTATGCTGCTGGGTGACTGTCGGAAACAATCAAATCGCTTGGCACTAGCTTGCCTCACTGCAGCACCAAGTAACAGATGTAGACAGCGGAGACAGGCGTGCTAATTTATGGGTTAAGAGATCTTAAACCCAACTGTGGAAAATAAAAATGCAATACGGGATTGCAACTTGACAAGTCACTGATGACAATTCGAGTGACGACTGTACATGAAGAGAAGTAGATAGTCAAGACCTTGAGGCTGATGTCGACAGAGAAACGAAAAAATGAACCAAGAAATAATACATCGCTCGAAAAGACCACTGCGAGCCTAAAAAGCGAGAAAGCGAGGCGATAGTAGCAGTCAGAAAGATGATAGAATTATTCAAAGAGTATAGCCAGTTCGTATGCATACTATGAACTCCATCTTTATCTGCGTTTCTATCTGGTTTCATAAAGTTACGAGGAACAGTTCACACACGAAAATGGGTCTCAGTGAGCGGGACAAATTCAACGAACGCGACGACGACTGGATCGAGTGCGAGGTTGTAAATCTGCCATAATAGAAGAGAAATCGGACAAACGTTGGTAATCCTCATCCTCCAGCACAGCGGAATGCCCGCCAGATTCCGTCCGCACTTCTAGACCATCACCACAACGCAACGGTACATCTAATATGGGACGAAAGTGTGCACAAGAGGGCCCCGGAGTGTTTATTTCAACTCCATCAACCCGTTCATCCGCATCGAACGTCGGGTTCGCCGCGGCCCTCGGTAGTCGAAGCGGGCATGGCAACATCTCAGGCATGACCGTAAGGTGTAGAACAAGGCAGGCTAAAGAAGGCCATTCTTTGTCCAAGCCCTGAGTAGTATTCATAAAGAACAAAAGCAGTGACAAACAATGTATCTAACAAGGTATTAGAGACATGAAAACGACTCGATTAAAACAAATCAACCCTGTCATCCCGTCGTCTTTCGACATCATGTTAAGTGAAATGCTGCAGCTGTGGAAAATTCCGAAATTAATTAGTAACTGATATCCGTAGACGAATCGAGAACGCGTATTAGCAAATATAATACCACTGACTCGAAAGTTGGTAATTTTCCTAATATCAGAAGAATTCGGTGGCCTCAGTTAGCTCCGTGTTCTCCAAGGCGATTCCTATTGAGACATCTCCTGAGAATATACACAGTAAGGCAGGTATACATAATCTGCGTGAGAAAAAAACACGACGTCAATTTAAACATGAAAGCCTAGTAAGGGACGACAGGTCGTATGAAAATCAGATGCAGAAAGTCATATAGATTATTGGTGACATAAAAAAGGAAGGAAAATAATTATAATCCAGGCTTAATCAAGACCGGATGTGGATTGTTCCTCGCATATTATGTCAGTTCTCATCAGATACCACAATATAATACACTGGTCAAGCGACATTATTCGGAATTTTAGGCACATGTTACCTCTTCTCCGGGCTAACCATCGGTTTTGAGAATGATCCAAACGGTGATGTCGAACTGCATTCTCAATGCCTTGAGCTTTGCACAAAATGTTCCATAACACATCTCGTCTACTGAAATTCCAGCTAGTACCATCTAACGATATCGGAAAACAAGAAACAACCTTTCCCCGCTACAAATTTGAAAACAGAAGTCGAAAACATATACTGCACGATGTAAAGATGCAGCGAAATGATCCAGGATATATCGTGCAATCTATGTTTTTGATATCGGAAAAATCATTCTGCAGCGATTGATACATTTGTGACGCATTGAACGTCATTTTGACCTAATTGCGAACCAGTGCAGTGGAAGTAACATGCCTTCTACCCTTTAAGTTCCACTGCTTTCCTAAACGGAATCAACAACTCAACTCTGAGAGTTGGGCAGAGAACCCCATAAATCAATGACTGGTCGGACCGGAGGCAAAAGCTTCAAAAAGAAGGCGAAATGGACCACATCGAACAGAGAACGCCGCATCGAAGAAAGCGAGGAACTTCATGTCCTTGTATTCGAAAGTAACACTACCAACTGTTACTGAGGTAAATGTGATAGCTTACTTCTGATGATTTCAGAGGGTACTTTTGGCTCCAAATAATTCAAATACAAAAACGTATGGTGTCAGAGATACCCGGCTGCTATGAGTGAAAAACGACAGGACGTGCTGAACCAGTTATAAATTGAATCTGCCATTGGAAGAAGCAGGTAGCCAAGATGGTTAGGTCGTTGTCCGCACAAGCGTCGTAACATTTTGAGAATGTAAGCACCGCTGGATCTAATTATTCTGCGCCTATGTATCAGTGAGCTCCATCCCATGTAAAGGCAAATGGTATAGTACTGACATGAAGCAAGCTGTTCAGGGGTAGATCGGATAAACTTGTAGTAGCAATAGTGATTGCGTGTAGGTCTTACAGTCCTGCATGTCGGCTTCCAGCTCTAGTTGGAGCCGGTAGTGTTCACAGCTGATAACTCCTAACATGGACGATGTATTTGTACAGTGCTACTCTGGTTTTCAATGTAGAAGCTATTCAACCACTGAAAATAAATCAGTTCAATTACCGAAATCAAAAGAACGCAACAGCAACTTTACCCCCTTATTTTTACACGCGACAGACATACCAATATCATTGGTGTAAAAGCAGTTGTATTTGCATGCAGCGTTCTAATTAGAAAAGAAGAAAACCAACTGGATCACACGGCAAAGCTCACAAGAAGACCAAAATAATCGCATCCAGAGCGTTTTTAGTAGATAATTTGTCTATTAGATCGACTGTGCATCGTCAAGAAATTTGTTTTTACCTTCAGATGTATCTGCATAATAGTTCAACCAACCTGAATTGCTGATAAAGCATGACAGACAAGGCTAGCTAATTTTAAAGTTTGACCTGAGCAGGTATACAGCTCTTTGAACGGCTACAGCAGATTCGGTAGTTTGAGTATCGTGCCATCATTTACGACACTATTGTGACTATTGTGACATGAGATGTTTCAACACGCTCCCAATCAAACGTACTCAATCGCGGACTCGAATGTGAACAAGTTCTTCTCAACTTCAGAATGCATCGCCAGACAGATGTATGTTTGTCCTGCAGGCCCAAAGACCAGAAGAGTATCCGCTCGTTAAAAGAAATCTAGTTGTTATGGTACAAATATTCTTCGTACTTAGTACTAGCCCAGAAACGGGGTGGTTTTTTATAAGCTAATCATGTGCGAGGCCGAAAACGGGTGCATAAACAGATTAGTAAGAAGTAAAGGGCGACGTGAGCAAACGAGGTCAAGCGCATTGACAATGTCGCAACAAAAGACTCAACATCTGTGCGTATAATGCAAGGCTTGCAGCCAAGTTTATACTGGGCGGAAAGAGACGAGACCCAATTAGCTTGGCATGCAAACCTAGATGAGTCAGGTCAGTAGTTTTCAAGATCTCACTTAGTAAGCAGGACCGCTCGACAGACTACCATGAGTATTTGACAACTGGGTCGGTCTGCATCGTCATTTAGGTCTCATTTTTACATGATGAAGTGGAGATGGGTGATTATGTGATGTATGACCCTTGACCAATAGAATATACTGAAAAAACAGGCATCAGATCATGTTACCAATGAAGATCAAAAAATATAATCTCCTGAACCATTATCATTTGAGAACACAAAGCTGTTGCAGCGTGAACAAGACTCAACACGGTAGACTGTGGTTCATCGCTCTATTGCCAGACTGGGTTCCAAACGCCTTGGTAGATGGCACAAAAAAGAAATTGTAGCTTTGACCCGTCGATTAAATTGATACTCCACATCTATTCGACTGTCAGGTCCGGACAGTGGTACTACTCAGTCGCATGAGGATAAGACAACAGCTCACACAGGTGCCGCTATTACCTGTTATTTCATAACCTCCGGGTAGTAACGAAAGACCCCGTGAGATTCATACTGTTACGCGGGCGGCAGAATAGTATGAAATCCACGACACACTAGTGATAAACCCCGTAGTTTGTATCACATTGTGTTATCATTATTGTGAAGTGCACATTTTGTTTTGAGGTCTAAGAAATCCTCTTCAGCGCTCAAACTCAACGAACTGGTTGTAATCTATTTGCACGTCACGCTGAGGTGTGCTAAAACGACTCCATTCTGGTTACGGGTCAAATTCCAAACGCATTTTACCTATAGTTTTGTCAGATACGGGGCATTTTCGTATCTCTAACCGCAATCGAACATCCGCAAGGCCCTGATGGACATCTAGGCAGTAAAGAACATGTTAAACATATTTAGTAAACAGGAAAATACTCAAAACACAATGCTGCGTACTTATCGACGAAATCATGCGGATAGTATGTAGAACTTCGGATGCATTCCGATTTATTAGAGGACACATATTCGGCCCCTTACTTAAGTCAAAGTTGAATCCGCATCGGAGGGATGATGCAAAGACGATAAGCAAACCAAATAGCTCACTAATCACCGTGCTGGAAATTCAGCCGCATAAGTTCCGTCGATGTGCGTGTGCACCGACATCCGGAGCCATAAGAGAATTCAAGTTGTCGGTGACTGTGGTAACAAATGGCTGTCTTATTTAGCCCAGCAGTTTAACCTTGCAGAAAAGCGGACTGGTCTACAGAAGTATGCCGAAGAATATCGGTGTTACCTAGACAATATCTGTGTCTGGATTTGGGACGGTTAGTCTAATTTTAAGGGAACAAGTGCACAGGATTCGACAAAAATCCACAGTTCAGAAAGTCATAAATCGTAGCCATGTCATCTTACCTTTAACCGCACACCGCCCCGCGGAGTACGCTGGATGAGAAAATGACTGATTCCGGTTCCTGTGAATGGATACGCCGAACCTGAGCCAGAGGCCGAACAGCCATGAGATACTCCCACGCGAGCAAGACCGGGCACGCTGCATCGCCCTGCGCCCTCGCCGAATCGAACCGAAAGTGCGTAACAATTCGCATGACTACCACTATCCCGAATCACAAAGCTACCGGGCTAAGGGTCGGGGAGAGCAAAAAAAGGATGTAAACATAATAAAAGAATGGTTTTAAATGTTATCCAGATAGCATCAGTAAAAGACAAGAAATCAAGCCAGCATCTCGCTCCATACCTGGGAACCAAGTGCGTAATGAGTCGAACAGGATGAAAGTCAAGATCGCGCAATAACATGGAGAAATTGCATGACACAAAAAAATCCAGTCACTAAATAGTTACGTTATTTGATAAGGCCGCAAAAGTCGGGACTAGACTTATGTTGTTTGTTTTCTATAGGATGGGGGAAAAGTGCAAAATGCGTTCGTTTAAAGAAGTGAGGAAGACGCATGCTTATATCAGGTAGTTGGATAAAACCTGCTGCATGTCAACCCAGAATAGATCCGAACTTGTTTATGTTGGGGGATTTATGGAAATGATCCAACTAAATTAATGATATACATATAGCAGCAAGCCCGTTTGGCAAATTCATTCAACGTCTACAGTGCCAAACGCTTTTGAAAAATTTAATTTCTAGCTGAGGCATCAAGCAGTTAAGATCAATGACAAAGTCTGTTCATTGCACAGTCTATCAGTTTTGTTACATGTTACGGTATTGAAAACTACTTCATTCGAAAGGAGTTCAAAGCGGACTGCGCGACTTTTAGAACTCACTGGTGCTGCAGAAAAAGGCATTAGTGATAAGCACGTGGGAAAGTTGTAACCGTACAAAACAGATGCGCATAAGAAAGGGAAAAACCGTTTCGCGAAAACCAGCGAATTAATGTTACAGTTCGTTAATCACATTTCACATATTCATTTGTAGGAATGTCTTGAAAACAGAGATCACAAGTCCGTGTTCACGGACTATTTGTTCAAGAAAGTTATTATTCAAAGCTCCCAGTTGTAACGCATTCAGGTACGGCTGTTTCTGAACCGTACAGAACTAGTCTAACTGCTGCGATGTACACTCTACCCTCAGCCATCGTGGCGAACCTCGAACCGCGTTTATATCCTGCCACCACTGGTAACATCCTTATTCAACGTCTAACTGGACGCCACGCCCCTTTTGAAATGTTTTACCACATGTGTATAACAAAAAAAGAAGGAGTTAAAACATTCTCATTATTAAGATTGATAAATGGATGTCCGATCGACGTCATATGTAGACAACCATAGGAAAAGAACCACCACAACTTGAGGAAAAATTCAATAAAAACAACAATAAAACAGAGTCGAAGCGAACATCTTACTGGTTGCTTGGATAGTATTTCTAAGGCAACTTCACGCGGGACGTGGGGTTGATACCACGGTGCTTGGGACAATTCAGCTGACTCATCCAAGACGGTCAGATTTTGGCCAGTGGGTTGCAAAACTGCGAACACCGGATCCACTACTTCGAGGGGTAAGGGCAGACGGGACAGGGAATGTCGGCTGGAATTCGGATAGCTTCCACCACTTCCAGCAGATCGGTTTTCGGTAGCACTGCCGGGACCGGAGGCTCCGTTTCGACGAGGACCCGGTAAACTATGACCAGATCCAGACCCGGAGCGCGTCGATTCGGATGTTGTGGTTGAACAGCCCGTAGTGGAAGAGGAGGCGGTAATCACGGTCGAAGTGTGTATCGGATGTCCAGATAAGGATGAAACAAAAGCAGTGCAATGGGGAACATCAGCGGATGCCGTGCTTGCAGTGACCATGCCACCACAACTCCTATGATCCGCCATATCGTATGAGTGTTGAGAATGCGGTCTGGAGTATCCAAGCAAGAGGTAAAACAGTAATAAATAGTCTTAGAAGAGTTTAAAACAATATCATCTAAGCTAAGCGGAGGACTGCGGTTAGAGGTTGGCTGACTGTCTTATCTGCAGCGAACTAGTGCGATAATGGGAATAATTTTATGACAGCCGAAGGTGCAAATGAGTCAACACGATAGAACTAAACGCTGAAAATAAGCAGAAAGATCTAAGAAAGAGAACAAGAAACAAACATTGGAATGGGTAGGGTGTGAAAATGTGGACCATTTCAGCCACTTACTTTCCCTCTGCTTTTATCACAGTTTAGCCAAATAAGTCAAAACGGAACGGAAATGACGGCACATTGAATAAATGTCAATAAAAATGCATTGATAAGTGAATGAAAGCAAAATTAAAAATATCCTCCCCCAAGCACAAGTCTTTAAGGTACTTCAATTGGTATGATCCTTTGTTGTCACTGAACTAATAACGATTTCTCTTAGATCTTTTTCTTGAAATCCAAGTGGTTATGTGACCACAAAACAAACCCTAGATTACATAAAGTATATGAGTGACTCGAAAAATTATGGAGTTCAAGCCGACCGGGATAATGTCCTACCGGGAACATTAGATTATTCCAACACAGACACAATAAGATAAAACCAGGCTGGATATATCCGATATTTTCAGATTTTGGGATAACTTGTGAGATAGTGGTCCAGAGAGAAACAGAAGACAATCATGAGTCCGGACAGTTCCTTAGAAAAAGTCAAACCAAATTCTCATCGATTCAAAAAAGGTAAAGTGACAGAATAGAAAATTGAAAAAAGTATTACCAAACAACATGAATGGGAATTTGTCTACGCTTCAATAAAAACACCCTAGGAAATGTTGAAAACGACAAGAAAAACTTCAAGAAAACCAGGTCACAAAGATTACAGTATTGGATGATCTCAGGGAACAGACCACTTTTAATCACATTTTTATTTGAATTACGAAGGGCGACGCTCAACTTGATGAGGTTAACGGACAAGGAGTTAAGATGGCTCACCGAGAACCTGAAATTGATATTTGTTTTGTTCGTCCTACCAAGGATGACTGTGATGCGTTGCGTACATTGGCCAAATCAGGAAATGCCACAGTAGGAAGATCGGAGAGGGAAATCAGTGTCTCTGACAGTGGTCTCGAAGACATTCCGATAACGTTTGAAGCTGATTCAACACCGACAGATCTAGAGGCAGCTAGGTGTCCATTCGATGCTGGTTGTTCCTCCGCAAGGCATGTGGTGAGGGAAGAACTACCCCGAGGTGGGGGTGGGGGAGGTTGTACCGACCGATTACCGATGGCGGCAGGACTTATGGGCGCTTCTTTAGGACACTGTTTCACACTGTCCGCTAATGACTCGCTTGTTTCCGTATGCCTGCCGGAATCGGCCGAAACGGAAACCCCGCTGTCCGCGGTAGCCGATGATAAAGTTGTGCCGTCTCGAGTTTTGTGACGATGTCGATGTTTGTGGTGTTTATGATGTCTAGTTGAAAAAAGGTAGATCTTATGTAGACGTTCAATGAAGATATTACGTGCGGCGATAGATAAACACTGGGATCGACGAAAACTCGTTCGTATTTGGTAGCAAACGACGGAGCATAACACAAACGAGTACACAAATTTTCCTCATTGGGATCGATAAATGGGAAGTCAGGGGACAATGCTGCAATGGACGCTAACATCGTAAATTTCGGCAGTACTTCTATTGGTCTTTTGTTTGAGTACTGAGATCCACCTTTGAGAGTTAAAATAAATAAATAACGAAAAGATTTCACTTATTAACTGCCGATGTAAGGCAAAGGTGGTACTGATAGGCAATACGCAGACGGAATAAACCGGAGTGATGCACCACTCATTTAAATTATAAAATGATAATAATAATAATAATGATAGTAATAATACAGTTTGGTTAGGTTGCATAAATGCTGCTGAAATGAGCAAATTGAACGAGTGACCGATTTGCATAGATGGACTGAGAAAAGCACATCCGTCGAAATTCATCAACTAGATGATTCCAGACAGTAATGTCAGTGCTTGACATTACCGTCCAATTTTAATGACAATTTGTCAACGGCCACGAAATTTTCGGAAACATTCGATGTTTTTCCTTTCCAAAACGCTTCTTTGCATTCCATTTTCCTAAATCTCACTACTCATGAATATTTCCATTCAGACGAGACAGCAATGGACCTCTAGAAAGCAACATCCGAAAACGAACACCAATATGCGTTTACTACTAGGATATGATATAGCCAACCATTTTAACGGATTCACGATCTTCGATTCTCGGTCACCGGGAAACTAAATCCTAACCTCTTTCAAACAAGACCATTTGAAGTTTTTCCTGTTCATCATTGAATGTGGCCGTTTTTTATACTCCCGGATTTTGTGAGACCATAACCATCTGTAACCACTTTCTTCCACCAAGATCAAATATCTTGGTATTGAAACAGGACCTAACAACTCAATGTTAAGGGTGGAACATTATCACTGCGAGTGCGATTTTAGTATTTACCGCTGGGTTTGATCAAATTATCAAAGTGAGTTCGAAGCCCTTGTTTTGGTCTTGGCGGTGAAAAGTGCTCAGAAAAGATGACAGTCTCACAGATTGATATTTTGATGAAACCTATGTTTTGGAATAGCAAAGACGACCAAAAAACGTATTATTCAATAGCTGTAGTGGGAAAATGAAGCAAAATACCGCTCAACGTATTTCATTTTCGATGGTCGTGAAACGATAAATTAATCGGAATGGCACCATGATCACATTAGAACCATAACAACATTAAAGAGCGAACAACCGCTTTCAGCGACTGCTAATCTTGCTCGTACAGATCGCATAGGTGACCGGCGACGGTCAAATGGTTAGCACCGCAGAATTGTACTAATGACGTTCGGGGTTAAATTCCCGTCGCCACTGTTCACTTCCCCATTCGGCAGCTTTTGATCGGCCGCAGCCCCCTTCCAGAAACATTGTACATTGTCGTATAATAAATAAATGAAGCAAAAGATTATTATAATCATTGTTGACACAACCAATCCATTCAAAGGCTAATCACTTGAAACATCGTCACCCATATGATCTGTATGAACATAATTTTTCACTCTCTAATGCTGGCTGTTCTGATCACTGTTCACTTGGAAAGTGTAAAACGCAACACAGTTGCTGAAAGCCAGTTTCCTGCCTCAACGTGGAGCCCCAGCCACTATAGAACATTTTGGTACACGTTTTGGAATAATGTGGTCCATTCAACCTTGATCGATCACTGATTATTTAGACTACAGATCTATGGACGAATGAGATGATTGATCAGTTGACGAAAAATGCGGAACCATTTTTGCCTTTGCGTGGTCGATGTGGGCAGGTTGATCGTACGTGGTGCATCACGCACTCTCAGATAGCCCCGGAAAACACGACCAAAAACGACAGCAGTTCGATAACAAAGTGAACCTCATTGTTTAAACAGAATCAGTTAAAATCCCAAACGTCTGAAGTACTCCTTATGAATTTTGTTCTGTATTGGAGTAGAAAATATATTGCGAATACTGAATTCCAGTGTTTCTACGGTTTACAGAAAAATAACCATCAAATCATGAATAATTCGAGTACCCAAACTTAATCAAAATGTTCGTTGCCCTTGAAAAACAAGCTGTGAAGAGGGTGTATCCAGCTTCATGCGAAGTAGAGTTTGGAATTACCGACGCAACTGTAGCTGAGACGATGCAGCATTTATTCAATCAGCAAGAAACATTATGATTTACGGTTAGGAATATTTTCACACACCACTTAATCGCGCTGTTCAGTTCACTGTTAACATAGCACTAGTGTGCACTGGTTTCGGCGGGTACTTCGTACCATCGTCGAACCAGAAGTGAAATGAATCGAATCGCAAGGGGTAAATAAACGGAAAAGAAAGGCGTGAACGGAAATAATGCGACTGAAGCAAGATTTCGGAGGCAATTACGTCACTGACAGCGCTATACAGCCATGGCAACTTCCGTCACTAACCGTCGGTTTCGTGGACCCTAACCCAGAAGCTTAACATAACCTACTAAGCCAAATTAATTGATTTAGGTTTTCATACATTTTCGCAGTTATCGTCAGACCACCACGAACCACTCTTCAACCGACACTCGACCAAGAGAGCCTATCTGTGGGCATAGGTTACACATGGTTTGTGTTGAATATGCTGTTTTTTACCGCACCGATAGTGTTTTTCGATTGGTCAGCAGGATACTCTTGTTTGGCACCTTCAAAGTCTAGCAATCGCGTTGGTGCAAAAGGCTTTATAAACCACCGAGGAATTGACAACGATTAGTATTTTTGTGTTGCACACTGTTACAATAAGCTGATTGCCTCTCTGGAACAGACTTTGACACGACCCGTTAATCACAGGTGTGTAAGCCCCATCCCAGTAGCATCGAAGCTGCTTGTGTCTGTCATACTTCGCAAGTTATACCCAAGGCGGGAACAGCAGACTCGCTGGGAGCAAGCTGGGTTTCGCACCGGTCGTGGATGTATCGATCAAATCTTCATCCTCCGACAACTGTTAGATTGCCGCCACATTTTCCAATGACCAGTAATCACCGTCGTGTAGGACATTCACGCGGCCCTCGACTTTGCCAAGGGGACTGCACTACGGAGTTGTTTTGTGAGGAACAGAGTACCTGAGAGACGGATGTTTCAGTCCTCAAACAGTTGTATCGTCACACCTCAGGTCGGGTTGGGGCTTATGACCAGCTTCCCCCACACCCTCCTTTTTTAGTCTCCAGTGGAGTACGATAAGGTTCCTCCATATCTTAGTTTTTCTTCAACTCTGCCATAGAGGATGTTTTACGAAATGCCCTGTCTGGTCTTCCAACGGGTCGAGGTAAACCCCTCCCATGAAACATAGCTTTCGAATTGAAATATGCCGATGATATCACCTGACTGAGTGATAATCAACAGGCAATACAACACACTTTGGACCGCTTGGCGATTGAGGTGTACGGATTTGGAATGCACTTTGCACCTTCCAAGTGCAAAATTTTTCTGCAGGATTGGTAGGGGCCTATGACCACACTCACACTTTGTGGTGATCAGCTATTTAGCTGACAACGTAAAGTACCTTGGGAGGTTGATAACAGCTTGAGGTGATGTTGGGGCGGAGATCAGTTCACGAATGGTGGGAGCTAGAACAGCTTTTGCAAACCTGTGACACCTGTGACGTCGCCGTGACATCCGGCTCCCGCTTAAGGGACTGGTGTATGACGCCACGGTTCGTAGTGTTTTACTCTACGGTTGCTAGACCTGGCCAGTTTGCTTTGAGGATGCTCGGCATCTTTCTGTATTCAACAACCGATGTCTCCGAAGCATTGCTCGTGTCTGGTGGGAACATCGCGTGAGTAAAGACGAGGTGCACCGTCGTGTTAGGCACGGATAGCCACCCTTTAACTGAAGTGATCGTTCTACAACGCCTCCGGTGGCTCGGTCATGTTTTTCGAATGCTTGCCCATCGTCCAACTTTCCGTGCTCTATTCGAAAGAGCTGAGCAAGGCTGGAGGAAGCGGGGCGGTGGTCAGGGCATGACTTGGCGTAGAGGTAGGAAGAAGATAGCATCAGCATTGGCTTCGGTTGGTGCTTCCAGCCTGCTTTGTTGGGGCCCAAGGGATAAGGATTGTTTTTGGTTAGAGACGTTGAGGAACATGGCTGATAATAGAAGTCAGTGGCACAAATGTTGTGCGGTTTGTCCGTCGAACACACGCGCCCCGTAATCCCAAAAGTGTCATTCCGACAAAGAAAAATGACAAAAAAAATCAAAAAATGTACAGTGAAAAAAGAAAGAAATCACAGTGTTTTATTTTTTTACCAACTGTTTTTTTCATTGTGCTCCACTCTGCGTTGGCACCATGCTCGATTTCAATCCGACGTAAAATAAATATGAAACCAGAAATTACCAAGGAGCAGTAAGTGTACAAGGTGCATTGCAGTAACACAGTCAAGCTAGTCGATCAGCACCTTCCCCGAGAAAGCAACGTATCTAAAAATAAATCAGATAACACTGACGTATTGGGTGTGCGGCTTTGTGTTTTGGTCCAAGTGGATAACACAGGTAGTTGGTGGTACCAAATGCAAAGTAATAGCTGATAAACAATGTGAACTTATCCCCAAGTAAACAGGTCCACCAGTAGATTCGTAGGGAACCCACGTGAAAGGAATGTACTAATCCTGAAAATCAAAAAATTTAAAAGTAATGAATAAATAAAATCAGTTACGGAGCAGGTAACTGAAGACGTGGAGCTAATGTGATCAGTGTTTGGCACTGGATGTGCCGCCTGTATCTAAAGATTCAGTCGTATACGGTTTATTCGAAAGAAAAATGAAACACATTCAGCTCTCCCGAAACAAATTCAATTTAGGCTTGTACCTGTGATGCGCATCTGTGAATGCTACACGAAAGTTGTAATGAAGTGTTTCAACGAAGTATCCATATGCACAGACATTGATACAAATAAAACAAGCGGTTTTGAGAAAGAAGTAGCCACTTTAAGAGAGAAAGCAAAGATGAGAATGCAGGTTGATTTTCTCAAGGTTAACCAAGCAAGTACGAACAAAGATCAAGAAGTGCAGTTGAATACTGTGAGGGGTCAATAACAATTGTCCTCTTTGGTCGTATTGACTGAGACTAGACGGAAATGTCGATGAATAATCATCTCAGTTAAGCTCTCTACCTGAAAATCCTTTAACAGACGTGCTTTAACTAGAGAAAGACAGGTTACAGCAAATAGCGAAATGCACAAACACAGTGTTTCCTGGTAGATGACCTTGGATGGGTAGAAACGGGCGGTTCCGTTCGGTGTTGGCAGCTCGACGTACGATATGCAGATGGTCGGAATACAATGGAAATTGAAAATGATTCACTTGGTTTGATGCAGGTCACCGGCCATGTGGGTAGTTGTTTAACGGGGTCATTAAGCTCTGCGAACAGTCATGACTCACCCACACGGGAAAGGCAAACCACATCGGGCAAAGGTACGGTTTAAGTGGTCGGAGTTTAGCACTAAACTAAACTACTTGGAAAAAACACCTTACTTGTGTGGTTTGTGTTCACGTAGGTCATCTGTGGCGGTAGCCGTTGTGGCTTCGGTGTTATTGGTCTCAGAAACGATCGTCGTTTCAACAGCAGTCGCCAAGGGCGAATCGTTTAGCGCACCATCGGATGACACATTTTCTACCGGGACTGGCGGTAAAGGTTTGTCCAGCAAAGCAGCACGTGCGCCGGAATCTGGTATCGATAGCCGTAAAGGGCTGATAGAAATAAAAATAAGGTGACAGGAATTTGTGACGAAAAAAAATGTAAAGATGAACAACGCATTATTCTGTGAAAATACAATCTTAAGAAACCTGCAGGTGCCTGAGTCAAACTGAACAGGATAATCTGTTGAGTAATAATAACCATCCTTGAAAAGAAAATGGCAAAATGAACTTCTGGTCAAGTGTTGTCGACTTATCATTGACGAGGACTTTTATTGTAATTCTATGCACGGGTGCTGTTTTGTACAGTCTCACTAGCTCTTGTGAAAATTCGGTACCGCCCGCAAACTATCCCATTTTATTTATGGAAAACAGAATACATAAATTGTCAGTCCATGTACCCACTCGTTGCATACAACGCATTGGTTCAGCTGGCGTGGACCCCTACGCCTTTAGGCTCAAATGCCGCTGTCATGATTCGTCTCTCACGCCATCGATCGGCTGTCCTGTCACTCTTGATTTCGTAGGTTCGGTAGAGGCCGGTGCTGACGCACTGTCTGCCAGTGAGACTAAGCCATCTATCGAACGATGTGTCAGACCATGTCCTCATAGTTATAGTGAAGGAGTGGTATGACCAGCCCCGAGAAGTAGCTATGCTATAGGAGAATCGAGGTATTCCATACAATGGATGATGTTCCATGATAGAAACCAATGTGTCGCGCAAGCTAACAACAGAGTGGACTAGCGACGGTGGGATTGCGAAGTAACTTCCGTCGTGCCTAGAACACCATGCCCGCAAGAGAAACCACCAGTAAGGGTTTCGTCGCCACAGATCCACTGACTTATTGGCATATATCTCGCATATCTGGCCCCCCGAGTTGAACGATCACGGTGAACGGCATTTGGTGTCGCTAGATATCTCCAAAGCCTTTGATCAAGTGTGGTGGCACGATAGTGTGTTTTCAAAACTATCAGGGTTTGGATTCTCACCTGAACTTATTTCCTGGACTCGAAGTTTTCTCAGCGGACGCTCCATTGTGATCCGAGTCGACGGGGTTCTGTCAAACATACGCCAAGTGAACGGTAGCGTCCCCAAAAGTTCCGTACCAGCCCCCACGCTCTTGTTTGTCATCAATGGCCTTTCCACCACCTTCAACCCTGTCCATGTTTGTACGGATAATTACACTTCACCGCTCTGTCTCCTACATCATCATCATCATCATCATCGTACAGCGTTAAACAGTAGGGCAAGCCCCACTGACCACTGCCTTTCTCACCATGTTGCACGTTGAAGTAGAAAGTGTGAATATACAAGATGGACAGGTGGGTGGGAAAAAGAAAGAATGCCCTATTAGCCAACACACGGAATGCACAGCCTAACTGAACAAACACACATCGTCAGTCATTCTGATTCGATAGAAAGTGACAACACGATCGCCACTGCTCGCGGTTCGCTGCCATATCCTTCAGTGTCTCCAGCCAACTGGTAGACGGAACTTTTGGACCCCAACCACAAAGACGTGAAGCACCTACTTCTCCTAAGTCTGCTGTACATTTTCTCATTCCTCGCTGCCACGTCATCTGTTGACCTCCACGTGGTCTCTTCCACTCCCTAGGAGGAACGGAAAATAGGACGCGATACGGTAGACGTGAGTTTGACATACGTAACACATGCCCCAACTAACGAAGTCTACTAAGTTGGATACGCCGTGACAAAACATTCTCCGAATTAGTACCCAATACTCGATTTCTGACCTCAGCATTGCCTACTCGGCTAATCCACCCGATCTTAGCGATACTACGTAAACATCGGTGGTCGAAAACCTCAAGACGACGAATATCTCCTACCTGTCTTCTCGTGCTTCATTAGCTAAAATCGCTCACGACTGTCCCATTGTTCGTGCGTCGCTGAATTCCGAGCACGACCGGATAACTATATGGGGTTCAGACAATCGTGTTTCCTTCAATACCACAAAAACTTCCTGTTTGCCCATTTACCAAAAACGAGATTAGTACTGTCTAGCCCTCTCTTTTAACTCCACTACTCTCAGTTCACCATCTCCCTCAGTTTTTTCTCGGCGTGCCATTCTTTAGTTTGCTTTCTTGGTCCGCTTATGTGACTGCTCTTGCCTCGAGAGCATCAAAAAGATTGGGTTTTTTTTTTTCTCGTCGAGCATTTTTTCCAAAGCCACACAGCTTTCAGTTCTGTACAAGGCCCAAATTCGCCCCGCTCGTGAATACTATAGTCGTTTTCGGCGAGACCCTGTCTCCTGCATTAAATCTCCTCGACTGCGTACGACTCAAAGCCATCAGCCTCATCCATGACCCCACGATAACTCAACCTTACAGTCGCTAACCCATCTCCGGGCTGGTGCTTCACTCTCTTTTCTGTCGGTATTATCATGGATTCTGCTCTCAAAAACTCGCTTCTGTAGTCCGCTCCTCTTGTTTTCAGCTGTCCCTCCCTTGCACAGGCAACAAGCCATCCATATAAAGTGATTATGCCAACCTGCAGCACTGATAATTTTAACTCTTCCTTTTTTCCGAAGATTGCACAAATGTGGAAAACCCTACCTTTTTCTGTACTCATCTTTTTTATGACCTTCCCACTTTCAAGCACAGAACTAACAAACTGATTTTTGCATGACTGTTCCCAAACATATTCTCTATTTTACAGCAGGTCTTTAGACTATGGGATCCATCCATTCTCGTGTAACTCGTGCTTATCATGTAATAAAAAGCCTTTAAATCCGGTTCAATCGATCGAAAAACAACGGCCAATGCATTCTTTCGAAACAGTATTACTGCACTTTTATGATGGACCGAAATAGAAAACACAGTTTGAAAAAAAACCTGGGCAGTGGGGTATGTATGCAACCGTTTCACACTTGGCACGCTTCAGGTAGTAAAATGAACTTTCATCAAAAGCCAATCGAACCATCAGAATGCAGATGCAATAATATGTCTGTGCATGAGATCCGCAACTACGGATGATGAGAATGACCCAGTGAATCAGATTAAATATCAGTCAAAAGTTAGATTCAAATGAATTATGTGAGATCAGAAAATGCAATTATTTCAATTGTAATTCTTCCAATCAGAAACTCAGAGTTTTACTTGTCTTGGCATTGGACGGTGAGATGAAAACCAATGCGGTGACAGAAAGAAGCGACTATAGAAAAGATCACGTCAATCAACAAAAATCTCAGATGGAAGCAGTAACTAATTTGAGAGCATCCTGCAACAGATCAAACGGCCCTATCGACGATCAAGCGGATAACATAAGAAGCCCAGCTGGCAATAAGGTGCAGGTTATAAATGATGTTGAGGACTTCGAACGAATAATACGTCGCGGGTGCCCGCATTGTAGAAGTGGTTTTTCCGTCGGAACTCTAACCAGAGCCTTTGACTCAGTAGCCTGATGCCAAGGCAGTGGGGTAATAACACTTCTGGTCTCCCACATAGGACGTGGTCATTTCTTCTCAGTTTTATCTTCACTGATGCAGTAGTTACCGATCCTCCTTCGGATTCAGCCGAACAGGGAAAGAGCAACGTCGACGGAGGAGTATCACCTGTTAGGCTGAGGATTGCCAAGCCTTGGATGCGACAGCTGGCCCAGTGGAGTGCGATGACTTCTACCATCAACGAGAGGAACCCAGGGTGCTTCACTGCTACGTACATCCCATGAAGGTATTTTGATCGGTACACTGTTTCTTTCCAAATTTATTTGCTGGAGTATCCTCTCTGGAATCACAGGGACTGAACTTACACAACCGGATGTTACTCATCAACTGGTTCAGAGAGACTAAACTTCGGCTGACCTCTACTCATTCACCTGTCAGGTATGGTCGCATCTCCGGTTTAGGAAAACCATCCTTGTACCTCTTCGGACAATGAAGACATACAAGCGGACTGACTACGTCAAAGTACAGTCTCGTGGTGATGGAACAGCAAAACGGTACAAAATTAAGGCCTCAGATCAAGACGTCGATCGAGCAAACACAGCAAGAACGGTGCGCCTAACTAAATCTCAACGCCTGTAGACATATTATCAAAGGTGAGTCGAATTACGCCAGTAGCATGAAGACTGACCTTGTTGGAGTGTGGTCGTAAAAAATGACCTAAGAAAATGGATCGAGTTTTGGAATAAGTTGTTCTGTTGAGCCAACTAAGGGAATTTCCTCCCAAGCTACATATTAATAATAATCACAGCAAACGATTAGTGAATAAAATGTTCAGATCAGTTCAAATAACCATTAGCCTTGTATTTGTGCCTCGGTTTTTACTGAAATCACGCAGCATCGCCGAATGAGAAGTGAAATCAATCGAACAGTAATAAGAAAAACAAAAGAACATGAGCGTGAAACGTCTAGACAAAAAACGAATCTGAATACAAGTACGCCATTCACTGTGACACTCTGTGATGTCACCTCAAGTCTTCAACTATCCGATAGGCGGATTTTGTGGTTCAAAGCCAGAAACTCTTACACGCTCTACTTGAATAGCCCACTGGTTAAGATTTTCATGTTTTATCATGTTATGGAACGACCCCTTCGACTTATTATTATCCAAACGATAACTGAAAAATGTACACCGTGCACCGTAGGCATGTCCAAAACACACCCCGAGAATTGCAGCCATTTCAGATCAGACGCCTAGTTTAAAGATCGATCTGCGGTCCTCACCGCCTCACGCCTGACCTCAACATTTCTGGTGCGGTACTTGCGAAATGATCAAATACTGCAACGAAAAGATCGATGCAAGAACACCGACAGTCTTCTCTCATAACGGCCACGTATTTGGGCACCATAAAACGGCTGATCTAACTGCCACAATGTACAATCGATCCATAATGGAAAAACAAAAGTCACGCCGACGCCACAGGTGGCTCACATTAGTTAAAAACCAAACGGAGCTTAGGCCAACGCAACGGTACTTTTCAGATACTAAACCACTAGATGAGACTTAACTACCCAGGTAACAAAACTTATCTACTTAAGTTAAAGCTTCTCCTTCTAGGATAAGATTTGGTGTAGGTGTAATTCAGTCCTTCATCAATATTAGACACACCGAAGGGGTAAAACTCATCCCAAACATCGTTAAACTGCCGCGCAGATTACCTGGAGGCCGGTAGCTTATTTGGATTTTCACTCAAAAGTCAGAGTTTTTGTCTGAACAAAGATCGATGCTGCAAGTCTCGCGCAACGATTATTTTAGCTTCCGAGTGCAGGTTGGTCGGATGACCTGAGGTTTGCGCGTGAAACGTGGAGTCCAAGAGGACAGTCAATCAAACGAAAATTAAACAATCCCACACTACTCGCAAGTAATTGCGTGACATATGTACCAAAAACGTGAAGCAGGTTTAAAAATGTGGGTCCGTTGCCCTCATCCTGTGGAGAAGACCTGATTGGTGGGAGGCATTCGCTTGGAGTTAACTAGGTCCGGAACCGTGTCTCCATTTGAAAGCTGTCGGGCATTTCTGGCTGTCATAGAGGTCGACATCTATACAAGCTTAACTTGGTGATTCGGATCAGCTCGAACGGGAGCGGGGTGGCGCAGTGGTAACACACACGCCTTCGAGATGGGAGGGCCCGGGTTCAAACCCTGGGTGTGGCGGAGGATATGCACCACTGATGAGCTCTAACAAGAGCGAAACTCGAGTCTGGTGCTTCCGAGTGCAGGTTGGTCGGATGACCTGAGGTTTGCGCGTGAAACGTGGAGTCCAAGAGGACAGTCAATCAAACGAAAATTAAACAATCCCACACTACTCGCAAGTAATTGCGTGACATATATAAAAATAAAAACAATGGCTGATAAAGGGCAACCCTAACGAACACCACTTCTTATGCTGCACTCACATGAAAGATCATCATAAGCACAGACCCAACTTCGGTTGATCACTAAAAGAAATTGTAAGAGTTAAATTCTCCGGGCATATCCTTCAATGACGGGTAGGATGTTGAGTCATTTAGCGGAGACCTTATCTATATAGAACTCCAAAATCTTATTAACCGGGTCCGCAGTTTCACCGTCACAACCGGAGACCACAACCCTCGCACAGTATCCACCGACAGTCGGACGCAACACATTCCGGAAAAACCCGGCTTCAGTTAGTAAAGCCGAATCTGGGAACGCCTGCTCTCATTTGCAGCACGTGTTTGTAGAATGCAAGGCAGTTCCTGTAGGAACCATTTTCAAAGGATGGAAAAACACCGACTAAACCCTGATGAGATCTATTTGGGCATCATTAAATGGAAAATGTGAAGCGAACCAAAAGCAAATCCTAACGTACGTACAAGTTACATCCTCGTTTAAGTAATGAAACAGTCTTGGAACTTCCTAACACAGCAGAAGTTTTATTAAGCGTCGTCACTTCTAGGTTAGCCAAGAATCTCTTCGATGATGATAATATAGATGGGTGAGACCAGTTTTGAAAGTGTTCCAGAAGAATACTGAGCTATAGCAGCTAGAGAAAACAAACCAGCATCGTTGCAACAGAATTTTAAAGTAGTCTTCCCAGTCATAGGAAATGGACGGAAAGACAAGAGCCCGCAATTCCATCAAACTGTAAAATGTTCGACACAAAACAACTTACTCAGCGATAAAAGACCGTAAGCAGTCCTGGCTCAGAATATGAAACAGGACGAAGCTGCTATTGCTGTTGCACACTTCGGGAGTGCTGCGGAGGAGCTACTCCAGGTACAAAACACTGATCACTGTTCCCGCTAAAAAATCGACTCATCTGGAGAAGCAAACAAATCTCTTCAAGATGAATCAAGCGGTTCGATCATTCGCTTAATCACTGAACACAGCATTCCAGTTGCAGTGCCTTCAGACAACCCTGTACACTATAACATCGGCTGCGACGCACCCAGTCGAACTCGAATAATCTCGCTGATCGACCCTAAGGAAGAAGTCTCCCGGAGGGGAAGACATATTGTAGCAAAGAAAGCAGGACAGGTGAGGCACACCTGTATTTGACCAGCCAAAGAAGTCAAGTCAGGTAAACATGTACAACCGTTAATATAGTTCCTTTTCCAGGCCGCGATGTATCAGCATTGATCTTCCGGCTGACTGAGTATTTCGGCTCCGTTCTGGTCAGGTGCCTGCCGCCATTAGCATGATTCCTTTGTCCGCCTTTTCCGTTCGGTTGGTCCGGTTGAGGGCTTAATCGACAGCCTCTCATATGAGCTATTTTGCTGGCTGCCTGAAGTCTCGCTGAGTTCGGCCTACAAGTTTGGGTGTCTCTTTCTGTCTGCTGTGAGATGCTTCCCACATATTCACTATCTCTTCATTGGGCTGTGGTTCTCAATTGTTGGCCTGATCGAACTGAAACACGCCTCATTTTGTTGCTACAGCACTCCCCTCTACAAAACCGCCATTGATTTCCAAGATGCGAATACGAATTTCAAGAAATGCCCCGTAAATGCCATTTGCTTCGCTAAATCCTTAAGACAAAAATCTTTACTTGAGGACTAGACAGCCTCTGAATTGCCTCCTACTGACAGGCGAGATAACTGTCTGCGCGAAATATGGGGACTATTCTCAATAACCTAGAATCAAAGTCAACCGCGGTAACAATTTTTAACCGTCTCACTGTTGAAAGGAACATACGCATTTGTACAAACATGTACAAACTAACGTCGTTTTTGTCGCAGAAGGAGCTATGTTGGGCAAACCTTTACTACGTGAGGAATTCTGGAATACTGCCACAAATTTTGCGGATTTTGCGTCACCTTCCGTTCCATGCATCGAAAGCTGACGGGATATTCTGAAAGTCGGTTACCCTGATAAAAAAATAATGCGGCAATAAAGGCGCATCCGTGCTTACGGGGAACAATGCAGTGAGCTGGTGCTGAGCTCCGATGTTCACCGGATACGGCCCTTGCTACTAGTCTTACTGAACTACGTAACTGACCGGATCATGCAACGCGCATCCGGGAGTACAACGCAGCCAGGAGTTATTGATAACGGACCTCGAATTTGCGCAGGATACTATAATTCTACGGCAAACTGGACAGACTATAACCTATAGTAAACCTCATTAATTTCGAAGCAAAGACAATAGGTTTTAGGAGATCAACACGTGGAGAATTATACTATTCTCGACTGCATGAGATCGCCCAACACGGGGCGTTAGTGGAGAAACTTATTCGGGCGCAAAGGATAGAAAATAAGAGCACATAAATGAAAAATAGATAAATTTTCGACTACCAATGAAAATCACTGACTAAAATTTATTCGAATCATTTAGAAGTGTACGGAGATATTACAAAAGCAATTTTTGAGAACCAAATACATTGAGACCTGGACTCTAGGAAAAATATCCGCGGGTGGTTTAGGAAACCAATAATGAGGCTGGACCGATGCCACCTGTGCTACAGCAGTTCAGATAAGTGGGTTATAAACGGAACCTAGACCGATGAATTGAACGGAATCAAAGATTAGGTCTTATTGAGGAGACACTGTTCGTGCAAGATGTGGTGAGTTTCTTCACTGAAACCAAAGGGTCTGATCCACTGATTACAAAAGAACGTTGAACGTAGCTGTGCGTTAGAACTCAACTTTCTTGTTCTCGAATTCCTTCACTGGTGCTCTTGTTCCCCCGCATGACAGTCTTCCTTCATATTTTGCATTATTGGTATCCCAACAACGTCTAGCATGAGGCAGAAACCGTCCACTCAGTGTGCATGTGCTGGAATGCACTTTACCTGGAATCAGAAACTGTAAATAGCTGAAATATAAAAGGAACGAGATATTCCCACGGCCTTGAGGCTCAGTGACTATCATGACCCGAAATGAAGAAAACTAGCTTCTCCTGTAGTGAGGAAGTAGCGTTTGTTTTTGTATAGGTCCTTTCTTGTGAAGAGCTGTTTTTGACGGGAAGAGTAGTGTGGCTCCGCTGCATTGATAAACCCAGTGGTGAAGTACTACACCTTTTCCCATCAAGCTTTAGCCACGACCCACAATCCTTTAGCCATGCAGCTGCAAGCCAGTCAGGTTAAAAGTATTGGAATATAATGATATCAAGAGATGTTGGAATAATTTATTATTTTTTAAAAAAAGATTGGTGTTGCAAAGCTAACGGAACAAATGAAAAAGTGTGAGGATCATATGCTGCACAATTGACCGTGATAATGGCATCAAGTGCTGCACCGCAAATTGATTGGAAAAGGTCTAAACGATGTGCCCGTATCGTCGAACCATGTGGCACAACCCTTACGACTGTTGTAATTTCGGTGACAGTAATGGTGTCAAATGTTGCAAATGTTGACATTAATGAGGGTCTACTTACAATAACTGTGCGTATTGCTTTTGGAATTTCAATGTATCCACTTATCTAAACGTTTAAGTAACCAAACCTTTATCTTTTTCATCATATCCAGTTCCGATATTCGTCTGTGACTTGAAATGCAAAACAGAGTATCGTCTGGTACATCACAGATTTTACTCACAGGACTGCTTGTTTGTGACATTTTACCCTTGCATGGGGAGACTCATTGTCGATCGATTGATTTTTCGCTCGGAGGCAGCCAGGCGATATAGTCACACTACGGCCGTTTGTGATAGTATTCGCCGTACTTTACCTGGCACAGTACGCATCACCTCTTGACAATATGGAGAGCGGTAATATGGGTGAGAAGAAAAGATCGCACCGTTTCACCAGCACTGAAGATCGACGGAGGAAAATCGGATGCGCACGAAGAGGAGATGATTTATAGGACATTTCCAAACACCTCAACAACAAGATCAAAACATGCCGTGCTATTGCAGCTGCAGATCGGGAAACGGCATTCACACCTGGGTCCTACAAGGCGAAGTTCAACGACGAGTTTGTCAAGCATTTGGTGGACAAAAACCTCATAAGCACATTGAGGTAGTTGAAGGAAAGGATGGAGAAGGATTCCCCAAGCACAACAGTCAGCAAGTCATCCATTGATCGATTGCTAATTGGGCACCACTATTCAATTAAGCTGAGTATTCAGCAAGTGGAACAAAACTCAGATGCATTCAAATCTAAACGAGTAGAATATGCCGATTGGCTTCAACTTTAAGGTTGTATATTGATGAGACCAACTACAACATATGGTGCTGTCGTAGCTAGGGACGCTCAAAAGTAGGC
Source organism: Fasciola hepatica (assembly GCA_948099385.1). Classification (NCBI taxonomy): domain Eukaryota; kingdom Metazoa; phylum Platyhelminthes; class Trematoda; order Plagiorchiida; family Fasciolidae; genus Fasciola; species Fasciola hepatica. Next base: position 1,260,245 of record CANUEZ040000020.1, read on the forward strand.
AGTAAAGCCATCCGAATTCTACCGTCCAGTAAAGGATCTAACTTGAACATATTAGTGAGGAACATATTAGCTTTCCCATCTATCGCCAGTATCTCGAAGTATGAATGTCATACAAAGATTACATGACATATTTTAATGAGTTTCTCTCATACTGCTCAGTGTTTATTGCTACTGAGCAACCTGACGTTCCAGTAGTATTTATCTTTGACAATGCGCCCGTTCATCGGAGGGCTATGGACGCACAATTACATACCTAACACCAAATACGTTTTCTCCCACCGTATAGTTCATTTCTTAAACCGCTGCAAGAGGCATTCAGTGAATTCAAACAGGCAAAATGTTTGCTATTTTAATTTCCTTTTATTTCTCGAGTACAAAAAGAACTGGTTTACTGAAAATACAACAGTAATAAGAGCTGTGCCACATGGTTCGACGATACGGGCACATCGTTTAGACCTTTTCCAATCAATTTGCGGTGCAGCATTTGATGCCATTATCACGGTCAACTGTGCAGCATATGATCCTCACAATTTCTCATTTGTTCCGTTAGCTTTGCAACACCAATCTTTTTTTTTAAAAATAATAAATTATTCCAACATCTCTTGATATCATTATATTCCAATACTTTTGACCCGACTGGCTTGCAGCTGCATGGCTAAAGGATTGTGGGTCGTGGCTAAAGCTCGGTGGGAAAATGCTTAGTTAGTTAATACATGTTCATGAACACGTTGTATGTAACCTGTTAAGGTGAAGATTCTGTTTCCACGTGAATCGTGGAGGATGTACTGCGCGCTAGATACTTCGGCTGAGATCCAACATGAAAGACAATGATAAAAAGCGTAAATGTATACTAACTGGTTGGCAAATGCCAAACAAACCTGGAATGTTTGGGTACGGTTGGGTGAGATTTAGAACCGTTTGTGAGGTCAGTCGACTGTAAAACCGTGGTCAAGACTTGCTGACTTGAAACAGCGACTCGGGAGGACGGTGTGCACTTTTCGTTTTGTAAAACACTGCTGACAACTGTGGTGCTCGTTTTTGAAGGTGGTAAGACGGCGTTGCGCATTTGCTCACTGAGCACCGCCAGGCGTTGTTGTGCATAGGCCACTCGAAAAGCCTCGCCAACAATATTATTCAGCTCTTCGGCCTGAAAAACAAGATACAAATATCCGATATCATATATAAAAACTACGGAGATTAGAAGGCCTGTTTTGATAAGTACGTGAAGGTAGATGATTTCTTCTAACTAATCAGACTGTAACACGCAACTTTAACAGTGAAGCAATAAACATGACAACATTCTAAGAAGTTGTATGTCAGAGGAACTGCGCGAACGAGCCTTGCGTTTAGTAGCACCAAGGACCAATGACTGCTGAATTGAGTCAGATGTGGTGATAAGAATATGATAATTAATAGATTAGAATTACCACGGTTATCTGTGGACTGTAACCATAAATTGTGCAGATAATCTCGATCTTTGATGGGAAGGTATAAGATGAAATGATATTCAATTTTTTTATTACATGCTTGCGCATGAGTACAGTGAAGGTGGTATATACCTCATAGCCACAAAGGCCCACTGCACTAATCAGGGATAGACGGTAACCAGACCCTGAGACTTGGAGTGGATAACCATATAAGGTCCTAATAGGTCAGATGTGGTAACGAGGCGGACAATAGTGGATTACTGTCCGCCACCAGAAGTAAACGGTGATGGCGGAGATTCAAACCTCCGATCTCCGAGGTGGTAATAAAACGTCCTAAACCACTCAACAACCACTGGTCGAGGCTGAAAGCCTAACAGTGTGCAACAAAACGTTCACAAATATAGAATAAGTTTCCCAACAAATTAGGAAGGAACAAGTGACTTACATCAACGACAGTCTGCAGCTAATCAGCAACCATACTGAAGGGGTCTAAATCAACCATTCTGGAGATAAACACGTCAAAAACCCAGGTCATTCGGACTTCACCAGACCCAATACGTGCCACCGTGTCAGCGGTCAAACCTTGTAACTGGTTCAAGATTTTAAGTATCTCGGATCTATCGCACGAGCAAACAAACAAGTAAAAGATGAGGTTAAACTTCGTGTGGACTGCGCAAGAGTAGCATTCCTGAAACTCCTTAAACCCAGGTAGTCTCCCAGGGGAAAAATCTTTCGCACGAAATGGCTCATTTATTGTGCAGCCATTCACTAGTCTAATGTGCGCCTGCGAAACCTGGTCTCTGAGGATGAATTATATGAAAAACTGGAGAACCTCGACTAATGGTGCCTCTGACATAGACAAAACAAAATGGTACGACCGCAACAGAGTTGTGACGGCCAAAAACTATGCTCAAATACATGAATACTGTCCTTGTATCTGCAACGGTGTTGTCTCCAGTGGTTTGGTCGCGTCCTTCGTCTGCCCGAAAAGGAACTCATAAACAGAAGCCCTTTATAGACATCTTGCCGAGGCTGAAAGTGCCGCCCTGGTGGTCAGCTATAGACGTGGGTTAAACAAGTCGAGGACGTGTTTCATTGTGCTAACCTTGCCGTCGCAAAACACAGACAACTGATATCAGAGGTATTCAAGAAGTTGATTGGTTCTCACACATGAGATAGTCACATGGAAATATAAAAGCTACGAGGGTCGTTCCACGATAGCCGCACTGGTCGGTGGTTGCCGGGTGGTGCAGGTTTTCGATTATTAAATGTGAGGTAAGAGATTTGAACCACGGTATCGCCGACCACAGTGGTGCTAGATAGAACCTTACTACCACCTGGAACAATAACATATCTGACTTTTTGGGGTTATTTGTCAATCCCCAATCCAACATTTGGGATCATGGTTGCCGGTTCTTCTTGATAGCGCAGTAGTAAAAGCAGTATACCCTCTTTACTATAATCTTGCTCAAGCACAGAATAAAAATCACGGGTATTCAGTGCACACCATGAGAAACATTACCTCTTCCGCAACATTAGTCACAAAAGCATGACAATATTGAATATTCGGCTGGGCTTTAGGTTCTCTAGCCAGAAAGGCGAACTGCAAATTGTCTGGATCGCAAGTGGCATACGAAATGCGACGTAGTGCGTGAGCCATATAGACGTGCTGGAAGACGGAAGACGGTGTACGACAAATTGTAAACGTTGTTCTCCCAAGTGGGGAATATGAAAGGGCAATGCATGGGTTTGAATTTTAGCTGTCAGCAAAAAATGCCCCATATCTGCAGACAAGTAACTGGTAAACCGAACAACTAAGGGCGAAAAACCAGAGCGGAGATGATCAATCCAAACAAAGTTAGTTCATTTACGAAAGTCGTTCCATTGGAGCCTCGTTCAGCTATTTTAACCGCTCACCTCGCACATGTATGCCGTCAGTATCGTCTAATCAACAACAGAAGGGATAGGGAAAAAAACAGCAAGCAAACAAAAAGTGGAACTCCTGAAGATGGCGAAAGAGTTCGAAGGCAACTACGCTACTGACTGCAACAACTAGTCACGTTTAACCGTCCAATAGGCGGATCCCGTGGACCCCAAACCGGAAGTCTAACACGTTCTATTCGGTCAAGTTTGCTGACCAAGATTTCCACATCTTTTCCCATGTCATGGACTGACCACCTCGACCTGCCCAAGTAACAAAATGAATCTGGCCCAATTAGGGCTACCCGTTCCAGGAAAAGATTTGGTGTAGAGCCAACTCGTTCCTGCAGCAGCCTTTTTTATTACACAAAGTGAATTACAGTACAAGAGATAAAACCTGTATTTCAAGAACATGCTTTAGGAGGAGTATGTAGGAACCATTCACGCCAAAACAAGCTTGTTGATTCCGCTTTTGAGTAAAAGGTTTTAAGTGGGTGAAAAGACAGAGAAAGGAAGGGTGTCCCATAACGTAACCGTTCGGGGGAAAAGAATGAGTGATCGAGGTCCGACATCAAGCGGCAGGAACTTGATAACGGTGACTAGCTGCCTGTGCTCGAGATTGGTGTTGAAAAGTATTGGGAATAAGAACGGCCGAGGCAAACTCAGATGAAAAAACCCAGAACAATGAAGCGACTTTAAATAGAATGTTAAAACTGGGTTGTCTACCAGACGAATGGCTTTATCTTGGACCCGGTCGAGAAGAGATAGAGAAGACGAAGAAGCTCCACACCACACGTGTTCGCAGTATTCAAATGTGGGACGAATTTGAGCTTTGTACAGTAAAAAGAGATAGGCTGGTTTGAAAGGACGTTTGGTGCGGAACAGAAAACCAATCTTGCGCGCAACACGAGAAGCAAGTTAACGTATGTAGACCAAGATAGAGAAGAGACGATCAAAAGACCCAGAAAAGGCAGTTAGGTGGACGAAGGACAACTGAATGAAAATTCAAGGGGAAGGAAGGGAATGGTGTTTCAGAGAAATTGAGAGATATTTTAGAAACGTTGAAGAGAACACAATTTTGAGCCCCAAGAGGAGGTCCGTTCAAGATCCGAGATGAGCGACGTTACAAGAGAACAACGGTTACGGTCGATGTTGGCAGTGGCATGGCGTGAGGTGGGATACAAAAGATAGTAGTGAAGGAGGGTATTTCCGGCAAAAGCGCGGATGGGGTTAGAAGTTGTGGATAAGAGATCATTTTTTAAACGCAGAAAGACGGTGGAAAGTACAGGACCTCGGGGAACACCTACATTCACAGGAAAATGCTGTGATTGAACACTATCCACTCGAACGGAGATAGTCCGGTTACTGAGAATAAACGTCCACATGACAAGACTGGAAAAAAACCAAAAGTGAGTAATTCGGACCGTGAATCGTTGTCTCAAACACGGTCAAAAGCCCTCGATAAATCTGGTGAGATCATGTGTGTTTTACCGTCGTTATCGAGTGCCTCTGACCAGAAGTAGATCACCGGTGGAATTACGAGGCCGGAACCCGCACAGACAATCGCTTAGCAGTCCTTCACGTTCAAGGAACCGTCGCAACTGGTCGGTAATCATGGTCTCCATAAGTTACAAACGACATAGGGAAACAGGACGGTAGCTGTTCACGTCGGAGAAGTTGCCGTATCTGAGAATAGGAGAAATTACTTCCATGGAGTGCGAAGCTCGCGAGACTGGAGAGCAAGGTAAAAAAGGTGACGTAAAATTGGTCCTAACTCCAGGGCACACATTTTCGGGACGGTAAATAGAATACCATCCAGACCAGATGGTTTCTTTTGGTCGAGTGATTGTGAGTTCTGGCGGACCTTTCTGGTAGTGATAAGAGGAAACAAAGGGCGACCACTAAATGCAAAGGGATGCGGAAGAATGGAGGAGTTGGGTAAGGTGACTGCATCTTGACGTGATGTGACGAATTGCGTTCCTCCATGACCCAAAGAGCTATGCAGGACGGCTTCCATTGGCCGGAGTTGCAATCATGCCTGATAGGTCAATGAATAGAGACCAGACGAAGTTCAGTCTCAGAAAAAAACATCAACAACATCTGGTTCTATTCACTATGCCCCTGGAGACGACACTCCGGCGAATAAACACGTAAAGAAACAGTCTGCCGGTCTAAAAACCTCCACTAGATGGACGTAGGAGTGGAGTACCTGGGGTCTCTCTCGACGTTGGGACAAGTCATCGCACTTCATTGGGCAGCTATCGCCCGCCTAAGCTGGGAAGCCCCCAGCCCAAAGAATGCTGCCCCGTCCACGTTCCGCTTGCTCCATTGGGTGCATGGGGCTGAAGACTGAATCCGAAAAGCGGATCGATAACAAACCACCAGGGAAGACAAGACAAAACGCATGCAGTAGTCAGATCTCACGTGACAGACCAGGAGAAGTTCCTTCACGGGTTCTTCGGTCACGTTTCCGTGCTGGGTTAAAGCCTCACTGTCTTTTGGGTGAGACTTTTGAGTCAAAGGCTCAGGTTAGGGTTCCCAAAGAAAAACCTCTTCCGCGGTGTGGGCAGCCGAGAAGTATTATTCGCCCAGAAGCCTCCAGTATCTTTCTTGTAAATGGTCTTACCAATATTCCCTGTTTCGATTTAGGATCGATGCAAAACGCCAAGGGTAATCGCGGCTCTGATGAAAGCAGCAGTTCAGGAGTTAGGCGTAAATCGACCACACTTCTTAAGCATACATGTTCGTTTCACATGGCTGCTTTCAACGTCCGCACACTTTGCCAACCGGGGCAACAGGCTGCCCTAGCTAGGACTCTTGACAGTTTTCAAAATATATGTATGCTGTATCTCCAAAACACGCATACAAGACTCCACTCCTGTGATCACCCTTCGCACGCCAGATACAACCTCAGTCTCTCGCTCCACTCTTCGCGCGTCGGGTGAATTGGTGTCTTGTGCTCGTGGTCAGGCTGGCGTTGGGATTGCTTTGAACATGACAGCTGAACGTGCACTGCTAGACTGGATTCCAGTCAGTAGTCGTTTGTGTGCAGTTCGGTTTGACGGTTCTGCTCGTGTCAACAACCACAAACTGAAGCGTCGATGCTTGTTCGTCGTGTTTGTGTATGCGCCGACTGACAACAGTTCATCTGAGACCAAAGACGAATTCTACCAGGATTTGTCTCAGCTGTTTCGAAGCGCACGTTCAACAGAAGTGGTGGTTATTGCTGGGGATTTCAACGCTCAAGTTGACCGTTTGGGAGATTCCGAAAGGCACAGTGAAGGCCTCACAAACGATATATATCTTCGACATCAGTTGCTCTGTTGGATGCTTGCAGATTCGACCCTCCGGATGCCACATTCGATGAAGTGCGTAAATCCCTGAGACGCCAACTGACTAGGAGCCTGTGAAATGACCGTGAAAAGTGGTGGATTGCGAAATGTGAGGAAATGGAAAAGGCTGCGTCCATTTGCAATGCTCGCAATTTTTCCCGTTTTATTAGAGTCACTGGTACACGGAAACCCGATGTAAGTGAGTTAATCAAGGAATCCGACGGCTCACTGATTCACTCTTAGAGACGTTGTCTAGAGCGTTGGACGGAGCATTTCAAGGAACAATTCAGTTGGCCCACTTCAACGGCTGACCTTCCAAGTATACCTGCCAACGAAACGATGCAGATGGATATAGCTCCTCCATCAGAGATGGAGACTATGCGGGAGATCCGTTACTTGAAAAAATACAAAGCCACCGGACCGGATGGGTTATCTCCATCTTTTTTCAAAGATGGAGGAGAAGCTTTAGTTTCGGAGTTAGAAAACCTCCTCCGGATTATTTGGGAAAGCGAGCAGATTCTCGGGGAATGGTGTGAACCGGTGATTTTGCCGATTTACAAGAAAGGTGACAGGTCCTCTTGTGAAAACTACAGAGGAATTAGCATGGTAAGTTTCGCGTCCAAACTGATCACCGGGCATATTCTCCACCGATTATCCAACGCCCGCGAGATGTGTACGCGTGAGAATCAAACAGGTTTCACACCCGGTCAAGGTTCAATCGACCACATCTTTACTCTTCGGCAAACCTTAGAGCACAGACACATCATCCGTAGGCACCCAGTCTCTGTCTTCCTTGATCTGAAAGCGGTGTTCGATTCAGTCGACCACATAGTTCTCTGGTGCTGCCTCTCGTTGGAAGGTGTGGCAAAGGAGTTTCTCTTTTCCGATGCTTTTATGCGAACAGCCGAAGCGAGTTCGTAATTATGACGATCTGCCACTCGAGTTCTCCACGGAAAGTGGTGTTGTCAGGGTTGCACTCTTTCACCCTTCCTCTCCAATTTTGTAATTGAATTGATTCTTCAGATAGCCCTATCCTCGCGTGAAAATAGTGACACCGATCTTTTCTCAGGCAGTAAACTGTTTAATTTGGAATACACGGACGATTTTGTTCTTCTGAGTGAAGATCCACGTAAGTTGAAAGCTTTCTTAGATAACCTAAACAACAGCGTATCTATATTTAGGATGCATTTTACATCTTCCAAGTGTAAAATGCTACTGCAAGACTGAGTTTGCACTACACTAAACCTTGTCTTGGAAGGGAAAACCCTAGCTGAAGTAGGTATTTTTTGTTATCTGAGAAGTTATAACTCACCAGGTGGACAAATGTCAAATGAAGTGTCATCGCATATACAGAAAGCGCGTTTGGTCCTTGCCAACCTCAGTCATCTGCGGCGCCGGCATGACAATCGATTGTCTGGTAAGGATCGAGTGTACAATGCGGTGGTTAGGTCCGTTCCTTTATACGGCTCAGAAACATGGCCATTAAGAGTAGGAGATAGACGAACACTGTAGGTATTCGAGCATCGATGTCTGAGCAGCACTGCCCAAATATGGTGGGAACACCGTATCAGCAATGCTGAGGTTAGACGAGAGGTGTTGGGCACCAGAGGTCAGTCTGTGGATCAAGTACTGAATCTGATCATGCGCGGCAATTGAAAACGAGTTCGATGCAGATCACGACCCAGTTTTTTTTCAATTAGTGGACACCATAGATTGACTGTAAACCTAGGCGCTCTACATCCTTCTGGACAGTGTTGATCCAAGTTTTAAGCTAACCACCACGGCTACAGTGCTATCCAGAGCAGTGTTCGGGACGGAGTGTTTGTTCGGTTAGTTCCGTCTCGGGCCGCCGTAAAATATGGCCCAGCCACCGCAGTCGACGACCCTGGAGGAAGTCGAACAGTTGATCAATTTCGCAGCTCCGTTTCCTAGCTTCAGCTTTGGAGAATCTGTCGCACCAATTTGTCTTCGAAATAAGTCGCAGGCACCAGTGATCAAACACCTCCAACATTTTAGTATCCTCGGCTCTCGATGGGCAGGTTTCGCAGCCGTAGTTGAGTACGGGGCGTATAGCGGCACGGTAGATACGCACCTTAGCCCGAAGGTTGATTTCACTGAGGGTCCACAACGCCCGTCGTAGCTGGAGAAATGCTTTTCTGGTGTTGTCTATCCGGAGTATTACTTCATCCGTCACCTGACCGTTCAGGGGCAGTGTAGAGCCTAGATGCTTGAATTATGGAACACGTTCGATCAGTTGGTCATTGATGGACATCTGTTGAGCCGTTGGCCCTGGGCAATTTGACATACTTTCTAGCCCGCACGACTTTGAGAAGAAATTCATTCGGTCAAGGACTAGTTGGACCGTGACGGGAGAGTCCGCTAGTACAACAATGTCATCCTCGATCTTTAGGTTCGAGATGTACATCTCCTGACTTAGTTGGATACCGGGATAGTCAGTCAGTGCCTGTTTCACTGTCCAGTCGATCGCGTAGTTGAACAACACCAGACAGCCCTGTCGGACGCCAAAAGTAAGTGTGAACTCGGAGGACTCTTTACCATATATATGGACCCGCGCCCTAGTGGACGAATAGTATCCTCTCAGAAGCCTTGCGAGTTTGGCGAGCATCCCTTCGGAATCCATTATCGCCCAGAGACAATGTCGGTCAAGTGAATCAAAAGCGACCCGAAAGTCGATAAAAACATGCTACTGTTGGCTACTGGAACTTGTAGCGGTGCTCCAATCTTCGACGTAGTGAGAAAATTTGGTCCACACAGCCTCTACCGCGGCAAAAACCCCTTGATTTGGTCGGGTGCGGCGGTCTCTCACAACTGAAAAGTGGTTGAGTTGCAACACGCAGAAAATCTCCGCAGCCACGTTGATCAGGCTGATCCCTCTAAAGATCTCGCACACAGATTTGTCCCCTTACTTTGGGATGGGCAGCAGAACGGACGTGCCCCAATCAATCGGAAAGACTTTTTCCCGCAATATGGAGCCAAATAGGGTGTGCAGTCTGTTGATCAATGACGACAGGCAGCACTTGTAGACTTCAAGTGGAATGCCATCTTCTCAAGCAGCCTTTTTGTTTTTCAGCCGATTGATGAATGTGGCGATTTCAGTTGTGTTCGGTGGATCGTGACCGATATCGTACGGCTCTGTAGGAACTGGGGGTTGTAGGGCCGTCGTGTGGACTGATAGCCGGTTGAGCAATCGACCAAAGTGCTCTACCTATCGCTCCATTTTTTCTTTTCTGCTCAGGTATGAGCAGATCCGCTGTGTCGCGTAAGAGCTACTCCTGCTTGCAGCGCCTACCCGACGCGTTGCGAATGAGGCGGAACAGCTTGCCGAAGTCATCGATTCCAGCTGCAATCTCCATTTTTCCATCTAAGTCTATGCAGTATTGCTTATGATCAGCCCTAGCAGAGCGCGAGGCCTCGCGTTGCAATCTGCGGCGTTCGCCACTTCCTGATATCCGAGCGTCATGTGCTTTAGCTGACAGATCCGGTCTTTTAGACGCCCGTCAGTTTTCCCTTGTTCTTTTAAGGCAGTTTCTCTAACGGTTGATTTGATTGCCATCCACTGTTCTTTGACTGGAGTTGTATCCGGCTGAATCCGGTGATCCCAATCCTCAAGTCGAAAGCTGAGACGAGACGGAGAGAAATAAAGGAGGCCGATTTGGCATTCCAGCCGACAGAACTGATCACGGTGATCGATTCATTCAACTGTGTTCCGATTATACTATTCCAAACGAGTACAAAGTTCTCGCACAAAAACAGACACCGGCTAACCTGGCATGTTCCTGCGCCTTTACAGCGTTGGATTTAGATCAGTCATATTGCTATCGGTTACCGCTGGCGCAAATCAATTCAAGACTGTCGATCATTTTGCTCCACGTTTGTAGACACTGACCACGCTCTTGTCCGCGCGCACTTTAGCTTGCGTCTCGTCGGTGGCCGAAGCAACGCCAAAGCAAACCGTCCCCCGCAGCTGCTACTGGACAATAACGAACGATCTGCTTTCCGAACAGAATTATCCACCAGATTACTGATGCAGTCAAATGCCCAGGATCCAGAAAAGCGATGGACAGAGGTCAGACAGGCTTTACGTGCGGCTGCTGATGCCACCCAAGGTCCAACAACCAGACACACAGAAATGATGGATATCTGCATCCTCGGTTGCACTGTTAGATGTGCAGATCGATTCCTCTGGACTCCAGATACGATGAGGCACGGAGATACCCTCAACGCCAACTGATTCAACGCCTGAGAAATGATCACGAGCAGTGGTGGATTGCCAAGTGTAGGGAGACGGAAAATGCTGCGGCGATTGGCAACAACCGCAAACTTTTTTGCTTGATTAGACAAACCGGTCCACGTAAACCAGGCGTTAGCAAAGTGATCAAAGAGGCGAACGGCTCACTGAATCAAACTCAGGAGCGTCGTATGATTCACCGGGCGGGGCATTTCCAGAAGCACTTTTGCAGGCCGTTGTCCCCGTCAGGTTTGCTCACTAGCACAATGGGTATAGCTCTAGCTGTGCATACCAGTCCTCCGTCAGGAACGGATGTCCTTCATGAGACAAGCTATATCAAACGACATCAGGCTGCTGGACAGGATGGGTTGTCTCCGTCTATTTTCAAAGACGGTGCCCCAGCAATTTTACTGGAGTTGACGAAACTCCTCAGTTTCATATGGGAGAAGGAACAAGTTCCAAAGAATTGGTGTAAATCAGTGATCATATCGATTTAAAAGAAAGGCGACAGGTCCCCGTGTGAAACCACAGGGGAATAAATCTGGTTAGCATCGCATCTAAACTGCTCGCTGGTATTATTCTCCACCCCTCACCTATCGATCGCGAACGGTGCTGCGCGAGAATCAAGCTGGGTTTAGACCTGGTCGATGTTGCGTCGATCACACCTTCACTCTTCGACAAATTTTAGAACATAGACACACCTCCCATAGGTCCACTATCCCCCTTTTCCTTGATCTTAAAACGGCCCTCGATTCAGTCAACCGCACAGTTCTTTGACGCTGCCTCGTGCTGAAGGGTGTATCAGAGAAGTTCATTTCCGTCATAAAGTTCCTTTACATGAATAGCCGAAGCCGAGTTCGGGCTTATGGCGATCTCTCACCCGAGTTCACCACAAAATGTGGTGTACGTCAAGGTTTACTTCGTTACCCCCCCCCCACCCTTCCTTTTCTCTGCATGTTTGTGATTGATATTATCCTAGAGACGGCACGTTTGTCAGGTGATGATAGCGGCACTGAACTTCTCCCGGCTGGAAAATAGGCAGACGTTGAATATGCGGACGACCATTTCCTTCTAAGAGAAGATCCAGGCAAGTTGCAAGCTTCTCTAGATAGCTTGACGGACTGCGTAGCAATAATCGGTATGCGTTTTGCATCTTCAAAGTGCAAGATGCTGTTGCAGGGCTGAGTTCGTCAAACACTAAACCTTTCAGTGTTTGGGGAGACTATAAACGTGGTAAGCAAGTTCTGTTACCTTGGCAGTTGCATTTCACTCGGAGGTCGGATATCGGATGAGGTGTTCTTGTGTATACAGAAAGCTCGTTTGGCATTCACCAATCTCAGTCATCTGTGGCGTCCACATGACATCCGCTTATCTATTAAGGGTTGAGTGTACGTTGCGGCAGCCAGACCAGTGTTAATGTATGGTTGAGATATGGCCACTACGGGTAAAGGATATACGAAGATTGTCGGTATTCGAACACCGATGTCTTATTATCATTGTTCGAATCTGGTGAGAACACTGTATCGGCAATGCTGAGGTCCGGCGGAGAGTCTTAGGTTCAAGAATCAAATCATTAGATGAAACACTGAAGATCACCGGGCTAACATGGTTGGAATATGCGTTATGCATGTCCTCCGACAGGATTCCTCGGCGTGCTATGTTTGCTGAGACTGGTGACGGTCAGAATATGAGTAAGGATGGATAATCCATGTATGGTATGAAAAGCCGAACCAGTGGACCTGGTCATGTAGGGCGTGTATGACTTCCTGGGTGGAGTCCAAGAGACCCTCCCACGCGGCGGTTATGTCCGTTAGAAGAAATGGCTAGTTGTCGTGATCAGTGACGCTCTTGTATTCAAACTTTCTTCATCGACTTAATTCCAATAATGTAGTACCCTTTTACTCCTTCCATACTCTTCTCTTCTTCATTACTTCCTTTTGAGATTGCCGCTAGGAGATGGCAACCAAAGCCACCGCACCGTGTGCATGGTTTATGGTCGTTCGAACAGAACAGAACAGTTGAGGCCTCGTGGTTTTATACACCTTGTTGAATGTGGCATCTAGAGGGACGGATACGCGAGCCTCTAACAGAGCAGCTGGCGTTGAAGACATTCATCTTTTCTGAGGCACATATGAACCGGAGTTTTGTGTAGCATTAACAGCAGCATATTTTCATTACGTTTCAGCATGAGTGCAGTGGAAGGAGCATACGCCATAGTCGCAAAGGCTTTCTGAACTATTAGGGATAGCGGGCATCCAGACCCTGAGACTTGAAGTGGATAACTACATAAGGTTCCGACAGATCAGATGTGGTAACGAGACAGACGACAGTGGCTTACTGTTTATCACCAAAATGCTTTCTTACTTTATCGCTGGTGTTCATCTGAATCCGGGGCATCTGGTTGCACCGATAACCAGGTAGAAAGCTATGCCTGGAAAGCGAATCGTCGGCTTGAAGCAGCTGTGCGGGACGAGTGGATAGTGTTGGAGCGACCACAAACGGGGCGTAAACAGAAGCGCGCACGTACCAAGCCGTGATCTGATTCTATCGGCGTAGGCCGGAATGAACAAAATCTTTGACTGACCCACGCCACCGGTGGCCAATGACAATATGGTCAAATTGAGTTCAACATTATAAAACGTGAAAGGATGTTAAGTGAGTGTTTGTCGCTTTTTATAGCAGAAGTTCGTACTCACCAGAAACAGTCGATGGTGAAAACACAACTGGATGAACCGACTGAAGTCATAGATTCTGTCGGTTGGAATAGCAAATCAGCCCTTTTGTGCCTTTCGGTATCTCTCAAACAGTCAGCACGTGTGTTAAAACCACCAGCATTGATCATGACGTCCGTTGAACGTACGTTCTGAAACAATTGAGACGAATCCCGGTAAGATTTTTCTTTGATCTCAGGAAAACTGCAGTCAGTGGGCGGATGTACAGGCATGACTAACAAGCATCAACGCTTCAATCTGTTGCTGTTGGCACGCACAGAACCATCCAACCGAATTGCAAAAACGTTGAAGGCAGACATGTACACGGAAAATTTGGGCTTCAAAAGTGTGCTTGATTTGTGCTCTACTTTTAAACTGCTAATATCATCAGACATGTCTCTTGAGCCGCAATAACCCGTAGCACCGTGCATCGACTTTGAAGCAGAAGAAGGCAATTAATAAAACTTTTTTATGGGAAGGATTCTGGGGGCTTCTGTGCAGACCATGCTTTGTGGCTGCCCATACCGCAGAAGAGATTGTTTATCCGGAATTCTAACCGGAGCCTTAGACTCTAATCTGACCAACAAGGCGCTAAACAAGCACGGGAACGTAACCGAGGCACCAGTGAACGAGATTCTTCTGGTGAGACCCGACTGTTATTTATTTCCTGCTTCACCTTCACCGGAGACCAATTATTGATTTGTTTTTCGGATTCAATCCTTGGCCCCAAGCACCCAATGGAGCAAGCGGAACGTGGACGGGGCAGCATCCTTTAGGCTGTGGGTTGTCCAGCTTACGCGGGCGATGGCTGGCCAATGAAGTGCTAGGACTTCTCCCACAGGTGACAGAAACCCAAAGAACTCCACTTCTACTCCCATCTGACGAGGGTGTTTTGATTAGTGAACTGTTTATTTCCGATCATTGTATCGAAACTAAGATCTGCTCGGTGTATCGGAAGCACGATGCTTTGTGATACTATCAATTTTACGTGGCTAGCTCCTGCGAGAGGATAAGCCGGCTTCATGGATGTCCCGAATGGCGCCTGCCCATGAACGGTGTGTGCAGAGGAACTGTTCATGAAGAATATTGGGATTTGGGTACGAAGTAGCGTCCCCAGCGTCACAGCTTTTTATTCGCGGTGGCAACTCTAGCTGTGCACAACCAAGTGTTACCTGTCGGGCAACAAGGGCGTTGTGTTAGAGACCGGTGACTGAACGGTCGGTTCATTCGTCTTTCGGATGGCGGTTTCCAATCGAGGATGCCCAACGCGTCCTACTGAATCTTACTTTAGTTGGGATAGCTGAGTAATAAGCAAGAGGCAGTGGCCTTATTTAGTGGCGGGTCACATCCGCACACGTCACGTTGCTGTCTATGGACTCCTGTAGCTTTCATGTAGAGTTCGCCTCCAGGCGAAAAACCCGCCACGTCCTCTAAAGACGTCGCGTGTCTTTTGTCTGACCACTCATCCTTGACCTGTCCGATATGGGTGACCGTTGAGGAGCGCTTTGCGCTTTAATCGGTATAGCTCTCGGAGTCATCGTCGCTTGCAAGCCCGATCACCATGATAAGGTAGTAGCATCGATCAGGCTATGTGATATGTTACAGGAAAGTGTTCATTGTTCTGTAACACAGCGTTGTTGGGAAAGATGGTAGTCAGTCGACGTTTCGGCTACCGCGGGTGGCCTTTCGATTGTAAACTGGTCTCGATAAAGGTTACCCGCGGTAGCGGAAACACCGACTGACTACCATCTTTCGCGACAACAATGTTACCGAACAACAGACACTTACCTACGTTTATCGTCGAGTCTATTCTCTGGAGTGTCCTCTCCAGGATCGTGGTCGCTGGACGTAGAGAACTAGATGTACCCCGGCAACTGGTTCACATAGAATGGACTTTGTCTGGCTTCTACTCACTGGCCTGTCAAGTATGACTGTATCTTCAGTTTAAGAAAACCACTCTGCGTACATTTTTTTGGTGGCAGAGACATGCAAGCCGTCATTCCACATTCCATTAATGAACGAATTACAGCGAACAGCCAGAATTCAATTCGTCTGAGGTGCTTATAAGAGGACTGGTATTACCAGGGTGGGACGTTTGAATGGAATGAGAGAACTAGATCGTTCGCCAACATCATTGGTCAATGTGTATTCCTGTTTCACCCTATTTACGAGCTAAAAACACAACTCAAAAATTGGATCGAACTAATTCACAACAAACAGTACACAATAAACAGGATGGAACCGATTCATACGGTTACTAGTGTTTGAAATCCAACGGTGGAAACATAGCAACCAGTGCGATTGAGGTAAACTTACTTTGTTGCGTGCTACTGTTATGGGGAACAAATATCAAATTTCACGGTGAACTCAACTTAGAAGTAGGCTTCAGTAGATTAGCATAAAAAGGTCTACTGACAGTGAATGACAAAGGAAAACTACTTTTGGTGCAAATAAGCATATACGTCAATAAGCATTAAAACCATTAAAAAGAGACAGATTCTGATGCATCTTATAAGGCGTACACTGTAGACCACATCTAAATAAGCGGTACAGGTGAATAGATAAATCACCCGTGAAAGTTACTGGTTATGTGTTCCCGCCAGAGTGGTGCAGAAATATGAACATTTTCATTTGTTTACACACACTACATTTCCATCACTGGAAGACAACAACTTCGGCAAACCGCGGTAATGTAATGGTCAAGCTGTAGGCCACCATTTTGGAATTTAATTATTCATAAGACACCTATTGATCTCTGAACTCATGGCTTTCTGTTTGTCGTTTCAGATGGAATACATGCGACCGCACGCTGACCCAGTATACTACGGTAAACGTGATTTGATAGCACATAATATCAGGGTAAACATTTTTCCCCTCAAATCGATGTGGTGCGTCAAGCAAGTGATGTGTAATAGAAGAGGCTGACGTTCAAGACCGGCTACCTACTTTTGACTGATCAAAACGGGTTGCTACCGACCGCAGGATATTTTCAATTGCTGTCAGTTGCTCTCGGACTCTTTCTTTTTATTCGTGATTTCCGCTTATTTTTCGGCTCTTTTTCACTTTATGCTGTCTTCAGTTGAGCGATGCTGCAAGGTGGCAACCAAAACCAGAGCGCCAAAGTGCGAGGTTAATGGTTGGATGAACTGAACCAACATTGTTTTTAAGTAGCGCCTATTTCTCCCCCTCACAAGTGCGACATCTTAGGACTTCAGTGCGCACCCGAGTTTACAAGATATCTGGAAGGGGTATCAAATTACTTTGGAATTTGGACAGAAAACAAACCGAACTTCCCTGTCGTTTAAATAAAACTGTTATGGTAGTTTTTATGGTGGGAAAGTACTTTTTCTACCTCAACTTTTCTAGGATAAGTTACTAAGTGTACAATTGCAGCGTCAGTCCCAAATTTACTAAGAATCGCTAAAGACAACAGCACTCGATTCAAAACCCATCAAAATTTGAAATTAGAAAAATTTACAACTTACTTCATTGTTCTCTCGACAAACCTTTATACCTTGCAAGGAAATTAGGAGGAGTATTGGCTTGCTGTGTGTATATGCCTGTAGAAAGCATTTCGAGGGGAAAAGCATCATTTGAAGTAAAAATATGCAGAACCGACGAACACTTCGACAGTGAAATTAGAATAGTCATGTTTTAATGATGAACAGCGATATTTAGTGGCTCAATCGAAACGTTCCGGAGACTTTGAAACCCAGAACATGCATTTGAGCGATCAATGTCTCATAAAATTAAAACCAGCAGTTAGATTGGAGTATACTGTTACCCTCTACTAATGGGATTTTATGTTCGTATAAGAAGTTCAGAGAAATTTTGTTGCGAGAACGAACCATGGAAATTCAATTTCGAAAGGATTCACGCACATGATTGATGGACATCTGTATCTGCAGTTACACTATTACATGCACGCAGATTGATTCGCATGGATTCCAGGTATGATCATGCACGGAAACGTTTCAGACGCTAAGTGATTTGGAGCCTGAGAATCGCTCGTCAGCAGTGATGGATTGCGAAGCGTAAGTAGACAGAAAGGGCTGTGGTGATCGAAAACAACGCAACCATTTTCAAATGATACAAATGTTAATTGTCGTTGATCCCTTCGGGATTCTAACCCACGCATGGTTGCCACCCTCGCTTAAGTGCCACGAGTGCTTCACCAGCTGAGCTGAGAGGCCAAACCGAATGGCTTCTGTCCCTTCGTATATGAATCACACGGCACATCCGCTCAGATACAGTAGCACATGGTATCCGCCACAATGAACAAATCTGTAATTCACCTGCATACGGCAGGATTTCCCTTTGTACTAACCAGGGTCTACCAGTTCAGTATGGTAAACAGCTCTGCTGTCACCCGGCTCGCTACGCCCAACCTATCGACGCCTTATGTGATTCTCTACTCTAAGTCTCAGGGTTGTTGCCGGTTCTCTCGTCAATTATGAACTTCACAAATCACATGAATAATCGCTTTCGTTCAACTGCACACATCCACTCACAGAACTCGCACCAAGCTCGCACTTCCCCAACTGATATTCGTGGTTTCAATCCAAATGTTGACTCTGTGCAACACTTTCTTCAGTCTTCCTCCCCAGTGTCTTATTTTTAACTGAAGCCCAAATTTCTCCCGCGTCAGATACCAGTCATCTTCAATTTCCCAACTACTTACATCCTGTTTTTCCCCAAAGCTGGTGTTTGTGCCTATATCCACCAATTTGCCGCCTCCTCTCGACCTTCGCGTCTTAATTTCTCCAGCCGGGACTTTGAATTCATGTGGTTGAAAATTCGTTTCTCTTCTTTTACCCATTATTTTTGTACTGGTTTCCACTCTCCCAACAGCAATGATCCTCTGATTTTTGAGTTATTATCCTCAAACATTGAGACATTGACTTCAACAGACCCCAGCCACCAAATCACTATTCTTGGTGATTTTAACGTTCACAACAAGGATTAGCTACTGCACTCATCGGACACCTCAACCATGAGAAGTGAAGCTGAGGCCTTAACTATAGTCAACAACCTTTTCCAATTGGTGAATCTCCCTACACACGTTCCCGATCGTATTGTCGATCGTCCGCACACTCTTGACCTCATGCTTACATTCATTCCCTTTTCATTCTTTAACGTTACCTCCCTGTCTCCCCTGGGCTCATCGGACCATTGTCTCGTCTGATTTTCCACTCAGTCTTCTCATCCCGTCCCAACACCGAACTCTAGATGCATCTTTTTTTACTACATGCTTGAGTATGAATGCAATGGAAGGGGCACTTACCCCATAGCCACGAAGGTCCACTGCACTACCGGGGATAACCGGTAACCGGACCCTGACACTTGAAGTGGCGAAGAACTGCATAAGGTCCCAATGGGTCAGGTGTGGTAACGACCCGGACGAGAGTGGATTGCTGCTGGCGTTACGATTCCGCCGATTGGGATGATTTTCATGACTTTCTGGTCTGCTACCCTTGGAACGACTGTTATTTTGTATCCGATGTTTTCGTGTCTGTTTCTAATTTCACTAAGACTACTCTGCGAGATATGCACCTTTACATTCCTCATTTCTCTAGATCCGGTAACCCGCAATCCCCTGAGTGGGTTAACCAGGCTTGCGACCGTGCTGTTTGTTTGAAAACTCAGCGTACCGCCGGTGGCGCCGTTGACCCAACCAAACATCTCAACACCATCGTACAGAGAGCTAAAAAGACATTTCGTACGCCACAAAGCTGAACGACCAGCCTTGTCCGCTACCGGCAGTCGATCATTCTGGTTCATTGCAAAGGCGGTCCCCCCTTAATTCCTGCCCTTCCAACTTTCCTCCCATTCGCAATTCCTCCGTTTTTTGGTCTCCAATCTTATCGATAAGTCCGAGGTCTTTGCCTCCCGTTTTGCTTCAAATTCCACTCGATCTGTCAACTCTACCCCTCTGTCTTCCTCCCACGTTCTCAGTCCCGCTCTTCTTCCTGCAATAACTACCAGAAAGGTTCTCCAAGTTCTGCGTAATCTGAATGTTCCCAAACCACCCGGTCCGGACCGTATTCTGCCTATCACCTTAAAAATGTGCTCCAGAGTTAGCCCTCGTTTTACGTCGTCTATTCTTCTCTTTCTCTGAATCAAGAAACTTTTTCCCTTTTCGTGGAAGAACGCCATTATTTTTTCTATTCCCAAACATGGTGACCCTTAGGACCCCAACAACTGTCGTCCTATCAACCTCACATCTATACTTTCGAGAGTTTTTGAAACCGTTATCTCCGACCAACTACGTCCGTTCTTTGGATGTAAAGTTTTGCTGAGCGATCGTTAATATGGATTCTGCCAGCGATGTTCTACGGGTGATCAACTAGCGGTCATCTCGCACTCCTGGTCGGCCGCACTCGATAACCATGGAGAAACTCACTTGGTCTCGCTGGACATCTCTAAAGCTTTCGGCCGAGTTTGGCTTGAAGCTTAACTGTCGAAACTGTCTTCTTTCGGGTTCCATCCGGCTCTCGTATCTTGGCTGTTATGTTTCCTCAAAAAGCGAACCATCTCCGTTCGAGTTGACGGGGCTCTATCTCAGCCGTTTCCTGTGGATGCTGGTGTTCCCCAAGGTTCCAAGCTTCCTCTGTTTATTAACGATTTTCTATCTTTAGCATCCAACCCATCTCAATGCTTTGTCGATTATGCCACTGTCCATTGCTCCCTTTCTTACCTTACAACTCTCTAAGCCACCACGAACACCGATCACGATCGTCCTGTTCTAAATGCACCTCTTGCATCTGATCTAGAACAAATCCTTGCTTGGGGATCCACCAACAGTGTCTGTTTCAATGCTTCAAAAACTTCTCTCTCTTCTGTTTCACTTAAACATCTCCCCTGTTATCCTCATCTGAATTTTGGCTCGACTACCCTTCGCTCCACAGGGTCACTTTCCTTAGTAGATTTATCCATGAATTCATCTCTCTGTTGGTCTCCTTTTGTGTCTACGCTTGCCTCTCGCGCTGCGCGCAAAGCTCGTTTTCTATTTCGTGCTAGACGCTTTCTTACACCCGTTCACCTTCTTCTTTTGTACAAAACTCAAATCCGACCGACTCTTGAATACTGCTTTCATGTATGAAGTGAAGCTTCGTTCATCACCCTTTCGCCTCATGATCGGGTTCAAAGAAAGGCTGTCCGATTAATCAATGTTCTCTCCCTAGCCTCCACCTTGGAGCCACTTGTCAACCGCCGAGAAGTTTCTTCACTATCTCTTCTCTTAAGTTATTATTTTGGTTTTCGTTTATCAGAACTCGCTTCGACAATTCCCCTTCCCATGACTTTCTTCCGTTCATCTTGTATGCAGACGGCCAGTCACCCGTATCAGGTCTCTGTCCCTAGATGTCGAACATTTCATTTCAGTCTTCCTTTATTCCCCGAACTGCAAAGCTTCGGAACACTCTCCTTCTTTCCGTATTTCCAACCACTTACAATCTTACTGTTTTCAAGAGCAGGGTCAAAAAACTGAATCTTATTTGAATGTCCCCCACACACATCCCATTTACAGTGTCTTTTGACTATGGGGTCCACTCCTTACACTGTAAATCACGTTATGCGTAAAAAAATAAAGAAAATAAATTGGGCATGTTTGATTATGTACTGATGTTTGGCAGATTTGTCCCATTGGAAATTCCGGTCCAGGAAAACCCAGTTACTGAACTGCTCAAGGAGGTGAATGGTCCACTGATTCAGACCCATAAACATCGTCTGGATGGTTGGGCGGAGCACTTCGAGGGACAGTTTAACTGACCCGTATCTACAAAAGGTGCGCTGGATGACGCAATTGATAGACCTCTGGATGTAGATATCAGTCACCCAATAGAGATGAGGTTTCTCTGTAAAATAAGCCATTTAAAACGACATAAGACTGCTATCCCGTATACTTCCTGAGACGGTGATTCAGATTTGATACAGGAGTTGACAAGAATCCTTGGTTTGATACTGGATGAGGGAACCCTTTCCAAAAACTGAAGCGAATCGGTAACCGTGAAAACCAAAAAGGAATGTCTGATTAAGCAAATAAACTGCTCTCTGCTATTATTCTCCCCTGGTTATCTAACGGTCATAAGCAGCGCTTGCGCGAGATTTAAGCTGGTTTAGATCCGGCCACCACATCTTCACTGTTCCATAAATTTTAGAACAAAGATACAACTTCCATAGGCCTGCTGTCGGTTTTTATTGATCTAAAAGTGGTGTTCAACTCAGTCGACTGCAGTTTTTTGGCGTTGCCTTTTGCTGAAGGATGTACCAGAGTAATTTACTTTCATCATAAAGTCCCTGGATATCGATCGCCGAAGCCGAGTTCCGGCTTAAGGTGATCATCTACCCGAGTTCACTACAAGTGGCGTATGTCACGATTTTTCCATATTACCTTTCATACCTAACTTCTTCCTTGTTGTCAAGTGATGACAATAATACCTAACTTTTCCCAGGTGGCAGTGCCATACGAAATATCATCATCATCGTACAGCGTTAAACAGTAGGGCAAGCCCCACTGACCACTGCCTTTCTCACCATGTTGCACGTTGAATTAAAAAGTATGAATATACAAGATGGACAGGGAGTGGACCTACATGGGTGGGAAAAGAAAAGAATGCCCTAGTAGCCAACACACGGAATACACAGTCTAACTGTACAAACGTACACCGATCAAATATTCTGATTCGATAGAAAGTGACAACACGATCTCCACTGTTCGCGGTTCGCAGCCATATCCTTCAGTGTCTCCAGCCAACTGGTAGACGGATCTTTTGGACCCCAACCACGAAGACGTGAAGCACCTACTTTTCCTAAGTCTGCTGTACATTTTCTCATTCCTCGCTGCCACGTCATCTGTTGACCTCAACGTGGTCTCTTCCACTCCCTAGGAGGGGCGGAGAATAGGACACGGTACGGTAGACGTGTGTTTGCCATACGTAACACGTATCCCAACCAACGAAGTCTACTAAGCTGGATACGCTGTGACAAAACGTTCTCTGAATTAGTACCCAATACTCGCTTTCTTACCTCATCGTTGCTTACTCGGCTATTCCACCCAATCCTAGCGATACTACGTAAACATCGATGGTCGAAAACCTCAAGACGACGAATATCTTCAGCACGCAGACTCCAAGTTTCGCAACCATACAACAAAACTGAACGCACAGTGGCACAGTATACACGACCTTTCAACTTCAGTGAAATATCGGATCGGCGCCACAAGTGCTTCAGTCCAGCGTACGCCGCTCGAGCTTTGGATATCCGCGTACTCACCTCTACTACTGTGCTCCCATCCGTCGTCACGCAGCTACCGAGGTAGGTGAAGTGGTCGACAACTGACAGCACCTCCCCATCGAGCATCAAGCTCGGAATCGTTGACGTCCAGTCTTGTAACATCACCTTGCACTTTGAAGGTGCAAATCGCATGCCGAATGAAGCTACAGCTCTTGCGAGATTATCTAGTGCACGCTGAGCATGTTCCGTGGATTCGAACAAGCAGACAACGTCGTCTGCGTAATCTAGGTCACATAGCTTTTCACTATCTCCTAGTTCGACCCCTACATCCTGAAGATTTTGCAGCGCACTCTCCATTATTTCATCCATCACGAAGTTAAAAAGGAATGGAGACAAAGGGCATCCCTGCCGAACACCACTGGTCGTTTCGAACCGACCGGATAGTTCGCCGTAAACCCTTACGCGGCCAGAAGTATGAGAATACAATGATCTCATTAGGTTCACGAACTTCTGGGGCATACCTTTTCGATGAAGAGTACTGAAAAGCGATGTTCGATCAACTGAATCGAAGGCGCCTTTCAGGTCTAAGAAAAGCATTATTGTTGGTCGGCGGTGCGTGTGACGCGTTTCAAGTAGTCGGCGAAGAGTAAAAATCTGGTCGATGCATCCTCGACCTGGGCGGAATCCAGCCTGCTGTTCGCGGACATTCCTCTCGCGAGCCGGTGTAAGACAATGCAGCAAAATCGAAGCTAATACTTTGGTGACTATCGGGATTAAGCTAATCCCACGATGATTACTGCAGTCATTGCGTATTCCCTTCTTGAAGATGGGAACAATCAATGACTCGCTCCATATTAACGGAATACGCTCCTCGTTCCAAATATCACGGAGCAAGGCAGTAAGTGATTTTATCAACGCCTCACCACCCAGTTTGAAAAGAACTGGGGGAAGTTCGTCGGGACCTGCCGCTTTCCCCCGCCTTAGTAATCGAATACATGACTCTACTTCTACTTCTGATGGGGGCTCAAGTAATACCACCCAAGGAGTCACAGTTGTTGACACGGGAGTAACTACACTAGCGTGCGGCCAGCTAAACTGTTCCTTGAAGTACTCGGCCCATCGGTCAAGCCTTTGCTGTTTGTTATGGATGGGTTCTCCATTCCTATTGCAAATCGCTTCAGTGACCTGAGTTCGCCGTCCACTGGTGTCACGAATAAGTTTGAACAGTCTTTGACTGTTACCTGAAGCAGCTGCCACTTCCATTTCTTCCGCTACATTGACCCACCAATTTTCGCGATCCTTCTTAAGGCTTCACGTAACTTGTCTTTGCAGCTTTCTCCGCATCTTATTCATCTCCTTACGGTTCGAAAGCTGACGCTTTTGCTCCATTATACTCAGCGACTCTTGCGAGATCCAGTGTCTGTGATGGACAACGGATCCAGGACCGCAGACAAAACCTGCTGCAACGTGCATCGCCTGTTTGATATGAGACCAATGCTCATCTACATTACTGTTCTCCGTGGATCCTAGCTCATGTGCTAACTTCTGCTCATAACGGGTGCAAACGTCTGGATCACACAAACGTTGCACGGCTAATCCGGTTTGCGGTTTGCGACGATGGCCATGGAGCTGGAGAGATAATCGCATTAAAACGAATGCATGGTCAGACTCTACGTACGTGGACCAGTAAGATCTACAGTTCTGAACAGAACTGCGCCACCGGTAGCTTACGGCGATATGGTCAATTTGACTAAAAGTACCTGTAGAGCTAGAGCGCCATGTCGCTGTGCGACGCGAGCTGTGTCGGAAATTTGTGCTAGACAAGAACAATCGATTGTCTGCACAAAATTGGAGAAGCCTATCCCCGTTATCTGTACGCTCAGCGGGTAAAGCACAACGCCCACCTAAACAGGCTTCTGACACACTGAGTTTGCCAACTTGTGCATTGAAGTCACCAGCTAGCACTACAATGTCGGAACCTTTACTGCTGCGAACGAGAGTGGCGAGGGCATCATAGAACTCATCTTTCTGCAAGTCTGAGCTGCAGTCCGTTGGGGCGTACGCCGAGATCACGAACAAATTGCGTTTAACACAACTATCCTTTCGAACGCCGACTGACCCTTGGAGTCTCACAGCACATAAACGACTGTTAACAGGGATCCAGTCTAATAGGGCAGCCTCAGCCTTGTCAGTCAAGACAATTCCTACACCACGTTGACCCACAGCTCTAGCTGCTTCGTCTCCTGAGGTGCGCAGAATATACCTCGATGAGATACCAGGAGCAGTTAGCTGAATTACATTGCTCGAATCCTGGATACGCGTTTCGCTTAAGCAGCAAACATCAATCTTCAGAGAGTTCATTGTGAGGGCTAGGCATGCCTGCTGACCGGCCTGCATGAGTGTACGCACGTTGAAGGAGCCGAGATTCAGAGGCTGACGGGGCTTGAGAAAATGTAAGTTACCAGTCAGAGGATTATTCCCGATACTATTTGACAGTGAATCGTTGCGAGTATCGACCGTGTTATCAATGGGAGCATTATGGGTGGATAGATGGGGCAAAGAGGGATGGTTAGGGACAGAAGACAAAGGTTGAATAACAGAGAGGGAACTCTGAGCAGTAGCACACTTATCACTACCCACCCCGCTCGATGCGATGGGCAGCGCGGTCCTGATTAGCCTGCGCGAC
Source organism: Fasciola hepatica (assembly GCA_948099385.1). Classification (NCBI taxonomy): domain Eukaryota; kingdom Metazoa; phylum Platyhelminthes; class Trematoda; order Plagiorchiida; family Fasciolidae; genus Fasciola; species Fasciola hepatica. The sequence goes on from CANUEZ040000020.1 coordinate 1,285,804, forward strand.
GACCGATGCAGTATGGAATTCTTTATAGTCGTGCAGTTCATGGGAGATGTTGGACGGGTACTGCTAGGGTGTCCAGCCACAAAGCAGGAAAACGATTAGGGTCCTCATCCAAAGCCTTTAGTTCTGACAAGAACCTATCCGCAAGGCAGCGGGATGGCTTAGTGGAAGCCCATTTGCTTGGATCAATTACTCTTCCACTGGTTTTTCCGACTGAGTTGCCAGCTCAAATCAACCCCCAACCTGGAGGACCAGGAGACTGGACTTCGTCTGACCTCTACCCATTGACCTGTCAGGTATGATTGCATCTCCGGCTTAAGGAAGCCATCCTGTATAGCTCTTTGGGTCATAGAGGCGCGCAAGCCATCACACCACGTCAAGGTGCAGTCTCGTCGTGATGGTGCAGTCTCGTCGTTGCAAGCTTTTCTGAACAGCATGGATAGCCGTGTAGGAATGTTTGGGATGTGTTTTGCACCTTCAAGGTGCAAGATGTTGTTTCATGACTGATTTGGTTCAACACTAAACCTGTGTCAGGGTGGACAATGAACCAAATACGATTTTTATTATATAGGCAAAGTTCCGCTTTTTCCAACTTCAGTTATCTGCGGCGTCGACGCCTACCAAAGGTCGAGTGTATGCTGCAGCGGTTGCGTCCGTCCTTCTGTATGGCGTAGAAACATGGCCACTGTGGGTGCAGAGTAAACGGAGATAATCAACACCCGAACACAAACGTCATCGTAGCATTGCTTGAATCGGGCGAGAACACCGTCTGAACAAAGCTGAGGTTGGGCTTGGAGTATTAGGCAAAGGAAACAGTAGACGAAATGCTGAAGCTCGATAGGCTAAGGTCGTTCAGAAATGTGTTGCGCATGTCCTCAGATAAAACACCTCAACACCCAATGTTTGCTGACACGGATAAGGGTTGGAAGATGAGAAAGGGTGGTCAGTCCATTACATGGAACAATGGTATGAAAAACTTGACCGGTGGTTGTAACCATGCAGGACGTATTAGGCTTCCTGGTTGGGGCCCGAGATGCGCCCACTCAATAGATTCATTGGAGGATATAGCTGGATTCCGCGACCAGTGATCCTGATGTATTCAAGAACTTCATAAACCAGATATTACTGGTCGTAGTTCTTCTCTTGCTTTTTCATACTCTTTTTATTTCTGACTTCCGACTGAGGTTCTATGTGAGACAACAACCAGAGCCACGACACCCAGAGAACGGTTGGTGGTTATACGGAGTGAACTGAACTGAGCTCTTCTGCATTGAAAAGATTCCTGTTCAAGACTCCAGTTCCAGCATTCGATTGGCGCCCCCGCAGAACCTTCTCCCGAAGTTTCCTTACCGCTTTTGTGGGGACTCAGGTTGGGGCTTTTGGTTGTCTTAGCGTTGGAGCTAAATGAGGGCTGAAGCCGCACTGCTAGAATGTAGCCCTGTAAGCTCCCGGATGTGCGTAGAGACAAAGGTGTTCGAATAAAGTGGGTAACTGCTGTCCCGATAAACGCAGTTTGTCGCCTCGACACATGCACCCACCGACAGCAGACCAGATGGGATGAAAGATGACTTCTACTTAAAAACTACATGACCTCTTGTGTAAGGATATCATGGTTTTGGTTAGATATGAATGCTTGAGTAGGTCGGCTGTCGTCGACCGAGGCGCGGTTAGGACTTTTTCGGCTAGATCCAGTGAATGGGGAACAGTTTCTGGTCCTGTAGTGACAATCGCTTCTTTATTTTTATTACGAAATTCGGGCGCCTCAACCACGCGCACGCCATCCGGCGTCCATCCCCTTTGAGTTAGGAATGGACCTAGATCGGTCACATTGCGATAAGCCACAAGTGGCAGGGCTTCATACAAGATCGATGATCGTACTGGAGCTGACTCTGGTCGCACTGGCTTTCGCAAAGCTGTACAAGTACTTCAGTGGGTGCTACAACGGCGGTTAGTCTGCGATAGTCTGTCCCGAACAGCTCGCCGTCGTGTTCCTAAACATGTTAGTTGAAAAATGATAATTTACTGCACAAGATAACATTAACCAGCACTGGTCTAGTGAGACGTGGCTTGTCAGGTCGCATCGTGACGCTCTGGACCTCCGTTGAATCCCTACGCCTCATCAATGGGAACCAGTCAATCCCAGCTGTAAAGAATCATAATTAGACAGCTAGCAGCGAGACGTGCACCCAACACAAGTCTGCACAGGGATCGCGAAGACGTCACAGATGGAATGTCCCCGCGAGCTATATTCCTCATTCTAACCAACGATAGAAAATCACTGGGTGGATGACACGATCTTTAAAGCTGATGGTTCGTCAATATGCAATCAGTATATGCGCCTCGAACGCTGGGCGGAACACTTTATGGCAATTTAACTGGACTCTAGAGCCAGCCTCTCTTGCAGCTCTTTCAGCACTACTGGGAGGCGCACTCCCTCAGCTTCTACGATCACGTTCACCGACGTTGTTAACGGAAGACTGTGGAATACCAACCGCGTGTATTCTCACTGGGTTTAGGTACGAAGATCACACGGTGGCTTGCGCCGAGGAAGTGTAGAAAGTGACATTTGCAGTTGGCCAATGCGCGAAACATTTGGTGAAACAAGTGGTAGGTGTGAGGCGATCGGTTAATCACTACAGCTCATGCCCCGTAGCCTGTACCAATAAAACCAATCAAGCAGGCGTGGACCCAATGGAAATCTTTGTCACAGCATCAGGACTCGATGGTCCTCCCCAACCCTATTTGAATATGGTAAAATAAGGCCTGTTAGAGAACTGTAAACACTTGTGAGAACTTATTAGTATATCTGATTGGTCAACCCCTCGTCCTTTTTGGAGCATACAGAAACCCGCTGTCACGCCTGGCTTACCAAGACCGTATGTGGGTCTCCAATTCGTTCTATCGCCAGGTTGAGGGACGCCCCTGGAAGCACAATGGTCAGCGGCTTTGGGGTACGCCCTTCAACGGCACCCACGCGCAAGAATGTATTGAAAAGTGAAAAACATTTACCGCGACTCCCAGAAGCCATGATATTATTCAATATATTACGCGATTCAAAGTAATACCGTGCACCTAAACCATGAAAAATGTACATTAAATTAGTAACTAACAGTTTCGTGTGCTAAAAACCAACTGAACACATCTCATCACCAAAGATATCTTTGAGTCAAAAGCTTTTTATCTATACTCTGGGCCTGAAATCACGAGATACTGCCAATAATACCCAAAGTATGCGACGGTGATCAGGAAAAAGAAATCAACTTAAAGCTCTTCCGGGCACAGTTTTACAAAATATTATAGCACATACTCTAGCTGATTCCAACTTCTGACGCACAATCTCCGCCCGATCATGGTGACCTTTTCCAGTAACAAGAAAGGAACCAATGTACTGAAGGAAATCTCAATCCCAACAACAAAGGAAGTGACAAACCTCCGCACGTCTAACTACCGTTTCATTCTTGCTGAATATTCCCAACTTTGTGTTCAACAGTGACTTGTTCGGAAGATCAGCTTCAATTTCATCTAGCTTTTTAGAACGCCCGAGGCTTTGTACAGCCATGCACACATCAGCTGACGAACAACCAGCGCGGACCGTAGCGTCAGATCCGAAGACGGCGGGAGAAAGCGCACTGAAGGTCAGGCCAGACCAAGTCAGGTCAGGTCAGTTCAGCCCAGTTCAGTTCACTTTGCACAGGACAGGTAATGGAAACGGCCAATCTAGCGTCCAGAATTCCTTCGATGGTATGCACGCTACAGGCGCCTCCAATACCCGAAGTTATTGTAGGAGAAGAAGAAGTGTACGCGGAGTTGCAAACGTTGAATAGAAATGAGGCAGCAGGTCCAGACGAGATTCATCCAGAAATCCTTCAGCCTCTGGCCAAGGTCCTGAAGGCTCCGGTGACGAATCTGTATGAAACGTCACTTAGAGAAGGAATTGTACCGGAAGATTGGAGGAGAGCAACAGTTGTAGGCATTTACAAGAGTGGACCCCGGCAAAAGGCCGAAAATTACCGGCCGGTTAGCTTGAATTCAGCACTGTGTAAGTGCCTGGAGTGAATAGTCAGGAAACAGATCTCTAGGCATTTGGTTCAACACAACCTCATATCAAATGCTCAGCATGGGTTTGTGGCAGGACGATCCTGTCTGACGAATCTCCTGCTGTTCCTCGATGAGGTAACCAAGTGTCTGGACGAAGGGCAGTCGATTGCGGTCTGTTACTTGGACTTCAGCAAGGCTTTTGATTCCGTGAACCACAGATTTCTGGACGTCAAACTGCAGTCCATGGGAATTGTTGGAAAGGCAGGACAATGGATTAGTAGTTTCTTAGCAGGGCGAACCTTTAGTGTTAAGTTGGGGAGTCATGTTTCAAAACCGGAAGGTGTAATAAGTGGGGTGCCGCAGGGCTCGGTTCTCGGCCCTCTGCTCTTCCTCATCTTCATCAACGACCTAGCACGTGGGCTTATAAACCCCACCTTTATGTTTGCCGATGACGTCAAGATAGCTGGAGTAGATATAGAACTTGACGTGTTAGCAGTACAAAACTGGGCACGCAAATGGGACCTTCCACTAAACCTCACCAAGTGTCATGCTTGACCGCAAATACAGGGGCTAATGAGAATAGTGTGGGTTCGTTGCAAGTGGTCTCGCAGGTCAAAGACTTGGGCGTTATAATGGACAACAGCTTTAAGCCATCGAAGCAGTGCACCTCAGCAGCCAATACGGCCAGGAGAGAACTCTTTCGAGTTAGATCCATTATGTCGTGCAGAGATCCGGAGATTTTCGTTCGGATATATCAGGCCATAGTTAGGCCGCATATGGGGTACTGCGTGCAGGCCTGGGCACCGTACTACCAGAAAGATATCGACTGTCCGGAGAAATTGCAAGGGCTAGCCACTAGAATGTTGGCTGGGCAAAGGGGGTTTAACTACACAGAGCGTCTCCGTGCCCTAGACCTGTTCTCGATGGGAAGACGGCGCATTCGCTGAGATTTGATAGAAACCTTCAAGGTAATGAAGAGACTGTCAGGAATAAGCCGAGAAGACCTTTTCTCTCTGATCACCGGGAGAGGTACAAGGGGGTATAGCCTAAGATTACAAAGGAAGCATTCGAAGCTCCAAATTAGGGCGAAGTACTTCTCAAATAGAGAGGCGACCCTATTGGAATGAGCTCCCTGAGGAGGTCACAAATACCGCAACAGTGAAGGCTATTAAGAAAGCAGTAGACATATGTTGGTTGGCAGTATACCCCGAGATATGTTAAGCAGCTTTTAGGGTCATATGCAATTTACTTATTGTTTCCACCTTACTCTGTCCGGGCTGATACTGCACAAAATTTCTGCCTTTCAGAAAAAGAAAATCACGCAGTGTTGGGAGCTACGGAAACGCGCTGACAACACAACTTTCTGGACAAGCGATTGGCTCCATCCACACAAAGTTCTGTCCAAACTGAACTGGACTGAACTGAACCAGTTATGCACCCACCATTGCCGAGTGTATTTCGTCGAATCCCCGCTAAATATGAGAGGGAAACGAAAAACCTCTTAGCACATCAACTGCAAGAGACATTATCCATCGTGAGCGTTCACTGAGACAGTATGCATTGAGGGAAAAAGTCTGCTAAGACATACTGCAGAAGGACCACAGTGTTGCCCGTCATCCATCTGGTTGACCTACTCAAGGCTTACTGCGAGGAAATATCTCGTACCACTTGCGACCAGGGGCACCTTTGAAGGATTGGACTGTCTGCAGATCTACCATTCCACCAGGCAGACCGTTCCAACTGTTCACAACCCTGTTCAAAGAAGTGCTATATAGCCATCAACCTAGATCGAGCTTTTATCAACTTCTTTTCATGTCCCCTTGTTCTGGAGTCTACGGCCACTTGGAATAGACTATCTGGTCTAAGGCCAGAAAAGCCCTTCATTACCTTGAACGTTTCTATGAGATCCCCTTGACGTCTCCTCCTTTCCAACGAGAAAAGATTCAGGTCACAGAGTCTCTGCTCGTAAGTCTTGACCCTCTGCGCTTCAACCATTCGCGTGGCGAAACGTTCGACTTTCTCTAGGCAGGCGGCGTCCTTTTTCTAGAAGATTGACCAAGGCTGCACGCTACCTTCTAAGTGAGGTCGTACTATAGCCATGTAAATAGGTACGAATACCTCCGGCTTCCGGCAAGACAAAGCTGATCGCAGTCTAAAGAGCTCCCCACGAGCCTTATGCGCGGCAGCGTTGCACTGTACCGACCATTTGAAGTCACTGTTCATGATGACCCCAAGGTCTTTAACCCTGTAACAACGGGTCGTGGAAAATCCCCCTTTGACTCTCGCGATTCAGTGATTTTCCTAACATCACTCATTTGCCTACACTATTGACTTGTCTTTACGAACTGGTTGTTTCTATGGACTAATTGTTGTTTGTTCGCGCCCGGAGCGCTACTTTGGCACATCCTTGTTCAGGACCTGCGTGATGCACGTGCTGTTTGCTCACACGCTGCTATTCGGTTTCTCGTTGTTGCGTTTTTGTGATCGTATTATTGAGGTTTGTATATTTTTGATGTCATTGTTCATGTAATAATCTAGTATCGTAGAATATCACGGATAATCGTCTTTTGATTTTGGGATCCGTTGCGAATTTGGCTACGCATTGCTCAAACGTCCGGTACAATACTCAATAAATCAATTTGCAATGAGGAAAAACACCCAAAATGCCAAGAAATGGATCGAAAACATTAGAAACCGGACAGGAAGTAACACGGCAGGTCTCTGGGGAGGTTTTGGGTACATTTAATTTTTTAGTTAATGTTAGATCGCCTAGTCCTGTCAGTGCTAGTTCATGTGTTAATGAGAGCAATATGGACCGTGAGGATGTTGATTTATATAGGCTGAGAATACTAGACCTAGAACAACAGTTACTATCGGCTAGACTACGGGCACAGGCAGCAGAAAAGAAGTATACACAAAATGAGCAAGAGCACGAGACCAGCGACTACGACCCCTCCGATAGATCAATGTGCAATAAGATAGGGAACCCCAAGCAGGTTGCCGACTACAAACCACCATCGATCGATTTGCCTAGAGTGGAACTAACGGTTTTCGATGGGCGATCACAACACTACTGCAAGTTTTCAAGCAGTTCGAGACGTTCGTCGAAAATGAGGTAACCGACCCTGGACAAAGGCTTCTCTACCTTACTCACTACTGTCGAGGCCGAGCAAGAGAAGCTATCGACTGGTGTAGCATGCTTGACCCGGAACAAGGCTAAACAAGAGCAAGGGAGATTTTAAGGGACTTGTTTGGCCAACCGTTCAAAGTAGCCCGTAACCTAACAGAGGGCGTGATGGTAGAGGCAAACAGAACCAAGGGCGACGTCTACACAATGGCCGACCTGGTGATCAAGATGCAGAACTGCTCAATAGCCCTCGACCATTTAGGTTACAGGGCTGACCTAGATGCCATGCACAATTTGGAAAACATAGTCTGTCACCTCTCTCCCGAACTACAGGGTCGGTGGGCGGAAGAGGCAGAACGGATAAGCCGAAGCGACAGAGAAGCTAACTTCGAAGACCTGACCGAATACTTGGACAGGCAAATCAAGATAGCTGACAGCAGATTCGGCCGACTTATCCGGGACAGCAACCGGGCAAACAAGCCCAGTGCTAGCCAGGCTCAAACCCCTGCACCGGAACATCCAAAATACCAACCTTGGACCAATACACATGCCATTTCACTCGATGCTACGGCGCAGCCCAATTGCAGATCCTGTGGTACTAGCCATGGACTACCAGAATGTCCCAAGTTCGGCAACGCCACAATAGCCGAAAGGTGGGGAATGGCGAGGATTGCAGGAGCGTGTTTTATTTGTCTCAACACCACGCACCGGGCGGCAGCCTGTAGGACAAGGAACCGGTGTGGTTACGAGGGCTGCACGGGCAGACACCATCGGTTGCTGCACCAGGCGAGAGTAACCTTACCCGAGACGAGTAACAAACCCAGTGTTATTTGTTCAACGTCTCGATCTGCCAAAAAACCAGCAAGTTTAGGCGTAGTCGCCGTGGTAGTATTGATCCCAACAGGAGTGGCCAAAGGGTTGGCCCTAATAGATAGTGGCTCGGATACCATGCTAGTGAGGAAGGAGTTCGCAGAGAGATAAGGGATCAGAGGGAATCAATCCTCATTAGCAGTAAGCACAGTGAGTGGCACCGAAGTCATCCAGTCGACCAAACTGCACCTACAACTCGCTTCCTTGGTCAACAACGATAGAGCAGAAACCCTAGAAGCATTCGTTTAAAGGACCTGCCGATGAGAGCACCTCGGTCAGTGCAATCATTATATTATATTATATATTGGTATATTTCTAGGCCATGGTCGAGAAGCACGCGCTAACGCATGATCATGGTGTAACACGTTACTCAATAAGATGAAATATTCACAAATTCTAAGTATGTAAGTCGAGAGTATCAGAGATGAAAAAACAAAGACAGCAACAGTTTGAATGGATCATTCTGATAATGGTTTGCGCGGCAGTTTTGAACCAGTTTCGAATCCGGGCTAGGCGGTGGTGCGCGGTGGATATATCGAGAAAATCGTTAACGCAGTGCTAAGGAGGCATTGTGAACAAGAATGATGCAAGCCAAGGAAACCAGAGGCCAACTAAGTTTCTGCAGATGGAGTAAATTTTGAACAAGAAGAAAAGGGGGAAAAATGGACGCATGCGAAGAGGATAGCCATCCATGAAGACAATGCAGACCCTGAATGACGGATTTACCGGAGTTCGATAAACGGAAAGAGTTTTGAAGCAGGGGGACATGAGGCCAATTTCGTGAAAGTGAACTGGTGGATGTGGGAGAAACAGCGGTCCATAAAATGGCGAGTTTAGATTCAGGGCCAGTAACATGTACTATTCAGAAATAAGAAGGCGCAACTGGAGGGTCCTCGAGAAGTGGAGAGTCAAATTCCAGCCGGCTACGGTTCGGAGGATAGATAACCTGTGTTAACGGATGATAAAAAGGGGAAAATCTTCGCATGGACTTCAGCGTTATGCTGTTTCACTGACAAAAATATCTGTATGTGCTGACGCATTCGCCTTCAGTGTTATTCTGGTAACGTACGACATCGAATGCGTAAGTTTCGTCTGGCAGGGCAAAGTATTTGTCGGTCAATCAGCCGAGTCTGGCTGTATATTAGCGGCATGCGCGTGAGCTGGAATTCGCGTTGGTTGTGCTAGAAAAAGCTGGACGATCTGATAAGCAATTAGGGGTATCTCCTGTTGTGTGGTTTGATTTCGGTCCCAGTTGCTATGGTAGGTTCCACTTGAGTCTCTGTCCGTACGCGTCAAAGCGGCCTCCTTGGCTAGCAAATTTGGCGACTGAGATAGTGGGAGACAACGAACCTGAAATAAAGGGAGATTGCATTCTGGAAGTGGTTCCAGCTGTGGGTTATGATAATATATGAAGACAATAAACAATGGATTGGTTAGGTCTATGTGAGTGGGGCATGGGTAAAATAGGCTCGCAGTGGATTTGAGCTATACTGCTGCAGGCTGACGAAGTTGCGTACACTGGCTTGGTAACTGTGTATGCATTTCAAAGGATTTATTATTTGCCCGTGAGCACGGCATCGCTGGGATGCTAATAAAAGACCTAGGGCTTCACCGTTAAGAATGGTTAGTAATGATAATCCTCAATACCATTTGCTTACGCAGAACGCAGTTTGGCAACGAGGCGATAAGATAGGTTTGAAATAACAAACAGAGCGAGTAGGACTAACATAGTGTTTGCGTGGCACTACGCTGTTACTGTCTCTTTCGGTATAGTGGTTATTCTATACTGAGTAGTTTCTGAGGAGTCAAAGTAGAAGGAACTATTGGGGTGACAGTGGTGATACATTAGAGGTAATTGGTCTCTTGCCTTGGATCATTGACGTGAGTTAATCTATGCTCTTCCTCGATAGTGCCATCGTACTATGATTAAGCTCCAATGTGAGCAAGGAAATCTGATGTGGATATGATTGCATGGTTACCGTGGTATCTTTTTCGTTGTTATCGTACTGCAAAGCAGGACTACACCGATGTGAGGACTGGTTTGGGGAACCGTGAGGGGTGGGTCCGAATTTTCGTCAGGGAAGCAAACTCTAACGGCCTACATTCGGTGCTCATGGTAGGCGGCACAAAGGTCAGCTTCAGGTAGGGAGGTAGCACGATACACAACTACTGGCATCCAGCACGTGGCGCTCCAAGAATGATCCACACTTTTTTGGACGTTCTTGATTATTTTTTTAATGGTTTTATCACAGTCAGGTATCTGGCTGTCAGAGAAGGCCGAGCTGCTTTTGGTGGGCGACCGATTCTGACTCAGTGGCCGCACCTCGACGGGGTTACGACCGAGGAGTGGCAGAGTAACGAAATTGATCTGCTGATCGGCTGTGATATAACGGAAGCGCATTGGGTCCTGGATCAAAGGATAGGAAGCCGCAAAACACCCCAAGCAGTATGCACTATATTCGGCTGGACTTTATATATTAGTACAGACGGCAGATGCGGCAAACAAATCAACTGCACTTCGGTGGAAACAAAGATCATTGAACAGGCATTCCAACAATTGTATAACACCGAATTTGCCGACCTGACCATGGGCAGAGATGCCCCATCACGAGAAGATAGGTTGGCTTTGGAAATGGTAGCGGAGAACGCCAAGTACGCAAAAGGTCGTTTCAAGGTTCCTGTCCCGTGGAGACCCAACATGAAACCCATGCCAAACAGCCGAGAAATGGCTCTGGAAAGATTAGGATTCCTCAAAACCAGGCTAATTCGAGAACCACAGTTAAAGATAGAATACACGCGAGCCATGCATCATAATATTGAATTGGGTTATATAGAAAGAGTAGGTACAGCGATTATCAGCGCAAATTTGAGGTGGTACCTACCTCATCACCCGGTCGTGAACCCAAAGAAACCGGGTAAGGTCAGAGTGGTTTTCGACTGTGCCGCGAAATGTCAGGGCGTGTCACTCAACGACCATATACTGCAGGACCAAGACTGGACAACACCACTAGTCGAGGTATTTTGTCGTTTTCGGCCAGGAAAAGTGGCCGCCTCTGCGGACATACGTGGAATGTTTCTATGAGTGAAGATGCCCGTGAAAGATGGGGACACCTTCCGTCTTTTCTGGTAGCCTGAGAACGACACAAGTCGCGCACCTGACGAGTACAGGCTGACCGTGACCCTTTTTGGGGCGGTTTCATCCCCCCTTCTGTGCTAATTTTGCCCTCCGGGAAAACCTCAAGCGTTTCGGCGGCATCAGCAGTTTGCTAGGAAGAGCAATGGACCACTTCCACGTGGACGATTTTCTGTGCTCCTTTGACGATCCAAATGCTGCTATTCTTTATATGACCGAACTGATCGCCACTCTAAGTGCCGGAGGATTCAACCTCACTAAATGGACCTCAAACAGCCAAGAGGTGTTCAACGTTATGACGAAGTCCGAGAAAATAGATTGTAAGAGAGAGCTTTTGGGATCCTGTTCCCAAACAGGGCGCGCGCTTGGTCTTCAATGGAAACCCGGAGGAGACGAATTCACTTTCACTCTAGACCTACCCAAACGATCAGTCACACGGAGAGGAATCCTATCAGCAGTCTCAAGCCTCTATGACCCCCTAGGTTTCGCTTCGCCATGGCTGTTACCGGGAAAGTGCTTGCTCCAATCGCTGTGCCAAAGAGGGACGGGTTGGGACGAACCTCTCCAGGATGACGACGATAAGTGATGGCGCGACTGGCTGCACAGCCTGGAGCAACTTTGTGAGATCAAAATACAAAGATGCTTGACAGAAATCAAGTGCACAAAAAGACTCCCAACTACACTTATTTTCTGATGCATCAGAAATAGGCTACGGGATAGTTGCTTACGACTGCTGGGTGGACGCAAATGGTGGGCGGCACAGCCAGATATTATTCGCAAAGACGAGAGTGGCTCCACTGAAAACGGTGTCGATTTCAAGGCTGGAACTGACGGCAGCAGTACTGGCCGCGAAAGCCACGACGCTGATTAGATGTCTCGACCGAATAAACTGGGAACCAACCTTCTGGAGGACATAAACAACATTACCACTCCTTTTTTAACGCCTTCGTGGCCAACGGAATCACTATAATCCACGAGTCGACTAAAGCCGATCAATAGCACTATGTAAAATCCGCCAGTAACCCGGCCGACTTCTGCTCAAGGGGCCTGAATACACGACAGGTTACGGATGTGGACAATATGACCGGACTACCCAACGGCACCTAAAGAAACGTGGCCAAAGCTATTAATACCCAAAGCTGATGATGGTGATATCGAGACTAAAAGACTGATACTGGCTATAAACTTCACGGGAAGCGTAAGCCTGGTAGAGAAACTGTGCCAATTCCCCAACTGGACAAAAATGTTAAGAGCCACGGTCTGGTGGACACGACACAAAGTACTCTTATTGATTATGAAAGGCGCAAGACCACAGAACACATTGAATGTGGGGACGATACTACCGGGCGAGCTGAATCAGGCCGAATTCGACGTTCTACACCTACTGCAACTAGATGTCTTTCCGCCCGAGGCCCGCGAGCTGGCCAGGACAGATGAAAACACCAAAGGAAGCAGGCTGTTACACAGTAGTTTCCGAGCACTAAACCCCATGCGAATCAACGGACTACTGAGGGTTGGAGGGCGGCTGACGAATTCAAGCCTAGAGTACGAAACAAAACACCCCATAATATTCCCCGGTGACCACCACATAACGAGATGCCTGATGGATCATGTACATCGAGAAGAGGGACACCTAGGTTTGAATCACTTATTGAACAATATACGCCGATGATTTTGGGTGACAAAGGGACCAGCGACGGCCAAGAGAGTCATAGGCAACTGCATTACTTGTCGTCGCCGGAGAGCGGTAGAAGGCCAACAAATGATGGCCCCCCTTCCAGCCGTAGGAGTCCAGCCGGGATGGTGCCCGTTCGTGGAAATCGGCATCGACTGATTTGGCCCGTTACTAGTACGACAGCAAAGGAGCACCCAAAAGAGGTACGGCTGCCTGATAACATGCCTACAATCCAGAGCAGTCCACGTCGAAGTAGTGAATAAAATGGCAACCAATTCATTCTTAATGGCCCTTCAAAGGTTCATGGCCAGGTGGGGCGTCCCCAAGAGTGTATACTCAGACAATGGCTCGAACTTCGTTGGGGCTCAAAAGGAGTTAAAGAAAAGTTGGAGCCGCTTGGACACCGCCAAAATAAAAAAACCAGATCGTAGCAAAGATGATAGAATGACACTTCAATCCACCTTATGCCAGTCATCGTGGGGGCTTTTGGGAAAGGCTGATACGATTGACTAGGAAAATACTCGCAGCCCTGACCTCACAACAAACCCTCGATGACGAGACGCTGACTACTTTACTAACAGAAGTAGAACGCATATTGAACAACAGACCCCTGGTGCCGATCGTCCCAGACCCGGAGGGCGAACCGGCACTCACTCCCAACGACCTGTTGATACTTCGGTTAAACGTAGGAGCAACCACACAGAAAACCCTGCATGGAAAGTACATCGTCGGATGGAAACAAGTGAGCCACCTGGCACAGGCCTTCTGGAAACGATGGACGAGGGAGTACCTACCGACACTGCAGCTTCGGCGAAAGGAGATCTCCAAAGAGAGGTCGTTTGGGCGTGGCGAAGTGGTCATCCTCGTGGAGAGCCACTTACATAAAGACGATTGGCCGGTTGGAGTGACCAAGGATTGTCGTAAAGAAATCGATGGCCTCGTGCGCACGGTGGTGGTGAGGACGAACAAAGGAGACGTATTGCGAGATATACGTAAAATATGTCTACTTGAAGGCGACAGCGGCGCGGGCGAGGTCGACGCTATCGACCAAGCTATACCCATGTCTGCTGATACCAGATGAAGCCGAATTCATTTATTTATCCATCACGTATTCTCCTGTAGGACCGAACCCCCACACCATCTTTGAAGTATATTTGTGCTTAATTTCATAGAGCATTTACGATGTAGTATGGAGCTAATTGTCTAAACCTTAGCTCACCACACGACACGATACTGCACGTAGAAGTAACGGGGCTTAGGTCAGGCACACATGCCTACATTTTACTCGTTTTTGCCACACAGCCTTTTGTTGATATTGCAGAAAGTCCTCCTTTGATGTGCAGTCCTACCTGTGATTCCATTGTACACCCCGGAACGAACACCCACACACACGTACACACACACTCAATCAATCAAGCACACACATCCAGGACAGGACGGCCTTTTACAAGGACAGCATCTATGTGCCCCCTTCACGCCCGCCATCGGTTATTTGGTCTCGTGGAAGATGTAGACTAGCCTCACGTCTATGTGGCCGGTGGGTTAGGTGCGACCAGTTATATAAAGTTGACGACGAGCATTAGGCGCGCGCTGACAGCAGGGCCTAGGTAGGTAGAAAGAATCAGTACCTCAGTACCGAACCTTTGACTCTGTTAAGGATCCAGGAGGACTTTCGTGGGCGGCGTAAGAACCGGTCGTGGAAAATCCCCCTTTGACTCTCGCGATTCAGTGTTTTTCCTAACATCACTCATTTGCCTACACTATTGACTTGTCTTTACGAACTGGTTGTTTCTATGGACTAATTGTTGTTTGTTCGCGCCCGGAGCGCTACTTTGGCACATCCTTGTTCAGGACCTGCGTGACGCACGTGCTATTTGCTCACACGCTGCTATTCGGTTTCTCGTTGTTGCGTTTTTGTGATCGTATTATTGAGGTTTGTATATTTTTGATGTCATTGTTCATGTAATAATCTAGTATCGTAGAATATCACGGATAATCGTCTTTTGATTTTGGGATCCGTTGCGAATTTGGCTACGCATTGCTCAATTTTTAGTTACAAACCCTACTGACTGCCTCTACGGTGAACAGCCGTTGATCATGAGCGACAGTTAGGCTCTCTGTTGCCCTTGACAACAAATGGCTTTTTTGAGCTTTTAGAGGTAAGTCCCATTTGTATGCCCAGCTCAGGACGGTACCTATTTCTCTGCCCAAGTCCGCCCTACCCTCCGATCCAACAATCTTCACATAATCCGAAAAATTAAAGCTGGGCGATTGAAGAGTTGATGCCAGGTCTTTAATAAATAGCAAAGATGGGACCAGGCCTAGGACGGATCCCTGAGGTACACCACTGGTGACGTTCACCAAACTGGAGCACCTGTCCCCCACTTTGACGTTAAACGTCCTGTGGGAGAGGAAGTCCTCCAGCCGCCTATATACTGGCCCACCTATACCGAAAGTCTCCATCTTGCATAGCAAAAGGCGATGATTAACGGAGTCGAACACCTTGCTAAAGTCGAGGTAGCATACCTCAACTTGCTTACCTTCGTCCAGTCCTCGAGTTACTTCATCTAAGAAGCACAGGAGATTGGTCAGACCAGATCTCTTCTTCAGGAATCCATGCTGCGCCGGGCTTAACATGGAGTGCTGCAGTAAGTGCTGGCAGATATGGGCACGGATGATCTCCTCCAGGGCTTTACATACGATGCTAGTTAGGCTTACCGGCCTGTAATTCTGCACACCCCACTTAGGCCCACTCTTATGTATTGCCACGACCGCCGCTACTTTCCAGTCCTGAGGCAGCTTACCCTGGTCCAACGTGGATCTGTACAGCTTGCATACCGATGGAGCTATGATATCCGCCAACGGCTTGATGATAGCTAGATGAATGCCATCTGGGCCCGCTGACTTGTGGCTGTTTAACTCCTGTAGGATTTTAAGCACGCTTTCCTCTGAGAGGTCTAGCTCGTTTAACTGAGGAGAAGGATGAACCAGAGCCAGATCTACTCGTACCCCACTATCCATTCTATGTAAACTACCAAGGTACTCACCCAGGGCTTCTGCTTTGCTCTGGTCATCAGTGACAATACCATAGTCTCTAGTGGATGGCGGACCTACGGCATTTCTTGTTGAGCCTTTAGACTGTACATAGCTGTAGAATGTTTTCGGCTGTTGTCTTACAGACTGGGCCCATTTGAGCTCAAATTCCCGCTTGGAAGTTCTCAAAAGGCTTACAGTCTCGTTTCTCAGCTTTGTATAGCGGTTCCAGGCTAGCTGACTGCCGGAAGCCTTGTACTGGTTCCAGCTGTGGTTTATACGTTTGATGGCCTTGGCTACTATAGCCCTCCACCACATGGGTTTGCCCTCCCCACTCCTTCGTTTTAAGGGTGCGAACCCTTCCTGTAGGACAATCAGGGATCTTTTTATGGTCCGCCAGCGCTCCTCGACAGTAGCCTCCTCTGTCGTGTCCCAGGTCAAACCCATCGCCCTATAACGAAGCCTATCTATGTCCATACTACCGAAATGTCTGACCAGCCTTGAAGGCACCTCGGGTCGTGAGTGCACATCTCGGTCTGAGACTCAAGGTAGTTTGTACCTGTCCTAACGGGGATGGGTACTCCACCACCAAGGTGATCCTGTTCTCGATCCTGCCTATAGACTGCAAAACCGTTACTTATTAGGCCTGGCACTTGGTCTTCTTCAGAAAGCCACGTTTCCGTGACGGCAACTATTGGAGCTTTGTGCTCCCCAGCGGTTTCGGCAACTTCCGCCCATTTGTTTCTTATACTACACGCGTTAGTATATAACATCACCGCGTTTGCTCCGTCACTTAGGTGTCTCTTGTTATTCACTCTTGTCTGTTTCTCAGGCGCAACGCTTGAGATGATGACAAGTTTTTGCTTCGGTTTTCTCCACTGGTGTGCATGACGCCGGCTGGCGGTCCAGAACTTTCGACGACTCCCAATCCATCTCTATAGGAGTTGCCACAACATCCAGGCTGGCAGGGGTGGCGCTGCCATCCACCTTCGGCCAGTACTGTCAGTTCTCGTCTTCCAGCGGGTCTTCAATTGCGACCGCGCACGTGGCTTCTCTACTATTGTCGGGGTCGGGGCCTGAGAGCCCAGCATGGCTTCCCACTGAACTCGTTGTTTTCTCACCAGCGCCCTGGCTGGTAGGGCAATGTTACCTCCCGGGGCTAGATCGCCAGGCCTTACTCTATGCTCGTCCGGCACAATCTGCTATCTGCCCTTGGTAATGTGAGCCACTATTGCTGCCCTCGCCAGCAGTTTACCTCGGGTGGCCTCATCAGCGAACTCTACTAGGATTGGTTTCGCCCGAAGTTCGCCTTTGTTCCCCAGTGGTGAATTCCATGTCCCCACTCTGTGCACCCTTCTTAGAGTAGTAGGATACGGAACACCTGCGATTGGCAGTATGTCGCAGACCCTCCTCTTATCTATGTTCCTCCTGGCTTTCGATTCCCTTGTAAAGGGTTCTTCCTGATTTAGGATCAGGAGTCTGTGGCTTGAGACCCTTCCCATCGACAAGATGTGCCTCTGCAGATCCTTCACCTTGTTTTCCAATACCAGAAGAGCAGGTACGTTCACCCTAGCTAACCCATCCCTCGCAATATTACAGTCACCCTTCTTTTTGACCTGCCTTGCCCTTCTCGGCTTCTGCTCAGTCCACTGGCCCTCGTCAGTCTGCTTCAAAGGAGTTGAGGAAACGACCGCCTGGCAAGCCCTCGGAACTGGTCCATTCGCATTGATGACTGTCCTCTCGGGTGTGGCTACCACTTCCGCAAACGACTTAATGCAAGCTGATTTCCGTGGCTTGAGGCTTACGATTGAGGTACTACTTGGTGGGCTTTGGTCCTGCCCTTGGGCCTGCAGTTTAAAGGCCAGACTGGCCGCCTCCTTGAAAGGGGCACAGGCCCATTAAGCCCGTAGGTTCTGTTTATAAAGGACATAGATGTCCTTTGCTATTCCTGGACATCTTGGGTGAGCCCATCTCTTGCACACCTCGCTCTCTTTACCGTTTACCACAAGTTTTCCGCACTTGGGTGCGAGACACGGGTCAGAAACGCGTGTCATATCGAAAACTACAAAAACGGGGGCGAGAACAACTGAAGCGCTCTTTACCCAAACACAAAATACGCACTCTGACACTAGCAGGAAAAGCCTTCTAACACAAAGAAACAAAATGAAAGACCAGAAGCTAGAAAAGATCGCTTCAAACAGGACTTGAGGCTCGGGCCAATAAGGAAGTCCAGGTTCTTGCACCAGTGAGCTGTCAGGTGAACCCCGTCAGGCTGTACCTTCCTTGTTCGCGTTTTGCTTTTGCTGTTCAGTTCAGTTCAGTCCAGTTTGCACAGGACAGATAATGTCCACGGACTACCAAGGGTCCAGAATTCCTCCGACGGTATGCACTCTAGGTCGGCGCTCGCCACTGCGCAGTTTAATCCTTCAAGTCCCAGTTAAAAATGGAAGGGAAACGTAAAAACCCATCGAAAATCAACTGCAAGAGTCATTAAGCATCGTGGGCATGCACTAGCCGCCAAGTAGCAAATGTAAACGTTCGATAGTTAAACACGTCACATCCTCTGTCTAGCAACAGGCTCAGAATTCCCTGTCAGAAGTGATCTCATTCCACTCACTATCCGGGGCACCCTTGAATGCCTGGATGGTCCCCAGTTCTACTACCTCTTGCGGCAGTCTATTCCAGCAGTTTACCACCCGATTTCTAAAGAAGTGTGATCTACCTATCAGCCTGGATCGAACTTTCGCCAGCTACTTCCCATGACCTTGTTCCGTAGTCCGTTGCCGTATAGAAAAGACTCTCCCGTCTACGTTCAGAATAGCCTTTTGTCGTCTTAGAGGTTAATATTAGATCCCATCGTTGTCTTCTCATGTATAATCCAGCCACCGGAACTTTCGAGCGACGCGTAGCAACCAATTTCGATACAATTCAAAACAAAGTCGATTCCAAATAGCTACGGTACTATATACAACAAATTAATTAATTTTTCAATAATCAAACCTCAATAGTGTTCCTTCTGGGCTCTTTCGCTCCAAATTGGACAACGAATCTACAACTGCAGCTGGGTTACAGCAAAAGGTTAGCTACAGATGAGATTACCAAATACAGTCACAACGAAATTCAAGCTGAGCGACCTTCGCTCGGGGCAAAAGTAGGAGTCCGGTTTGTGACAAAGATTTAAAGAAATAAAACAAACAATCGGAATTCCAGCAAAGATGGTTCATACGAATGATAAATGTCGTTTGTAATATGGATGCTAATGCATGGAACGGGGTTTTCCTGAACTCCTTTACACCGGCCCCCAAAATCCGACCCGGATTTTTCCCGTGCACCGCTAGGTGTGGTCGGCCTCATGCATCGGCTTGCCCTACGGTTCCCCAATACCTAAAACTTATCACCGTCAAGAGCAGCTCCCAGTCGGACTAGTGGATCAACTCTCAGTGGTCCCTCCCGATTCGGCAGATCCGAAGACCCGCCTCCCACCTGAGAAGAGTTGGCCTCTGAACTTACACAACCAGTGTCCGGTTCGCCCTCAATAAGACGAATCTTTCTAATGTCACGGAGCACTAATCCTTCATTAGTTCGCACTGTTGCCGTTCGCACCAAACCATCGTCCGAAACTGAGAGGTTTTCGATGACTCCTATCGGCCACCGGCCACGCGGCAAGGCCTCCAAAACTAGTAGTACTACATCACCCGATCTAAATTTGCGTTCTCGAGTTATCCACTTCTGCCGCTGTTGTAATAGTGGAAGATATTCCCTGATCCATCTCTTCCAAAACACAGACGTTAGGTACTTTGCCTGCCTCCACTGACGGACCATTCTATCGTGCAACGAACCCGTTGGAATATCTTGTGGGTTCGCCCTCAGGATAAGTAGGTCATTGGGCGTGAGTACTGGCAGATCACGACAGTCCGAGGTCAAAGGCACTAGCGGTCGTCCGTTTACTATCCGCTCACTTTCCGTAAGGAATGCCAACAATATTTTGTCAGTCAGCGGCTGCTTGTCACAAATTGAAAGAAGTACTCTTCTAACCGAGCGCACCATGATCTCCCATATACCACCACGGTGACTACCATGTGGGGGATTGAAATGCCACTGCGCGCCCCGTTGCAACAATCTATCAGCAATCTTATCACTAGACCAGTTTCCCATTAGGTTCTTCAATTCCCTTTGAGCCCCAACAAAGTTTGTACCGTTATCACTAAAAATCTCGGACGGTGCCCCTCTCCTCGACATGAAACGCAGCAATGTCACAATGAATGAATCCGTGCTAAGAGAATAAGAAACTTCAATATGTACTGCACGCATCTGTAGGCAGGTGAAGATGCATCCATATCGTTTCTCCATGCTGCACCCATGTTTAACCGCAAATGAGTCGAAATCATCTATTCCGACGTATTTGAGCGGAAACCAACCTTGTTGGACTCTAATGGCTGGTAGGGGAGCCATCATCTGCTTGCCTGCGACCGCCAAATGCTTCCGGCATTTCCAACATCTTCCAAGTACTCGCTTGACGGCAGCTCCCCCCTGTACAATCCAAAGTTTTTGCGAAGTTCTGCGAGTAACTGAAAAGGTCTTGCGTGTCCTTCCATCGCGTGAAACCATCGGATTATCGAGTCTGTAATCGGGTGAGTCTTAAGTAGTAGCACCGGATGTTTCACACCCTGAAACTGACTGGAGTAGTTCAGTCGTCCTCCAACACAAATAATTCCATTTAATAAAATTGGATCGAGTTTTATCAGGGTCCTGTTCATCAGAGACTTGTTAGTGCATGGGTTATTGCTCCTGTCTCGTAGCCACTTTAGCTCTTCGCCATAGACCTTAGCTTGTACAATCAAAATAACATTTTCCTCCGCTTTAGCAATGTCGTTTAACTTCAAGGGCCCAGTTGTCAATCCTAGATCCGTGAGCCCGCCTCCCATGACTGCAACGTACATTTTAAAATGGGTTAACCACGCTACCGACTTCAGCAAGTGAAACCAACTGGGGTGCCTAGCTAGAAGTGCGTCCGTCCATGCATCCTGCAACACTGTGATAACTGTACTCGAAGGCTGCCTCAACTCAACGTTTGGTGGTGCTTCAGACACCGTAGGACTGGTCGGCCATGAAGTTTCATCATTCATCAAGAATTTAGAACCTTCGAACCAGCAGCTGATATCACTAGGTGATGTTGTGCCTCTTGATGCTAAGTCTGCAGGGTTAGCCTCCGATCGGACATGACGCCACTGCCAGGGTTCCGGCCACTGATGGATTTCAGCTAAACGGTTGGCAACGTACGTACTGAATCTCGTTTTAGTGTTGTTTATGTAGTGCAAAACTATAGCGGAGTCCGTCCAGTAGTAGATCTTACCAAACTTGATTCCAGTTTATTCCATAAGAATCCGAGAAACTCTAACGGCCAGTCTTGCTGCGGCTAACTTCAATCGAGGGATCGTAACGGTCTTCAGAGGAGTTACCCTTAACTTAGAGAACAGTAGGGCACAGTTGGGCGCTGTGTCCCTTGAAACCATCCTGGAATACGCCACCACCTTATAGCCAACTTCAGAAGCGTCACAAAATACATGAAGCTGTGCACCTTCCTTCAGTGAGTCACCTCTAATAATAGAACGCTGAATTTTGAATGCGCATAGTTGTTCCATACTTCTTAACCACTCATTCCAGCATCGTAGGGGTTCTTCTCCAATTAACTCGTCCCAACGAAGCTTCAGGCGGCACAGTGATTGCAATAACACCTTGCCTGGCAGAATGAAAGGTGAAACCAATCCTAGTGGTTTGAACACGGATGATACTATAGACAACAAGCCACCCCTTGTTTGAGGTTTTTCGCGTGTTGCGAATGAAAACTGGAACGTGTCTTCTATTGCATTCCATTCTAACGCCAACCTCCTCTCCGGCACAGGCACGCAATCATCTATTTCCAAAGTGGGATGGGCCAGCTCAGATCTTGGCAAAATATCCAGCACCTCCTTACGATTACACACCCACTTATGAAGCCGGAATCCACCTCGTGATAGTAACTCACTCATCTGGATAGCAAAAACTCTTGCATTTTCCGGTGTGGGCAAAGAAACAAGATAGTCGTATACATAGAAGTTGTTATACACGGCCCTGGAGACGTAATCCTCATACTGTCCTCCCCAATCGTCTGCCGTGCGAAGTAACGCAAAATTTGCACAAAAAAGGAAGGAAGTGGCACCAAACGGGTGGGCATTCATCTGATATTCAACAAGATTACCACCTAGTCGACCATCTTCCCACCAGAGGACCCTCAGTGCTCCTTTGTCTCTCGTCGGCACTCGAACCTGCATGAACATTTCTTCAACATCCGCAGCCAACGCGACCGATTCCTTTCGAAAACGAAGCAACACTCCAACTAAGCTTGCTGTCGTATCCGGTCTCTGTAGCAAGTAATCATTCAAGGAGCGTCCCTGGAATGCAGCCGCACAGCCAAACACCACCCTGAACTTGCTAGGCTTTTTAGGGTTTGTAACTGCGTGATGTGGTAGGTACCACTTTGGCTCAAACCCCATTTTTAGCTATACATCGGGCACTAACTGGGCGTGGCCTTTGCGCACATAACCCTCTATTACTGTAGAGTATTTGTCAATGAATTCCGGGTCACGCGCAAACCTTTTCCTCAAGCCGTTCAATCTCCCTTTGGCCACAATATACTTATTTGGAAGTCTCACTTCAGGATTCCTCCACGGAAGTGCAACTTCATAGTGTCCGTCCAACCAGGTTATGGCACTGGAAACCATATCAACGGCCTGTTTGTCTTCTAATGAAGGAGAGCTTTCCGATGCACACCAATCGCAGAAATCGGCGTTGTATAGTCGATTGATCTGTTCTGCTAAGGGGTCGATTCCTCCCTCAATGTGGTTTACTGTCCTCACAAAGCGTGGTTCCTGGTTTATCAGACCAAGAACAATCCATCCTTAGATCGTCCGTGTAGCAAAGGGTTGTTTTCTTTTGCCGCATCTTTGCTCTAATGCCCAATGTGCTTCTGGGACGTCGGCACCTATCAGGATCCGCACTCTCGAATCTTCCAGATTCTGTCTTTGGATGCAATGTAGGTGAGGCCAGGATAAAATGTCCGCATCTGTGCAGTACTGGACTGCTTGGATTGGTAGTTTATCAACACAATGGCTCTCTCTACATTCACGAAATCATTCTCTGACAGTGAGTTCAGTCGCAGCTCCGTTATTCCCGAATTCCAAGTGGTAGTCCCATTTACGGTCGAAATCGAAAGTGAGGTCGGAGATGCCTTCAAGCCCACCAGCTCCATAATGTCTTTTTGTATTAGAGTCACATCAGACCCGCTGTCAAGCAGAGCGTAGGTCTCCACAGAGCCCTCCGGTCCGTCTACTCTCACTGGTAGTACACCTAAACTGACCCGACATTCTGGCCTAAGAGTAGCCGCACAATTATTGGTCCGCTGCCCAGGCTTCTTCGCACTGTCCGCACCCAGCTTATCCAGCTGCAGCCCTTGTGTTGTATCTTGCGTGACTCGATCGGCACATTGCTTCTGTGCAACGTGCAATAGAGGGTGGTGCCGTTTTGGACAACCTGATGTTGAACACGGTTTGGAAACAGAACAGTCGCTAGACAGATGTCCACACTTGAGACACGAAAAACAAGCCTTGATTTCTTTGATCAATGCCCAACGACCGGGTATATCACGAGGCAGGAATCGCTGACATTCCTCAAGTGCGTGTATTCCATTACATACCGAACACCTATTAGCTGCGACCAACAAAGTACTACCCTGATTTGGCATGAACCGTGTCGCTTCTGGATGCTGGTTTTGTGCATAATTCCTCCAACTGGATGACCGCGAATACCCCCGAGCCTTGCTACTGGCAGCCAGTTTGCCAAACCTACTTCGAGCAATCCGTGCTTCATGGGACACTAAGTGCTGCAGATCTTGGAACCTCGGTTCGTCTCCTCTTCCCAAAATATCACCAACGGTCCTAGCCGACAAATCCTGGAGACGCGTTGGTAGCACTCGAGTGACACGTTCCATAGTCTGCAATGAGTTGAGGTCTGACATGCAATTCATCTGCGTGAGGGCAACTTCAAAGTTCGGCATTCTTAACGACAATTTGGTCAGGGCATCCGAGTGTTCCACCAGAGGATTCAGACCTTGCAGTAAGCCATCAATCAGTGAGCGAGCCACTACATGATCCTGTCCATACAGATCCTTTAGGATTTCCCTAGCCCCATTTTATGCCACTGTCGGAGGCAACATAACACATTCGGCAATCGCATCCCTTGCTTGTCCCTTGCAGTAATGCATCAAATAAAGTAGGCGCTGGCCATCGTCTCGAACTCCACCTTCGATGTAATATTCAAACTGTTTCACAAACCTCCAGTACGTTGACGAGCAGCCCGCAAATGACTCCAGTTCCACCCTGGGTAAGTCCAAACGATAATTCACTGCAGGTTTCGCCACTGGAACCAAGCTTGTTGTTCGTGGTGCATCGTTCTGCAGGTGGCAATCACCTAGGTTACGAGAAAGATGTTCACTGATCATTACTGCACCCTTGACTTCATCTCTGTTGACTATATCTCCTTCTTCCTCAGCGAGTGCCAAACGCAGTTTCGCCATTTCCGTCTCATTCCTCACCTGGAGCAGCTTACGTTGCTTATCTAACTCTAATTGTTCTGCATCCTGCTTCTCCTTCAACTCAGCTAACAACAGATCAGCTTGAGCTCTATGGACAACCGAGCTAACCCTAGAACAACCTGGTATACTAGAGCCTGAGCAAGAAACATGACCAACACCTACGGGCAGAGGGTTTTGGTTCACCTGCAGGGTATTGCCCTTTGATTCGAACGGTTTGCCGATTTGCTGCGTAATTTCGTGCCTCAGCAACTGCCAATGATATTGAGTACTGTATATTCCAGCCACCGGAACTTTCGAGCGACGCGTAGCAACCAATTTCGATACAATTCAAAACAAAGTCGATTCCAAATAGCTACGGTACTATATACAACAAATTAATTAATTTTTCAATAATCAAACCTCAATAGTGTTCCTTCTGGGCTCTTTCGCTCCAAATTGGACAACGAATCTACAACTGCAGCTGGGTTACAGCAAAAGGTTAGCTACAGATGAGATTACCAAATACAGTCACAACGAAATTCAAGCTGAGCGACCTTCGCTCGGGGCAAAAGTAGGAGTCCGGTTTGTGACAAAGATTTAAAGAAATAAAACAAACAATCGGAATTCCAGCAAAGATGGTTCATACGAATGATAAATGTCGTTTGTAATATGGATGCTAATGCATGGAACG
Source organism: Fasciola hepatica (assembly GCA_948099385.1). Classification (NCBI taxonomy): domain Eukaryota; kingdom Metazoa; phylum Platyhelminthes; class Trematoda; order Plagiorchiida; family Fasciolidae; genus Fasciola; species Fasciola hepatica. Next base: position 1,310,976 of record CANUEZ040000020.1, read on the forward strand.
GGGTTTTCCTGAACTCCTTTACACCTCCTTTCCATAGAGAAAAGTCCGAGGTGCTGGAGTCTCTGCTGGTACGTCTTGTCCCTCTGATCTTCAATTAAGCGCATTTGCAAGAAGTTGTTCTTTCTCCAAGCAGGTTGCATCCTTTATGTAGAAGTGTGACCATGCCTGGAAACCGTCGTCCAAAAGAGGTTTAACTAAAAACATGTACACAGGCATCAAAACCCTTGGCTGTCCGCACGAAAAAGCTTATCTCAACCTGAATAGCTCACCGTGTGCCTTTTTTGCAGCTGCTGCACACTGATCCGACCACTTAGGATCAGAAGTCACCACAACCCCAAGACCTTTTACCCTGTTTACTGTCTCTACAGAAAATGGGCCTCTGTCGTGTGTAACCGTCAGGCTTTTCGCTGCCCGTGACAACAAGTGGCACTTTCCAGCATTGAGAGGTAAGTCCCACTTCTGTACCCAGTTAAGAACGGCAAGTATGTCCCTGCTCAGCTCCTCCGTCCCCTGAGCTCCCATTAACCTCACATCACCTGCGAAGGAGCCTGGTGACCGTAGGGCTGAGGCTAGATCATTGATAAACAGAAGAAACAGAAGTTGGCCGGATACGGAACCCTGCATATATCCGCGGGTGACATTCTCTTGCTTAGAGTTCTTGTCACCTACTCTCAAGCAAAAAGTTCTACTAGATAAGAAAGTCTCTTAAACATTCCCAAATCTTCCCATTTATACCGAATGGCCTCGACTTGATTATTGGGGGCCAATGGTTTACCGAGTCAAATGACTTGACAAAGTCAGGGTAACATACTTCTACCCGCTTACCTTCATCCACTCTTTGAGTGACTTCAGCTAGGAGGCTCAAGAAATTGGTCAGGCACGGCCTGCTTTTAGAGGTCCGTTCTGAGCTGGGGAAAGCATAGAATTCTCTGGTAGGTACTCGCCGAAGTGCCCCCGGATGATCGCCTCCAACACTTTGCATAGAAAACAGGTCAGTCCAACAGATCTGTGGCTTCCCATTTCAGAGCTGGGTCCCCCGTACAGCTGCCGCCGCTGCTTTTTTTCAGTCCTGTGGCAACCTTCCGTGGTCCAGGGTGGCCTCATATAACTTGTATACTGGAAGGGGTAGGGTATCAGCCAACGGCTTAATGATAGCAGAGTGGGTACCATCTGGTCCAGCTGACTTATGGATGTCTAGCCCTTCCAGGTGTTTGCTTACGGTTTCCTCTGAAGGAATCAAGTTTGTTATGCCCGTTGGGAAAGCCTCCCTCCAAAAACGTACCTCAACACCGTTATCTATTCAGTGCACGCTACTGAAATATACACACGGAGCATCTGCTTTGCCTTGATGTTTATTGCCACTTCATGGTCATGGGTCGTTAGTGGTCATACTGCATTTCCAAACGAACCCTTTGACTGCATGTAGCTTTTGTATTTCTCTGAATGCTTTTGACACACTGGGCCAAGTTCATTTCATACATGCTGTTAGCAGATCGCAGGAAATCCACTGCCTCATTTCTATGTCTGGTACAGCGAATCCAAGCCTGGCTACTCCCGGAAGCATTGAAGAGAGCCCAACTGCGGTTTCCACGCTTGATCGACTTGCCCATTGCAGCCCTCTACCACACCGGCTTGCCATCACTTCTCCTACGCTTCAAAGGAGCAAACCGACTTCGTAGGATAAATAGAGATTCTTTAATCACCTGCCACCGTTCTCCCAAACACTGTCCGCTGCGTCCCATGTTAGATCGACCGCTCTATTGGGAGGCCTGGGAATGTCCCTGTTTGCGAAGCTTCTAACCAACCTGGAGGATATTTCGGGTCGACGCATTCAAACAGTGATTGCGACACTCATATGGTCACTCTTACCCAAAAAAGAGTAAACCTGGAGCTCTTCCACGCCGTTCTCATGGTTCTCGACCACTAGATCCAACAAAAACGGCGCACAACCTGTCCTTTATTTGGTATTCCCCCATTAAGTGATGGGCCAGAGCGTTCGAATGCAGCCGTGGTAGACTTAATTCCTCCTAGGTTCCCGGGGTACATGCCTCAATTACCCAATCTACGTCTGGTATTTTCAAGTCCCCAGCCATGAGGGTCTTGTTAGCCTCCTTAACTGGCGTGGTAAGTGCGAGGGGAATTTGAATACCCTCATTTCGGTTTATGCCCAGGGCCCTATACACACGTTCCTGTTCGGGATCGTGGGTGCAACCGTACACAGTTGTACCTTTCGAGTACAAACCATGGTCCGCGATTCCAGGTGGTTTGTACCTTCCCTAATGAGGACGGCCAATCCTCCCTCAACACAGTCATTCACCCTGTCATGCCTACAAACAGCAACCACATTTTGTAATATTACCGATACTTGGTCATCCTTAGAGAGCCATGTTTCCGTTACCTCCATTATGGATGCATTTTGCACCTCTGCAGCTCTAAAGAGCTCCGCCAACTTGTTCCTAATATTACTCCCCTTAGCATAAAACACTGCGTTTGCCCCTCCACTTAGGTGTCTCTTGTTGTTTACTCCTGTCTGGTTCTCAGGCGCACCCCCTGTTTCGACGGAAAGTTTTGCATCGGTTGCCTTTACCGGCGTGAATGGCGCCCACCGATGACCTAGGGCTTCCGACGACTTCCAGTATATCTCTATAGGAGTTGCCATAACATGCAGACTTGCAAGGGTAGCGCTATCTTCTATCTTCGGACAGTACTGCAAATTTTCATCGTACAGCACGTCTTCATTTACAGATATTTCTGATCCCGCATGCGGCTTCTTTACTGCTGTCAGGGCTGGGGCATGAGAACCGAGTAGGGTATTGTGCTATAATAAATGGTTTCCTGTCAGTGCCCTGGTGGGTCAGTCCAGGTTTCCACCCGGTGCTAAACCACGAGGCTTAACTCTACACTCGTCTGGAGAAACTTGACACCTACCCTTGGAGGTGCGAGCCATCATTGCTGCCCTCGCCAGCAATCCATCTATGGTGGCCCCATCAGCGAATTCTAGTAGTACCGGTCTCGCATGCTGTTCGCCTTTGTTCGCAAGCGATGACTTCCATGTTCCCACTCCATGCACCCTTTGTAGAGCAATAGGGTACTGATCGCCTACAATTCGCAGTGTCATGAACCCTCCTCCTATCTACTCCCGCCTATCTTTTGATTCTCTAATGAAAGGTTCTTCCTGATTTAGGCTCAGGAGCCCGCGGCTTGAGACCCAGCCCATCGACAAGATCTGCCTTTACAGGTCCTTCAGTTTGTCTTCTAACACCGGGAGCTCAGGATAGTCCACCCTAGCTGGCCCATTCCTAGCCATACTACATTCACTCTTCTTTTGGGACTGCCTTGCCCTTCTAGGCTTCTGCACCATCCACTGGCTCTCGTTGGTCTGCTTCAAGGAGGTTGGGGCAACGACCGAGTGGCAAACTCTTGTCTCTCGCCTACTTGCTCTAATGACTGTCCTCTCAGGCCTGCTTACTACTTCCGCAAACGACTTCCTACTACCTAATCACAGCGTCTTGAGGCTCATGCTTGCGGTACTACCTGGTGGGCTTTGGTCTTGCCTTTGGGCCTGCTGTGCGGAGGCCAGACTGGCAGCCTGCTTGCAAGGAGCACTGACCTCCTCAGCCCATGGGTTTTGTTTTTAAAGGATATAGATTTCCTTTGCTATTCCCGAACACTTTGGGTGAGCCCTCCCCCTGCCCCCCTTGTAGTCCCCGAGGAGTATGAGTTCGTTTGCTCCAGCTACGGCACGGTGAAGGTAGCTCAGCAAAGCAAGGCCCTCATTTGGGGAAACAAAAGGGCTTCGTTACACGTATATCACACGTACTTCAGCTGGGTGTAACTTCGAGTCACAGAAGGCCGCCTGCATATTTGGTGATATGGTACATTCCCCGGCTATCTGCGCTATTGCTTCTGAGGCTATCATCATGGCACCCCCACCGTCCCTTACATCCACTTTGTCAGCTCGACGGATGCAGTAGCCGGCAGGGAAGGGAGTCCCAGTTTCCCTCCCCGCCTTCAGCCAGGTTTCGGTGGCTGCTATGCAGTCAGCATTGGTGGTCTCAGGCGTCAGTTCGTGCCACTTATTTCCATCGCTCTATCCAGTGAAGCAAGCTACGGCTAGATTTCTCAGCCTTCTTAGCGCACTGTTCGCAAGTCGGTACGGGCGGCACTCAGTGCCTGGTTCCGAGTGCTGGCCCTGATTTTGGCTACGAGGGACGAGGTTCTGGCTTGTTCCCACCTGCTTCTCGTGGCTAGTGATGAAGGGCTTATTTTTTTTCGAAGCCTCCATCAGGGACTGGGGTACTATGTCCATCTGACGAGGAGGTTCTGCATTTTGGTTGCCAATGTGTGGCTGACGGTTGTCCCAGGGGCGAACTTCTTCCTACTGACAGGCACCCGCAAACTAGTCGAGTAATCTGGCTTCAATAAGGACATTCCGTGGTGGTCGGCCCCGACCAGCTCCGCTGAATCTACGAAAGCCTCCTTCTCCCTAGGATGGGCAAACTGGATGAGCAGATCAGGTCAGGTTAGAACACAGCGGACGACTGGCGGCAGGCGGCAATGTTAGTCCGGTTTCTTTCACGTGCCAGCTCCCGGGTCTCACCCTGCATTTCACTTTCCAAGGCCCCCTGTCTTCCACCCTCTGGGAGCAGGACACAATCCGGGATCGCCGTCCGGGGAGTAGCTCGAAGCGACACTTCAATAGGGTACGCCTCGGCAACCATCAGGACACTTTTCATGCAAAAGCTGCTACCTCCATCCATGAGCTCTCATGAAACAGAAAATAAGACCTGGAGAGGCAAAGGATGATTTGGGGAAAGTACTTAGGTGGGCTGAAAACGAATGAAGAGGAAGAGGGAGATATTGTGACATTGCTTGCAGTTCTGGAAATCATTATCGTGGCTACCACCCCACGTACCACTGTTTTACCACTCCCAATCAAACTGTCCCCGTTTTGACCACCGCCAAGACACACGCTCCTGTAAGTTCTTCCCGATCGTTTCTCGCTCTGCACTCGCTGCTTCGCGGATTCGCGCAAACACCTCTGTGGCTCGACCTCTGATTTCTGACTGCTAAGGAAGTGTCACTCGATTCGGGACTGATATTATCTGCCTCGTTCGTACTTCATCCGCCTAGACAGCCCCGCGAGCTGAGTTGGGGACCCAAAAGTAATATCAACATGGCCGAGCCGTTTTTGAATCTACAGCCCCCTTCATTGTCTTATTTCAATCTGCTTTTTCAACCCCTTATCTAATAGATGTAGTTCAAAATCCCTTTGATAAGCTCGTTCATTTTTGGGAAAACCTTCCTACTGACTTAAGCTTAGTTCACTGCTGAAAATGGCTAACTCGCTGGCGTAGTTGACGTGGGACCCCTTAGTATATTCGCAATGAATATGGGGATTCCGAAGTCCTTACCCGCTGAACCAGAGCTTTGATTTGTTCAGGTCGGCGCTAAATTTCGAATAGCCCTCGCAATCAGGCAATCTGCCAAGTTTACCCATCTGGTGGGGTACTGGCCACCGGCTCTGACTCCAGCGGTCGGGGGTATCATATGAAGCCCTGTGCAGCACGGGGCCGTCTCCACTATGTATCGTACCGAAATAGTCCGGTGATCATCATCCACAATGTACCAACTTTGGGGCAATAAGCAGTAGCACCAAGCCTGAAGGTTGCCCTATCTCACATATCCAAGACCTCACAACAAGTTTCAGTGGTTGCAAGATTTTTAGTCACATTGATTTGGTTCGCGCATACAACCACATTTGAGGTAATCCTAGTGACATACCAAGGACAGCTGCAGTCACACCATTTCGCCTGTCTGAGTTTCTTCGAATGCCTCTTGGTCACGGTAGTGCAAGGCAGACACTTCGGCAATTATTAGATCAGGTCTGTCGAGGCTTGAGAGAGGTTTACACCCACTAAGCTGACATGTTGGTCACTATCGCAGACTCCGAGGATCACGCTGTGCAATACCGAACATTTTGAATTTTTTTATCAACATGGGAAAACTTCCAACGTCGCAAAATGTTGATTTAGGTCGAAATGGAACTACTTCCTTTGGCCACTAGATATCAGCCACGAGTGTCTCACCTATGATTCTCGAATATCCTGAAACTTCATCCTCCAAAGCAATCCGACTACTCGATGGTTCAGCAAACTTCTACCGCCGTTTCATTTCTAAGAGGGCTCGGCAGATGCCACCATTCACAGACTTACTACACAGTAGGACCAAATCATGCAAATTTTCCGAGAAAGCTCGTTCCCCGTTTGTCGAACTGAAATAGGTTGTCTCCGACGTGATTGTCGTTTCCCATCACCTACCAAGTGCTCCCGTGGCACAATCTGTCAATACTTTGGATTAAGCTGTTGGTACAGTTCTACAACAACAAGCACCAGGCACGTGGCAGCCTGTGGCGTCCTCCTCCAAACGTCTGCCGCCGGTAGAATCCAGGTACCGTACATTCAGTAGAGAACTCCTGGCAGGTTACTTGGCTGTCCACCATATCCGGAGCACGCTGGAAGGCAGAAAATCACTGTGACTCACCGGTATACCATCAGCCCAATTGGACGGAGCTGCACGTGATCTTTTCTTTACATCTCAATTTCTCATATAGTTTGACTCACTTTTCGCTCTCTCGCCCTCTTGCTTTTGTGATGACCCGAGGTAAAAAAGGTAGTGGTAAGCATGTAGGACAGTCTCCGACTAGAGACCACTGTGTTTATTCCAAGTGTGCAAAGAATGATTTACAATAGAAGATCCATTGTGGCTGTCTCAGCTCCGGGTTCCATGCTAGATTTGGAAACCAAACGGCGATTCTGCATAGCATTTGCCGCAGGGGCAAGGCGTTTGAATGTGTCTGCCCATACAGTGGGAAGCTCCTGTATGCCGAGCTCGTGCATGCGAATTCAATCAGTGAATCGAACAGAACCTCAGCCTCACTTCAGGAGCCAACCTTTAAGCAGGGTATAGTCCCTGGGGTGGAAGCCCTAAACACCAAGAACCCTATTATTGTCGCCGAATTAGATCCCCACAATTAGCCGTCCAGTGGAGAAAAAGAGCGGGGACATCTGTGAAGAGTTTCGGTCGGTTGTTGCCGGTCCAGAGGCCAAATAAGGGCAGGCAAGAAGATAACCCCTTTTCTGACTACTTCGAAGCTTAGTACTGAGGCTAAAGTAGGCTCCAGAATTAAGATGCTGAAAAAGGTCATAATGAACAGTACAATGGCCTTGCTACCACCTGGGGCCAATGTAGATACCTTTCTGAGAGGTGAGCTCATTGTCTTGAATGACAATGTCGGAATTCGAGAAGGAGAAGAAAACCTTAGTCCAGTAGTCAGCCGAAACCTAGTCCGAAAGTGAGCCCGCGCTTGGAGGGGGAAGAAATGTGGTGGTTGGAGGCATCACTGAACTAGTTATTGAAGGTATAAAACAAAGGGAACTAGCAATGAGATTCCACGTGTTTAAAGTCCTGAGGATGATCGGTATGTCTGGGGGTATGACCGTGAAATGCATCCTCCGGCTTGGTAAATAGAAAGGCCCCCAGGAGGGCCAAGATAAGTACCCCATGCCGGTTGTTGTAAAATTCGCTAGTCCCGGACACCAGCATAGTTTAAATCCGCTGCTAACGAGAGTAAGAACAGCACTAAGGAGACAACCATAGTACAGCCCGACGAGTGTTTTTTTCAGCCAGAGGGCAACCGAAGACCCAAAATAGTTCCCCTGTGGGCTTCGGCGCAAATATTCTCCTTTCCTTCAGTGCACTGTGGTTCAGTTCAGTTAAGTTCAGTTTGCACAGGACAAAATTGGTCGAGACCAATCGTGCTTCCAGATATTTGTGCTGTCGGCAAGTTTCTTTGGCTCCCAACGCTGCGCCTTGGATATTTTGTCTTAGAGGCGGGATTTGCAAGACAGTTTCACCTTCACAGACGTAGGTGCATTGAAAATATGCCAGGGGCTCATTACTTCGCCTCTCGTTCATGCCGCTAATTCTGGGAACGCTGCTTTCCAGCGTGGACCTATGGCCTCCTTGAAAGTTGATACATTGCTGCATCCAACGGCTTTCTCTGAAGGTCTTGTCCACATTAATACGAAGGTGTTTGGTTAGAACTTAGCTTGTACCCCCAGCCTTCTTTGGTCTTTGTAGACTAAGGCTATGTCCCCTGGAGCCCCGTTCGAGGGCAGAAACGAACGATTCACCCAAATGTTTGCCCCACCGACCCCTTAAAACCTCGAGGGCGTCCGTGAAGTCATCCCGGCCTCTACACCGCTCTAAAGACAGAAGATGAAGATGTTCTAGGTGCTAGGCTTGAGGTTTTCCCCTCTGACCAATGATCAATCTAGTTGCAGGTTGCTGCACCCCGCCCAAGCACCTCTTATCCTCGCGATAATAGGAAGTCCATGTCCACACCCAACACCCCAAAAGGGGTCAAACCAAAATCCTGCAAAACCGGACAGTCGTCCGATTTTTGCATTCGACAGCATTGCGCATTCTAGCAAAAACCCCTCTGGCCGTGTACGCAGCTCTCCAGTGCTGCCTTGAAGGCTCCAAGTCCTGTGTGACTATCGCACGCCGGTCTTTTACCTCCGACAACTACAAAGGGAATACTGCTCTTTCGTCTACGTTGGTAGTCAGGATTAAGCAGTTTGCGAGATCAAAGGGTAAGTCCCATGGTCCTGCCCATCTGAAAACGGCATTTATATCCTGTGGCAAATCACCCCCCACTATCTTCTCATCACGTGCAAGGATGAAACACGGGTTGCTTTGTTTTTTTCTTTGTGTCCTTTAGGTAGGGGAATGGCACGAGCCAGAGCAAAAGCCCTGTGGCACACAAAAGGTGGCCTGCCCCGGCCTCGATAGACGATCACCATTTGTGACTAGGTAACTACGAGTCCCAAGAAGAAATGCCACACAGTCGTCTGCCTCCTCGACCATCCCAGAGGTCTGCTACTTATAGTCCATCAAGCGACGGCTTGCTCAGCCGAAAGCAAAAGAGCTCGTTTTCGGTAACATCATCCTCGTGGCTAATGAAGTCATATTTATAGACTAACAAGGCACAAACTATAAACAACGGACACTGAACATCACGCTAACGACGAAGCTTTCAAAATGGTCTGCAGAATCCCTACGAAAGGGCCGAAATCCGTTCGAAAACAACATCTGGCAAAGGCAGAGGCTGTGGCGATCAGATTATTCAATCCGTCGCTTTGTCCCAAGAAACGCGTCGGTAATGCACTCAAACTGTCCTGGCCACGATCCGAGGCTAAGGCTGGAGCTCAGTGTGACCCATACTTTGACCCCTTAGTTGAAACCAGAAATGGATAATCCCTGAAACCTTTGTTCAGTGTTTCACTGGCCCCTTCCCAACCACGCAACAGCAACATTTCCCCTCCTATCTTTCCTTACCACGCAACATCAACTTTGATGGCCATCCAATCACACTTTAGCCCACAGATGTCGTTCATAAGTTATGCATTTTTAACTAATAAATGTAAACGTATTAGCCACGAGGATGATGTTACCGAAAACGAGCTTGCTTGCTATTAGTGTTTTCTATGTATATTGAAATGGGTTTATTCAATGAATTACGCAATCGCAAAGAAACACTGGTTATCAAGGAGCTGAATCGTTATTTGTGCTTCGAGACCAGATTTGTAGAAACAAAAGCGTCAATAGATTTTCTGTGCAATTGTATTGATCCGAATGAATTTCTAAAGGCCTACTTAAAGACTTTGAGACATGCTCGAATAAGACCGTTGCAGTCATGCCGAAACGTCAAGCGAGAAACCAACCAGACACCTTAGGAATGAATATAACCCAGTTTGAACAAAACAGTGCGCAACACAGACACATTCTCGACCAACTAGACGCAAAACAAAGAACCAGATTCGAACAGCTTGCTAAGGACTTAATCGCAAAACGAGGCAGTAAGAAACTAGCTAAACTACAGGACACGCTGAATGGGACAAAACCAAGAACAAGCCTGCCGAGTGATCCAGAACCGTATGTGTATAACTTTTCCCGTTCGTTTTTGGATAAACGAACATTGAAAGTGTTATCACTAAGACTGAATCTCTGTTGTCCTACCTCTAAGAGCGATCAGTTAGACGTGGAGGTGAAGTTTGAAAACTCACGTGCCCAAACCTACTCCTTGACATCGATATCACAGCAAGCCACTGATGATTTTAAATCTACCCCAGTTTACTGCTCGTCGAACCCAAAGGATCAGTAGAAGTATTCTTTAGAATCAACACAGAGAGGCACTAAGAAAGTTAAGGAATAAAAATGACCTGGTCATCTCGAAACCAGGCAAAGGATCTGGGGTTGTCCTTATGGACCGCAGAGATTATATCGCCAAGATGAATGATTTACTAAAGGATCTCAGAAAGTTCAAGAAACCAGAAGGAGAAAAAGACACAAATAGAATAGTAGAGAAGCAACTAACCAAAGCTCTGAAGTCACTAATAGAGCTCAGTGTTAACTCCCATACAACCCTAGATCAGCCAAGACCAACTGATACCACTATTCCTCGACTTTACGGGTTACCAAAGGTTCGCAATCTTGAATACCATTGAGACCGGTACTCTACATGAGTGCATCCCCGTATCACTTAGTTGCCCGATGGCTTGCAGATGCATCTGAACCGGTTCACCGAAAGGTTGCCCGCTACAGCCTAAAAGACACCTTTGAATTCATAGAACTGATCAGCGAGCGACATGATGAAGAACTAATAATGACCTCTTTGGATGTGACACCTTTGTTTACCAACGTGCCAGTTCTGGAAACGGTCAATTATTTTTGTGATTTCATCGTAGAAAACGATTTCAATATCGGTATTCCAGTGACCAATCTGAGGGAACTACTGTTACGATGCGCCTCCAATGTCCAGTTTACCTTCAACGAAGAAATATACCGTCAGACCGATGGAGTAGCTACGGGTCACCTCCGGGCCCCGTACTTGCTGATATATTCATGGCTAAGCTAAAAAATGGGAAACTTAGCGATACGATAGAAAGCCTACCCATCTACTGTCTATACGTAGATAATATTTTTGTCCTAACTGACAGTCCCACGCGGATGGAGCTATCGGCGGAGGAGTTCAACCGGACACATAATGCGGTTGGCTTTAAGTCGGAATTAGAAAAAGGAACACTCTCCACCTTCTAGGCTTGCCTCTTTTAAGAGGTGACGATGGCAAACTGCTCCGTCGTGTGTATCGCAGACAAACGTGGACAGGCCAGTACACCAATTTCGCCAGCTTTGTACCTATCGGACCTAAACTTAGTCTTATTCGCTCACCAGCAGCCCGTGTGCGAATTATTTGCTCGAATGAGACGGTGAGTAAAGAACTGAACATTCTGAAGCAAGCTCTATTGGGTAAAAGATACCCCGAGAGCTTCATTCAAAAGAAAACAGCAGAAAGGGCAACGAGACAGGCTTTAGTGACCGTGAAGATGGAAGGTTTATACATTCATCTACATTCCAAACGAGATGACAAAAGGGAGTTATTATTCAGACGTTTGGAAAAGGCAATCGCTCACCGCAAACGTCAGAGGAAGCCATCACAGCATGTGAGGTGTTCAATGCTGCAAATGGCTTGATGATGGTTTATTTTGGAGACACTCGAAGCATGCTCAGCCGCGTGATCTCTTGGTACAAGTGAGTTCTAAAGAGGGAGTCTAGGATGGTTAGCTGTATACATGTAGTGCAGGGGAGTGTGGAGATTTTAGTAATCCCGTGAAGAAATGCCCGGCGAAAGTAAAGTTGAAAGCCAGGTGGTCGTACAGCTCAGTGACGAGCGAAATCGGCTTCGTGGTCGAGATACGTAATCAAATACGAGCGGAATGGAAGCGAAATGCCCAATAATTCAAAAATGATCAACAAGGCCACAAGGAAGAGTATGCCCACAAAAATGTTTTGAAAAAATCACACATGAAATATTGGAAAAACTTTTCGGTGATGAGAAGTACGCACTTGAGCCAATAGTTCTAATGGCTCGTGAAAGGGCAGAAATCTTGTTTCGAAGGGGTCACAAGGTGTTCTTCCGGAAGCAAAAGTGCGGGGATGAAACAGAAAGTCCGATTCGTTGCGACTTGTGTGATCGATATCCAGCGAGAGTTTGCGGGGACAACGCATAATGGGGTGTGGAATAGGTGCCCGGCCATCAGCAATTTAGGGAGCTGAATGATAAAAGTTGACAGGTGGGTCAATCAGGATTGAGGTAAACGGGTTGTTTAGGTCAGTGATAATAATAACAATGATAATTAATAAAAATAACAATAACAGTGTACTTCACTTTGGCCCGACCTATGCTGCGATGCATGCACAGGTGGTACAACGGATGACAGAATCAGGGTTTAAAATAGCACAAAATAAGCGCACACAAAGGACCACGGGAGAACATTGAGATGGGCCAAGGTGACCATGCGCCCGGCAAATAAAGAACCCAGGTATTCGGTTCGGGCTATTTTTGGGTGATGTCGGCTGGAAGTCTGGGTTGCATGCATAAATGTCACAGGAAATAATTATCGCTGGTGGAAATTCGAACATATCCGAAGGAAATGTTGTTGGTATTTATACAAAGAGGAATTTATCGAGCGGAGTATAAAGAGTTACTTGCAGGCCGCAGAATATGAGCGGCCTAAAGATAGAAATCTCGCGAATTATTCATTTTATGACAGGTATGTCAAGGGGTATCAACATGGAAATATATCAGTCTGCACAGATGGTGATATAAAGCCGTGGCTGGATGACGGAGGAGTCAGATATGTGGCAAAAGTTGAAGTATCTCGAGGGAGGGAGGCTACCGGTGAGGTGGTGGGAGGAAAAGGCCGGACTTAAACAGGTAAGCGTGTAGCAAATTGTTAACTTCGTATAGGGTGTTTAGTTTTGCAAGCAAGATGGCAGAGCAATTCACAGGTAAGTGTACTTCAATAGGTGGACCCCGTGTGATGCGTACCATGCAAAAATGACAGATGAATAAAGCTGCCCACGTATATCGCGGAAGGCCGCGGTGGACCAACGGCTTTAGAACAAAACACACCTTCCATTGTAGATGAAAATGGGATTTAGGGGCTGGTGCAGGGTCAGTTTTGCCAGTATAGCACACGGGTGCCATATCTAGAGGCAGAGAGGAAATGCGGGATTGGGGGTGTAAGGAAGATCACGGTATAGTGGGTGGACAGTAAGTGTACTATTTCTAACGGCCATTTTGACAAGTGTAACAAACGATGGTGACAGAGCGGCGAAGCCGCACGAGAGATGTATGGAAGACTTTCAGACATGAAGGAAACCTGGTGATCTGCAAAATCCGAATAACACGATGGAATTGCACTGCGGAGGCGATCGGATGGACTGACGAAGAGCGCAGATAATCACTAATCACCCCACTGACCGTCGGAGGACAGCGGAAGTATGAGTTGTCGCCGAACGTCTTTCGGTGACCGGTGAGGGAATGAACAGTGACAGTAAATGGGCCAGTAAGTGAACGGTAATAGCGAGTTCTAACATGGGGAACGGACGGGATTACGTATGGTGAAGAAGAGTAGACGGACGTGCTACTCCGGGGAAGTAGGCAAGAAAGTAACCACCGAGATGGGCAACTGTTCGCATAATCAACCACTGTGTGCGGAGGAAAAGATGGATAGCAGGTAGAGGTGAAAGCTGTTCACTGATGTGTACGCAGATGGTGACAACTTGTGTCGGGCGTGAAATGAGCAGGACATAACGTCAATGTGGATATCAAGCTCGAAGGGAAGCATGTAATAACCGGAGAGGAATGGAGTGGTTGTTTACAGCAGCAGTGTAAGCCTAAAGATGGAACTTTGTAGTCCATCAGCGGCGCTGGCGGATGGGACTGGCCGTGCGCTGGAGGTTCAAACTGAAAACCGTTTCCTCAGGTAGGAGATACGATCCGCCAGTCCAGTTGTGCACACACATTGTTACAGACGTCCTGCACGCCCGATGTGCGCCGGCCAAGGCGGTGGATCTGAACGCGTCCCTCAATGTCGGCATTAGAATGAGTTGTATCAGTGCAGTGAAATCAAGTAGCCCACATTCTAGTAGCCAGATTGGGGAATCCTTGGGAAAACAATCGTGTGAAGGACGAAAATTAAATGCTGTGCGAATCTCATTTTTTCTATCCGGCGATAGAAGTTCCAAGTTATTCACGGGATGAAGCAGGCAATAATCATCCTCGGGGGTAGGTTCTGGAAGCAAACCGGAAAAGGCTTGTTAAGGACCAAGTCAGCAGGGCCCGATGGTATCCTTCCGGTAATGGTCCAGCCTCCGGTGAAGCCTTTGGCCCGGGCCTTGACTACGCTGTTCAATGCATCCCTCGGAGAAGGTTGCTTAACCCGGAATTGGCTCAAGAAGACTGTCAGCCAGATCCACAAGGTTAGGGGTGGATAAACCCATATCAATTACAGGCCTTGTTAGTTTAACTATGGTATTGCTAAGAGTGGTGAAGCGGGTTTTGCGAGAAGGGGTTGCTAGCCACGTGACTGCGCTCAGCTTGATCGCGACAAACCGGCATAGCTTCGTTCGTCAGAGATCCCATTTGTCAAGCCACATCTGTTTCATGACTTACGTTGACCAAGAGTTAGACCAGGGGGTTCGGGTAGACGTCTGCTACATCAAATTCCAATTAACCGCAGTCTGTTTCTGGTGAGGTTAATTGCTTTCGGTCGGTCTCCGAAAAGCCCTGCGTAGATCCATAGGTCTACACTGACAGGAGTTTTCAGGTCAGGGTGAGTGACAGCTAACCCCAGGGAGAGTACTTGCTGGGCGTTATGCCTCAGGGTTCCGTTCTTGGACATGTACTTTTCATCCTGTTCATAAGCGACTCGGACAAAGGCTTGTAAAACCAATGCATTGGATTTGGGCACGAAGAAATGTTAGCTGGCTCCGTAGTGACAGACTCCATGCGGCGGGACCTGAACAAGGTGCATCACTGACTGGCGGTCTTGGGATTACCACCTAATGACAAAAAGCTCGTCCGCCAAGCAGACGACAAGACCCGCAACCGGCCGTGTACCTTGGAAGGGGGCCACTGATCGCACCGAGATCGCGAAAGTAACATAGGGCCACTTCCGACCCGGAGTCCATTGCTGCGCGGTCAAAATATAGCATCTAGTGTAAAGCAAACGTGTGGAAACGCTGTATAGCCGTTAACACATACTTGTATTGTTGAACCTATGCTCTTTTTCTTACTGACCCCGAACAAGCACGACATGCATCAGTCACTACGCTTGAACAGTTGTTTATATTTTGCTCATGAGCCGTGGCATAATTTTGATTCGAACTTTGACTGCCGTGACGGTCGTACCTTACACTGACCTTTTGTTGAACACATTTCTCGTCGTGGCTTCACAGCTGAGGTTTGTGTGTGTTTATATGCGTATAATTCGGTAATCCAGTACCTTAGAATCAGCGAACCAATCTTGCTCTGACTTCGGGATTCGTTAATTGGGCTAGGCGTCACTCACAATCTGAATGACCGGTACAGTACTCAACTTGGAATCTTCACCAGGAAATCAATCAGAAGTGCCAAGAAGAGGACAAAGGCAAATTGAAGCCGGACAGGAAGTGACCCGGCACGTCACTGGGGTATTTTGGGTGATACCGACCCCCTGGATATTGCTAGGTCTGCTAGTCCTGTCAATGCAACCTCATGTACTTCAGCCAACAACAACGGGCCACTTCCAACCCGGAGCGCAGTGCTGCGTGGCCACTCATATAGCATCCAGAGAAAATTACCGGCTTCAAATAACCGTCGAGTCCAGAAAACCCCGGTTTTTGTTCCCGTACCACAGGGCGTTTGTTTGGCCGCACCTGGGTGCTGTGTCCAGACGTGGCGGCCCTTCTTGGTGATGGACATCAAGCCTCTCGTACAGGTTCAATGACTATTCACAAGGTAGTTCGCTAGCTTGAGGGACCTTCTCTACGAGCCGACCCGAGACATTGAACTTGTTTTTGCTCGGGCACAGGAGGCGTAGAGACGACCTGATAGAAGTCTCTGAAATCCTCAGGGAGTGTGGCGATCTCCAGGGTTCGACAACGCCGCTGTTGACCCTTAGCAACCGTAAGGCTACCAGAGGGCATCTGTCGACGTTACCAAAGGAGGGTTTCAAGTCGTTTGATAGGAAATATCTTCGCCGGTAGAGTTGTCAGCGACTGGAACCGGCTTCCAACGGAGGTGATAATCGCTGAAGCGGCGGTCGAGTTTCAAAATCGGCCGGACCGCTGCTGAGGCACTGTGTTTGCCGAAACCGGCGCATTGGTAGCCGCCTCACCTACCATTCCTTTTCGCTTCTCCTGTCCCTATTACCATTGGTAATGCTGTAATTTGCAATTGAGTAGTAAGAGATTAGATTTGTATAACATGATTCATCCTTGAGGTAGATGGGAGGCTATCTGGAACGCACGGATGGACGATGGCCGTGTGAGGCCCCTCAGGTTGGTGCAAATCGGGAGAAATTCCCCCTTCCGTTTATCCTTCTCAAATCACCGAAGAATGCTCTTTCTCTCCTATTTGTCGTAGCGCTGAGCGTTTCAACGATCTTACGGTGAAGGAACCCGGACAAACTTGACACGCCGCTGTATGCGCCCTGTGTCCGGATATGATTTGATTTAATTTGAAACCACCGTCTTCGCGGGCTGCAAGCTAAAATTCTTCACTGCGCGGCCAACTAAAGGCCAGTGCCCATCCAGGGAAACCCGCCATCTAGATTATATTACTCGGTTTACTGAGAAGGTACGAGGCATCTCAGACGAACTTAGGCCCGTGGCAGATGCTGTTCTTCGCATCCATCTCGCTACACTCACCAGTGGCACTGACCTGGCAGCCACTGAATCAGCGCAAGTGCACGACCCGCAAGTCAAGTAGCTTCGCCACAACAGGCCTCTCAAACTCGAACCAGCTTCACTCACTTCATCGAAGGGCACGATCTTCTGCGACATGTCTCAAAGTACTCCCCATCCACCGGTACCCTTTGCGTTCAGAGAAGGCTTCTTCAGGAAACCCCACTCACATTCCGGCACACCAGCCTTGGTCAAACCCGTGACCGAGCGTTTCACGTGGCCAAAAACGAATGAGGACGTAGGTGACTGGGCATGTAGCTGTTTTGAATGTCAGCAATCTGAAGTACAAAGGCATATAAGAAGCTCGTTAGGCACGTCCACCACCTCAAATGCACGTTTTCTCCAAGTGCACGTCGATCTAGTGGGTCCTCTGTCTCCACCTAGATGGTTCACTTATTATTTCAGCATTTCTCGACCATTTTCCGCGGTGGGCTAAGGCGATACCTTTAATCGATTGCTCATCCGGAACGACAGCGCACGCTCCCCTAGAGCAATGGGTAGCCCCATTTGGATACCCCTCCGTTGTGCCCATCGATCGAAGAACCTACTTCCAGGGTTCACTTGCATCCCTCGTGAATGTGCCGGAGTGAAGAAAGTGTGAACTGTGGCGTACCATCCTGCTGCTAAAGGTTTAATTGAGCATCTTCACAGACAACTCAAAGCTGCTTAAAGAGCCTATGTGGACCCGGCACGGCACGAGACTCTTCCTGTTGTCTTGCTAGGAATTCGCAGTTTGGCAAAAACTAACCCGCATTCAACGACGAGCGAGTTAAAACCTGTGTGCTTGCTCGGTTGCCGGGAGAATTTTTGGCACCACAGCCCTTGCAGTTTTTAACCAATCGGAATTCACCCAACGCCTGACTCAGCATATAAGTGGCCGGCACGCTGCGTCGGCTAGTGAACAGAACACACCAGCGTACGTGCCCAAGTAGCTCTCCACGTGCGCTTACATCTTCTCGCGTGCGGACAGTATACGACACTAGATTCAGGCCCGAATCGAATTCTTGAGCAGAAAGAAGTGTTATATAATGGAACTTGAGAGCAAGCGGGAGGCGATTTCCATAGGTTAACTGAAACCGGCGTCCATGGATGTGAAGACTCCACTGGATAGGCCCCAACCATGTCCAGCGCCTATGGCCATAGGCGCACCCGTGTCCACAGCATCAGTCAGCACGAAATCAAAAACCACAAAATCCTCGTAAAAAGCGATCGTTGCTGTCGGGTCGTGGGAATGATGTTACGTTTTGTAGACACCGTTTTCGTCATATCTAAATGTCAGGGATATTTTACTGTTGTTTTTATATTTCCTGAGACAGAACAAACAGAACAAACATTTTCACAGTTTTTTTTAGATTTTTGCGTATCGAGCAGCTTAGTACGATCACTCGTTTGCTCGTTTCCGGTTTTTCTCTCCTTTCTTGAGTTCCACTCGCAGATAAGGGTTCTTCAATCAACAATTCATCTGCCTGCGACGAAAATGAGCGTGTCGAAAAGAAAGGCCACTCTTGTGCCACCGTCTGCACGCATGTGAGTGTTCTGGCACGCTTAACCCTTTTCTGGCAACCTCAACCAGTTTCTCGCCGGCAGGAAATCCGTAGCGACGGCTGTGCACACCCGACTCGAAGGAGAAGGTATTTACCTGTTACGACTATCGGGGCAGTTAGCGGGCCATAACGCACTCCTGCAGACGAACAGACGTGCCATTCTCGGTCTTTTTCCTCTATCTCCAACATATGATGAATCATTGGCTGTTCGCATGCTGTTTCTCAGTGTCTATCGTGACACTTTCTCCAGAGGAGAAGAACATTCACTGTTTAATATTTTCGGTAGATTCCCCTCAGTCTACATTGCGGTGATGAACAATAAAATGTTTCCATGGCATTTCTCATGATGTTAGTTGGTGAAGCATGAGATTGGTGACGGCTTTACAACTTCATAGAGCAGATGAGTAAAACGGTAGAGAAAACGTAGTGCTATATTAGGCACTGACGCTGTCATTCCCGAAAATTGCCACTTATGAGTCTGATGCCTGAATTGGCATGCAATGGATGCTACTTTTGTGGTAGAAGGAAAACCACTTGAGCTGTAACTGTTTGTTAGTCGGATCAAGGTCCGCGACTCCATGTGCTGACTTGGGTGTTCAAGAGGAAGTGCGATCTCTGTGATCCATTGATTGCCAGCGCTGGTGTTAATCTAGCCCGCTTGTGGAAGCAAAGCTGTAGAGAAAACCTTCATGCTACGTTTGATAACGAGGCTGCTGGCCACATAAGACTGCTACTTACAGGGCTAGTGCCGAAAGTGGCATGGAACGGAGAAAACAAATGGTACGAAGATTCAGGTATAAGAATGGCAGATGTCAGGTCATTGTGTGTATACTGGTCGCGTTCTAACCAGAACCTAGGTTAGGTATATAGTGGGAGAAAAAGCAGCGTGAATTGTAATACTTTGATCGCCACATCAGGAACTAAAATCCAAGATGGTGAAATTGGATATCACAAAGAGAATGGTCTCTGTATCCCATTGAATATCGGTGACGGCGTTAGGCTTTCCCTCATCAGTAGGTAAAACGCAGAGAAAAGGTGAACTGTGTTAGATAGG
Organism: Fasciola hepatica; assembly: GCA_948099385.1. NCBI lineage: Eukaryota > Metazoa > Platyhelminthes > Trematoda > Plagiorchiida > Fasciolidae > Fasciola > Fasciola hepatica. The sequence continues at coordinate 1,330,431 of CANUEZ040000020.1, forward strand.
GACGCGCCAGGTCATCAAAGAGTACAGATATAGGGCTGAGACTGGGTTTGTCATGGAACGAGGAAACTAGTGACACGAGTATTTCGGTCGAAATCTAAAAACAATCCACTCCCAAGCCCTGGATGAGGAAGAGTTCCAAATCAGCTGAAGTTTATCCGATTGTTTCCAAACCGCTTGCTGAGGCCCTGGCAGGGCCCTTGGCAACAGCGTTCCGAAAGTCCCTCAGGGAGGCTCAGTATCCTAGTGGACTGCAAAAGGCGAAACTCATGCCAATTCACGAGTTAAGCCTAAGATACCAGATGGCGACCACCGGCCCGTAAGCCTGTTATCAAAAGTACTAAAGGTAAAGTAAAGGTTAATTCTAAATTCTTTAACAAGACCCCTACTGGGGAACAACCTGACGACAGATGAACAGCACAAATTGAGGAGGGACAGGTAAGGCTTCAGTGTAACCTACATGTGTGGAAATTCTCCCAAGCCGTGGTCACACACTTGTATTGTTGAACCTATGCTCTTTTTCTTATTGACCCCGAACAAGCACGACATGTGTCAGTCACTACGCTTGAACAGTTGTTTATATTTTGCTCATGAGCCGTGGCATAATTTTGATTCGAACTTTGACTGCCGTGACGGTCGTACCTTACACTGACCTTTTGTTGAACACATTTCTCGTCGTGGCTTCACAGCTGAGGTTTGTGTGTGTTTATATGCGTATAATTCGGTAATCCAGTACCTTAGAATCAGCGAACCAATCTTGCTCTGACTTCGGGATTCGTTAATTGGGCTACTTGTTACTTACGATGGCACTTACCGCCACAATCAGCATTTCATTTCTCCTTTTTGGTGAGGCAAATGGTAAGTTTAACCAGAGGGAGCTGTGCCGTCTGGACCTCCGCAAAGCCTTTGAATGAGTGAATCAGTGGTCACTCTCACATAAGCTGGGATATAGGCTTGACTGCTTGACCAATGGATGGTTAAGAGCTTAACTAGCCGGCCTCCAACTCTTTGTCAAAGATGAGGACGCGAAGTCCTCGACGGCGACATCAACCGACGGAGTCCCTCAAGGATTAGTACTGCTTCCTTTATTGTTCCCGTTTGAAGTGATCGACTCACCTCGAATTATAAGTTACCCGGCGTTATGTTCGCAGGTGACATGAAGTTTCTGCGGTACTCAAAATCTACTGAGGCTCAGTTGGACCAAGATGTTCTCACGAGTGTTCTGTTACATAAGATTCGCCTCTGAATATGGCAAAAGGGCTCACATCTGACAGCTTAGAGGGCCACCGGAAAGCTTGGTTTGTACCCGGGCAACCTGGAACCACAGATTCTGATTTGCGGAGACACGGACATGAGCCTGATCACTTCGATCGACTCACAGCCCTTGGTACAATCATCAAGGGGTGCTAACAGGCCAAATGGAGCCATGTAACAGGTGCGCAGAGAGTTCACATCAAGAGATATCGGGAAGCTGCTCTAGCTATTAACGACCCTTGTCCGATTCAAACTAGGGTAAACAGTCCAACCATGGCTCCCAGTTAGTGGGGAAACTCTCTCTCTGAAGTAGGTTCAGAGAAGGCTCACGAGAGGCATATAAAGACAACAAGGTGCGCAACATGAGAACGGGCTGGCAGAGCGAGAGTTGTTTTCCTTGTAGTCCAAGGCAGGGTGCGAGCAACTGATCGAAACAATGAAGCAACTGAATTGTCTGTCTGCAATGAACAGGCCACTGTTTATCTGCCAGAGAAACTCCGCCCCCTGAGGACGCAGGGTGAGGATAATCAAGCCTAGGGCCAGAAATATCATCAGAGTCCGGCTGTTTGCCTGCATGGTAATTAAAAACTGTAGTAAACTTCCTGAAGCAGTGGCGGAATCAAACACAGTGGCACTGTTCAAGAAGGAGCTGGACGGAGAATAAGAGAGGGCATTTCCCGACTGCCAACTAGTCAGCTAGAAGAGCCTGGTTGTAATAAAGCAGCCTGCTTCATTATGCTGTGTCGCACCGGGTTACCTGGATGTGCGGCCTGCGGACTCGGCAGATAATAACAGTCTCGAATTGAGTGGCGCTTCGCTAGCAGTCAGAAATCCAAGGTCAAACCGCAGAGGCATTTGTGCTAATCCGCAAAGCAACGAGTGCAGAGAGAGAAACGATCAAGGAGGACTGAAAGAAAGTGCGTGATAGCAGCGGTCAAATCGGGAACAGCTTGATTGCGAGTGAAAAAATAAAGTTTATATAGGGGTGGTAGAGACGATAATGACTGCCAGAAGTGGAAGCTGCGTCAAAACATCTACTCAGGAGACGGAGGGAAGTGTCCGGAAATAATAAACTGTGAATTTTCTCCTCTGGAGAAAGTGTCACGATAGACACTGAGAAACAGCATGCGAACAGCCAATGATTCATCATATGTTGGAGATAGAGGAAAAAGACCGAGAATGGCACGTCTGTTCGTCTGCAGGAGTGCGTTATGGCCCGCTAACTGCCCCGATAGTCGTAACAGGTAAATACCTTCTCCTTCGAGTCGGGTGTGCACAGCCGTCGCTACGGATTTCCTGCCGGCGAGAAACTGGTTGAGGTTGCCAGAAAAGGGTTAAGCGTGCCAGAACACTCACATGCGTGCAGACGGTGGCACAAGAGTGGCCTTTCTTTTCGACACGCTCATTTTCGTCGCAGGCAGATGAATTGTTGATTGAAGAACCCTTATCTGCGAGTGGAACTCAAGAAAGGAGAGAAAAACCGGAAACGAGCGAACGAGTGATCGTACTAAGCTGCTCGATACGCAAAAATCTAAAAAAAACTGTGAAAATGTTTGTTCTGTTTGTTCTGTCTCAGGAAATATAAAAACAACAGTAAAATATCCCTGACATTTAGATATGACGAAAACGGTGTCTACAAAACGTAACATCATTCCCACGACCCGACAGCAACGATCGCTTTTTACGAGGATTTTGTGGTTTTTGATTTCGTGCTGACTGATGCTGTGGACACGGGTGCGCCTATGGCCATAGGCGCTGGACATGGTTGGGGCCTATCCAGTGGAGTCTTCACATCCATGGACGCCGGTTTCAGTTAACCTATGGAAATCGCCTTCCGCTTGCTCTCAAGTTCCATTATATAACACTTCTTTCTGCTCAAGAATTCGATTCGGGCCTGAATCTAGTGTCGTATACTGTCCGCACGCGAGAAGATGTAAGCGCACGTGGAGAGCTACTTGGGCACGTACGCTGGTGTGTTCTGTTCACTAGCCGACGCAGCGTGCCGGCCACTTATATGCTGAGTCAGGCGTTGGGTGAATTCCGATTGGTTAAAAACTGCAAGGGCTGTGGTGCCAAAAATTCTCCCGGCAACCGAGCAAGCACACAGGTTTTAACTCGCTCGTCGTTGAATGCGGGTTAGTTTTTGCCAAACTGCGAATTCCTAGCAAGACAACAGGAAGAGTCTCGTGCCGTGCCGGGTCCACATAGGCTCTTTAAGCAGCTTTGAGTTGTCTGTGAAGATGCTCAATTAAACCTTTAGCAGCAGGATGGTACGCCACAGTTCACACTTTCTTCACTCCGGCACATTCACGAGGGATGCAAGTGAACCCTGGAAGTAGGTTCTTCGATCGATGGGCACAACGGAGGGGTATCCAAATGGGGCTACCCATTGCTCTAGGGGAGCGTGCGCTGTCGTTCCGGATGAGCAATCGATTAAAGGTATCGCCTTAGCCCACCGCGGAAAATGGTCGAGAAATGCTGAAATAATAAGTGAACCATCTAGGTGGAGACAGAGGACCCACTAGATCGACGTGCACTTGGAGAAAACGTGCATTTGAGGTGGTGGACGTGCCTAACGAGCTTCTTATATGCCTTTGTACTTCAGATTGCTGACATTCAAAACAGCTACATGCCCAGTCACCTACGTCCTCATTCGTTTTTGGCCACGTGAAACGCTCGGTCACGGGTTTGACCAAGGCTGGTGTGCCGGAATGTGAGTGGGGTTTCCTGAAGAAGCCTTCTCTGAACGCAAAGGGTACCGGTGGATGGGGAGTACTTTGAGACATGTCGCAGAAGATCGTGCCCTTCGATGAAGTGAGTGAAGCTGGTTCGAGTTTGAGAGGCCTGTTGTGGCGAAGCTACTTGACTTGCGGGTCGTGCACTTGCGCTGATTCAGTGGCTGCCAGGTCAGTGCCACTGGTGAGTGTAGCGAGATGGATGCGAAGAACAGCATCTGCCACGGGCCTAAGTTCGTCTGAGATGCCTCGTACCTTCTCAGTAAACCGAGTAATATAATCTAGATGGCGGGTTTCCCTGGATGGGCACTGGCCTTTAGTTGGCCGCGCAGTGAAGAATTTTAGCTTGCAGCCCGCGAAGACGGTGGTTTCAAATTAAATCAAATCATATCCGGACACAGGGCGCATACAGCGGCGTGTCAAGTTTGTCCGGGTTCCTTCACCGTAAGATCGTTGAAACGCTCAGCGCTACGACAAATAGGAGAGAAAGAGCATTCTTCGGTGATTTGAGAAGGATAAACGGAAGGGGGAATTTCTCCCGATTTGCACCAACCTGAGGGGCCTCACACGGCCATCGTCCATCCGTGCGTTCCAGATAGCCTCCCATCTACCTCAAGGATGAATCATGTTATACAAATCTAATCTCTTACTACTCAATTGCAAATTACAGCATTACCAATGGTAATAGGGACAGGAGAAGCGAAAAGGAATGGTAGGTGGGGCGGCTACCAATGCGCCGGTTTCGGCAAACACAGTGCCTCAGCAGCGGTCCGGCCGATTTTGAAACTCGACCGCCGCTTCAGCGATTATCACCTCCATTGGAAGCCGGTTCCAGTCGCTGACAACTCTACCGGCGAAGATATTTCCTGTCAAACGACTTGAAACCCTCCTTTGGTAACGTCGACAGATGCCCTCTGGTAGCCTTACGGTTGCTAAGGGTCAACAGCGGCGTTGTCGAACCCTGGAGATCGCCACACTCCCTGAGGATTTCAGAGACTTCTATCAGGTCGTCTCTACGCCTCCTGTGCCCGAGCAAAAACAAGTTCAATGTCTCGGGTCGGCTCGTAGAGAAGGTCCCTCAAGCTAGCGAACTACCTTGTGAATAGTCATTGAACCTGTACGAGAGGCTTGATGTCCATCACCAAGAAGGGCCGCCACGTCTGGACACAGCACCCAGGTGCGGCCAAACAAACGCCCTGTGGTACGGGAACAAAAACCGGGGTTTTCTGGACTCGACGGTTATTTGAAGCCGGTAATTTTCTCTGGATGCTATATGAGTGGCCACGCAGCACTGCGCTCCGGGTTGGAAGTGGCCCGTTGTTGTTGGCTGAAGTACATGAGGTTGCATTGACAGGACTAGCAGACCTAGCAATATCCAGGGGGTCGGTATCACCCAAAATACCCCAGTGACGTGCCGGGTCACTTCCTGTCCGGCTTCAATTTGCCTTTGTCCTCTTCTTGGCACTTCTGATTGATTTCCTGGTGAAGATTCCAAGTTGAGTACTGTACCGGTCATTCAGATTGTGAGTGACGCCTAGCCCAATTAACGAATCCCGAAGTCAGAGCAAGATTGGTTCGCTGATTCTAAGGTACTGGATTACCGAATTATACGCATATAAACACACACAAACCTCAGCTGTGAAGCCACGACGAGAAATGTGTTCAACAAAAGGTCAGTGTAAGGTACGACCGTCACGGCAGTCAAAGTTCGAATCAAAATTATGCCACGGCTCATGAGCAAAATATAAACAACTGTTCAAGCGTAGTGACTGATGCATGTCGTGCTTGTTCGGGGTCAGTAAGAAAAAGAGCATAGGTTCAACAATACAAGTATATGGCAGCGGCTAGACAGGGTTTCCATTCATGCGCTTTTCACCGCCAACTAGTTCCTCCCATGAATCGGTCAACGTGCAAAGAGGAATTATGTTTTTTTATTCACCCTATACGGCTTGGACCCTGAGGTCAACGCATACGCAGGTTGCTATGGCCTTCCTCCGTTTTTCGACAGTCGCAGACCCGCTTGCAGTTTTTCTTGATGTTATGCTCCGTACCTTGATTTCTTAGGGTTTTGTCCGAGGATGATACGACATTATCCGTTTACAATAAAATAGCTTCATTATGATCGGGATGCGCAGACAGATTACTGCATGCGGAGGAAAAGGGCTTCCCGAATATGAGTGAAGCACGTGATAATATGAGGACTGAGAAATTTCGATGAAAATTGAGGTGGCTACAGGGTACTCAAATATCGGGGGCTCAAAGTGTGGTGTTATCACTGTAGAAGTATGTTTGTCTCACAGCTCATATACACTTGAACACAGGTTGGATAGTACTACAAATGGAGGGTCCCGGAAACAGAGGCGTTTCTACAAACATTCTGGCAAGTGCTTGTTCAAGATTTTCCGCTGCTTCACAGACAATGTTATGCCGTGTGCTAAAGTGGGGTTTCGACAACTTACTCCGTCGTAAATCATACACACTGTATGAAACTAGACACAAATATACTTAACAGACTGTGTGAAGAGTTATGACCTACAGCAGAATGCATGAAAGGTAACTAAATAAATTCAGCTTCATTTGGTATCAGCAGACTTGGTTTTAGCTTGGTCTGTAGCGTCGAATTCCGCCTCGCCATTGTCACCTTCAAGCAAACATAACTCACGGATATCTGGCAATACATCTTCTTTCTTCGTTCTCACCACCACTTTGCGCATGAGGCCATCGATTTCTGTACGGCAGTCCCTGCTCACTCCAATCAGCCACTCGTCTTTACGTTAGTGGCTCACCACAAGAATGACGACGTCGCCACGCCCAAACGATCTCTCTTTGGAGATCCACTTTTGCAGAAGCTGCAGTGTCGTTAAGTACTCCCTCGTCCAAAGTTTCCAAAAGGTCGGTTCCAGGTGGTTCACTTGTTTTCATCAAACAATATGCGTTCCATATAGGGTTTTCGGCGTGATTACTCCCACTTTTGACCGGAGTAATAACAGGTCGTTGGGGGTGGGTGCCGGTTCGCCTCCCGGGTCTAGGACGATCGGCACCAGGGGTTTGTTTTTCAGTATGCCTTCTACTTCCGTTAGTAAAGTAGTCAGCGTCTCGTAATCGAGGTTTTGTTGTGAGGTCAGGGCTGTGAGTATCTTCCTATCCGACCGTATCAGTCCTTCCCGAGCGCCCCCACGATGACTGGCATGAAGTGGGTCGAAGTACCATTCTATCCCATTTTCTACGGCTTTGTTTCGTATTTTGGCGTAATCCAGGTGGTTCCACCATTTCTCTAACTCCTTATGAGCTCCGACTTAGTTCGAGCCATCGTCTGAGTATACATTCTTGGGGACGTCCCGCCTCGCGACGAACCTTTAAAAGGTCATTAGAAATGAATCAGTGGTCATATTATGCACCGCTTCGGGTTGGACTGCTCTGGATTGTAAACATATTATCAGGCAGCAATCCCTCTCTTGGACGCTTCTATACTGTTGTGCAAGTAGCGGGCCAAAGTAATCGACGCCAATTTCCACGAACGGGCTCCATCCCGGTTGAACTCCCACTGCTGGCCTGCTACCGCCCTCCGGCGACGACAAGTAATGCAGTTGCCTATGACTAGCTTGGCCATCTCTGGTCCCTTTGTAGCCCAAAATCATCGGCGTGTATTGTTCAGTAAGTGTTTCAGGCCTGCGTGTCCCCTTCCTGATGTACATGATCCATCAGGCATCTCGCTATACGGTGGTCACCAGGAACTATTATGTGGTATTTTGGTTTGTAATTCAGATTTAAATTCGTCCCCAGCCCTCCTAATCTCAGCAGTTCCTTGGCTCGCACAGAGTTTAGCCTTTGGTTACTGCTCTACAAAAGTCCGTTTTATTTGGTGTTATCATCTATCCTGGTTAGCTCGCTGGTCTCAAACTAGAAGACGTCTAGTTGTAGTAGGCTTCAAACGTCGAGTTCGGCTTGGTTCAGCTCGCCCGGTGGTATTGTTCCCACATTTACCGTGTTCTGTGGTCGTGTGCCTTTCAAACTCGTTAGGGGTACTTTGTATCGCGTCCGCCAGACTACGGTTCCCAACATTTGTATCCAATCGAGGAAGTGGCACAGCTTTTCTTTAGGCATACGCTTCCCGTGAAGTTTGTAGCCAGTTTCAGTCTTTTGATCTCAATATCGCCACCATCAGGCTCAGGCATTTGTGGCGTTGGCCACAACTCTAGATACAGTTAAATAGTCCGGTCCCACTGTCCACATCCGCAGCTTCTCTAGTGTCTTTAGGCCCCTTGGGCAGAAGTCGGGTGGGTTACTGGCGGATTGTACATGGTGCCGCTGATCGGTCTTAGTCGATTCACGAGTCATAGTGAGGCGGTTGGCAACGAAGGTGGTAAAGCGAATGGTTATGTTTTTTATATAAAGTGGTGCCTTGGCTGAGTCCGTCCAAAAGTTTGGTTCCCAGTTTATTCGATCGAAGCATCTAATCAGCCTCGAGGTTTTCACGGCCGGTACTGCTGCAGTCAGTTCCAGCCTCGCAATGGACACAGTCTTCTGTGGAGCCACCCTCGCCCCTGTGAATACTGTCTGACTGTGCCGTCCAGCCGTAAGCCATTATCCCGTAGCCTGTCACTGACGCATCAGAACATAAGTGGAGTTGGGCATCCTTTATGCACTTAGCTCCTGTCAAGCATCTTTGTATTTTGATCTCACCAAGCTGATCCGGGCTGTGCAGCCAGTCGCGCCATGGAGTGTCGTCATCATCCTGGAGAGGTTCGTCCCAACCCGTCCCTCCCTGACATAGCAGTTGCAACAAGCACTTTCCCGGTAACAACCATGGCGAAACGAAACCTGGGGGATCATATAGGCCGTAGACTGATGATGGGATTCCTCTCCGTGACACTGATCGTTTGGGTAGGTCTAGAGTGAAAGTGAATTCGTCTCCTCCGGGTTTCCATTGAAGACCAAGCGCGCGCCCTGTTTGGGAACAGGACCCCAAAAGCTCTCTCTTACAGTCCATTTTCTCGGACTTCGGGATAATATTGAGCATGTCCTAGCTGCTTGAAGTCCATTTAGTGAGGCTGAATCCCCTGGTCTCTAGAGTTGTGATCAGTTCGGTGATATATGGAGTAGCAGTATTTGGGTCGTCAAGGGAACACAGATAGTCGTCCACGTAGAAGTAATCCATTGCTCTTCCTAACAAATTGCTGGTGCAGCCGAAACGCTTGAGGGTTTCCCGGAGGGAAAATTAGCACAAAAGGGGGATGATACCGTCTCAAATGGATGAACGGTCAGCCTGTACTCGTCAGGTGCGCGATTTGTGTCGTTTCCAGGCCACCAGAGAAGACGAAAGACGTCCCTATCTTCAACGGGCATCTTCACTCATAGAAACATATCACCTATGTCCACAGAGGCAGCCGCTTTTCCTGGCCGAAAACGACAAAATACCTCGACTAGTGGTGTTGTCCAGTCTTGGTCCTGCAGTATATGGTCGTTGAGTGACACGCCCTGACATTTCGCGGCACAGTCGAAAACCACTCTGACCTTCCCCGGTTTCTTTGGGTTCACGACCGGGTGATGAGGTAGGTACCACCGCAAATTTGCGCTGATAACCGCTGTATCCACTCTTTCCATATAACCCAAGTCGACGTTATGTTGCATGGCTTGCGTGTATTCTATCCTCAGTTGTGGTTCTCGAATTAGCCTGGTTTTGAGGAGGCATACTCTTTTGAGAGCCATTTCTTGGCTGTTTGGCATAGGTTTCATGTTGGGTCTCCACGGGCCAGGAACCTCGAAACGACCTAATAATACTTGAAGTCCTCGGCTACCATTTCCAAAGCCAACCTATCTGCTCGTATTGGGGCATCTCTGCCCATGGCCAGGTCGGCAAATTCGGTGTTATACAGCTGTCGGAACGTCTGTTCAATGTTCGCCGTTCCCAACGGAGTGCAGTTTATTTGGATTTGTTTGCCTCATCTTCCACCTGTACTACCATATAAAGTCCAGCCGAATATAGTGCATACTGCTCAGGGTGCTTTGCGGCTTCTTATTATTTGATCAAGGACCCAGTGCACTTCCAGTACATCACAACCGATCAGCAGATCAACTTCGTTATTCTGCCACTCCTCGATCGTAACCTCGTCGAGATGCGACCATCGAGTCAGGATCGATAGCACTAACTGAGATGTTCTCATCGGCAGATCGTTTGTGGTGAATGCTTCCAGAGTTTCTGCTCTATCGTTGTTGACCAAGGAAGCGAGTTGTAGGTGCAGTTTGGTTGACTGGATGACCTGAGTGCCACTCACTGTGCTCACCGCAGATGAAGATTGATCCCCTCTGATCCCATATCTCTCTGCGAACTCCTTCCCTACTAGCGTGGTATCCGAGCCACTATCTACGAAGGCCAACGCTCTTATAACCCAAACTGGGGTTTCTACGCCAACTGCTAGTATTCCCAAGCAAATCGACTTATTAGTAGAGCGAGACACTAAGCAGACCACACTTGGCTGCGAAGTTTCTTTGGCATTCAAAAACTGGCATTTGTGTAGTAAGTCATGGTGCTTCCCATGGCATCCGTCATGACTATAGCTGGGTTTCTTTCGACACACCGTTGCCCGATGTGAATCGATGAGACAGACGAAGCACGCGCCCAGTCTCTTAGCCATTTACCATCGTTCGTCGACATCTACGTTGCGGAAGCGAGGGCATTCCGCTAGGCGATGAGGCGTCCCACAAACTTTAACCCCCGGCAAATTTTCACCTTCGCGAGATAATGCGTATTTGCCCATGGCTGGCTTCTACTTGGTTCCCTGGTCCAGCTTCGTGTCGGCGTAATCCTAGGTAACTTGCTCGTCTGGCGCACAAGTTGACCGAAACGACTATTTGCTATTCGGGCATGACGATCTGTAAACTGCGTTAGGTCTCCAAACGTGGTTTCTCGCCCAAATCTACTGATCCCTTCGGCTTCCTCGGCCCATCTACCCTGTAGTTCTGTAGGTAAACTGCACACGATGGTCTCCAATGTGTGCAGCGCTTTCAGGTCCAATCGATAATCTAAGTGATTCGATGCGATGCTGCAATTTTGCTTTTTATCACCAGACTGACTAGAGACCCCGACACGCCTTTGGAACCTCTTGCCTCTGAGAGTACACCATCAATCAAATTCCGAGCAAATTTAAATGGCTGTCCAAACGGGTCTTTCAAGATTTCACGCGCCCGAGTGTAACCCCCTTCGGGATCCAGCAGCTAGAAACCATCGATGGCTTCCCTGGATCTTACGCGAAAGTAATAAAGCGGATACAGGAACCTTTGCCCTAGATTGGATACTCTCCTTTTTACGAAGTTCCCGTGTTGTTTAACGAACTTACGTTACTGTTCTGCCCTCCGGTCAAAGGGGGACAACTTCACCGTTGATAAGTCAATAGCGTGTGTTACGCTGACATATGTCGGTTTCAATCGTTCCACGGAACTGCTGGGCTGAATGGCCACAGGCTCCGTGGTCTCCAAGATCACCTTTCGCTCCCGTCTTCGAGGTTGCTCTTTCCTGACTGATTCAGCTTCTTCCTTAGCCTACTTAAGCTGGTTTCCTAATTCTGCTGTTCTCAAAATAAAGAAATCATCACCTTTAAATACTATACCACTAGCGGAGTACATAAAATGGCTTTGAAAGGACTAGTTCGATTGCAAAATTCTCCTAGAAATCGGAAGACAAAAAGAGTAACAGATTTGCGATAATCGGGCATAGTTAAGGCCGTAGTTTGAAGATAAATTAGCTTTTATTCATTCTATTCAGAGATAACCCAGACCTTAAGACTTACAAAGTCTTCCGCAGTCCAGGGTTGTAGAATGACTTGATACTCTCTTTGCCAATGGTAACCAAACTTTTGTGACGGATATCAGATCGCCCTGCTGCTTCTTGGAACAAAACATTCATCCATGCTCCGGTGGTAGACTAAAACCTCTCTTGTAGAAGCTGGGTTTAATTTATTGTAACAAAAATTCTGCAAAGTAGCCCGTCATCCACCGGGTATTATAAGGTGAGTGGCTGTCCCGAGAGGCAAAAGGAGTCTAGCTAGTGGCCCTCATGAAACTAAAGGAATACGGACAACTATGACCGATATGATCACGAAGGAACCACTTTTTGCTGAAGCCGAAAGACCAGTGCTGCGAAGGACAGAAATATTTGTGTGACCCTGCTGAACCAAGTGTACAGAAACAGAATCGATCAGGGGGGACTCCTAAACGAGTATGTCGCACTGGCGGTCGAACCTGGAACAGTTTCTTTTGGAGTAATGGCGGAAAGTTTGTATTTGTGTGGTAATAAATATGCTGATTGTCAGAAACGACCTTCGAGTCACTGCACGAGCAAGAGGGCCGAAGATTCAAGCCCCGTACTTGAATTTCTCCTACTACATTACCTGCACTAAAATGTCCCAGTGAAGCAAGGCATTATGCTTTGGATTACTTCTTTTTGCATCAGAAAACTTCACTAGCCGTTTAGTCTATCAGTTGCTTGGCGAGGTAGGATTCTGCGATACTTTGTCTCTGGTCGTTTTTGATTCACAGCGGTAGAAATAATAAAATATTTTCACGTCATTCGCGAAAGAAACAGGAATCACATGATAGGTGACGCTGAATATATCGTTTGAATGCACTATGAAGTAATTCTGGGACCGGAATGTGTCTTTGAAGTACTCCGCCAGTTACGGTTTCTGTTTGTAATACGGTGCCATTTATATCCGCCACCTTGTTCAGTGAGCGTAAGCAAGAGTACAAAAGAAAATACAAGGGTCCATCGGTGCCATTGGTTTTAACATTGGCTAATAGCCGAGAGTAGTGGATTCAGTCTAAGGCTTTATTCGGGTCAAGAGAATTTATTCTCACTCATTCGTCACTGCTGGAATCCACCATTGTAAGATTTAAAGTCGGCCATAAAGTTAATACAAGAACCCGGCTTGGTATATCTTGGCAGGCCTTGTTGATAAGATTATGTCTGAAAAAGTGATTGGTATTCTAGTCTTTATTATTCTTTTCCATGAATCTGGAGACGAGAGGGCTGTGAATGACGCGCTATTGGTTTGGTGAACCTGGGTATGGTCTCTTCTCACAACTTGGAGTGATAACTGAGGTCTTATACTGGTTGGGATGCAAATGATACCACATATATTATCAACGTTCCTCAAACAATAACTGGAACGTCAGATCCGACCAAGTTGAAAAAAGGCGCACATAAGTCACCCAATCCAGGGCAGTAAAACTATCTAATACTTGACAAAGGGTGTGCTGTATCATTCCAGTGAAGGAAAAATTAGACAGGTTTTCCGAGAAATTAGTAGCAAGATATGGCATAAATTGCGAAGAATGATTAGGCAGCGTGGATACAAAAATGAATCAGTGGCCTCTGATGTCTTGTGTTGTGTATGAAGTACTGTAGTAGAGAAAAATGCTAATAGCTGAACTGGACTAAGCTTCTCCGCTTAAAGAAGTTTTGTGTTGCTTAAGGCATTTCTTCCTTGCGGTCCCTTTTTCCACCCCAGTTAAGTGCAACACATGAAGGGAGGCGAAAGGTTTTCCTTTAAACCAAAGTGACTTGTAGTTCCAGTAGCCGCAATTTCGGTTGGGATATTTTTTTTGAACAGGAAGAAAGTACACCAGCTTTGGGCAAGTATAAACATACGTGATCGGTTCCATTCGGTTTGATGGAGCTGGGTGGTAGGGGGAAGTTTAAAAGGCCTTTTGTGGGTAAGACCACCTGCGGAAACCTTTGAGTGTTAACTTTGAGGGAATTTTTCTTGAAGCAATGTGGATACCCGGATGGCACACATGATAACGACCACGTTTGGAATGTTACTGAATTTTGCTGGGGATGCTACAGGTGTAACCCAGCCTACTAGGTGGATTTTGATCACAAAGGTGAACAAACCTTGTGTAAAGGCGAAAGCCTACCAGCAAATACCTATGGCACTGAAGTTAGCTGCTGTGAGCTTAGGTCGACTAGAGATATCAGAGACGAAACTCGTGGCATGAACAGTGGGGAGGGAGCTATCACTATTTAAACTCGGTGGACGGCAGGCAAAACCAACCGAAATCTTGTGATGCAGCCTTGACTTTGAACCGCGGTCCAATCTCTGCACTGTTGAGAATCGGAAGCCTAAACAGAGGTGCATCTGAACCTCCTCCGTGGGTGTAAGGCAGCCCCATGAAGCTGGGTTGACCTTCATTTTCCGAAGGAGGTGTAACTTACCCCAGCAGCATCTTCAATGAGGGAGCTATCATACAATTGTTTTCAGCTATCAAATCGAAATCAACATCTCCTGCCGAGGCCATGAAAAGCACTGAGTGCAAATTGTTTATTACCGATCAAGCTTTGGGTAATATCAAATAAAGAAGCCCATGTTGGAGTCAGTTTGTTTGCACACTACTAGCCTCTTTCATGGATACCATCATTGCGGAACTGTCTTGGGAGGGAAGCCATTCAATTTGATTTTGTAGATGGACATGTGTCCACTGGGGGTTCAGGTGATGGATTATCTATCTTCGGAATATCCACAGAGAAGTCTGGGACTATTTACTTTGGAAAGTTCAGAGTCATAGATCGTCGAAGTGGAAGTGCTTCCGGGGGTTAAAGAGTCTTAGATGTGAAAAATTGCCAGTGTTGCTGTTGGGTAAGTTACTATCTGTTTTCAGAGCAAGATGACAATAGTGTGCCCGGATAACGGGGAGAAAAATACGCCGAAACTGAACTGGTGTCGACGGAATAGCCCCTGTGAACGGGGCATACCAAACCGCTATTCTAGTCTGAAAACGCCTCGTTTAAGCTAAAAAAAGGCCTATTATTATGAAGAGGAATGGGGTGAAGAGGAAATGGAGGCAAGTCCGAGAGCGAGTATGTGTGAAAGAACTATGAGCAAGCCTGAGGTCGTGAGTCAGCTGTTACTTTTTTGCACGTCTACAGAACTGGGACCAGGGGGTTGGGCCTTTGCATCACTTTTGGAGATACTCATGCAACAGGGTGGATGAACTGAGGTGGCTCTGAATACCACTCTCGGTCTAAAATGCCTAATGCTTTCGTTCTGATGTTGTTATTTTCATTTTTCTGCGAATGATATTTTCTTTAGGGCATTTTGGGCACCTGTGAAAAGTAACTGCACTGTGGCTCAAATACCCATTTGTCACCTTACCACCAATAGTATTCCGGGGAGGGGACAGCGTGTGACTTACTGAGATTACCCTAGGGGTCAATACGAATCCAACGGGAGTGGTAAGGTTGAAGGCAGGACTGTGAGCTTGCCTTTTGGATGGGCTCTGAGGGAGAGTTTGTGAGGACAGTGGAAGTCTGAGAGCCTTGGCCGGAGGAAAAGGCAGCAGCTGTCCGATATACATGGAATTGTTTGCTGGAGGGCTATGATAGTGATCTCGATAAAGATTTACTCAAGTATACCGATACCCCTTGGGAACTACGAGGTAGATTTTGTAGGGCCAAAGGAGCCACAAAAAGCAGCTGCAGTTCTAAGAACGAGTGTTGGGGGTCCGATGTATCGACTGAACATTTCGTGATATTCAACGGCTCGGAAAACTCTTCATAAGGGTGTTTTGTAACCGGCAATCCCAGAGAACTTAAAAGACTAGCTATTTGGCACAACCCGCTCTTTGATAGCAAATTCAGTAGCAGCATTTCCTTCCATGAATAGAAAATGTAGAGGACAGTTGCTGATTTAGCCTGCTCACGTGGCCTAATATGTTCACATATGATACGTCGTATCCAAAGCATTAAGACCATGTTCTTCACAGCCAACGGAGATAAACGGACCAGAAAACTGAAGATAATTGCAATTTTTTAATTTTGTGCCGCGAAGTGGTTCTCTGACAATTTAAATAATGAAATTATTGGCTGTTATTGGACTTTGAGGGGTCTGTTGCGCGGTCGGCTCAGTAATCCGTGTACGGGGTATTAGATCCGATAGCAGGTCTTCCATCGATAAAGTCTGTTTGCCCATTAAAGTTAATTGGTGCTTTCATCTGCCCTCTTTGTCTTAAGTCCCATCAAATAAGTCTATTAGAGACACCAAGCACGGAATGGCCTTAGGCTGCACCCTGGGAGTTTTGTGTTCGCCCAGGTCTTCTCCGGAAGAAACGTCTACTTGGGGGACAAGAGCTTGTGATAATAATTGCTTATTTGTGAGACGTTGCAGAGAAGCGCGATCAGTGTATACAGAAATTCTTATGGCATACAAAAAAAACTTCAAAGAAGGCACAGGAAACTGAAAAGAAAGTTTTAGCACTCGTACTCGTCGGCTGTGATAGAACCGAAGAATATATCTCGACCGAGGTCTATATGCCGGCTTGGATACACGATGAACGCGGAATAAAACTACCAGGCATCAAAAACGATAGGTAGTTTTGACAGAGTAAAAGGACAGCCCTAAAATTACGAAACAGCAAGAAATAGTTGGAGGTAGCTTAATTAAAGTAAAATGATATCGGCTTCGGCTGTGCCTATGATTCACTCACGAATCAATGACGGGGCAAAGGCAAATATAAGGTCGATGGTACGTATAATAACAACCGTAACAGTAAGAAGCCGACGATGTCACATGTGCCAAGAGAATACCGATAAAATCCCCTGGTGCCTACTTGCCTCCAGCAAACGGACAAACCAAGGAAGACCGTTTGCGTACTTGGTCTAAAACAGGACAGTAATTAATCTAGTGTGATAAGGAAGTTTGAAGTAGGCTGGAAATGCACTCTCAGGAAATAAAGGCTCGAAGTACTCTAGGCGGAAGAAGCTTTAATAGATCGGCTGTATGCTGAGGATGGGTGAACGGTGGACAAATGTGGGAAGAAATCTATCAGCTGTCATACGAAAAAGTAAAATAGGAGTCAGAGACGTTACGGGAGCAGTCGATCACGGATTAGACATGCTGTGACCGAGAACCACTCAAGAATCTCTAAATAGAGTCAAAACAGATCGTTGTTACAGCTTTGAATCGAAAACTTTTGAAAAGGCCCATGTTCAGTTTAGTTTAATCCAGTTTTACAGGATTTGTGGTGGCTGAGACCCGGCTGGCTTCCGGAGTTCCTTCAGCGACAAGCCCTGAATTCAAAGCCCACCTCTATGAATGTAGCCATTTCCTGCTGTCCCTCAAGTTCTGTGAAATGTTTGATTGGAAAGGCTTTAATAAGCGGAGTATGAAGGATACTCCCCACCTAAGGGGCCCGTCTTCATATGCAACGTAGTGCACGCCCCGCCGTCTGGAATCTGGTCCGCAAGACACGTGGAACAATTTAAGTCACAGTGTTCTTCTTTAGCTCCTAAATTCCACCTTCGGGAATGTCCTCACCTATTTATTCTCTGACAGTTTTTGAATGATCATACATTCAAATTTACCAGCCCTCTGGTCAGCAGGTTCCGCCACCAGTATGCATAAGTTGGTCCGTACATTTGGCCTTGAGTAAGCCCTACATAGATTCATACCGTTTCCTCTTCTCCGTTCACCCGGGGCCACCTTAAGCACATTTGGAATTTCGAGGGCTTCAGTTAGCTTTCCCCTTGTTCCGCTCTTTTCCAGAGGACTTAGTCTCATGTCCTTCAGTCTCCGACTGTTGGTCTTTCCTCGCTGACCATTAACCCTCCTTGAAGCCACACTGCACTTTTTCAAGACAGGTCGTATCTCTTTAGGGTGAATGCCCATGTCCGTGGGCTGCACTCAAAGTGGGGCTCCACTATGGCATTGTGCGGAGGTGAGGCCGTATTTGTTTTCCTCAGAAAAGTTTTGGCATAAGCCTAACAAGCTCCTTTCGAGTTCTGTGGGCAGCTAGCATGCTCTGCTGTGCGTAATTGAAGCCTCTAGCCATAAAGAGAGACAAGTTATTTATCCGTTTTTCCGCATTATTCGCCGATGGTCCGCGTTCCCCATCACTTTCAGACCCACTGAAGTTCTTTATGATGGATGACTTTTGCTTCCATTTAAAGACGCAGCTTTATATTCGTCAACTGCAACCCCCTCCTACTAAATCAGGATAGTAACTCCCGCTTGTCTGGTCACAAACTTGACATTGTCTGCGAACATGGGACACCGGGGCCCCAAAGTTTTATACGAATAATTTACATAAAGGGTAACAGAAGTGACCCCATTACTAGGCCTTGAGAGGCAACAGTTGTCAAGCACACCGATTCTACTATTGGACCACCCACTCTTACGTGGAAACGTCCTACTGCCAAGCCAGCTTTTCATCCATGTAGTCGCCCCTCCATCCTGTAGGTCCGGCTTTTACTCAACAGTAAGCGGTGAGTGAGCGAATTGAAGGCCTTGGTAAAATCTGGGTAGCGAATTTCGACCATTACACCTTCATCCATTTTTGTTTCGACTTTGCCCAAGAAGCCGATAAGGTTCGAGCGAAGCGAGTCACCCTCTGTAAACCTATTCCACACATAACTTAGCTGCTTGCTTCCCGCAGGTGGATTGCAGATGTTTTCCCTGCACAAAATTTTCGGGGGGTTCGCAAAGGATACACTTAGAGCTTGCAGGTCTTTAGTCTTGCTCCCAGCCTAGTGGCCCACCATTTTATCTAGCCATTTGTGGTCATTTAAGAGGTTTTGCATGTTATCATGTGTTCTGCACCGTTTCTTATATCCACTCAATCAGGCGATGACGGACAGTATCTACTGGATCATGCAGATACAGCGAGAACGCTTTGTGGTTGGTCAGCGTCTTGACAGCTAATGATTGCATATCTTTTGCGTACATAAATGAGTTAGTTTCAGCCAAACACGACAGGGTACATTAAAGTTGTTCTGGCCTGGTCTTACCATTCCTCAAAAGGGAGTGGTCCAGGCGAGAAATACACTGGCGGGGTAGTTTAAATTCTCGTATTTGGCTTCGCTGTTTAGAGTCACCGACAGCTGAACAAAAAAACTTGCACAGTTATTCACCCCGGTTCAATGAATTGTTCAAATGCCTCAAGCTCTGGTACAGTAATCTTAAGGGGGGTAAGCAGGGTCAGCCGAGCTTATTCGTGGTTGTAGGAAACTGCAAGTTTCATTTGTTATCAGAGAACTTGGCTTTATTTGATGCCTCCGCAAACTAACAAATGAGAAGCTGCGGGAACTTTTTTTTTTGAACCACTACATGCCAGCCAGATTTTGTGCATCCAAACAAGCAAAGTTGAGTTGCCTTGTGAAAGTCTGCAGAGTGTCTTGTTGAGAGTTAATTTTTTAGCTGACTAAATGGCCATCCTAATCAGTGATAGAGATCGTTTAGGGAAAATGCTTTGTGATCGACTGATCGCCAGAATGAACATTATCTCCCTACGGCGGTCCTCACAGGAACCGACAAACGTGAATTTTGCGGAGGCTCGCATAAAACGTCAGCAGTTTAATCACGTACAGTCAGCAACCGCGCCTAAGATCACAATTTTGTTTCATCAGAGTAAATCTGGGCCAAAATGCCCTCGCCGTGACCACCGAGCACTCGTTATTCAGTAGCATCATTTTGATGCTACAAAGAAAATTGTGTTATGTAGGAAGCACAATTTGCGTTTACCTTTTGATCCCTTCAAGCAGCAGACCACGCTTGCGGCAAAACTGTCACACACGAAGTGTACGCTGAGGATCCAGGTGCAGCATGGTGGAAGTGGCCGAAGCTACTAAGTACATCTGCACAGCAGGCAGAGAGACCAATTTCTGTGCAAACTGCTACCATTTTGTGGAGAACTTCCACGAGTTCGTTGGGGCTACGAGAGGTTGTGAGTCCATTATTCCTGGGAAATTCTTGATGGCGATTTGCCCTCATGCAGCCAATAAGTCTAATGACGCACTTACTCAAATTGCAACCAGTCATTACCTCAAGTTGTTTGGTGCTACGGAGCCCAAGGCACAATCCAAGCGGCAATACACATGACACAGTCCGCTTGCTATCTCAATTGATGCCCGTTTATCCTGAGATTGAAAGCATTGCAAGCTATAAATCGTGGACTCATTTCACGTAGGGTCATCCGCTTCCGAAAACCCTTTGGTTCATCACCAGCTGAAGACGCAATGCTTAAAAAATCGTAAACAAATGGCGATGGAGTTGGTAAAGTTGAAAGTCAGATGTGACCAGATGTTCAGCCAGGGAGAAACACGGCATCACAGTCAGAGTTTTTTTATATACATTGAGGCGGATGGATCAGAAGGGGGTGATCAATCAAGTTAATTCGTTTTTCTGGGAGGCTCCGATGATTGTAGCCACGAAGGATGTGAAAATTTCAAGCTTTTGTAGTGGCCTCAGACCCCATTGTGATCCTCGACTTGGAGGATACGCAGAGATTACTCTGGAACCGGAAGTCTTTGTAAAATTTGTGCTCACCAGCATTTACCTCCGAAGTTTGATCTCGCCGAAGCGCGCCTGCAAATTCTGCTGATCCTAGAACCGGGAGCACTTACCACCGTCGACACCCCTTGGGACTTATTTCTGCACAATTTTATGGTCTTTGAATTGCACTTTTTATCCGGTATTTTTGGGCTGCTATTGGCAAAAAGCTTGGCTTGACAGGAGCGATGGCATGAAGTGATAACATAAGCATCCTCGGTTCGCCAAAAAAGTGGCAGGGCCGTGGCTTTAACCATGCCCTGGAGAGGTTCATGGTCAGGTATGTTCTGTTTGGTCCTTCAAAATGCATGTTTGGTGTCCAGGAGATGAACTTCCTTGGATTCACGCCGAAAACCCGTGGGCACCAGCCGGATCCCGGTCGCTTTAGACCTACTGCCGAGAGGGGGATTCACCGAGGACTACAAAAGGCCTGAGATCGACTTATGTTTGTCTCCAAAAATATTCCAGATTTATAACGAACTTCGCAAAGAGAGCAAAGCCGACTTTTTTCGCCCGGTCATCTTCCGTGTGGCCGAGGTTTGACCTGTGTGAGAGAGTTTTGCTAAATCTACTTACCGCAGAAGCTGGAAGCCTAACTTTGACCCCGCCTGCTCTACCTAAACAAGCAGAGATAAAGACTGATACCTATGAGGCTGAATTAGGTGCAGCTCGTGGACAAGATAGAAGCCCGATGATCTATGCCTGGACTTCTAAATGCCGCTAAGGAATGACATTAGCAGGCACTGGAAGAAGTACTGGCAGCGTTCGGGGCGGTACGACGTTTTTGCAAGGGCCTGTTTGAGTTGAGGTTCATAATTGTCAAGGACCATGGAGTGCTACAGTGTCTGTTGGATCCCAGTAAGTCCTCTGCCAAGTCCAGCACATTCATGACGCAACGATAAAACATTGTCCTTGAGGCGCACAACAATGAGCTGGTAAATGTGTTCGAAGCCTGGAGTGGGTGCACGCATATGTACAACAGTCGAGAACTGTGATGCATGTTCACGTAAAACCGAGGGGAAACCAAATATTTAAGCTCCCATGGCCCGACAGCTACATCCATTGGCAACGTGTACAGGCTGACTGGTGTGTCCTCACTCCTGAAAAAATGCACTGCTTTATTGTTGATCTATTTAAAGTAGCCTTGAATGCTTTCGCAGTAGTTCCTAATCGCATCGTTTACAAAGTAGGTCCTGAGGAAGTGCTTAGGCCGTGAAAGTCCCTAACGAGTGTTGGTCACCAAAAATCATAGTCAATTATGTGTATCCTAATGGAAACGTTGGTGGGATGGTGTCTGCTATGAACGTCTCCGGAATGGTCCTGGCCACCCGTTTTCCAAAAGTGCTTCAGAAACTCGATACTCACTGCAAGGGGTACTCTCAGAAAAGAAACTAGAAAATGCCGTCATATCTGGGGTATTTGTGGGAATTTTCTGTCACATTAATAAAACATGAGCATTGAAAAACGAAAAACTGCAGCAGTCTTTAAAATCGAGAAGTCCTA
This sequence comes from Fasciola hepatica, assembly GCA_948099385.1. Lineage (NCBI taxonomy): Eukaryota > Metazoa > Platyhelminthes > Trematoda > Plagiorchiida > Fasciolidae > Fasciola > Fasciola hepatica. Next base: position 1,352,239 of record CANUEZ040000020.1, read on the forward strand.
GAATTTAACAGAAATATCATACTCCCAGCGCTACGGTCTTCGACAAGCCGATGAGATCATTTGAGGACAATTTGGGTAATGAATGGTCAAAACCATGGACCTAAGGACTCAGTCATACGCCGATTCCGCCCTGCTTAACTTCGCTTCCAGAAAAACAGCTGAACCCACAGCGGCAAACATGACCAAAAGCGATGATCCGGCAGCACCAAATGACAAATAGGGAAAGGCCGAAAGTCAGTCATAGTCTTTCGCCAAAGTTTGAGAGTCTTTGCTTCAGGCTGATTAAAGCAAGCCAAACTCGGGGGGAAGAAGGTTATATAGATTCAGGTACCTTCACGCGCGGTTCAGTGAGCTTCAGCTTCATTTCCGGTATCCATCCGGTCAGATGAACCCGGACCATGACTTTTGGATCACTTCAGGCAAAGTAAACGCCCAGTGATTGGTCAGCACTTTAACCGCCAGCAAGTGCATACCTCTTGATAGCTTTCACTGGGAGAACAGTAGCAAATTGCCTATGAGAAGACTCAATGAAATCAATTGATTCCATTGGGAGTGATGTTTTGTTCTTCAACTTCACTCTTTGTTTTGCTGCTCCATTTTTGCCAAGTCTCTGAGGACAGCTCGGACATTCCGGTTCTGACTCGTTGTCACAATATATTCTGTTTTGTTCCCACGGTAGTCTTAAGGAAGAGCACGGCTCAGTGCATTTTTGGTCTCCATCTAATGATGTTCATGTTTTAGATGTCGCACCGAACATCCTCATCTTTCTTTTCCTCACTGGGTCCGGTTCGCTGAGGTACGTTATGTTCGAGCTTGGAGATTGCAAAATGCCGTCCATCAGTGGCCGCGAAGACTATTATCTCTCGTTCAGCAGTCGGCCTCTGCATGGCGAACCTTTTTTCAATAATTGAACAAACCGAATCAGCCCCACTCACGGTCATGCTCAGCTGGATATGGAGTGCGGCTCTCGGGAGTGTAACCGAATTCTACCAATAGCAGAAATTTTTGTTATTGTTCTAACTCAGATTCTGGATTGTTCCAAACATGATCCAAGAATAGTCAAAGAGCTACGGTCGTTGGTAATGTGCACTACCCCGTAAGTATGGTTAAAGGCTTGATCGTTGAATCAGCCTAATTGGGCGAATTATGACCTGTAATTTTGAGGAATGTTTTGGTTTGTGTAGAACCAGGCGGCGTGTGAACAGTCATTTAATTAAATGCAAATAGTAACACCCACAGGAGGGATGCTGTTGATTGGTCTTCTGTGAAGTCATTGGGGGTGTCTTATGTCGGGTTGCTTGATTCCAGTCCCAGTTGCTCCGAGGGGTTCCTGTATGGCGTCAGTTGGCAAGGGTCGGAAAGTAACACTTTCTCACCCAGTATGGAAAGTGAAACGGAGCGCTCAACCGATCCATGGAACCTACGGTAACACCAGGGAGTATATCCAGAGGCTGAATTGGACACAATTTTCACCGGGGTCGTGAGAAGTAGCGCAAATCGAGGCCTACCATAGTTGATTTCCAAGGGCACGAGCCAACACGGTAGGATGTATCCAAGAAACAAGCGGAGATAAGCAAATCGGAAGCCTCAACTATGGGATTCGGCCAAGCTGCCCAATGGGTTGGGGCGGAGCAGGAATTTTTGTTTGCCTATGCAGAGTGGAGGCCAGCTCTGAAGCTGTGAGATGGGTGTGAATAGCCAGTTTACTCTTTAGCGAGGCCCGTACTGCTCTGGCAGAACACCACATTTATCACTACCTTTTCTGTTGTAGTTATTTTGTGCTACTCGATAAAGCCTGAGGAGCACAACAGTAAATTTGTAGAGAAGCAGCACAATTCTACGGGTTACCCAAGGTACACAAGGTATTCCACTCAGACCTTTCGTCATCCATCCTGGATCACTAACATTTAACTTGGCTAAAGAATTATGGACACTTTTGATGTGCGGATCAAATCGTTCCGTAACCAAGGCGCAGCAATTTTCGAGACAAATGAAGAAAGTGACCGTAAAAGAAAACGAAGTGATGATTTCATTTGACGTCACAGCACTGTTGACTTCGGTTAACTTGATCCTAGCAAATAAAGTATCCATAGAACTCCTGCAAGACCACTATCGAGACAAACCACCGAAAGCACAGACAACTCACGAACCTCTGGAAATGTGCCTATGTAACTATTTCGAACTTGATGTTGACGTATACTCACAGATCAAAGAAAACTAATGGGTTCACCAATATCCAAGTTTCTCGCTAAAGCTGTATATCAGGCCCTGGGAAACACTGCTGTGCCAAGGATCCGGCCGAAGCTGTGGATCAGATGTGTGGATGACACTTTCGTAACCACAAAATGCTCGATATTGGGAACATACAAAACAATTAATAACATCTTCAAGAATATCATATTTACCATGGAATCGGAGATCAATGGAGAATGGGCACTCTTGGGCGTGCTCGCTAAAGGAAACGCCGACAGCACGTGGGAACATCTGTGTATCGGAAACTAACACACACGGATCAACTAGTAAGTTTTCACAGCAATGGTCTGAACCACCATGAAAATTCGCGCATTCGGACCCGGTTCACGAGAGCTAGATCTGACTACAGAAAAACAGAACAGAGTACTCAAGAAGAAAACTGACCCTACAAAATGTTGCAGCGAAGCTTATATCCAAGAAACTTCATAAGAGGAACCGTGTATTGGATGAACGGTAAAACAAATCAGGGAACACAACCAAACAGAAGGGTTACACTATCATACTTTCAAAGCGTATCTGGAAGAGCTGCAAATGTGCTTCAATCTCAAGACAGCAGTTGGCCACAGACCAACAAAACCCATGAGAAAACTCATGTCAAAACTAGAAGACCAAATGAACACCGAAGGAATAATTAACGTCATACACAAGGTCAAACTTATGGACTGCGACAAATGCTGCTTCGGTCAAATCGGGAGGAAAGTACCCACTCGAATTAACAGGCCCTAAATGACTGCAAAATGACATGACCCATTCTCTCTCGTATCCGCCCACGAGGATCAAGAAGAACACAAGTTCAATCTGGCCGCAGTAAAATTCTAGACCGACTTAACACGAGGCAAACAAGGGAGTTTATGGAAGCCTGGTGTTCTTTAAACCACTCAACCGACAGACATACTGATTGAGACCACGTGCACAGTCGGGCGAGGAGTAGTTTATTGAGTTATTCAAGAATGTCAGGAGCAGAATTTGTGGACCAAAGTCACTCAGCCTGTATCATTGAATCTGGGTTTTTCACAGTTATACCATTTCGGAACTGGATCACCGAGAACTCGAATATCGAAAATGGAAACAACAGCACAAAGCGAAAGATTTCAGGCACATGAAACAGGAAGTCAGCCGTCAAAGATCAAAGGTCAAGTTTGTAGAATTGAAGCCGGAAAACAAACGTCGAGCCTTGGGCTCAACTTCGTCTACGAGGCTCATGGCCGGGATTACTGACAAACCTATAAATATGAGAGACCACTTTCAACCGCGCACATGAGCTGACGATGTCAGCTCAACTGGTGATGAGACGTTCGCAATCCAAGCGCCAAGCTCAGCGATCTGAAGGTCATGGCTCGTCCATTCCTCCATTGCCCCAAACTCACACATCTGAAACCTGTTCCTTTAACTCAACTTTTTCCACTCCTGTTGCTATCACAACCCACGGCTGGAGCCATTTCTGGTCTTCTGACTTCCGCGTCCAACCTTGGACTTGATTTATGCCCCTCTTATAAGTATTTATTTAATATCATGGCCCCTGGCTGGAACGGCCTCCAGACTGTCACATCCCCGATTTCCTCAGTGCACGCTGGTTACTTGGGTAGCCGTCGATTCACTGAACATTGCCTCCGGATCACCACACAGATCTAACTAATTGATTGATTGGATTGGACTGGTTTTCGCGTTGGGCGGGTTCGGCTTAACCACGTACTCTCGCTGGCCTTTACTATATGGAAGCTCCTGCTTTATCAGCCGCGGTGATAACAATCCTACTACCCGGGACAAGCCACCACAATGCTTCCGCCGGACCGATACCGAATGTCCTAGGGCACCACTCAAACAATCACTTTCCATATACCCTCTAGATGGTTCCGTCCACACTGCATCTTGGCACTAAAACAACGACTGAGATCCAGCTGTTCCATCCCCAACCTGCCATCCCCCACTTTTTCAAACAATGCCACCTTATTCCATCTTGCCTTCTACTCAAAAAATTTTACCCACGAACGGACATCCGTGTCTGGAAAGCCCGTCTCTGCTTAGGCCTCGGTTCGTGACCTGTCGCTTGTGGCAACCATGACTTTACGTAGTAAAGTACCAGGCTCTCGCTGTTGGTTGAGAGTTGACCGTATACTGCCTGATAGTAATCATAAAAACCTTTCTTTTCGCACACAAGTATCACACCTCGCCCCCTCGGGTCTGGTTCTCTGCAACTCACAGCAACAAGCCTTCGCTTTCTAATTAGTCTCACTATATGATCTCCTCGTATTTAATTTGGTGCATCTGCTCCATCTTCTGGCTTCGGTGGCCTATCCCTTCAACATTTCCATTTTGATTTCCCCAGCTGATCGTCCAACTACCACTCATGCTGCTCCAACAGTACAATAAATTCCATAGGAATTATCTGTCCCCTGTCAACTTCACGTGAAAAGCCGTTTTACCCATGTAGCCATGGAACGATCATATTAAGCTTGTCTGACTCACCGGAATTTATTCCACAGGTTCCCGTCTTCATTTGGTGTTTTACTGCACAGTTTCCTTCGGCTAGCGATGAAATCAGTGGAGGTACATTTATCCATGCACCGCATAAATCCTTGTTCGTACTTTGAAAACCCCATGCTGGTTCGGTTTTCTGCCGCCACCGGTTACCAGTTGATGAATCTCTCCCTCCAGTTTTCGACATAGACCCTTCAGATATCCATTGGGTGCTTCCACTTGGTTTTATCCGCACATCTCCAATTTCCTTTGACTCCTCAGGGGCTAATTGTTTACTCAATTATTATATATATTGCCTGCTCCCCAAGCTTCAACAACGCTTGTACAGTAGTTTCGCGCGTGGCCGATTCGCAACAAAGCCACTCTTCCGAAATCAGAGCTGATTTCTATCCGCCGCATTAACCGTTACCATTTTGGTTCAGTCGAACATGGCCAGCTTTATTGTACTGTAACGAACAAGTGTGGATTCTACTTTCAAACCATGAGAACACCTCGTGCCGCTGTGTAATGCTGTACCCTTTGAACATGCCTCGCGCGTGTGTCACGACCATAGCCAAGAAATATACCACTGTTATAGTTATTGAACCTGGAAGTCAGATCATTCAAACGGAGTAATTTTCGATTGCTTTTAACCCTCTGCAACTCTAGGTGTTGAGCATCAACTGGAGAATAGAAGTCGATAATATCCGTGGGCTAATTGAGTACGGCCTTGGTACTGCCCACAGTACCTTCATTCCAACGACTCGCAAAATCAAAGCAAATGAAAGCCCAGTTCCTAGGAGTAAGAATCGACTATAGGAGGAGTTCCCACGACCATCTGAGGTGTAAAAAACTAAAATGTTGAATCTGTTTTGCATGTTTCAATCCTGATCATTCATGACCACCAACCCGTGCTACGTTCGGACCGGTTTGACATTCCTAATTCATTTGACGTTGACCACATGGTTGCACGGCTATCAGTCCACACGATTCCTCATCGCTCTCAAGCGTTGCCTGTCCGTCACACACACACGCTGAACCATCTTTCGGTCGATTGACTAGACCTGGACTAGACTGTTCGATTAGGCACCGAATTTTGATCGGCTGCACCCGGCAGGCATGTTTGATCACGCACATGTACCGATGCATACACACACGCACCCACACAAGATTGTGACCTGTTTGACCCGTGACTAATCGTGTATTTGTGCGCCTGAGCGAATCCCTGCCCCACTCCCTGGTTGGCCAGAACCATCGATCGATTTCCGCCTGATCGCCTTTCCGTTCGTTCATGTCCCTTATATGCGTGTTCCTTTCCTTGTCATTGTTAGTTGTGGTCGTTTCGTTAACCTACTTGGTGACTTGTGCCTCGGCCAATTGGCCATAGAACGTGTTATCCATTCTGAACTGTACGGAACGTTAGTAAACGGTGATTCCCATGAGGACGCCACGTTTGAGGTTTGTACACTTACCCCTTTGATTGAATATTGTTTGCAGTACCGCTAATAAACCTCAGCTAGTTTGATTTGGTTTCTGAGGAGAGCGCGTCACTCCAACTCGGCTTAGACACCGAATAAAGTTGACTAAAGTTCAGAATCGGACGTACGTATCTAACACAAGGATATAACAATCGATGCAAACAGTTTCATGGAAACGTGAAATTTGTGCAGGTTTAAGGACAGGCAATACTTCCAAAGTCAACAAAGAGATTTCCTCGGCCGAAGGTGAAGAAATAAATCCATTCTTTTCCATTACCCTGGGCTTACCTGACAAATATCTTCCCTTCCCCTGACTGACAGCTGCCAGATGGCTCTCCTATGGCTTTGTCAGCAGCAGTGGCCGAAATCTTCAGAGTGTAATTCGGCTTCGTCCTCAGCGCTCCTTCCTTTGTTGAGCTTCTAGTTATCCAAAACCCCGTGAGCCTGTCACCACCGAAACACGGACCTATTTGGTTAACGTATGCAAAAAGTAACACCCTCCTAACTATTTTAGTTCTGTGGGCTCGACCACGATCCAGTTGCGAATGCTCGCGAAAATAGCCGAGGTTATGATCGTTCTCCGTACTGTGCTTTTCCTTAAATGTCTGGGCCCCGAAGCCTTCCCCAATAATTAGGAAAAGCACCAATATCTACCTTCAAAAGGGAAGACTTTGTCTTCCAAGAAGTTAAAAACCAAGCATCCTCACTGGTATACCTCGAAGTTACCTGAAGTTTTCTTACAGATCAGTTCTCCGCGAATAAAATTGAGCCATCATGTTTTTCTCCATCACCGGTCTCTGTAGGAAGACCCTTTATATTATAACTTATTTTTCTGATTGTTGCTGATAGTTTGCTCCATAACGTCCCCCAAAAATGGATGTATACTCCGACGAACCGACAATGTGTTTCAGGACCGACAGAAGTGCAGTCGGCCGTGGTCGAAACAAAACGTCAGTCTATTGAACGGGGCTTGCAAATCATTGGCGACAAACGTGTCTCACTGAAATTTGGCAGAATTTCATACCATTCATTAAAGATCATTGTTAGCAATCAAGTTCGGAATGTCGATCAGCATGAACTTCTAGAAGTTTGGCCGTGATAATCTTTCTTTATCTTCTCATCGAAGAAAAGCTATTAAACTCGATTTCTGAATTTTTGTGTGCCACGCGTTACTTTCCTTATACATTAAAAGAAGGCCCTTATCTCATCTATGAAAAGCGCCTTCTTCCTATACTAGAATATACCAGTCCCGTTGTGCACACCGGTCCTATGAGGGATCGAATTCAACTGGAATGATCCGAGAGAAGGACAAAGAGGATGTTGCATGGCTCACAGCACACTTTTCACCTTGTCCGTCTGACTGAAATGAGTATCCCTCCCACGGACGTTAGAGGCATGTGATATCTTTATCTTGCATTCAGACCATTCTCGACAGAACCCTGGATCACTTCATGCATGTCCAAGCCCAGAAACTCTGGTTGGATACGGCAAGAAACTGCTTCAAACCAGCCCTTTATGAGCGAGCCAAACTTTCTTTATAAGCAGGATTATATCTCAGCGGAATAACCTCCAGCAAGAAGTGGTAGACGCATTGCGCATAACAATCTTTAGAGCTCATTAAGGTCTTCACCTGTGGTTAGACTCTAGCCTACTTCCTGCCCAACCCTTTTATTGGCCATACTTCTGGGCTGTATTGTCCCTTGCCGTCAGCCTTGAAAACGATTATTGAGTAAACACACGAATGAAAAACTCAACGAAACAGATAGAAAAAGATAAAAGTATACCTCGTTCTTCTTTTCTGATTTGTTCTTCTCCCACCCGTTTATCAATTTATTTTACAAGTGCAACTGAAAAAAGAAAAATATGTATATGGGCGCCTAAATAAAACAGAAAACAGATTTATGTTTACCTTTTCTCACTCTCGAATTATCGGTCTTTTCTTGTCCCTGTATGTTATCCCACCCTGTTCAGCCTCCAGCTGCCTTTTACCCAAAAGAAAAGAAGGTACATAAAGAAATCGGGAGTTTGCGGCCCTGAGCCTCGCAGCCATGAAATTACCGCTAGACTTAAGGCCGTCTTGTCCACACTTTCAAAACCAAGGAGTTTACAAGGATTACGACTGTGCGGTCACCGCCTCCAATCCTCTAGAACATACGAAGACTTACAGGAGTACGTCTGCACACCTTCTGTAACGAACGTTTGAGCAATGCGTAGCCAAATTCACAACAGATCCCGAAATCAACAGACGATTATCCGTGATATTCTACGATACTAGATTATTACATGAACAATGACATAAAAAATATGCAAACCTCAATAATACGATCACAAGGACTCAACAACGAGAAACCGAATAGCAGCGTGTGAGCAAACAGCACGTGCGTCACGCTGGTCCTGAACAAAGATGTGTCAAAGCAGCGCTTTGGGCGCGAACAAACAACAATTGGTCCAGATAAACAACCACCTCGTAAAGACTAGTCAATAGTGTAGGCAAATGAGTGATGTTGGGAAAAACACTGAATCGCGAGGGAAAAAAGGGGGATTTTCCACGACCGGCTGTTACACCCCCCCCCCCACCAAAATCCTCCTGGATCCTTAGCAGAGTGAAAGGTTCGGTATAAAGGTAGTGATTCTTCCTACCTGCCTAAGCCCTGCTGTCAGTGCGCGCCTAATGCTCGTCGTCAACGTTCTACTACTGGTCGCACCTAACCCATTGGCTACATAGACGTGAGGCTAGTCTACATCTTCCACGAGACCAAATGACCGATGGCGGGCGTGAAGGGTCACATAGATGTTGTCCTCGTAAAGGGCCGTCCGGTCCTGGATGTATGTGCTTGAGTGTGTGTGTGAGTTGTGTGTGTGCCGGGGTGTACAATGAAATCACAGGTATGACTACACGTCAAAGGAGGACTTTCTGCAATGTCAACAAAAGACCGTGTGGCAAGAAAACTAGTAAAATGTGGCATGTGTGTGTGACCTGAGCTCCGCTACTTCCACATATGCAAGAGGCATTCGGTAACGTCAACAAAAAGCAAAACAACGAACACTGTCACATGTTCGATGGGGTTACGGGATGAAGAGTGCGCCATGCATGTGTGTATGTATCGGGATGTACAATGGGATCGCATTCATCACCACATACCGAAAAGAACCTTCTGTAATGTCAACGAAAGACCGCGAGCACTGTAACGTGTTTGACGAAGACCGTGTGGTATATATGGTGTTTCTTTATCCACCTCGATGACTGGTGTGAAAAGGTTTACTAGGCCTCAGGGTTATCAGCTCCTCCGTCTTCGCTCTCGAGTAGGTTAATACTGCGCGTGTCACGAATGAGCACTCCGTTAGCTGTCTTCACCTTCACCGTTCTTATCATTCCGTCAGTGCTTTCGATGGTTTCTATAAATACTCCCAAAGACCAAGTGCTGAAATGTGCGCGTTCGTCGGCGATCATAACCACGTCCCCAACTTTGAATGGTCTTGCTTTGGCCAGCCACTTCTGTCGAGTCTGCGAAGCCGGTAGGTACTCCCGCAACCATCGCCGCCAGAAGACCTTGGCCAGATAGTTCGCTTGCTTCCATCCGTGGAGGTAGCTCCCACGAAGGTTTACCGGCCCTTGGAAGCCCTCGTTCGACCTCAACGTCAATAAGTCGTTTGGGGTGAACGCCAGGTGGGTGGGGTCGCCGTTTATTACTGGAACCAGGGGGTGGTTGTTCAGGATTCTCTCCACCTCAGTAATGACGGTGTTTAGCGTCTCGTCATCAGGCGGCTGCTGCTCCATGATTGACAGCAATATCCGTCTGGCGGACCGGATCATGCGTTCCCATACGCCGCCTCGGTGGCTGGCCTGTGGGGGGTTGAAATGCAATCGTATGCCGTAGGCCACGGTTCGATTCTGCAGTTCGTCCCTGTTTATGTTCTTGTGCCAACGCTGCAATTCCCGGTGAGCGCCCACAAAGTTTGATCCATTATTTGAGTATATATCGGCCGGCACGCCTTGTCGGTTGATAAATCTTTGCAAGGCCCGTAGAAACGAATCGGTCGTCATCGAATGTGCGACTTTTAGGTGTACCGCACGTGACTTCATGCACGTCATGATACATCCATATAGCTTTTCTAATCTTTTCCCGCACTTGATCCACAAGGGCCCGAAATAGTCCAACCCGGTGTCACTGAACGGCCACCAGCCCGTAGTCACCCTGCATTCTGGTAGTGGGGCCATGAGTTGTTTGCCTGCTGTGGCATTGCGTCTCCTGCATTGCACACACCGTCGGATTACGCGTTTTACAGTCTCTCGTCCTCTCAACAACCAAAGGCGCTTTCGGATGACGCTTGTCGCGTGACTTTCCCCGGCATGTCCCTCCACGGCGTGGACGTGTTGAATCATTAGCTCTACTACATGTCTCGCAGGCAGCAGTATGGGATACATTGTGTCGAAGTTCACGTGGGCGTTGGTCAGCCTACCATCCACCCGCAGCAGTCCGTCGATGAGTTTGGGGTTTAAACGCTTCAGCTCGCCTCTTGGAGATGGCATGTCTTTATTTGTCGGCCCCACTTCTTCCGCCCTCTCAAGTTCTCGGGCGAAAGCCTCGCGTTGTATCATTCTGAAAATATCGTACTCTGCCGCTTGTAGCTCATCGGGACCCACCGGGCCGACCCGTATCCGGCCTGAGGGCCGTAGCCCTTTCATGACTAGTAAACTTCTCTTGAACCTGGTTAACCAAACTAGCGAACGAAGCATCTTCATCCAGGAAGAAAACCTGACCAGTCGCGATAGAATGGATGTCGCTTCGACGACGTTGGTTGCTATCACTACGCCTTTGATCTCCAGTTCAACCTCCGTAGGGGGTTTTAATTCGAACACGGGCCAGTCCTGTTTGGTCAATTGCAGGAAGTTTGGCCCTCTCGTCCACGTGTCCAGTTGCCTGAAGTTGTTCGCACCTCGGGAGCACAGGTCGGCTGGATTATCGCCAGACCTGACATGATTCCACTGGTGCGTGGCTGACTCATCGTGGATAATCGTGAGCCGGTTAGCAACGAAATTACTAAACCGGCTCCGGACGTTGTTGATATAGTAAAGTACTATCGCTGAATCCGTCCAGAAGCTCACCGACCAAATGTGGAGATCGAAACATCTCTTCACAGCTTGCACCACCCTGACTGCCAGCACGGCTGCGCTGAGTTCAAGGCGTGGGATTGAGACCGACTTCAGTGGAGCAACGCGGGCTTTGGCGAACAGGATCCTCGTGGTATATTGTCCATCTCCTGCGCACCATCGCCCGTACACTACAGCTCCATAACCGACTTCGGATGCATCGGAAACGTTCTCCAGTCCGTGTCGTATGTCCAGGAGTCAAACATCGTGGGATTCTTATGTCCCCTAATTTCTTCAAGGTGTTCAAAAATTATTCCCAGTCCAACCGGTCCCCTCGGTCCAGTGACTGGTCCCAATCAACTTTCTTACGGCACAGTCGCTGCAGCAAGATCTTTCCGGGTAGCAGCCATGGTGAGACGAAACCGAGCGGGTCGAACAAACTTGAGACGGCAGATAGTATGCCAAGACGGGTTATTGGCAGCTCGGGAACGTTCAGTTCGAAAACAAAATCGTCCGTTTCCGCGTCCCATTGTATCCCTAAAGTGCGCTCGATAGGAAGTGGAGAGCCGTCCAAATCTCTTACCCTTTCGGCCTTTTCGTGATACGGGATGACCTTCAGCACTTCTGAAGTGTTCGACATCCATTTAGTTAGATGGAAGCCGCCCTCTTCCAGCAATCTCGTCAGACCCCTGAACTGCTCTAGAGCTGATTCCACATCATCGAATGACCCAAGGTAGTCGTCGACGTAGAAGTTCCTGCTGACGCTTTCTACCACCGTCCGATGTACTAGATCGCCATGTTTGTTCGCTGATTCTCGGAGGGCGTAGTTGGCACAAAATGGTGACGATATGGCTCCGAAGGGATGGACGGTCATCCTATAATTCACCACTGCGTTGTCCCGGTCGCTCCCTTCCCACCACAGGAAACGCAAAGCATCTCGTTCTCCTACCGGAATCTTCACCTGATGGGACATTTCCCTAATGTCGGCAGACAAAGCCACTTTACTCACTCTGAAACGGCACAAAACATCGATCAGTGGTGTGGTCTAGTCAGGCCCCTGTAGTAGGCGATCGTTTAACGACTTGCCCTGGAACTTGACCGCACAGTCGAAAACCACCCGCAGTTTATTGGGTTTCTTGGGGTTGATAACCGGGTGGTGAGGCAGATATCAGATACACCCTTTGCTGTCGGTGTTAACAGGCACCTTTTCAATGTAACCAAGGGCCTCGTTTTGCTTCATCAAATCCGCGTATCGTTCCCACAGATTCTGGTCTCGAATGAAGCGTTCTTTTAGTCGTAGAAATCGTTGGAGAACAAAATTTCTGTTGTCAGTCCACGGGTCGACCGATGTGCGCCATGGGAGGGGAACCTCGAACTGTTTTTTGAGGCCTCTAGTGCCCTGCCGCACCGTTTGTAGAGCTAAGTGATCCTCTCGAGACAACGTCGGGCTTTCGTCTTCAATGTCATGGAACTCCTTTTCATACAGCCGTTGCAGATGGTACTCTATGCGGTCCGTTTCGGCGGATAAGTAATTCACGGAACCACGTACCCCTACTGGACTGTAAAACATCCATCCCAGAGCCGTGCGTACGGCATAAGGTGCCTGGCGGTCACCCACTCTCTGGTCAAGCACCCAATGCGCCTCTGGCACTTCGCAGCCGATGAGGAGATCCACTTCATCATCTTCTCAGTCTACAACGGTTAAATCCTGCAGGTGGGGCCACCTTGTCAAGATTGAGTTCACCGACCTTGGTGCTCGCATGGGGAGATCCGCTAACGTGAATGCTTCCGTTGGTTCAATTTCCTCGTTAGTGTCTAGAGAGATGAGTTGCAGCCTTAATCTACCGGCAGTCATTACCTGTGTTCCGCCCACCGTGCTCACTGCCAACGACGTCGCACCTTTAGCCAGTTGGTGTTTGTCGGCAGACCGCTCTTTCACTAAAGTGGTGTCGGATCCACTATCAACGAATGCCAACGCCTTGACTATCCCAGTCGGAGTCACTACTCCCACGGCCACTACACCTAAACGTACCGGTTTACTGGCAGATCGTGACGTTGAACAAATCACGCTGGGCTTGGTACTCACCTCGGATATGGTTACTCTCGCCTGATGCAGCAGCCGATGGTGTTTGCCCGTGCAGCCCTCGTAACCACATCGATTCCTTGTCCTACAGGCTGCTGCCCGGTGCGTGGTGTTGAAACAGATAAAACATGCCCCTGCCATCCTCGCCATTCCCCACCGTTCGTCTATTGTGGCGTTGCCGAACTTGGGGCATTCTGGTAGGCCATGGCTAGTACCACAGGATCTGCAATTTGGCTGCGCCGTAGCATCGAGTGAAATGACGTGTGTATTGGTCCAAGGCTGGTACTTTGGATGTTCCCGTACAGGGGTTTGGACTTGGCTAGTACTGGGCTTGTTTGCTCGGTTGCTGTCCCGGATGAGTCGGCCGAATCTGCTGTCAGCTATCTTCGTTTGCCTGTCCAAGTATTCAGTCAGGTCTTCGAAGTTGGCTTCTCTGTCGCTTCGGCTTATCCGTTCTGCTTCTTCCGTCCACCGACCCTGTAGTTCTGGAGAGAGGTGACGGACTATGCCTTCCAAAGTGTGCATGGCGTCTAGGTCAGCCCTGTAACCTAAATGGTCGAGGGCTATTGAGCAGTTCTGCATCTTGATCACCAGGTCGGCCATGGTGTAGACGTCGCCCTTGGTTCTCTTTGCCTCTACCATCACGCCCTCTTTTAGGTTACGGGCTACTTTGAAAGGTTGGCCAAACAAGTCCCTCAGAATCTTCCTTGCCCTTGTGTAGCCTTGTTCTGGGTCGAGCATGGTGCACCCGTCGATAGCTTCTCTTGCTCGGCCTCGGCAGTAGTGAGTAGGGTAGAGAAGCCTTTTCCCAGGGTCGGTTACCTTATTTTCAACGAACGTCTCGAACTGTTTGAAATACGTACAGTATTGCTCAGCTCGCCCGTCGAAAACCGTTAGTTCCACTCTAGGCAGATCGATCGATGGTGGTTTGTAGTCGGCGACCGGCGTGGGGTTCCCTAACTTATTGTACCCGAATCTATCGGAAGTGTCGAAGTCACTGGTCTCATGCTCTCGCTCTTTCTGTGTACACTTCTTCTCTGCTTCCTGCGCCTGTAGTCTAGCCGATAGTAACTGTTGCTCTAGGTCTAGTATTCTCAGCCTATATAAATCAACATCCTTACGGTCCATATTGCTCTCATTAACACATGAACTAGCACTGACAGGACTAGGCGATCTAACATTAACTAAAAAATTAAATGTACCCAAAACCTCCCCAGAGACCTGCCGTGTTACTTCCTGTCCGGTTTCTAATGTTTTCGATCCATTTCTTGGCATTTTGGGTGTTTTTCCTCATTGCAAATTGATTTATTGAGTATTGTACCGGACGTTTGAGCAATGCGTAGCCAAATTCGCAACGGATCCCGAAATCAACAGACGATTATCCGTGATATTCTACGATACTAGATTATTACATGAACAATGACATAAAAAATATGCAAACCTCAATAATACGATCACAAGGACTCAACAACGAGAAACCGAATAGCAGCGTGTGAGCAAACAGCACGTGCGTCACGCTGGTCCTGAACAAAGATGTGTCAAAGCAGCGCTTTGGGCGCGAACAAACAACAATTGGTCCAGATAAACAACCACCTCGTAAAGACTAGTCAATAGTGTAGGCAAATGAGTGATGTTGGGAAAAAACACTGAATCGCGAGGGAAAAAAGGGGGATTCTCCACGACCGGCTGTTACACCTTCCACCCTGAAGTTCACAGGACTGATCGGCACGCTTAAGTAAGCACGAACTCCGCAAGTCCATCCATAGGAACCCGTTTGTTATTTATTCCTGAGGTCATAGACTCTTTCTTTGTTTCAACTACGGCATTTAGTAATATTGCAGCCCTTGCACCTCTTAAAGTGATTACCGCCTCAACCCTGGTCGTAGTGGAATGTGACTCCCCACATTTCTCTTAATCATGGACCAGATGTTTGACTGCCTGCCGTAACCGTTAAATCCAGAATGGCTTTCGCTACTTACTCTGCGGTCGCTGCTCTTTCAGCGAACTAACAACTGGAGCCAACAAAAATGAAAGCCCCCAGAAGTACTCTTGTATCACTAGAAGGGCCAGCTGTATGTTTTTTTAAAAATACCGCTCCATATCCATACTCCTATATTTTCTGTGATAGAAACCTTCGCTGTAATCACCGTGTGACATATTTTGCCAAATTTAACCTTTTATTACCAGACCACGAAGCTTCCTACTTTCAGGATCTTGCACAACTAGCCAACACGATATCATGAATCACATTTCCGGAACAGCAGGCCGTGACAAGGCTGTTACGGTAATTTACCTGAACGAGCTAAGGGCTTTTGACCGCGTGTCGAACCTTCATTTTTGAAAGGAAGTTTGTTCCTTGGATATCACTGACAACTCACTATTTCCGTTGTCTAAATACCCGTCTAGTCTTCCCCTGAATGACTCGATACATTGACGTTGCTCCAAACCAGGCGGCCTGAGTCAGAAAAGTTGCAATTTGAACAACTTGTGGCCAGTTAGCACGTATTCTGAAACCAAAATGAGATTGGTTCATATTTTTTGTTAGCAGACTGAAGATCACTGAGGCACAATTATATGCAAACCTACATTACATGGCTGAATAGACCTACAGTGGAACTCAGAGTTCTACCTTCTCTTGGTCTAGACACGACAGTCAGAAACAGCTCAAGGCCTGGTTCGAGTACTTCACGCAAGCAAATAGATGCGTAATAGTGACGCGTACTTAGGTACTCGGCAGAGCAAAGTCAAGCTCAGCCACATTCAAGAGGCATGTAGATCATCTTAGAGGATTTTACCATATACCCTTTACTCCTCCGGCCAAAATCCTTCGTCGAAAATCGTTCCTCAAGTTCCAGGTCGGAGTCGTGATACTCATTGTCTTAAAGCCTGCTGTCAGTGCCCGCGGCCGTTACTTACTATGTTTGCTACGTTAAAGTAGGTCATTGGAAGGTTGTACTAGTCATTATATACTCAGAATCAACTCCGTATTCAGCCAGAAAGATTGAAGTTGAGTTATCCAAAAATCAAAGGTCGGAAAAGTTGGAATTGTTTGGAATTACCATCACATTCACGGAGATAAACGTAAATTAGTTCCTCATTGTGGATCCATTTTAAAAATAAATGTGTGATGCAGCTCAATAAAACACATCAACAAGGAGGTTGATTGAATACTGATAAGAAAATGAGTGTTTCACAGCTATTCCGTATATGGAAGACCTGATTAAGAATGTTGCAGAACCTCCCATATTTAATTACAAAGGATAAGGTCGCTTTTAAAATCCCACGCAAAAAGTGGGGTTTTTTTTCTGTACTCCATGCGAAAATTGCACATGAAGTGTAAACAGTGTACTTCCACCATCATTCAAGAAAAATGTGTCAACCTGGAGACCAGCAATAGATATCAAAGAGGGAAACGTGGCGTCACCCGACCCGGGGTTGCTCGCCTGCCATTTCCTCTTTTTGCACGTTGTTCAGAGATTGACTTCACTAGCTAGCCACCACCGCCGTCTCCTATTAGTAGAAAAAGCCTTCTTATATCTTCAAAATATTCTCCATTTATACCGTTCGCAGCAACGCAATACGATTTTGAGATCCTTCCAGCGCACAAAGTTACTTTCGATTGCGGCGAAGTACTTCTACCGAATTGAAGTCGCCTGCCTAGCCAATACCACTACGGTCAGTTTGAGCCTGTTTGTGGGCCTTGATTTTAGCATATTCACTGTTTATTCGGCAAGAGTAACTTGCTGGGCCATCGGCTAGGTGTCTCTCTGCCGTTTCCGTGCAGGGCCACTTGGCATCCCGGTTCTGAATTTCACCGTACAGCCCTACGGTATCCAACTTCTGGTCAAGTTCTCAGAAAAGCTTCATCAGCCAGCAACAGAGGAGTAAGAGCGGGCTCCAAAAACGTTTGTCTTCTCTGCTTCAACCGGTTTTCTGGTAATTGCCTGTGATTGGATGATTTTGGATCAAGATAGTATGCTTGTTGCCAAGCCAGTTTCAGCCGGCGAATAGGCTTTACAAGCGCAATTATTATTCCGTGGTTTTTCAGGTTAGCATGGGGAGTTTCAGTGATTATTTTTACAAGATGGCCAAAAACCAGTGAATTGGCGCTTCCGTTTTAGAAGGCATCGTCGCTGAATTGACAAGAGGCAGTGATATTATAAAGGGGAACATTCCCTCAGCATCTATGATCGCCTTCTCCGAAGAAGCTAAAGGGGAAATGACTGCGAAGTGCCCATCGCATGTGGATGCACAGGGCCCAAGTACAGGGACCGCGTGCTGGCTTGTACCAGGAGAATGGGATAGAAGTAGCCCTACCGGTAGCAGCATGCGTGAAACGTACAACTGGGTGGAAGATGGAGGATGGTCGGCAGATCACCACAAATTATCACGAATACGGCCCAGATGAGCTGTCATAACAGTGTGACGTGATTCAGCAAATTTGCCGACTTCATAAAACTATACGAAGTTATAATCGAAAGCTACCTCAGCTTGTAATGATTTCCTTTGAAATAAGTTTCCTCTGCACGCCTATACGAAGTAGCGGAAAAGAACCTTTTCGGTGGCATCCACTGAGTTCTAGTATCGTAGGCCCCCGAAATAGTAATTCTTGGTGACGCACAACCGGGAACAGTTGGTGTACGAATTACTTCTATAGTCCCGGTATGGAAGCTTATTTGTACCTATGACTGCACACAACAGTCGTGGCCCTGTAGCGTTGAAAATATGAAAGGTTTCCTCTATACTACTTTCTGCTGAGGTCCATCAAATAAACCAAGTCTTAGGAACGGGGTTAATATTAGACTAAAATGAAACCGGTTAATTTCAAAATAATAGTTTAACTCGTAAAACGAGGCTCGGTCACAAGTTTCAAAGCCTAACCTCACTTACTTCAAATGTCGTTCACGAATCATTTTGAGCTCTTTGATGTAACAGCTGACAAGTCAATGGGGACCCGGTCCGAATTCTTCTAACAAATGTTACTGATATATGTGAGATGCTTTTATTTGCTAAAATGAAGCTCACCCGCATGTTTCAAGCCAACGGCTTTGGGCTACGGATTTCTGTTGCGACGGCAACAATGAGAATGAAAGCCGCTCATTCCAAACGAATAATATATCTTAAACACATCCAGTTTTCTGTATCAGGATCACTTAATGGTGAGCTGTCATAACCTCAGTGAATACTGACAAAGCTACCTATACTTCATGCAGTTATAACAGACCAACTTACCTAATTCAACAGTTTTAACCTAGTATCAGGCCAAGTGATGACAAGGAAACACATTTCCGTCGTAAATTGTCTGACGTAACCACGAAGGTTATAACGCCCCTATTAATTCCACTGGTTTGATCTACAGCAAGCTTGGCAAGCAGCTTGGAATCTTCGTGAAAGCCAAGGTGGCAGATCCGGAAAAAGGCTGCTATACCTAACCCAATAATGCCGTGGGCAAGCTAAAGATGCAGTCGATGGCTGCTCCATGCCCAACTCAGAGCAAGCCTATACGAAAGCAAAAAGGCTTCTGGGGGACTTATTTGGTCGGCCATTTAAAGTAGTCCAAAATTTAACTGACAGTGTTACGCTTGAGGCCAGGCGGACCAAGGGTATAGTCTACACAATGTCTGACCTTGAGTCAAAAGGGCGTAACTGCTCAGTAGCCCCGGACCACCTGGACCATAGGTCCGAGCAAGTAGACTGGCGGATCGTGCCTCCTGTCACTAGAAAAGGTTTTCTTGTTGGGTTCCAAGTTTGAGGTCAGTCACATACTTCAGCGCCGTCGGAGGATTGCAAACTAGTGATTTCACTCCTGCATGTCTCCTGCAATCATGCCATTAGTGCCGCTTTTTTCAGCACCATTGGTTACTTCTCGAACAAGCTGCCAACGCTACCTTTATCACTCCTTTTCTCAAGCCTAATGGACAATTTTCGACAAATCTATGAAATTATTAGTGCATAATTCTTACCTCTAGTTATCATCGTTTGTCTGGGCGCAGAAGAATCGCTAATACAGAGAGTAAAATATGTTTTTGGAAAATCCACTTGCATTCTTCACATCGAAAAGTCGAACGCCGCGAGCCGTAATCGAACCGGCGACCCTCCGCATACCGGGCAGATGCTCTACCAGTTGAGCTATCGCGGTCCGAACAGTCCGGTGTGAATAACGCTGGTGAATAATCGATAGTGCGCGAACCACTATTCCAATGATACATAGTATCTATCCTGGTTTTATTCATTGGGCTAGCCTCGTCGGTCACTCTCCAATAGAGCGAACAGCACACAGATGAACGTGATCCATCGGACATTGAAATATATTCACAGAATGTATTGTTGGCACGAGGAGCCTGAATCTTGTTTTTGGAAAATCCACTTGCATTCTTCACATCGGCTCGCGGCCTCCGACTTTTCGATGTGAAGAATGCAAGTGGATTTTCCAAAAACATGATTCAGGCTCCTCGTGCCAACAATACATTCTGAGAGTAAAATATCTCGGGCATATTATCTTATAGGTGCTTTTCATGAGGTTCAAGCCCGACTGATCACCAGTCCCATCGGCAATCGTGCCCATTCCCAAAGACCAAAATAGTTGCTGCTGTCGATATATTCTACCGTTTGCGCGGCTATCTGTGCTCTCCATTTCCTTATCGCAATGTCCAGTTGACGTCCGTCGCCAAAATATCTTCCCATCATCCTTCAGGATTCAGTGGCGCAACAGATGATTATCCGCAACCTTTATCGTTCCACTTGTCACCCAATCCAGCTCCCGCCCATTGGGATATCCTGATTTTCCAGAGCGTCATATTCTCTCCCTACTAGCGTGCCTCAAGTATTTTCATCATGCAAATTCATCTCCCCGTCGCTATGGCATGATAATTACCACGATTATCACTTATAGACGTAAAATTACCTTCCGCATTAACCTCCACCACCGTCCCGTTCCAATCGGCTCTCTAATCGCCGTGGCTGTGTCCCAGGTTGTTTTATTACCCAGTTCCCGTTTTAATGCTGGCATATATCTGCTATTTTTATTAAGGTGGTCAATTGATTGCACATTACCAGTTTTCCTCCGACAGCCTTCTCATCATCACTCTGGCCGCCGTTCCTTGTCTCCAGACTTGCCAAAAGTTTGATACGCGCCTAATTACGTCAGTCTTCAACTGCCCATCCCTACCGTTATTCTCGTTGAATGATTTAGTCTGTTGTACATCTAAATATTAGACCCCGTTCTTCGCATCATATTCCTTGATACTAAAGTTTGTCTTTTTTATCGTTATTATACTTTCCACACATGAAAATGACTACCAGGGATATTTTCTAACCTCACACTTATCATGTCCCCAGCGTTGCATGTTGTTGGCTATGAAGTCGCTGTCGCTTTGCATACTGGATCGATCCATCACCAAATTCATCATCTCGGCTGTGGTATGTTTTGGTCCACTCAACATATAGTTATCATTCGCTGACCAGTTTTCCCCCGGAAATCTTTTTCATCCCCACTCATGAAGTTTTCGTCCATCTCCAGACGTGTTATCCATTTCATACATATCTGATTCTGCCAAATTATGTACACAGAAATCACTGTTGCTATCTTTTTCGACTGATCAGTTTGTTTGATTTTTTATTGGACATCTCATCTCCCTTCTTCATTTTAGATCAGTCTTGTGCAGCTTCTCTTCTGGTCATTGTAGCGTGGCCATTTTGTTGGTTGGGGCATTATCAAATGCACCTTTAATCTCCATGTTTCGAACGCTGCTTTATCACTGTCATGCACTACCGGTGGCTAAAATAGCACTAGCTACATGCCAAAAATTGATTGAACACTATATTTCTATCCACCTGTTGATAATTCTTGACTCTCCTATCATACAGTTTTCTATCCACGGATCGAATACCCATCCCCTTTTGATTATTTACTCCCCTTCACTTTGCCGTTCTCCCGACCGGACTTTTTGGTTAACCTCTATTTCACCAACGCCGTGACTACATGGCCAATAAATCCCACCGGTAAACTATCTCAGTGCGTCATTGTATCCTATTCCTGATATTCCATCCCCATCCATCACTGGAAACTCTATCCATATCCCTTTCACTCCTTTTAGTCCACCAAAGAGTATCCATATCTCCCCTTTGAGACTATCCTTTGTTTTCAAAAGACTAAGATAACTGGAATATCTTTTGATTATTTTACAATCCATGGAAACTACGTTCACTTTAGATAACTTCTATGAATACACCTCACGTTTTCAAGCGACTCCATATTCCAAAAGTTATTATCATGTCACTCCGCTGAAACTTCCCCCCTTACTCTTCCGTATAGATGCATATGTATTGATCTCGTAGAATCCTTTACTTCACGGTCACTTCTATCGTCTGATTCCGCACAGCAGCATGTCCCGAGCTTCTCTGAAATAAACCATTATCTTTATCTTATTCCCGGAGGGAGATTTTTGGAGCTGAACCGTGGAAGCTGTTTAAGTGTGGTTGGTGCTTCATATACAAAAACCGACACCCGCTGTTTATGGGAGAAAGCTACCAAAGGCTGTCTCCCACCCGGACGATGAGGCGGCATTTTCAGTGTTTTCGTTTTTGGCAAAACTGGATAGGTTGAAGATTTCACGAAAACTTACTAACGGAAAGAGCTTATGGGGTTCGCAGTGACGGGCGCTAAATCCGGTGCAAGCATCCAAAGATATTCTAGGGGGCTCTATCGGCCTCGGCCAATACCTTCCGTTATCGATGAATGAAACCACCGTTATGGTATATGGACAGGTGCCTGTGAGCAAGTTCATCACTGACATCACTCTGCAACGTTCGAATGGAAAAATGACGAGATTGGTCTAACACCATTTCTGTTTATATTTGCTAAACAGTGTATGTTCATTATAGAATATACACCTAAGTGGGACTAGAAAGATTGCAGTATACTAGAAACTCGAAAACGACAATCGGCCAAAATATGGGAAATCGTCCTCTCAGCGTTTTCTCGCACATCTGCTAAAATTTTCACTTGTAATAAAAAATGTGGACATCTTTGAAACTGAACAATTCTGGTCTTATGGAAAATCTAGAATACAGATAGTTTTGAAAAAAATGGTCGACCCACCATAAAGCCTGTACTTGCGGCCATCTTCTTGGTCTGAGGACGGTCGAGCACCTAGTAAACACACTTTCAACTGTGTTAGAGCTAGAGCATTTCATGAACCACCGGTAAATCGCTTGAAAGCCCACCTTCTGGGGGCTCCGTTTACCTCTGCTACCATGAGTCCCGTGCAACCTGACCTGGCCCGAAATTCCGTGGCCTCAGCTAACCCGTCGCTGAGACCAGAAAGTCAAACTCACTCAGGAATCATAGCGAGCATAGAAGTTGAGTATATGGATGGGTATCCATGGGCCACCCTTCTATCGGAATAATAGCTACTACCCATGAGTTTAGTTGGTTTGCGCCTCAGGTCTTCCGGTGACTGCAGCGAAGTCTACACTCCGAATGGAGATACTTTGCTGTATTATTATGAATGTGTTACAGCTAAATGCCACCCACCCAGCTGCATCCACGGCAGGGGGCGCACTCACAGAATTCCTACACGGGGGGAATGACTTTCACAGGCCTATCAATACAGCTACGGAAATCACCAAAAGCCTCTGGTCTTCATTTACTTTAGCCACGGGACACGTCTTATAGGTAGAGATAGTTCCAAGAACTAAATCTGGCTAGTTTTCCTTTAGCCCCCAGCAGATACCGCTATATACATATATGAAACGTACTTGCCATCCGGTAATAACTTACCTGTTAGACGACTCACGAGGTGGTCGCTTGCTCTGATGGTTTAATTTTGCTGCTCTACTTACCAGTTTCTTAAAAAAGACAACAGTGTCAATACGGGAGGAAGCAGGAAGTAGTGGCTCATTGTAGAGCTGTTGTCTATCTCTTGTGCCCACTTTTATCTCACTGTACAAAGCGGGAACGTGCGCTCTCTCAGCATAATGAAACCTGCTCACTGGTGATGTGCCCATCGGACGCTTCTGGCGCTGAACCCACTGAAGGTTCCTGTCTAGGTAGATCGTTAAACCCGCTCTTCGGCAAGGGTCGCAAAATTCCATGTCCGCTAGAGACGAAAGCCTGTTCAATTTTCGTTTCCTTTTTTAAGTCGAGTTGGTTAGCTGCAAGTGCTCGACGCTGACAGAACTGGTTATGCCGCAGGGGGCTTCTCATAACCTGGAAATCGCCTTTGCCACTGAATCGGATCTCAATCAGTTGTCTTCCTGTAAGTGTTGCTCCCTGCCCCATGCATAAATCCTCTCGGAGCATCCGAAGGAGCAAATTACCTTTTGCAGTAAAGTGGGTTGTGGGGCTTGGTGTAAACTGTTTCCGGTCCATTCTCCCGGCCGACCACAGTGGGGGTATTCGACCCAAGTAATCCCTTCTGGGCCTCCTTTTCAGGACACTGTTATCATGGTCTGAAGCTTGACCATAAGCTAACGACGTCCGGTAGTAACCTCAGTCATGCTCCAACCCTTCTAAGGTTACCCTTTCAAAGGCCTGTCGGTCTGGCAGGGGAAACAACTCTAGCCACATTCTTAGCTTCCCGCGGTAGTGGAATTAGATGACTGGGAAGTGATGGTGTCAAAGCCGACTTTGATTTTCACCTCTTCGCGTCCTAATAGCCAACGACTGTCGGCCAGCTTAGAGAAGTTGGCTTTGGTGGTACTAGCAAAACGCAACACGGGAATGCAGGGTACCGCCACTAACGACTGAACAACTAGTCACAATGAAGAACATTGCCGCCAGTAGCCTTACAGGAAGATCCTCTACCCTTTCTTGCTAGCCATGTGGTTTTATGGACGACATACCAACAATCGTCGCAGTCTGCCGGTGGCTAATGAGGGTACCGCAGGCAAGTACAGCCAGCCCACCAAAAAGAGGTTTTAGCCGTTATGGATTATGCGGATCTTGCCCATGGATACTTGGTCTATAACAAGTTCGGTCCGTGAGACCCCTTCCAAAGATGCCGCCCTCTTGACAGTTCCCGCATAAACCTGCTTTGAGGCCGATTTAGGGGAAAGCCCAGCAGTAAGATGCCTGTTTTCTGCTTCCACTTCATTGGCTGTCACAAAACCCCAAGGTAAGACTTGCCCCACTTGGCAACTGGCCCAAAAATACCAAACGGCATCCACTTTTTAACTAAGTGCCTGCTTGTCTCCAAGTTGCGGGCCTGAGTGGCTGAATGGAATTTTTCGAAGGCATCATTTGTGTTCCTAAAGCACGTGTTCCGCATCCACTGAAAAAAGTGATCACTGACTAACTTTGTCATTCCAACTAGATGGCTGCTCCGCTTTTGCGCACTTCGCAAGGCATGAATTCTGTAGAAAATACTCTGGGCTAAGAGGAAGTGAGTCATGAACCGGCTGAGCTGAGCTGGACGACCTTCTGCCACTGTAGTCTTCTATTCCCTAGTTTCATGTAAGTTTTCTTCCAGGGAGCCGATTACCTGCCTCTAGGTTTCATTAATTTCATTTAACAGCAAAGCATGCAGAGTACTGAAAACTGATTCGGCTTTATCCACTGCTACCTTGTGCCACAAGAAGTGGCCGAATTCCTTTAGTTGGCGAGTAGCACCAGGCAAAATGGCCAGACTGCATCCAAAAGAGAAGAAGACCATCCCACAAGGTATGGAGAACAGGAATCCGACTAAGTCCTACTCGCACATAGCCTGGCCAAGTTTTCTACCATGCGACGAGTTTTTAGCTCTTAATTTTTCTTTTGCACTTCGCCACTGCGGCAAACTCGCGTAGATCTAGGATCCATACAACTAATATATTCTCTTAGTTATGCTGTATTGTGGAATGTTCTGTCCAATTCATGCATCAACGACTTAAAAAACAGTCAGCCTTCGACCGACAACGGGAAACCGAGCTTTCCCTGCCTAGAACTTGTGGCGCTCGACCACAAAACACTTTGCTACACCACCCCCTGTTCCTTCAGTTACCACTGCGACGAACTCCCCACATTCCACGTTTTGTGCTGACAATGAAGGCAAACATTATCACTCAATCAGTCTAACCTTGACCCGCCTTTCCCCTTCTGGAGCCGACGGACATAACAGTATTTTATGAAGTAACAGGCCCTTCCGCCACCAAGTGTTAGACTACACTTTTCTGCCCCTTCCACGTACAAGGACTGCAGCTGCAGAAGGCGGCAGTTGTGCTGCGCTGGAAGTCTAGAATATCCATTGCAAATTCATTAAGATCTTCTTGGGAATCTTTCACCATTCCGGAAAAGGTGTCAGAATCATCATCGGTCACAGCGCTTCCGTGGTTGGCCAGTGGGAAGAGAGCCTAAGTTTTGGTGCGCACAACCTCGAAAGCCTGAACTAAACTGGGTTACCTTGTTAAGCAAATTTTTAGATATCTCCGTTCTTTGTCAGTTGCTTGCCCTAGTACTGAAGCAGCCAGTTTCATGGATGCAGGCACCTAAGTCCTTAATAACTTCACCGGTAGCGATCATAATATAGTGTTCTGTGACTTTACAGCACCCTGAACCCGTCTTCCGATAAGCAGTAAACAAAGCCACCTTTTGCTGGAATTGCCCCCCCCCCTCTTTTATCCTTCCCCAAAACTGGGACGAAGTATTTTTATCTAATGACCCAGAGTAACGGTCGATCATTATTCTAATCTTTGTCACCGGCTTGACGAAATCGTTCCCCCCCCCCCAAGACCAATGATAGGCAAACAGCCGAACTCCCTGGATCGTCTCAGACCTGGGCTAGCCAAAATTCAGTGATGTTTTGCCAAACCGAGGGGCCCTCCGTCCTGTCTGGGCCCGTTTACTCCAGCCATTTTCAATCCAGGGGGTGTAGGCTTTCTTGCGTTTATAGCAAACGTATTTGGTTTGTCAGTAGAGCGCAGTGTTTTCCCTCCAAGAGCAAGACTTTTGCCATCATTCCCAAGCATAAAAGGAATCACTTCTGGATCCAGGTAATGTTAGACCTCTGAACCACGCTCTTGTAGCATCCAGAATAACAGGAGAGTGATTAGGGAAAGGCGGACACGTCACCTTCTTAACCACAAAGTAATCCACTTTGGCTGGCACTGTTTTCTAAAACTGGATGACGTGCGAATGGCTCGACGGCCTTCCTTAACCCAATCGCGGAGGTTGTCAGTGACAGCAAATCGACGACCGTAATATTTTGGGAAATGACTGAAGCCTCTGACCGAGCAGCCCGAGTCAGGTTACGGACGAAGATCAAAAAATAGGAGGTAGTTTGCCTGAAGCTTGTTTGGTTTTCATCATATTCGTCAGCCACAGATCATATGGTGAATACAGGCGAAACTTTGTCCAAAGCCCACTTTCCCTAATGTAATTAAATGAGATATACAACGTCCCCCGGCAGGAAGTGCCCTCCTTTCCGCAGATGGCATAAAGGTCGTTTATTCTTTTGAGTCCGTGGCTCCAGCTTTCATCACAAACGGATTTGAGGGGGGATTGTTCTCTTTTAGTTCCCGGAGCAATTATTGAAGGATGAAACCCTGAGCTGAGGAAAACAGTATTCTGGTATATAAGCGCCATGCTCCCACTGGAACTTTTGGAAAAGTCCACCAGTTCATACCCAATGCTCCCAGATACGCGACTTGGGTTCACGTTATTCGTGTACGCTTGGCTTTTCGAAACGCACAGCCTTTCAGGTGGCTGAAGCACGCAGTACGATCAAGATCATGTGTCAAAACTTTTGAGTCCTACTTTAGATCCCTTTTAGAAGAAGGCTCAACAATTGGCTCTGACATGCAAAAGTTGTTATCTGCTGAACGTCGATACACTATGGCAGCTCCGCATAAGGGTTAACCTTTTCTGCCAGAGTTTCTTAGAAGCGGATCATTCTGTTTAACACCGCAGAGGACAACTCAGTCTAATCATTCCCTAAGTAAAGTCGAGTTCTTGGTTTCCGTCCCCTTGCCTAGTCACGCACAGAGAAAAATTCATCAAAGAGTACCTTTCAGTGTGAAACAAGTCGCCACAACATGTTTCGGCATTATCATCTTCTCTATAGCCTTGAAACACGAAACAAGCACGGCCTCAAAGGTTAATTCACTTGCCATGATGCTCAGCCCTCTTATTTCAAGAGCTCAGACCCCTTAATAGAGCTGAAGCGCTGACGAATCACATTTTAAACCAAGAAGTCCCGATTTTGATGATGCTCACGTATAGTGTGCCTCCCCCGAAAGCATTCATTGCACTCAGCGTATGACATGAGGACTCAATAGTTTCATTCCTGCTATCCACGACAGTGATGCATGTAGGTTAATTCCTGCGAACCGAGCTATGAGCAGCCAATTCAAACGAATCCGGAAACCAGAACAAGATCGCTCGTACTTTCCTCGATGCTCAATTGAAATTCGCAAAAGGCACAAATATGTACAAGCCTCAAGTATGCGGCAAAACAGACTACGCAGTAAAACCTAAACATTCAAAGCCTCGTGGCTCAAACAAGGCAGAAACGGTTGAAAGCCAAATTCAGACCTCTCTCATGAATAAACGAACGCGCAAAAGTGTGGTGTATGGATGCGCTTTTCAAAATAATATCCAATATGGTCAAATTTACAAAGCACGTAGAGCATTTGGAGGGACTTTCAGTAATTAATCTTTACACCACCGGCCAAAATCCTACCGCAAAGATTGCTGTCTGAGGTTCAGGATGGGGTCATGATTCCCGCCCTAGTTACCTTTACTTTACTGTCGGCGCCTGTGGTTGCTAACTTTCTGTGTTGGCTGCAATTAAAACAGGCTTCCGTCACAGTCACTATATGCGAAATCAATAAGGAATCAATTCCAAATCAGGCAGCACAACTTAAGATTGGCGTATTCGTCAGAAGACCAACCCACTCACTTAGACGCACGGTAAACATGAAGACATTCCAGAGTAAAACGTTTCGCCGCACGAGTTTGTCTACGTTTCTCAAGCAGTAAACTATTGCAGGAACTGGGAGAACTGAGTTTGTCTACAAACAGGCGCGCAGAAGTTGGACGTAGATGCAATCTTCAGGGGACATCGACATATCATGTAAAATTGAACTGTCAAGAGACAGTAGAATTACATAAAATTACCACACAAAATTTTCTGATAGAACCAAAAACCAGTTTTTGATTGTAAATGGGCTTCGAAAACAAGTGTAAGAGGGACGGTATTAAAATACACAAGAACACGGAAACTGATCGAACTCTGACACTTATCACAGTTTTTGAGAGTTTTTCTGTTCAAATTATGTGACAAACGGTACTTTATAAAATGTAAATAAATGTCCTTCTTAAGCAGGAATATTTTCACAATGGGACTTAATCTGAAAAGCCTCACTTGAGCTGTCCAGGTGAAATCTTGGTGAAATTTTCTCTTCACCGCTGTGCAAGTTGGATAAAAAACTGGAACTCAGTACATTTTGCAAACGTTCAGGAAAAACGGGTCGATTTGAACACTTGTAGGGCATGAAATGGAATAGAACGCTGGATAACTCGGCGCGAGGAGGTCTGGAATCTACTTTGTCCTTTGTGTGTAGTTTGCAGCTGGAATCATTAACATTTTAATCGCTGTTTCTTGTTACGAGTGGAATAACTCTCTGATGTTTCATACACGCTATTCGGTTCCTCCTTTTCCCGTAGCGTAATACATCTGTGGGCCTTGTCCAGTATGCAAAGACCAGTTTGATGGTGGTACAATTCTCTTTTGGCACTGTCGCTTCCTCACAACTCAATAACAATGCAGTTATTCCGAGCCCAATTAAAGATACTGACTTCAGCTCGGTACTTGTTGCCTTGGGAAAGGGCACTTAATTCCGCCGCCGGCCATGCAGTTCCATCCAAGTACAGCACGCTGACACTCGGTCGGCCAATTCCGAATTTAGTAGCTTAAAACGCTGATTTTCAACTTTCAACTGGGCCTTCCGAAAGCTTCTTTTTGAGATATGTCAAGCGCGTTCGATCTACTTGTCAATTTCTTGGTAGCTTATGGCTTGGGTGGAGCAACTTCATATCACCCGTCTTGGCGATTTGTCTTCGAAACCACCATCAACAGCATCGGCCAATCTTCTTTCGAGTGAACATAACTTTCCCTATATAGAATGTTGGATTCGACTTCAGAAGGTCGGTTGTGTTCCACATAAGCACTTCTCATAGCAGTGGCTAAGCAATCTGCCGAAGCCGACTCTTGAACTTCGTTCGCCGAGAGTCCGAGAAGTGTCCAGCCAAGTATGGTTCGCGTAGCAAATGGTTCTTTTCGATTGCCTATGCTCTGTTCAAGCACCCAATGATAATCTGGTACATTGCATCCAACTAGTATATCAACGTGGGGGCTAGCTACTCCTTGGAACACTGTCTTTGAAATGAGGCCACCTCTTGGAAATTGATCTAATAGGGTAGACTGGTCTCATTGGAAAGCTATCTGCTGCGAGGGCTTCCGGAATGTCCACCTTCCTTCCATCAGTTAAACGTGTTAACAGCAGGGTCAGCCTCATCGAGTTATTAACGTGACCCCCTGCAAACGTGCTGAGTGTGAGAGAGGTAGGCTCGCAGACCAGTTAACAGCTATCTATAAGGTCGCTTGTGATCAAAGACGTGTTCGACCTCGTGTACAAAAATGCCATGACCCTCCCCAATCTTTTAGATTCCACGACGCCGACAGGTACGATGCCTAGTCTTACTGATTTGCAGTCATCTCGTCCTGCTGAACAGACAATCCTCGGTTCATCCAGAGGAGCAGATCTATTGTTCAGAGGGCCATGTAGTACGAGTGATAATTACCCATTCATCCCTCCTGGTCATATTTCACTCAAAATGACATATTGAGGCTCTGTAAGATTCGTTTGAACGCACGAAGCATGGGCCCACCCTTTTTACTGCGGACCACCGATCGGGTTCATTCACCCTATGCAAAGTCGAGCAATCTGGTAACCGATGAAGTGGGCCGCATAGCTTACATTCAGATGGCCTCTCGGGCTCTTGACTTATCGTATGCATGTCAGCCGAAGACTGAATTCGATTACAGCCGTTCTCTGCAATTTGAGCCGATGTTGATGCTGTTAGCGCCAGCCTGCAACTCACACGTATGACATGTCCAAATCGGCTGCTGGTAATGCTGGATTGACGGCCTTTGAACTCCTTCAAATATTCGAAAGTAGATTCTCAACTGAGCGTATTTATTTTCTTAGCTTCCTTTGCCCTTCGACTCTGTAAATCGATTGGTTAACAAAGCACAATGCATTCTTGTGTGTGCAGCGTACTCAGATCAGAATTTGAGTCCGAAAGCTCCAAAGCGACAATGCAATTCTGCATATTTATCACAAATATGGCAGTAATTCGGCGTTGCTCTTAGCTCTTTTTACCTCCGACAAAACAACATCACTCAAGCTCCTAGCCAACCTGGATGGTTGTCCAAAGAAATCTTTCAGGATTCTGCGTGTCCCGATGAGTCCCGTTGGTGGCTCAAGCGTGGCTTGGCCTTCCATAGCACTTTCAGCGCTCACACGACAGTAGTGCACGCTTTCGAGTTAACCTGCAGTTCCTTTTGTCTAGACCAGTGTGGGGTGACAGCACGCCGTTCGAGCTCTCCACGTATACTTGCCGACCCCGCCTTACTCAGCTTCAACCCTTTTGGGTTCCCTGCAAAATCCTTAACCAGCTTGCTGATGTTTAATACAGTAGTCGATACGCGATCTGAATAGTTACATCATGCGACCTCTGCTCAGATGACACCCCGGCATTGATACGCCTACGCCTAACAGCTATGGACAAAGCCTCGCTTGTATTGGTTGTCGGAATGCAATCATTACACATTTATAATTTATTATCCACAAGTTTACTTTTTCTATCCCCCTCGAGCCCAAGCACTAATAATGTTGTCCAAAGTCAGCGATGATTTGTCTGCTACCATGTAGACTCAGTTACAAAACCAAAATTCTTACTGACACTAATTCCACTAGTAAACTGTTGTTCCTTTAATGATAGGTGCTCACCTTCACTTAGTTCTCTTGTCTCGGGCTATAACCCAGTGGTCTCATCGCCTTTTTCTTGCACTCCTCCGTTACTCGAGTCCTACCATGCTGATTACCACCCTTTAATAACCAATACTCACCGATCACCGTATTTGCTCATGGTTTGTTAGCACACCATCCCACCTAGCTAGCTTATGTATCTGATTACGTATTACCCCATGGAAAACCAGCACATTCGCATCCACATAAGAAGGCCTCGCCTTAGCCCCGTGCGTTCCTTTTTCTTTTTATAATTTCTCCGCCCCCACTTACAGCCGGGTCAACAACCTGACTGCTGTCCTCTCTTTTCCCATTTCTGACCCCACCCTCCTCCACTGTTTTATTTTTGACCCTCAACTGAGCCCCTTTACTACTCTACCACCTATCAGCCTAACCATTTTGCACTCTGGCTAAACATGCGCTTAATATTCCCATTATCAACTGAACGCCCTAAAAAAAAAAAAAAAAAAATACCAGCCTCCGCCTGTTAGTCCCTAGTAGATCGGCCCACTGGCCATCAAGTAGCATTAACACTCTAATTTCCGCTAAGCTGTTAATCATAACCCCCAGCTGGAGCATTCTCCAGACTGCCGCATTTCTCCTCTATTCCAGAACTCAGTGGTTACCAGGGTAGCCCGTCAACCAGATCGACGTTATCCCTTGATTACCTAACGGACTAAACGGTTTGATCGATCGGACTGGCCGTGGTTAAACCTACACTCACACCTGACGACGCTTTATATGGAGCACCTTACATGGCTAACCGGTGATCACAATCCCATAACCAGGATTACAATTACTCATAATAGTCCCACTAGACCGCCGGACGGATTCCTGACATCACCCATCAGCATTCATTTCCTGTTCTCCACACGAATAATTCAATTCATTCTGCGTGCAGAACTGGAGTCTGGCCCTCGCGGTTGCGTTCCGTACCCACTCGCCCTAGTTCGTCAGCCTAGCCCTTTCTGACTGCTGCCCTCATCTTGCACTACCTGCCATCAACGGCTACCAAAGTCTTTATGAAACAAAACACCAAACACTTGGTTATTTATTCTTTTATCACGTATGCAGAAAATCTCTTTTACACTCAACTTCCTCTGTTCCATCGGGTCTGGCCTTTCCCAGTCACCGCAGTCCTCCTTTCTCTTCGCCACCTGTACATACTTGCCTGGTTGCATCAGCAGCGTGTCACCAAGTGTTCCCTCGAAGGCTTGTTGAAACTCCCGGTTGTGTCCACCCACCATTCACGCTCCTTAAAAGCACACTGCACTCCTGGTGAGAGCTTCTGCCTCCATGTGGCTTTCTATATAATATCGGAATTACCTATACAGAAAGACCAATCTGGATATCCCATTCGACTCACTTGCATTTGTATCACAGGCAACCCCCACAATGAGTTATCCAATGGAGGGTCAATCTTCTTTATTTCCTGCAGGCATCTCCAACTGCAATTTGACAACACCATGTTAACTCTATTTTTAATCTTCTTTTGGTAACAACCAATTTCTCAGTATTGATTCCTCAAATACCCAGTTGGTGCCACACTGCGACTCCTTTTACACTTCCCGACTCTTCTTTGAATCTCTTTCACTCCACCGCTCTCTCCCTATCTTCATCGACTGCACACAAAATTCCATAGATCGCCGTGATCCATTCTGGACTACCGGACCCGTCGCAGACAGTTATCGGCATCCATAAGGCAAGTTGTGTTTTATTCTTGCATCAACTCCCTGTTCATGTAGTGCTGTCCGACACCAGTTGCTTTATGGGTTCTTGCGAACACTGCACTTTTACCCTTCTTCAGTATCGCTTTTCCTTCATTCCCACGTCCATCCCGCTAACCGCACCGTCCCCGTCCCGAATTCGAAACCGATTCGCAATAGCCGCGCTAACCGTCCTCTCTTTAGCTCACTTAAACACCGTCCAAGCTGATCGTTCTATTACTGCAGTTGTGTGAACCATATTCTTCTAAATTGTGTTAACCCTACATAAATGTGAATTGCTGTGTTCTCTGATCATGCCTTGTGCATGTGTCTTGACCACGATCAAGAAATATACCATTATTATTAATCACCTGCACAAAAGGTCCGTTTTATTATCATCTTTGACTCGCTTGCCTTTATTTCACATGCTTTCTCCACAACTAGTTACCCAATGCTGGATCAGTGTCCAATATTCCGCTGGTATCTCTGACTGCACGTTGATAGCCCCATGCTTGCTTTACTTTTAATCTTGTTCTCTGGCATCTCTTCCGCCCGGTTACTCGTTAGTGACCGTCAATTGTCGCTTATATCAGAAATCCCACGATTGCCCAGCTATCCAAACCGTTCCCAACGATTTCGAAACCGATTCGCAATTCCCGCTTCGACCATACTACCTTGGTTCACCCAAACACTACATGACTTTACTGGTGTATTTCGGTTGCTGTGTGATTTATAAATTTAGAATTTGTGAATACCTCACATTGATATGTACTGCTGTATACTCTGATCTTGCCTTGTGCATGTGTATTGACCACGGCCAAGAAATATACTGTACTAATACAAAAACCTTTGCTCGAGATCTGCAACTTTGAAGCCGACAAAAATTTCCAAAACTTCATAAATACACAGTATTGGTCGAGGTGCCCGTCGAAAAGGGCTAGCTCCAGTCTCTGCAGGCCGAATGCCAAAATCTCGGTGGTCTCAGGCTGTCTCAAGGGTTTATGCTCGTCGATTACGTCGCCATTTGGATGGTGATATCGTGAACCACACGTTTCTCCTGCTGGCTCGATCAGATAGGTTCCTTGGTTGAGAGGCTTCGTTTTCTTTCCTGCGGACAGCAAATGATTCTCTAATTTTACCCTTCCCAATCTATAAATATTGACAT
This sequence comes from Fasciola hepatica, assembly GCA_948099385.1. Taxonomy (NCBI): domain Eukaryota; kingdom Metazoa; phylum Platyhelminthes; class Trematoda; order Plagiorchiida; family Fasciolidae; genus Fasciola; species Fasciola hepatica. The sequence continues at coordinate 1,386,482 of CANUEZ040000020.1, forward strand.
TTTTAAACTCATAGAGGTTAGAAATTCATGACCTGGCACTGACAGGACTAGTAGACCCGGTATTATCTGGAGAATCAGTGGCAAACAAACATTCCCCAGAGGTTTGCCGAGTTATTCCCTGTTGTCTCATTTAGCCTAGTTCAGTCATCCCGGCAGTTCCAGTGTGTTCTCTTGTAAAGGTCTCCCTTGAGCACAGTGAGTCAGGATTGGTGCAAATAGAGCAACGCGTAGCATATCCACAGTATTCTCGAAACCAAAACAAGACTGACTAGTAGTTTTTACGGCACTAAAGTGAAAGTCACAAAAAGTACGAATATATTCATCCTCAAGTATGCAGCTAAATAAACTTACCAGTAAAACTGAAGGGTTTAAAGTCCCGTGGACCAAGCCCGACAGTCAGAAACGGTTCATGGCCAAGTTTAAACGTCTCAGGCAAGCTAATAAAAGTGCGAGTGTTGTGTATGAAGAGGCTTAGCGAAGGGATGTCAAGTGTAGCCACGTTCATAAAGCAAGTAGAACATTTGGAAGGACTTTCTATATATGGCCCTTACACTGGCTGTTCTCAGAAGGGTGTGACCTCACTATTGTTTCCACGGCAGTTCTACGCCAAGCCTGCTTACGGGACAGTCAGAAACAGGGCCCAAGCTCCTCAAAGAGAAGAAAATTACGAGTGCTAGAAGAGGCTCGCCTAAAGAGTGACGGAGAATCCCAAAAAATCTTCGCTTATTTTAAGTCCAATAAGAGCGACACACAAAGAAGTAAGTGCCTTGGAAATTCCCGAAGGAAGCACTGAGCTCAGTGATGAATTCGAGGCGGAAACCCCACTTGGTCTCTTCAAGAGCGGGTATCATCAGAGCCACATGCTTTCGGTGACAGACTCGCAGATTGGGAGTGTGCCAGCGCCTTGGGAACTTTCTGTGAGTGAGGTCGAAGTGCTCCATGTGCTCAAATCGCTGCGCAAGCACGAGTCAGCCGGACCAGAGAAGATCAGTCTGGCAGCTGTTCACGCTATTTCGGGTATTTTATAAGGGCCTGTTACCCAGCTGTAAGAAGCGCCTTTAAGGGAGGCGGTGAGGTGCCTTAGGACTGGCTTGGGGCCACGGCGGTTCGGGTCAAGTCATTCCACAAGACTTGCCGCTCAAGCCAGTTATTGAGTCCAGATTCCTGCACCAGTGAGCTTCGAGAAGAACCCCATCAGGCAGCAACTTCTGTGTTTGCCTTCAACCTCTGTTGTTTACTCCGTAATTGAAGCAGGGTTAGGAGACAGATCTCTGCCGGGGAATGTGGCCGTCCCACGGCTAGGAGCTGGGTAATTTTCCAAGTCCAGCCCCCTCCCCCTCAAGAGTGTCGTAGATAAAGGCAGTGCTTAAGCTAGGTGTTAACATTACTAAAGCAGGGAATAGGGAGAATAAGGCGAGAGACGGTGGGAAAGGGGTGGTGGAAAGAGTCAAAGAGATAGGTATATTACTGATGGATGGTGGTGACAAGGGAGGGGAAGGCGCTGCCTCCAATATAGCTATTGAATGATGCGGGTTTAGGCACAACTAAGGACCACACCAAGCCAGCAAAATTCCACCTTACCCGAAAACCTACTGCCGATTTGGCAGACACCACCTCAGCCTGGCAGTGCGTTCCACGGGTGAAAAACGCGGCAGGCAAAGAAATTTTTTCTTATGTTCTCAAAAGTGCTCCGAATGACAAATTTTAACTCGTGTCCCCGTAGTGTGAAGTCCCATGTCAATACTAGAAAACAAGATGGGATCCAGACGGAAGGAGGAGAATTTAAGACCGGTCAGCCTGGCATCAGTGTTGTGTGAGTGCCCGAAGGGCAAAATCGGAAATCCAGCCTGCCTGCATCCGGTTAGTAACGACCTACTGAAGCCTGCGCTACATGTGGTTGTCAAAAACCATCGCGTTTCACAAGCCTACCGACTTTCTTGGAACAGAACACGGGGCAAACGGGCGAGAACACTGCGGTGGCGGTTGGTTACTCGGATTTCATGAGGGCTTCCGGCTGGGTAGGTCACCTTTAGCTGGACAACAAACGGCACACCTTTGGGGTAATCGGGGAAGCGGCAGACTGGATAGCACACCTTCTCGAGAAACGTACTTTTTGCGTCACAGTTGATGATTGTCTATCGGGGTCGAAGCGGGTTACCATTTGTGTGCCACAGGGTTGATTGTTGTGGCCCGTTCTCTTTGTCCCACATAAACGGCTTAGAGAAGGAATCAAGCAACCCGTGTTCCATCTTTGCACGTGGTGCGGAAATATAGAGGAGTAAGTTAGCACAACATATGGATGCCTTTCTTACACTGGCGGATAGGTGGCATTTGCCCAAGAATTTCGCTAGGTTCTGCTTTTTGGCTGCCATCTTGGACGAAAGGGACCGTATTTTGTTTCAAGGAATTGGAGGTGGAAAACCAGGGTTTGACAGGCACGCAGAACTTCGAACCTTGCATCAGAGTTGCAAGACTTCGGTTTAATGTCTTCTGGAGTGTTGTGTGCAGGCATGGGCTCCTTATTGTCCTAAAGATAAGGTGATTTGGAGCGCGCAGCAACTTGCAGCTAAGGGGGTCACCGGTGAGAGAGAGGAATGTTACACCCAGCTTCTGGAAGGCCCTAGTCTCTTTGCTTTGATGCGTGGTAGAGGTCGGAATGACCTAATGGAGGCTTTCAAGACCATAGAGGGTCCGTCTTGTACAGACCCAAGGATAAGGGTAATCATGGCTTGCGCCAGCTTAGGCTGAACCTTCTGACAGCTAGCGCGCCTGGTGAGTTCAGAAGGGACCTCTCAAAGATAGACGAGAATAGCTCGGTAGAACCAAGCCTCCTGGTAGAATGAGAGATGGTGAGCGGTGACCGAAACCTCGAAAGCCAATGGTGTCTGATCAAGAATAAACTGTCGGAAATAATATTGGCCGTCGCACAGCCTGGAAGAGCCAATCGAAACAAGCGAAAAGGCTCTCCAACAGAAGCAAAAAGCATTCAAGAAATACAGAAGCACCGACGGGTACCGGGCCGTCCTACAGTTCAGAGCAACGAGAAATGGACTATCTCCAATACAGAAGCAGAGCAGAAACAACCTTAGGGAAAGTACCACAGGGAATGCCAGAAGCAGTTGGAAAGCTTTTCGCGACTACGTTCAATCCGAGGCAGAAATGAGTTTAGCCGAGGTCTTGGTCAGGAACTCACAGAGACAGCCGACTATAAGAGGGCGATAAAAAGCCCGGAACCTGTTGAAAGTCTTTCAGCAGTTATATAGACAGAACCAGGGTGCTAAGGGGCACTGTACGACCAGGGGAAGTGAAGTCTCGTTAAAGCAGTAAGAAAAATCAGTACAGGAGGGGAGGCGAACAACCTGAAGCGGCTAGACGTATTAAAGGCAGAGAGACCGGATGGCTTCCCCCCGGAAATACTGAAGCCACTAGGGTCCATTTTGGCTGAACCACTAGCAAATCTGTTCAAAGCATCATTAGAGTTGATTGTGCCACCTAAAGGATGGCTTGTGCTGATCGTCACTCCCGTTTATAAAGGTGGAGACGGAGACACATGCATCAGTTACAGGCCAAACAACTTGATGTCAGTCGTACTTAAAACTCTCGAGATAATACTATGAGATAGAATGATGAGTCATTTAGAGAGCAACAATCTAGTGGCTGCTAGCCAGCATGGGTTCTCGCACAGGCGTTCTAGTCTCTCTAGTGAGATAAGCACCTTGAATAAAGTAACTAGTTAAGTGGACCTAGGTGAGCGGAAGGAAGTCTGCAACATGGATTTCCAAAGGGAATTTGATTCGAGTAACCGCAGACTGCTCGAGGTAAATGTGGGATCGTTTCACCTTGCGTCGAAAATCGAGGAGATGGTATTCCGAGTGAGAATAGAAGGCTGGTTTCGGACCATGGGAGACTGCTTAGCGGCTTTCAGCAGGGGTCACTCCTGGGACCGCTGTTGTTCCTTGTGTGCGGTAGGGATCTGGAAGACGGGTTGGGAAACCCATGCTCTCGTTCGAGGACGAATTCAGGGTGTTAGGAGCACCGGATGATACTGTGGTTCATCACGATCTAGTCAAGATCTACTAGTGGTCAGTGAAGTGGGATTTTCCCCTCGATCTGAGAAAGTGCCAACATCACATCAAAGGGAGAGTAACACTCCCCATCCGATATACTGGTCCACCAGACAATCGGGAGGCATCAGTTCAGACCGCAGAAGCCCGGGATCTAGTGGCGATGGCAAGCGCTGAAACTAGTCCAAGTGGCCGGTCCAAGGAAGCAAAGCAAAAAAGTATGCAGAGCAGTGCACCAGCTGAGGGGGGGGGCGGTTGGCTCTAGGAAACCGGTGGTCTTTTTGCCATTGCACAAGGCTTTTGTGAGACCTGGTCTAGAAAACTGTGTTCAAACGTGGAGGCCATATTAAGTGAGGGACATAAAGGCTCTCGGGCAGCTACAACGGCGATTCGGGCGAAAGTTCACAGAATGGACATTTGTGCTAAGGACAGAGGTTGGGGCAGCCAGGGTTATTTTATTTGGAAAAAGAAAGAGAAGGACATGACCCCATCGTGGCTTCCAAGGTAATAAATGGTCCATAGTAGAGCGAGGTCACAGAGGGGCCATATTTGAGCTGAGAGGGAGTGGCTGCCTAAGAGGACATGCTCTGACAATCGAGGAAGTGATAATAATAATAATAATGGTATATTTCTCGACCATAGTCGAGACGCACGCGCAAGCGCATGATCATGGTGTACAACGTTACTCAAAACAATGAACTATACACGAATTTCAAGAAAGCTAGTCGAAATCGTCCGAAGCAATGCAATATAGCTAGAGTTAGTTTTATTCGGCCGAATTGATAATGGTTCGCGCGGCAATTACGGTTTGGTTTCAAAACCGGGTCGTTTGGTGGTGGCCCGTGGGAATGCGAAATATGTCGTGCAAATATAGCGCTAAGGATGCGTTACAAACCAAAATAATGCAAGCCGTGGATAACGGAGGCCTATTGGAGTTCCATGAACGGAATAAGCTATGAACATGAAGAAATGAAAGAAACGAATGGGAGTACACTCGTGAAATCTGATGAATATGAGGAGAACGGCTCTCTATGAAGACCACAAATGCCCGCAATGACGGATATTCCCGGTCTCAATAAAAGGAGTACGTCATGAAACGGAGAGATATGAACAAACTGTGTGGAAATGGACTAGGAAACGTTGGTGAATGTGGAGGAAAAAGCAATCAATGTAAAAGGTTAGTTTAGGTTCAGGATCGAAAACCCGTATCACTCAGAAAAATCGGAACGCAACTTGAAGGCCTTGAATCAGTGAAGAATCAATTTCAAGCCGGATAACGATCGAAAGATAAGTGAAATCTTGCAAGAGAAAACGGAGCGAAAAACCTCTGCGTAGGCTAGCGCCTTATTGTTCTGTTACGCTGACAAAAATATATTGACTTATTGATTCTCTGTGATATTCGGAGTCATTATTGGGAACCACGGATGGGGGGGATAAGTGGACTTGCGTTCGGATGGCGTATCGAAGCTTAATGAGTACAAAATTCCTTTGTTACGTATTCTGGCTTTGTCATTGGATTGTTTCACATGAGACCAAGGTGATGTGCAGCACCCCGTGGGTATGGTTCATCAGGCGGGGTAAGGGACATGTCAGTCAATCAGTAGAAGGTAGCTCGTGAACTGTTATTTGTGAAGACTCCAGCAGTGACATCAGTAGCGGAGGTGTTGCGTCAGAAGAGGCCTGTCAATCTACTGGTAAGCAGTTGGGAGTGTTTTAGGTCGTGTGGCTCGATTGCATTCCCGTTCGGTATAAAAGATTCCGTTTAGGTCTCTGTCGGTACGGGTCGAGGTGTGAACCTTGGTCACCGAAGGTGGAGCCCGAGAGAGTGGACGACGACAAACCTGAAATAAATGATGTTAGCAGTCTGGATGTGGTTCCGGCTGTGATTTATGATAATAAATGGCGACAGTTAATAATGAACTGGTTGGGTTTATATGAACGGTCGGTGGCACATTTCATATTTTGGTCTGGGTTTAAATTCGAGCGTTATAATAACGTAGTGTTGATAAGTACTACTTAAGGTTTCCAAGATAGCGTAAACCGGGTGGGCCGCTGCGTCTGTATTTCAAAGGATAAATGGTTTGCACGAAATTAGAATTTTTGGTGATGCGTTAGAGAAAATTGTTATCATGCACAGAAACGTGGACGTACGTTGGTCTGTGCTCCTACTCGGTAGTGCCGGCCTACTGAGATTCATTTTGAATGTGAGCAGGGAACTCTCATGACTTGGTGGTTGCTTGAATATCATATTTGTTATAAGAGTGAGGAGAGATAGTTAGTAGGGAATGGAAAAATATGAACGGTTCTCCGTGTTAATTTTTTGTTGGCGACTCAAGTGAGGCAGGTGTTCGTCATCTGTTGCCTCCATATGTTATCCATGTCAGTGGGCTTAAAGTCCAGGCTGCGGTAGTGATCGTAGTTGGCAGGAGGCTGTGGTTACTGTTAGGTAGGGTTGTAAACCTAAACGTGGCTTCGATGCTAGGACATCGAGAAGGCCGCCTTCTGAGAAAGATGACGGAAGATGAAGAGGTATGGATGGAAAAGATGACCGGTTTCCACTATGTTCTTTTTTCTATTTCTCCTTTTCCGGGCTTTACCGCGGCTGCCGTCTACATGCTATCCAGGTCAATGGGTTGAAAGTCAGGGCCATGGCAGCGATTGTATTTGACGTCAACATGCATGCTAGGTGCGCCTAGGGAGGGTATGGGGTGGTTGAAAACTTAGAGCGGGGGGTGGGTAAACGTATGTGTAGAGTCCAGTGCACTGCCACCCCAGTCAGTCTCGTGCGTGAAAACCAAAAGCTTGTCGAGCAAACAAGGGCGGTGTGGGGTTTCCCCGTTCGCCAGAACGGGTCTGAGCTAATGGGAGCCATACCCATAGATGAAGGTTGCCCAATTCCTTCTCAGCTCGATGTCAGTGGTATTTGGAGATCGAATCGATCCCACGAGAACTTTTTGTCTCCACTGTTCTTTTTTCAGTTTGGTTTTCTTTTTTTGTTTCCTAACAGAAGGGTGGTTAAGCCCATGTAGGTACTTTCCATAGCCCCTCCGTCCGATCGTAATTTTATGCGTAATTGCCTTTTTTTCGCAACTCTGGGGGTGGTCTGTTTTCCCCACGTTCGGACAACGCTATGGTATGGGTGCCGTTGATATCAGGGGTTTCGCTAGCATGGGCTGGGAAAATGCAGAGTGGGACTATGCAAACGCACGGAGTAGAACAACGAACGTTGTAAAGCGCAAGCTGGCATACGTGTATCAGTCTCATACAGCGCCAGACCATGCCTAAGACCATCAGAGACCATTCCGGACTAGCTGGTGTAGATGAGTCTAGCCCAGCTGATGGGAAATAGCGTGGTGTATAAGAGGGAATATGATAGTGGTTGGTGGATGGTAGATACAGATGTGAGAAGAGAGGACAGGCCACCAAGTAGGTACTAGCAGGTGGGCTTCTGGTATAAGAGATTCTGAAATGAGAGGATTAAGAAAAGCTAAATGAGGCCGGACATAAAACCCGGGCCGGTGGTGGCAGCCAAAATGAACGGGAAAGGAGTGAAAAATCAAGTAAGATTGTAGACGGCGGAACTCAGCGTCCTAGGATCCAAAGTCACATACCTATTTGCTGCAGAGACATCTAAGGCTAAGAACCTTAGACTGGTTGGCAATAGAACACGAACACTGTCTAAAATCAGGAGAACCGGCAAGCATTAAACTAGGTGTAGTTACAAAAGTCAGCAAACTGTGGCTACCGTAGTATAGATAGTATGCAATATAACGTAAAAGGAAACAGTTGCCCTTGTGTTTGTCATCGGGCGAGAAATGAAAGTCCTGGTGCAATAATCCTAGCAAGCAAACCGTTTTCGTAGGCCACCTCTTCGGTGACGGTCTGGCCGGTAAGAAGGATCACATTGGGAACAGTCAAGTAGTGATTCAGCGAGCCTCTGAACCGGGAAATTGAGAGACTCTCGCGGATGTTTAGCGGGAGTTTATTCCATAGCTTTGAGTATTTTATCAGGAAAAAGTTAGACTTTAAGGCCAATTTTGATCTAGGAATAGAGAGCTGCAATGACCGATGGCGTAGGGCCTAATTCGTGGAGGGAGTGAGATGAACGGGTTCAGTACACGAAAAGGCCGTACGGTGGTACAGCTCAAACAAGAAGCATAAATTGAGCTTCATGCTACGCAGCCATAGAGGGTCAATACTGAGGAGGATGCATCGATCCTTGTAACACAAACTGGAGGAAAATCCCACTAATTGTTTGGTGAACTGAAGTTGCACGGACTCCAGAGAAATGCGGTCGGATTTCGTCATGTTGTTGAAGATAATATGACAGTATTCAAGGAGAAGCCTGGCGTGAGCCCTGTAAGTGAGCAGTTTGCAATCATTTAGCGGAAAAGTTCTGGAGATGAGACCAGTGGTTCTTCTCGTCTTTGCAATCTGGAGTAGAACTTACTCAGAAAACCAAAAGCTACAAGAATATTGAAGACCAAGGTCTCGAACTAAAGGGCTGTACGAAATGGGTAGGTCGTGGATAAGCAGGGTTCCGGGGGCCACTTGACATCTGAATGTTGCGTAGCAGCTCTTTGAGGCCGAGAAGTCCATACTCCATGAATTGCGCCAATCCCCGAGTCGCTTAAGGTCACTAGAAATTACATCCAGCACAATGTTGAGGTTCTGACGAGGGAACTCATAGACAATCTTAACGTCATCAGCGAAAAGGAATGGGGTGCCATGGTGCAAGATGGGAAATATATCATTTATGTAGATGAGAAAAGGTAAAGAACCGAGTACACTGTCTTGTATAACTCCACTGGTGACTGGAGCAGGCTGTGAGAAACACCCGTTAATGGAAACCACTTGTGAGCGATTCGATAGGTATGATGTTAACCAAGTTGAAAGCAAACCGGAAAAGCCGTGAGCTTTGAGTTTGGTTGGTAATAAAGCGTGAGGGACGCGGTCACACCCCTTTGTCATATCCAGGTAAATAATGATGATAGATTAACTGTTGTCGACGGCCGCCGTTATGAGGTTAAAGAAGTTGTATTGGCAAGTGGTGCATGAACGTGACTTTAAAAACCATGCTGCCCACTATGGATGATGCCATGGGACAATAGGAAGTCGGACATCCGCTGTTTGATGAGGCGTTTCATCAACCTAGAAGCAATAGGAGTGTGGTTGATAGGGCAGTAATTTGAGGGGTCATGTATTGGTCCTTTCTTATGGATTGGGATGATGACCGCAGTCTTCCATTTTGAAGGAAATATGCCAAACTGGATGGAAAGATTGTAGACCTTCAATAGTAGGGCTGCGACATCAGTTCCTCCAAGACGTAGAAGTGTCGGTGGAACACCATCATGGCCAAGGTGTGAGGACTTCCGGACACGGGTAAGCTGGTTGGTCACCTCTCTCAGAGTAAATTCTAAATCAGACAGTAAGTGCTCGGCGACAGGGTCTATGCATGGGGGTAAAGTAAGGGGGTCCGTAGTCATGGATGCGGCAAAGTAACAATTAAGCGCCTCGGCTATTGCTACAGGTGAGGTAATGTGATCGTTATTTTCCAAAATGAGAGAGGGGATACCTGCCGGTTTGCACCGATTTCTGTTCTTCATTAGGCGTGTCAACTTTGAAAAAGTATCATGGCATTGCAAGGCCGATACTTCTTGTTTTTTGGGCATATCGTCAGAATTAATTCTGATTGCTAACGAGAGACGTTGGAGCTGCAAGAATGACGATAAGTCACTACTAGTGTGATACTTCTTCTTGAGCTTCACATATTTGTTTTGCATTGGGCTCAGGACCAAAGTACGGACTCGGTTTGATATGATACGAGTTGTAGTGATTTCGGACAGCAAGTATGATAGGTTAGAATATGGTAAATCAGCAGCCAGCTGGGGGTAGCCCTGCAGGAAGAAGTCGTCCCAGTCTAACGAACGAAGCGTACAGATAAGATTATCCCAGTTGACTGCTGAAGAGAAACGATTGGGTGGGTGGGATTTATCGGAAGCTTGCGGAACCACGAAGACGCAGGACACCATTCTGTGGTCACTTCCTGGAAAGAGGTCGAGCGTACTGGCTGAAACATCAGATAAACCAATCGTGAACAACAGATCAAGGATGTTGTTACATCTAGTTGGGACTGTTACATGTTGGATCCAGCGCCCTACGCGGATGCATGACATGAAATCTAATAAGTCTTTTGGGGCAGATATAGTTTTCCAACAGATGCTCGGTGCATTGAAGTCCCCTGCAATGAGTTTGGAGGAACAGGACGGCAATGGAAGGTAGTTGAATGCGTCAATAATCTTGGTAAGGTCCATAGCGTTGGAATCAGGTGGCCGATAGATGCAACCAGTATGAAGATAGGAGTTAGGTAATGGAATCGTTGTCCACAGAGAATACTGAACGGCGTCGAGAGTTGTGTGTGAGAGTGGAATGGCCTGCAGAGTGTTTTTAACATAGATTAGACAGCCTCCCCCACGACGAAGCCTATTCCTTCGGAACATCTGGTAGCCAACTAGAAAGACTCGATCTGACGGGACGGAATCCGTTAGCCAAGTTTCAGTTACAATGATAACATCAAAGTCGGAGGGCTGAGCGATGCTGTGGACGGCTTTGGTTTTGTTCAGTAATGAACGGGCATTTATGAGTATGACTGGAAGAGATGATGCAGGCCTCGATGGTGGTGGATATGGCGGGGGGTTCGGTGGTGGTGATGAAGGTGGTAATTCCAGTGAAGAATAGGGCAAGGATGGGGGGAGGACCTCAGTCGTTCCACGGATTTGATGGGTTGTAACCCGGTGGGGGACAGTGTAAGGAAAGAGGGATGGGGAGGTGCTGTTTAGGGGAGTATTTTGAATGCGGGGAATATTCTCGGAGGGGGCCGGCAGGAAAAAAGCGGTCACGGATGGATGGCAGTGCTAGGCTAAGAGACGTGGATGGGCCTTGTGGGAGTGGGAAGCTAGTTGAGGCACGGAGATGGTTCCCAGGGAGTAGAGGTATAGAGCAGTTGGTGTGGTGGATAGTAATGTAATGGGGCGGTGATTGGGGGGGATAATGTGGGTAAAAGTAGGGCGGAAATGATAAGGCGGTTAGCCGAGATGGAAAAGTAGGATTCACAGCCACACAAGAGGCTGGTAAAGTTTCGCTCGACTGAGCATTTTCCCTATGGTTTGCATGCGCATCATGTTCATGGGTTTTGTTCTTTTGGCGACGAAGTGTTAACTTTTGAGGGTCAGTCTGCACGGACGGGCTAATTAGCGGTGGTGGCTTGGGTGGTAACCAGATACATTCTGGTGGCAAATGGGTGAGTGCAGCGGGTGAGCTTAGGGGCCTGGTCGGGTTATCAAAAAGGCCAGAGGTAACGGGATGCATGGGTGTAGACGGAGGTGGGTTGATGGTGCAGTGATTTTTAGGTGCGGTTGCATAACCCGACATGGAGCTAGTAGAAGAAATGGGGTCGTCCAGACCTGTAGATAACAGGAGCTCGTGGGCGGATGAGTCGGAAGAACCTTCAACAGTTTTGTGAATGGTGGGGCGCTTGTTCCAGTCTATAGATTTGCTCGGGCTATTCTGAACATTGGGGCTTTTGCAAGGTGGCTCATTGGGTGAGGAAATTGGCGTACTGTCTAAATATACGATTGCATTGTGATCTGCAATAGATGTCAACATCGGGTGATGGCCAGTGATAGGTGCACCGGAGTTTCGGGGTGGATTGTTAGTTGCACTAACACCGGGGTTATTGTTCATGGCGTGACTCTTATGCACCTGTAGCGGTTGCCATCTTCGTTCATACTTTTACCACGTTTATTGTTTAACTGAACGCTGACTGCCAAGCGCGATTGCCATTTGACCGTTGCTCTTGCGCACACTCTCACGCAAGCTCCCAAATACACGCTAACCACTATCTCTCCCAATCGCCTTCTCGTTCTCACGGGTCGTGGAGAATACTGTTCTGGTTAAAATATTTGTGCAGTGCCGCACATTAGAGTAACGTGCAGGTGGTCCACGCAGTACGAAGGGCCGAAGCACGCGTTTACTAAGAAAACCGCGAAGTAAGGTCTAATCAACCTTACAATTGGTGAACCGACTTGATCCCCAGGTCACGTGATTTTCCTTGTTTTCTACCGTTCAAGGTCCCGTCTGCGTACGTTTTTGTGTTTTATTGTTTCCCTATCTCTTGATTATTTTGGTCGGTTTACCAAATAATTTTTTTTGTCCAAAATTATTTTTTTGTCTATTTCGTCGTGATTTTTGTTCTTTTCTCTCGAAGATTATGGTGCTCCATTGATCGTTGGTTTCTTTTCCCGTCTGTGTTCGATAAAGCAATCGCTATGTCTACTGAACGGAAACCCTGCTCAGACCCCACCGTTGGGGCGATCACGCTGCACATACCGGCATTCACACCTGCTGATCCAGAACTCTGGTTCACGCTGGTCGAGTTAGAATTCGAAAACTGCCGTATAACCAGTGACGCCGGCCGTTTCAGGTGGGTAGCAGGCCGCCTCCCGCCAGAGGCCACAGTGCAAGTAAGGGACGTAATAATCTCTTCCCGAAGCTGAGGCTTTAAAGGAGGCTGTCATTGCCCGCACGAGCCCAACGCAAAACCAACGTATACAACAACTTCAAAACGTTGAGCTTGGAATTAGGAAGCCCTCCGAACTACTGCGTGAGATGCAGCGCTTGAGAGGACCGACGGTAGGCGAGGACCCACTCTTGAGGGAACTTTGGCTGCAGCGTTTGCCGCTTAACATTCCAGTTTTACTAAGTGCCACGCGCAAATGCTCGCTGGAGGAAACCGCCGCGATAGCTGATGACATTATGTCACGATACAACCCCGCTGTGCTGGAGTAACCAGGCCCTCCGTCGCAACAGTGCCTGCCTTGCCAACATCTAACGAACTCGCGTCAGTTTTGTCTATAATTGACGCGAGCCTGCAACGCCTAGCAGTTAGAAGTGGGTCACAGGAGCGGCACCGCGCACGCTCACCTAGGCTCCATAGTCCGTCATTGCGACGACGTTTCGTCGGTTCCTCAAAAGAAGGGTATTGTAAATACCACAGTCGCTTCGGTGAGGGAGCCAAACGATGCGAACCAGGGTGTACGTTTCCCGGTGCTCAGCAGGGAACTTAAACCCCCGGCCCGTGGTGGCGACCCAAGAAACCGGGTATCACACCAATAGTCGTCTTTGGGACGTAAAGGACATCATTTCAAATAACCTATTCCTTGTAGATACCGGTGCCGAAGTGAGCATCCTCCCCCGAGCGAAAGACGACAATAGCACACCGCAGGCCCAAACACTACGCGCTGCCAATGGCACGGCCATCCCAACGTTTGGCCGGCGGTCGCTCACCTTAAACTTGGGTTTAAAGCGTAATTTTCGTTGGGTATTCATCATCGCCGACGTCCCGTACCCAATTCTAGGCATTGACTTCCTGCAGCACTTTGACTTGTTAGTTGATGCACGGCGCCGCAGAGTGGTGGATCGTCAGACCACTCTCGCTGTTGCGGGTCATAATTCGCGAGTGAATCACGTCACGCTTTTTTACGTTCAACCACCGGCACACCAACCTTATGGCAAACTCATCGCCGCCTACCCGGCCATGTTTCGGCAGGCCGGGCCTCTCCCAGCAGTGACGACCAGTGTCACTCACCATATCGATACCACGGGACCCCCAGTGTTCAGTAGGCCGCGTCGGTTAGCACCAGACAAGCTTCGTGTTGCACAGGCCGAATTCGAACATATGCTAGAACTGGGTATAATACGCCCTTCTAGTAGCCCTTGGGATTCCCCTTTCGTATGGTTCCTAAGTCTAGTGGCGACTGGCGACCCTGTGGTGATTACAGAGCGCTTAACAAAGTCACCGTCCCGGACCGATACCCGATTCCCCATATATAGTATCTTACTTCGTTTTTATCAGGTTGCTCCGTCTTCAGCCGTATCGACTTGGTTCGGGCGTACAACCAGATCCCGGTAGCAGAGGCCGATATCCCTAAAACTGCCGTCACTACACCTTTCGGGCTGTTCGAGTTTCTGCGAATGCCGTTTGGACTCAGCAATGCAGCCCAGACCTTTCAACGGTTCGTGCACGTAGCAACTCGTGGTTTGGAAAATGTCTACGTATACCTGGATGATATTTTGGTGGCGAGTTCTTCAGAACAAGAGCACGCTACACACTTACGAGCACTTTTCGAACGCCTTAGCCAGCACGGCGTTACGATCAATATCGCGAAATGCGAATTAGGCCGGTCTGATATCACTTTCATAGGACATTCCATTTCATCCTCGGGTAATCGCCCTCTGTCAGATAAAGTCTCCGCTATTCGCGACTACCCTGAACCCCAATCTTTTCGCCAGTTGCGTCAGTTTGCCGGCCTGGTGAATTTCTACCGCCGATTTATTCCTCATTGTGCGGAAATGATGCAACCCCTCACCGACCTGTTGCGCGGAGGTAAGCGGAAGTTCGTGTTTCCCGACACGGCACAAGCCGCATTCGCTTTGGTCAAAGATGCTGTCGCCAACACAGCACTCCTTACACACCCCGACCCTTTGGCTTCTATTTCGGTAGTGACGGATGCCTCGGACACAGCGGTTGGAGCAGTACTGCAACAGTTCGTAGATGACTCTTGGCAACCTTTAGCATTCTTCTCCAAGCGCTTACAACCCGCGGAATCAAGGTGCAGCACATTCGGTAGAATTATTAGCCATCTACTTGGGAATTCGTCATTTTCGACATGCACTCGAAGGCCGTTCGTTCACGGTGTTTACAGACCACAAGCCTTTGGTTTACGCACTGAAGTCAGCTTCTGATCGATACTCACCACGCGAGATTCACCACTTAGACTTTGTCTCACAGTTTACTGTGGACATACGACACGTCTCTGGGGTACTTAATCCTGTCCCAGACGCCCTATCGCGCGTATATCAACTAAGTCTGTCACAAACGCCTAACATCAACTTGGACGCAATGGCACAAGCTCAAACTATGGACCCTGACAT
Source organism: Fasciola hepatica (assembly GCA_948099385.1). NCBI lineage: Eukaryota > Metazoa > Platyhelminthes > Trematoda > Plagiorchiida > Fasciolidae > Fasciola > Fasciola hepatica. Next base: position 1,401,538 of record CANUEZ040000020.1, read on the forward strand.
CGAACAACTTCAGCACAACGGTTCTTTGATTTTAACCACAGTGCCTATCCCAGCTTCCTAGAATACCATCGTGTGCGATGTGTCGCAAGGTCACCCTAGGCCAGTAGTTCCTGCTGCCCACCGTTATCCTACGTTCCTGACACTCCATAATCTGGCTCATCCGGGTGTGACTGCCTCGGTGAAACTGATAACTGAGCGTTTTGTTTGGCACAATGTCAAACGAAATGTCCGTCAATGGGCTCGTGCTTGTCTGCAGTGTCAACGTGTTAAGACCCATAGGCACACTAAGGCAGCGTTAGCCAGGTTCCCAGAACCAGAAACACGTTTTCATCATGTGCACGTCGACATCGTAGGACCACTCCCACCTTCGCTTGGGTACGTTTACATACTCACATGCGTGGATCGTTTTACTCGCTGGCCGCAGGCCATTCTTATCCCTCGTCCCACCTCGGAAGAGTCCGCGAAAGCTTTTCTGACCGGTTGGGTTAGTCATTTCGGTTGCCCGGCAATAGTAACCACCGATCGCGGTCCACACTTTGACGGCGCTTTTGGCAGCCTACTCGCTACGCTCGGTTGCCAACACGTTAAGACGACAGCTTACCGCCCTCAGGCCAGTGGTATGGTTGAGCGTTTCCACCGGCAATTAAAAGCCGCCCTTCGAGCAAACGGTAACCCCCTTTGGAGTAAAACACTACCATTAGCACTCTTAAGCCTGCGTAGTACCGTTAAGGAGGAGTTACACACAACACCGGCCGTACTAGTATATGGCTGTACATTTCGTCTGCCTGGGGAGTTGGTATCCCCCTCACCAACCGTGACTTTCGACTACGGTGACTATGCTCAGCGCCTTACGCAGCACATGCGAGTGCTCAAGGCCAGTCCGCCGCGTGAACAACAGTCTACAAGTTATGTTCCAACTGCGTTAGGAACCGCTACTCATGTATTCCTTTGCGTCGATGGCGTTCGATCAACACTACAATCGCCATACACTGGCCCGTTTCGGGTGATAAAACGTAGGGCAAAACATTTGTCATAGATATCAACGGACGACACGACACCGTATCTATCGACCGTCTCAAGCCTGCCGTCATTGAGTGCAAGTCGCCAATTTACACCCACTCAAGTTTCTCAGTCACCTGCGTCGTGCGAGTTACCACTCGAACCACCCCCAATTACGCCCAGTGAGGACTCGGCAGCTAGTCCATCAGATTCTCCAACCGTACCCGCAGCGCGAATTAGCCGTCGCGGTCGCCAACTACGAAATCCCGTCCGCTTCGCCGATTTCGTGACGAATTTTACAACCGACCGTTAGCAATAAGTTGGGAAGTTCGCCATGGATTTACCAATCAACAGACCCGTGAAATTACAATCGGTAGTTATGATTTCATTTTCTTCTGGTCTCCTAGCGACTCCAACAACACCGAACATCGTTTGTGTGTTGTTATTACGGTCCAACATCCGCCGGCGCCTTCAGGCGCTATTTTGTTCCAGTTTACCTTGCCCTCTCTCAGACGGATCTACACAGTCACATTGGCTTCATCCGTAGCCTGGCTGACTCCCGTGCACGTTCAAGGAGCCACTCGCTCACTGGACAACGGGACGATTGGTCAGCTTGGTACTGGAGACGGCAACTGGACGCCCTTTTGGATGGACCTGACGAGGCGTTTTCCGGCTTGCATTCGTATGAGACCCGTGGGCGCCAAAACACAGTCGTACCGACGCACATCGGACCTCGAGAGTGCAGGCACCGGTAAACTCATCAGCAGTCGTTCGACGTCACCAACAATATAACGGACAAGCTATGAGGAGTTCCTGGACAACCAATGATTCCGGCTTACCATCACGATCGAAGCCCAACTCCGTCGGACTTCTAGGAGGAGGCCCCTGTAGCGGTTGCCATCTTCGTTCATACTTTTACCACGTTTATTGTTTAACTGAACGCTGACTGCCAAGCGCGATTGCCATTTGACCGTTGCTCTTGCGCACACTCTCACGCAAGCTCCCAAATACACGCTAACCACTATCTCTCCCAATCGCCTTCTCGTTCTCACGGGTCGTGGAGAATACTGTTCTGGTTAACATATTTGTGCAGTGCCGCACATTAGAGTAACGTGCAGGTGGTCCACGCAGTACGAAGGACCGAAGCACGCGTTTACTAACGAAACCGCGAAGTAAGGTCTAATCAACCTTACACACCTCTCTTTGGAGTGGGGTCTTGTCCGGAAATATGTTGGCGCACTTGAAGCCGGTTTTGGCTACGACCAACGATTTCCGGCTGATAAAGATTTTGGCGACAACTTTATTTGTAAACTAGAACAGCAGTGGACAGGTGGTGCGCACGGAAGTTTTGCGGAGTCTAAAACAGTGGCACGGTTGTGAGCCAAGGTTGCAAGCACTCAATATCATATTTTTAGCAGCTGAGAGAGGTATTCGGTCTGGAACGTTAAACACGATCGCGTTGTTTGCCTTTTTCATTTCCGAGGCAATTGTGTCCACAAACTTCGTGGCCAGTAGCAGATTGGTTGGGGTATGGTGTGCGGCTGGATCAAGCAAGAATGCTATAGGCATCAGTTGACCGATAATCAGATCAGCGGAGTCAGTTCGAGAGGAAAGACTGCTCAGAGTTTTGCTCATTTCCGTAGTTTGTCTACTGGCATTTCCAAGTATATCTGCCAGAGAGACTGAGCAGTTATCCGGTGAGTTTTGGAATTTAGTGGTCTTGCGACGGCGAGTGCTGACAGTGATTTTGGGTCGGCTGGGAGGAGATGTGGGCATATCTATGGTGGTAAGGATGTGGATGGCCAGTCGGACAAGATGTGGCAATGTGTGGGGGTAAGAGAGCTACAAGGAAGCAGGGGGTTAAGTGCAGATTATTGCCAATATATGTAAGCCCTAGGGGAGAGTGCTCACCACAGGAGGTCAATATCGGCGGAACTAATTTTGTATCAGTTGTTCAACTAAAAACTGCAAGCAGTTTCTGCGGATGGTGCTGTTTGAAGGCTTCCGGATGTATTACGCAAGTCAAGACGGCTTTAGTCACTTTACGAAGGCGATTCCCTGAGTGGTATCTTGGAGTCCGCTAGTGGTGTTTGGCTGAGATTGAGATTTACCTTAGCTCCCAATCTACGATCACTTTTGCATGTATAATCTACCACCGGGTGGTCCCAGAGAATAGTGTTCAGAAAAAATTGCTTGATTTTTTCTGGGTCAGACAACAGGCCGTAGAGCTATAGTTTTAGGTATTATCCTAGATAGCTTAATAAAAACTACACCGAGAAAGTTACGCGGTGTAACGCAGGGGTAGCTCCGGGGGCCGCTGTTGTTCCTGGTGTGCGGTAGGGATCTGGAAGACGGGTTGGGAAACCCATGCTCTCGTTCGAGGACGAATTCAGGGTGTTAGGAGCACCGGATGATACTGTGGTTCATCACGATCTAGTCAAGATCTACTAGTGGTCAGTGAAGTGGGATTTTCCCCTCGATCTGAGAAAGTGCCAACATCACATCAAAGGGAGAGTAACACTCCCCATCCGATATACTGGTCCACCAGACAATCGGGAGGCATCAGTTCAGACCGCAGAAGCCCGGGATCTAGTGGCGATGGCAAGCGCTGAAACTAGTCCAAGTGGCCGGTCCAAGGAAGCAAAGCAAAAAAGTATGCAGAGCAGTGCACCAGCTGAGGGGGGGGGGCGGTTGGCTCTAGGAAACCGGTGGTCTTTTTGCCATTGCACAAGGCTTTTGTGAGACCTGGTCTAGAAAACTGTGTTCAAACGTGGAGGCCATATTAAGTGAGGGACATAAAGGCTCTCGGGCAGCTACAACGGCGATTCGGGCGAAAGTTCACAGAATGGACATTTGTGCTAAGGACAGAGGTTGGGGCAGCCAGGGTTATTTTATTTGGAAAAAGAAAGAGAAGGACATGACCCCATCGTGGCTTCCAAGGTAATAAATGGTCCATAGTAGAGCGAGGTCACAGAGGGGCCATATTTGAGCTGCGAGGGAGTGGCTGCCTAAGAGGACATACTCTGACAATCGAGGAAATGAAAACTCTGTCTAGAATCAGAAGTTAATCTCCCTCATTTAGAGTCCCCAATGACTGAAATGACCCACAAGGGGCTGTGTCAAGCGCTAGCAGGATGGCTGAGTTCAAAAGGAGATTGGATAAGCTGCGGATGGCGGCATTTGTAGAAATGTTACCAGGAGTCTGCTACCGTTTTTGTGGACAACCGACTAGTTCCTTTCAGTTCAACCCTCGTGGAACCCCTAACTAGTACCTGCCACCCCTTACGATACCATCATTACCGCCTGGGATATTTACCGTGAGCTGTGTGTGATTAACGGCTGCGATCGGAAAAGTTGTTGAAGAAGAAAGGGTTTGGAGGCCTAAACTGAACCTCTTCTGACTTCAGCCAAGTATAGAGGGGACGTCCCTCCAAATTTTCGAAGAAACGGGATATCCAAGGGGCTCACCAGCGCAAGAATCCGGACATTCAGGCGTCCCGCCGCCAAGTCCTAGAACCGAGTTGAAATTGAATTGAATTCACAACGGTGATTTGCTCTTTTCTGTCCCTGAGTTAGGCTCCATGGAACATAGTATTGGGCTACAAGGAGCCCCATCAAGGCTGGACATACCAGCAAAGTTCTCCACCAACAGAGTTTTACCTATGTGGAATAGACTTTCAGGGGATGCTGCTAGATGTAGCAAAGCACCAACTTTCAAGAACGCCTTAGATTCAAAACGGAGCAAAGCGTTCCCAGAGCTGGCTACGTGGAAGATAAGGGCGAGGCAATGAGCCCCTGGTATTGTTGTGGATAAATTTGTCTATGAAGACAATGCTGCCTGGCAAATTCTGCCTTTCAGAACAGCCAATTAACATGCAGAATTGGGATCCAAGGAAGCTCTCCCACAACAAAACGATTTGGATGCACGATTGGTCTTGGCCACTTTCGTTCTATGCGAACTGAATTAACTGAACGGAGTTGAACTAACGTCGGAATTTGGTTACATAAGCAACTTCCCTGACATTTATAGGTCTTGAACACACACAACCTAGTTTATTTGACTTTTTTCTAACGAAAATTATTTTGTGACAAAATGCACCTTCCAGCTGATATTTACACTTCATTTATGGTAGATGTAGTGGCAATCACTGTTCTCAGGCAGAACCCTAATTCTGTTATAACCAGAATCACTGTATTATTCACATTCTGTCTCTCTCCATTTGCCTTCCAGGGCTGAACTTCGTGGGACCTGAGCTGCGAGAACCACCCACCCAGAATGAACTCCAAGAACCCCTTTTCTCTACTTAATTCGCGACCTGTCCGTTGGACTCACTGCGTTCAGGAGTTTAAGGGACTTCTGCCTGATATACGCTTCGCGCTGATGTCCATGTCCTTCCTGTGTGTCAGCAGCCAGAGAAAGGTGTGTTCGACGTCGGCCAAATGTTTGTTTATCAAATACTAATACCGAGTCCATCTCGGATCCGTTTGAGGCAGACTGCTATCTCGGTTCAGTCTATTTCAGTTTCCACAGGACAGGTAATGGCCACGGCCAATCGAACGTCCAGAGTTCCTTCGATGGAATGCACACCAGTTATGCACCCACCACTGCCGAGTGTATTTCGTCGAGTCCCCGCTAAAAATGAGAGGGAAACGGAGAACCTCTTCGCACATCAACTGCGAGAGACGTTATGCATCGTGAGCGTTCACTGAGACGGTATGCAATGAGCGAAAAAGTCGATTAAATCATGCTGCAGAAGGACCACAGTGCTGCACGTCATCCATCTAGTTGATATACTCAAGGCTCACTACAAGGGAAGATCTCGTACCACTTGCCATCTAGGGCACCTTTGAAGGATTGGACTGTCTGCAGATCTACCATTTCACCAGACAGACCGTTCCAACTGTTCACAACCCTGTTCAAAGAAGTTCTATTTAGCCATCAACCTAGATCGGGCTTTTATCAACTTCTTTTCATGTCCCCTTGTTCTGGGGTCTACGGCCACTTGGAATAGACTATCTGGTCTAAGACCAGAAAAGCCCTTCATTACCTTGAACGTTTCTATGAGATCCCCTCGACGTCTCCTCCTTTCCAGCGAGAAAAGATTCAGGTCACAGAGTCTCTGCTCGTAAGTCTTAACCCTCTGCGCTTCAACCATTCGCGTGGCGAAACGTTCGACTTTCTCTAGGCAGGCGGCGTCCTTTTTCTAGAAGATTGACCAAGCCTGCACGCTACCTTCTTAGTGAGGTCGTACTATAGCCATGTAAATAGGTACGAATACCTCCGGCTTCCGGCAAGACAAAGCTGATCGCAGTCTAAAGAGCTCCCCACGAGCCTTATGCGCGGCAGCGTTGCACTGTACCGACCATTTGAAGTCACTGTTCATCATGACCCCAAGGTCTTCAACCCTACTGGCTGCCTCTATGGTGAACAGCCGTTGATCGTGAGCAACAGTTAGGCTCTCTGTTGCCCTTGACAACAAATGGCTTTTGAGTGTCTAGAGGTAAGTCCCATATGTATGCCCAGCTGAGGACGGTACCTATTTCCCTGCCCAAGTCCGCCCTACCCTCCGATCCAACAATATTCGCATCATCCGCAAAAAATAAAGCTGGGCGATTGAAGAGTGGATGCTAGGTCATTAATAAATAACAAGAACAGGACCGGGCCTAGGACGGATCCCTGAGGTACACCACTGGTGACGTTCACCAAACTGGAGCACCTGTCCCCCACTTTGACGTTAAACGTCCTGTGGGAGAGGAAGTCCTCCAGCCGCCTATATACTGGCCCACCTTTACCGAAAGTCTCCATCTTGCATAGCAAAAGGCGATGATTAACGGAGTCGAACACCTTGCTAAAGTCGAGGTAGCATACCTCAACTTGCTTACCTTCGTCCAGTCCTCGAGTTACTTCATCTAAGAGGCACAGGAGATTGGTCAGACCAGATCTCTTCTTCAGGAATCCATGCTGCGCCGGGCTTAACATGGAGTGCTGCAGTAAGTGCTGGCAGATATGGGCACGGATGATCTCCTCCAGGGCTTTACATACGATGCTAGTTAGGCTTACCGGCCTGTAATTCTGCACACCCCACTTAGGCCCACTCTTATGTATTGCCACGACCGCCGCTACTTTCCAGTCCTGAGGCAGCTTACCCTGGTCCAACGTGGATCTGTACAGCTTGCATACCGATGGAGCTATGATATCCGCCAACGGCTTGATGATAGCTAGATGAATGCCATCTGGGCCCGCTGACTTGTGGCTGTTTAACTCCTGTAGGTTTTTAAGCACGCTTTCCTCTGAGAGGTCTAGCTCGTTTAACTGAGGAGAAGGATGAACCAGAGCCAGATCTACTCGTACCCCACTATCTATCCTATGTACACTACCAAAGTATTCCCCCAGGGCTTCTGCTTTGCTCTGGTCATCAGTGACAATACCATAGTCTCCAGTCGATAGCGGACCTACGGCATTTCTTGTTGAGCCTTTAGACTGTACATAGCTTTAGAATGTTTTCGGCTGTTGTCTTACAGACTGGGCCAATTTGAGCTCAAATTCCCGCTTGGAAGTTCTCAAAAGGCTTACAGTCTCGTTTCTCAGCTTTGTATAGCGGTTCCAGGCTAGCTGACTGCCGGAAGCTTTGTACTGGTCCCAGCTGTGGTTTATACGTTTGATGGCCTTAGCTTCTATAGCCCTCCACCACATGGGTTTGCCCTCCCCACTCCTTCGTTTTAAGGGTGCGAACTCTTCCTGTAGGACAATCAGGGATCTTTTTATGGTCCGCCAGCGCTCCTCGACAGTAGCCTCCTCTGTCGTGTCCCAGGTCAAACCCATCGCCCTATAACAAAGCCTATCTATGTCCATACTACCGAAATGTCTGACCAGCCTTGAAGGCACCTCGGGTCGTGAGTGCACATCTCGGTCTGAGACTCAAGGTAGTTTGTACCTGTCCTAACGGGGATGGGTACTCCACCACCAAGGTGATCCTGTTCTCGATCCTGCCTATAGACTGCAAAACCGTTACTTATTAGGCCTGGCACTTGGTCTTCTTCAGAAAGCCACGTTTCCGTGACGGCAACTATTGGAGCTTTGTGCTCCCCAGCGGTTTCGGCAACTTCCGCCCATTTGTTTCTTATACTACACGCGTTAATATATAACATCACCGCGTTTGCTCCGTCGCTTAGGTGTCTCTTGTTATTCACTCCTGTCTGTTTCTCAGGCGCAACGCTTGAGATGATGACAAGTTTTTGCCTCGGTTTTCTCCACTGGTGTGCATGACGCCGGCTGACGGTCCAGAACTTTCGACGACTCCCAATCCATCTCTATAGGAGTTGCCACAACATCCAGGCTGGCAGGGGTGGCGCTGCCATCCACCTTCGGGCAGTACTGTCAATTCTCGTCTTCCAGCGGGTCTTCAATTGCGACCGCGCACGTGGCTTCTCTACTATTGTCGGGGTCGGGGCCTGAGAGCCCAGCATGGCTTCCCACTGAACTCGTTGTTTTCTCACCAGCGCCCTGGCTGGTAGGGCAATGTTACCTCCCGGGGCTAGATCGCCAGGCCTTACTCTATGCTCGTCCGGCACAATCTGCTATCTGCCCTTGGTAATGTGAGCCACTATTGCTGCCCTCGCCAGCAGTTTACCTCGGGTGGCCTCATCAGCGAAATCTACTAGGATTGGTTTCGCCCGAATTTCGCCTTTGTTCCTCAGTGGTGACTTCCATGTCCCCACTCTGTGCACCCTTCTTAGAGTAGTAGGATATGGAACACCTGCGATTGGCAGTATGTCGCAGACCCTCCTCTTATCTATGTTCCTCCTGGCTTTCGATTCCCTTATAAAGGGTTCTCCCTGATTTAGGATCAGAAGTCTGTGGCTTGAGACCCTTTCCATCGACAAGATGTGCTTCTGCAGATCCTTCATTTTGTTTTCCAATACCAGAAGAGCAGGGGCGTCCACCCTAGCCAACCCATCCCCCGCAATATTACAGTCACTCTTCTTTTTGGCCTGCCTTGCCCTTCTCGGCTTCTGTTCAGTCCACTGGCCCTCGTCAGTCTGCTTCAAAGGAGTTGAGGCAACGACCGCTTGGCAAGCTCTCGGAACTGGTCCATTCGCATTGATGACTGTCCTCTCGGGTGTGGCTACCACTTCCGCAAACGACTTACTGCAAGCTGATTTCCGTGGCTTGAGGCTTACGATTGAGGTACTACTTGGTGGGCTTTGGTCCTGCCCTTGGGCCTGCAGTTTAAAGGCCAGACTGGCCGCCTCCTTGAAAGGGGCACAGACCCATTAAGCCCGTTGGTTCTGTCTATAGAGGATATAGGTGTTCTTTGCCATTCTTGAACACCGTGGGTGAGCCTAACTCTTGCATACCTCGAGCTCTATGCCATTTACCACACATTTCCCGCACTCAGGCGCGAGACACGGGTCAGAAACGCGTGTCACACCAAAACCACAAAACGAGGGCGAGAAAAGCTCAGGTGCTTTTTAATCAAACACGAAATAAACATGCTCACACTTGCAGGTAAAGCCCGCTAATACAAAAGAACAAAAAGAAAGACTCCAAGTGAGAAAAGATAGCTTTATAAAACACCGAACACTACTCGGCAATACTACGAGCAGTATTAAAATATTCTCCGGACAAAAAGCACCTTAAATACTACTCTGATAGGCTCAGTATTACGAATTAAACTAGGTTGATTCACAAAGCTATTCAAAAACTCGATTTAGGGACAAGAGCATTATGAATTCAAACTGCGCGGCACTCGCAGTTCGGCTTTTCCATTCACCCAAACCCTCGGGTTTCCTACCGGTCCTGTACAAACTGACCCGAACTGTCTCAGAGGATGCTCACAATGCATAATGTCTCTCGCAGTTGATGTGCGAAGAGGTTCTCCGTTCCCCTCTAATTTTTAGCGGGGACTCGACGAAATACACTCGGCAATGGTGGGTGCATAACTGGTGTGCATTCCATCGAAGGAATTCTGGACGCTCGATTGGCCGTGGCCATTACCTGTCCTGTGCAAACTGAACTGAACTGAGCTGAGCTGAGCTGAGGAATGCCTAGAAGTCACCGAGTTGTTTCCCATTGCCTATCGTCGTCTTCGAGGCGACCCCATCTATGCCAGGTGAATAATCCGTGGTGAGTTGGGCCGGGAACTGCAGTCGGAATTCCCGCTCAGGAATAACGATCGTACCAGAGGACACACCCTGAGGCTTCCTAAGGTGCATTCCAGCGGCTTACCGGCCATCTATCTATTGTCATATAGAGTGACCAATCTCTGAAATGCTCTACCGACCGAAGTGTTGGAAGAGGAAACTGAGACACTATTCAAGGGGAAATTGGATCAGACCCTGAAGGTTTTCTGGCGGAGCTCCTACATCCAGCCGAGTCGATAAAGTGCGATGTGATGAGCTCATACGGGGTGACTTCCCACTGACCTTTACCTGAAGACTGAAGACTGAACAGCGCTCAAGGAATAGTTAGGATTACACTTGACAGCCCAGCATTTGTCAAACCGGGTAAGGCCATAGTCTCACTGAGAACGGGCACACCTGATCTTGATAGGCCGAATCTACATATAGCGAAATTGGAGATGAGCCCTCCTAGAAAGTCAACATCTAAAGCCCAAGGAGTAATTCAGGTCCCAAAGGTGGTTCCAGGCGCCGGTAAGCAAAAAGCCAAAGTTCAGGAAGCTCAAAAGACCAAAAAGAAGGGGACTCACAGGGCATTCAGTCCGGTTGGTGCTGAGAATGTGCAGCCAGACAGCCCGATTCTGAAGGAGACTCCAAAAGAATTCCCTCTGTTGCAAACAGCGAAGTTGGAGGTATCAGAGAGAAAAGCCGAGGAAACCAGTAAGGCCGAGGTGGTCGCAAGACCATCCCGGGCCATCGGTATGGCGACTCAGAAAGGGGGAACGTCTTTTGAGCATGCTGAGCCCGACACCGGGTCGACGGGTGGAAAAGAAAAAGCCACAAAGCTCAGAGTGTTACTTGATATACAAGATGCTGCACCGCCGACACCTTGAGGGGCAAAAAACGAGGCACTACCTCGGAGATGGTGCCCTAGGGTACCGTAGCCGGAAAATTAGCAATGAAGTCAGTAGCGAGGACCAGGGAACTGTCAGTATGTTACACCAACATCTGCTGTCTCCCGGGAAAATGGTGGGTTGAGGACTAGGATCGCAGAGTCTGATGTCGTTGCATTGACGGCAACTAGGGTAAAACCAGATACTAACAAGCGCTTTCAGGGATACTCTGCCCACAGACAGGAAAGAACAGATGGAAGGCAGGGGGACGGAGAAGCACTTCTAATACGAACCGACATAGGCCATTGGGAGGCTCCGTTCAACTTGGTCTCCAGTATTGTACAGGCCAGGTCGTGCTCTATCAGGATCGAGGCGCAAACAGTATGCATCATCTGTATCTACAGGGCACTGCTAACGACGGATGAGGAAGAAGTTGAGCTCTTTCAAATGCTGGATGCGGTGCTGGCACAGACAAAGGAGTTCTTCTTATTAAGGGATCTCAGCCCACTCGAAATTAACTGGGAAAGCGGGATCGCACCAAGGGGATCAACGGGCGACAATTTTCTGCAGTGGGTCCAGTTACACGCGCTTACGCAGCATGTGACGCAGGCCAGTAGACACAGAGGTGGACAGCACCCGTCTCTCCTTGATTTAATCATAACGCGGCACCATCAGGACGTTAGGGAAATTAAGTGGGAAGAGCCTCTCTGAAAAAGCGATCATGTAGTCCTAAGGGTCACACTAGGACTAAGCAAAGCGCCGAAGGAAATCGTGTTACGTCGGAGCTAAGAGAAAATCAATATAGGTGAACTAAAGACGGCGGCGGAGGAAGTTCAGCTGACACCGGGACCTAGAGGAACCTTGGGAGGCCATCAAGATGGAGCTATCCGAACTTACAGAGGAGTCTGCACCCGTGGGGGTGGCTAGCGATAGACATCAACTCCCATGGTGGAAGTCAAAAGTCCGCTAGGCTATAGTTATTCGTAGGCAACGATGGGCGGCTTACAAGCTGTACAAAACTCAGGGGGCATGGAACAGCAATAAGATGGCTAGGAACAGAGCTCAAGTGATTCAAAGAGTGGAGAAATATGCCTTCGAGTGTCGGTTAGCTGCGTAGGTCCGCACAAACCCAAAACGACCCTACGTCTAGGTCCAATCTCACAAAGGTATGAGAGAAAGTGTAGCAACTTTGCAAGGAGCACAGGGACGACTAGCTCTAAACGACGAGGACAAGGCTGACATGCTCTTGGCATTCTTCAAGAACGTATATCGACCAGGAAATAGTTTGGAGAAAAGAATGGAGGGCTCACAGGCGCCTTCAATACCCGAACTTACTATAGGAGAAGAAGTGTACGCGAAGTTGCACACGATGAGTAGAAATAAAGCGGCAGGTCCAGACGAGATTCATCCAGCAATCCTTCAGCCTCTGGTTGAGGTCCTGAAGGCTCCGGCGACGAAGCTGTATGAAACGTCACTTAGAGAAGGAATTGTACCGGAAGATTGGAGGAGAGCAACAGTGGTAGGCATTTACAAGAGTGGACCCCGGCAAAAGGCCGAAAATCACCGGCCGGTTAGCTTGAATTCAGCACTGTGTAAGTGCCTGGAGTGAATAGTCAGGAAACAGATCTCTAGGCATTTGGTTCAACACAACCTCATATCAAATGCTCAGCATGGGTTTGTGGCAGGACGATCCTGTCTGACGAATCTCCTGCTGTTCCTCGATGAGGTAACCAAGTGTCTGGACGAAGGGCAGTCGATTGCGGTCTGTTACTTGGACTTCAGCAAGGCGTTTAATTCTGTGAACCACAGATTTCTGGACGTCAAACTGCAGTCTATTGGAATTCTTGGAAAGGCAAGACAATGGATAAGTAGTTTCTTAGCAGGGCGAACCTTTAGTGTTAAGGTGGGGAGTCATGTTTCAAAACCGGAAGGTGTAATAAGTGGGGTGCCACAGGGCTCGATTCTCGGCCCTCTGCTCTTCCTCATCTTCATCAACGACCTAGCACGTGGGCTTATAAACCCCACCTTTGTGTTTGCCGATGACGTCAAGATAGCTGGAGTAGATATAGAACTTGACGTGTTAGCAGTACAAAACTGGGCACGCAAATGGGACCTTCCACTAAACCTCACCAAGTGTCAATGCTTGACCGCAAATACAGGGGCTAGTGAGAATGGTGTGGGTTCGTTGCAAGTGGTCTCGCAGGTCAAAGACTTGGGCGTTATAATGGACAACAGCTTTAAGCCGTCGAAGCAGTGCACCTCAGCAGCCAATATGGCCAGGAGAGAACTCTTTCGAGTTAGATCCATTATGTCGTGCAGAGATCCGGAGATTTTCGTTCCGATATATCAGGCCATAGTTAGGCCGCATATGGGGTACTGCGCGCAGGCCTGGGCACCGTACTACCAGAAAGATATCGACTGTCTGGAGAAAGTGCAAGGGCTAGCCACTAGAATGGTGGCTGTGCAAAGGGGGTTTAACTACACAGAGCGTCTCCGTGCCCTAGACCTATTCTCGATGGAAAGACGGCGCATTCGCGGGGATTTGATAGAAACCTTCAAGGTAATGAAAAGACTGTCAGGAATAAGTCGAGAAGACCTTTTCTCTCTGATCACCGGGAGAGGTACAAGGAGGCATAGCCTTAGGTTACAGAGGAAGCATTCGGGGCTGTAAGGTTGATTAGACCTTACTTCGCGGTTTCCTTAGTAAACGCGTGCTTCGGTCCTTCGTACTGCGTGGACCACCTGCACGTTACTCTAATGTGCGGCACTGCACAAATATGTTAACCAGAACAGTATTCTCCACGACCCGTGAGAACGAGAAGGCGATTGGGAGAGATAGTGGTTAGCGTGTATTTGGGAGCTTGCGTGAGAGTGTGCGCAAGAGCAACGGTCAAATGGCAACCGCGCTTGGCAGTCAGCGTTCAGTTAAACAATAAACGTGGTAAAAGTATGAACGAAGATGGCAACCGCTACAGGGGCCTCCTCCTAGAAGTCCGACGGAGTTGGGCTTCGATCGTGATGGTAAGCCGGAATCATTGGTTGTCCAGGAACTCCTCATAGCTTGTCCGTTATATTGTTGGTGACGTCGAACGACTGCTGATGAGTTTACCGGTGCCTGCACTCTCGAGGTCCGATGTGCGTCGGTACGACTGTGTTTTGGCGCCCACGGGTCTCATACGAATGCAAGCCGGAAAACGCCTCGTCAGGTCCATCCAAAAGGGCGTCCAGTTGCCGTCTCCAGTACCAAGCTGACCAATCGTCCCGTTGTCCAGTGAGCGAGTGGCTCCTTGAACGTGCACGGGAGTCAGCCAGGCTACGGATGAAGCCAATGTGACTGTGTAGATCCGTCTGAGAGAGGGCAAGGTAAACTGGAACAAAATAGCGCCTGAAGGCGCCGGCGGATGTTGGACCGTAATAACAACACACAAACGATGTTCGGTGTTGTTGGAGTCGCTAGGAGACCAGAAGAAAATGAAATCATAACTACCGATTGTAATTTCACGGGTCTGTTGATTGGTAAATCCATGGCGAACTTCCCAACTTATTGCTAACGGTCGGTTGTAAAATTCGTCACGAAATCGGCGAAGCGGACGGGATTTCGTAGTTGGCGACCGCGACGGCTAATTCGCGCTGCGGGTACGGTTGGAGAATCTGATGGACTAGCTGCCGAGTCCTCACTGGGCGTAATTGGGGGTGGTTCGAGTGGTAACTCGCACGACGCAGGTGACTGAGAAACTTGAGTGGGTGTAAATTGGCGACTTGCACTCAATGACGGCAGGCTTGAGACGGTCGATAGATACGGTGTCGTGTCGTCCGTTGATATCTATGACAAATGTTTTGCCCTACGTTTTATCACCCGAAACGGGCCAGTGTATGGCGATTGTAGTGTTGATCGAACGCCATCGACGCAAAGGAATACATGAGTAGCGGTTCCTAACGCAGTTGGAACATAACTTGTAGACTGTTGTTCACGCGGCGGACTGGCCTTGAGCACTCGCATGTGCTGCGTAAGGCGCTGAGCATAGTCACCGTAGTCGAAAGTCACGGTTGGTGAGGGGGATACCAACTCCCCAGGCAGACGAAATGTACAGCCATATACTAGTACGGCCGGTGTTGTGTGTAACTCCTCCTTAACGGTACTACGCAGGCTTAAGAGTGCTAATGGTAGTGTTTTACTCCAAAGGGGGTTACCGTTTGCTCGAAGGGCGGCTTTTAATTGCCGGTGGAAACGCTCAACCATACCACTGGCCTGAGGGCGGTAAGCTGTCGTCTTAACGTGTTGGCAACCGAGCGTAGCGAGTAGGCTGCCAAAAGCGCCGTCAAAGTGTGGACCGCGATCGGTGGTTACTATTGCCGGGCAACCGAAATGACTAACCCAACCGGTCAGAAAAGCTTTCGCGGACTCTTCCGAGGTGGGACGAGGGATAAGAATGGCCTGCGGCCAGCGAGTAAAACGATCCACGCATGTGAGTATGTAAACGTACCCAAGCGAAGGTGGGAGTGGTCCTACGATGTCGACGTGCACATGATGAAAACGTGTTTCTGGTTCTGGGAACCTGGCTAACGCTGCCTTAGTGTGCCTATGGGTCTTAACACGTTGACACTGCAGACAAGCACGAGCCCATTGACGGACATTTCGTTTGACATTGTGCCAAACAAAACGCTCAGTTATCAGTTTCACCGAGGCAGTCACACCCGGATGAGCCAGATTATGGAGTGTCAGGAACGTAGGATAACGGTGGGCAGCAGGAACTACTGGCCTAGGGTGACCTTGCGACACATCGCACACGATGGTATTCTAGGAAGCTGGGATAGGCACTGTGGTTAAAATCAAAGAACCGTTGTGCTGAAGTTGTTCGATGTCAGGGTCCATAGTTTGAGCTTGTGCCATTGCGTCCAAGTTGATGTTAGGCGTTTGTGACAGACTTAGTTGATATACGCGCGATAGGGCGTCTGAGACAGGATTAAGTACCCCAGAGACGTGTCGTATGTCCACAGTAAACTGTGAGACAAAGTCTAAGTGGCGAATCTCGCGTGGTGAGTATCGATCAGAAGCTGACTTCAGTGCGTAAACCAAAGGCTTGTGGTCTGTAAACACCGTGAACGAACGGCCTTCGAGTGCATGTCGAAAATGACGAATTCCCAAGTAGATGGCTAATAATTCTACCGAATGTGCTGCACCTTGATTCCGCGGGTTGTAAGCGCTTGGAGAAGAATGCTAAAGGTTGCCAAGAGTCATCTACGAACTGTTGCAGTACTGCTCCAACCGCTGTGTCCGAGGCATCCGTCACTACCGAAATAGAAGCCAAAGGGTCGGGGTGTGTAAGGAGTGCTGTGTTGGCGACAGCATCTTTGACCAAAGCGAATGCGGCTTGTGCCGTGTCGGGAAACACGAACTTCCGCTTACCTCCGCGCAACAGGTCGGTGAGGGGTTGCATCATTTCCGCACAATGAGGAATAAATCGGCGGTAGAAATTCACCAGGCCGGCAAACTGACGCAACTGGCGAAAAGATTGGGGTTCAGGGTAGTCGCGAATAGCGGAGACTTTATCTGACAGAGGGCGATTACCCGAGGATGAAATGGAATGTCCTATGAAAGTGATATCAGACCGGCCTAATTCGCATTTCGCGATATTGATCGTAACGCCGTGCTGGCTAAGGCGTTCGAAAAGTGCTCGTAAGTGTGTAGCGTGCTCTTGTTCTGAAGAACTCGCCACCAAAATATCATCCAGGTATACGTAGACATTTTCCAAACCACGAGTTGCTACGTGCACGAACCGTTGAAAGGTCTGGGCTGCATTGCTGAGTCCAAACGGCATTCGCAGAAACTCGAACAGCCCGAAAGGTGTAGTGACGGCAGTTTTAGGGATATCGGCCTCTGCTACCGGGATCTGGTTGTACGCCCGAACCAAGTCGATACGGCTGAAGACGGAGCAACCTGATAAAAACGAAGTAAGATACTATATATGGGGAATCGGGTATCGGTCCGGGACGGTGACTTTGTTAAGCGCTCTGTAATCACCACAGGGTCGCCAGTCGCCACTAGACTTAGGAACCATACGAAAGGGGAATCCCAAGGGCTACTAGAAGGGCGTATTATACCCAGTTCTAGCATATGTTCGAATTCGGCCTGTGCAACACGAAGCTTGTCTGGTGCTAACCGACGCGGCCTACTGAACACTGGGGGTCCCGTGGTATCGATATGGTGAGTGACACTGGTCGTCACTGCTGGGAGAGGCCCGGCCTGCCGAAACATGGCCGGGTAGGCGGCGATGAGTTTGCCATAAGGTTGGTGTGCCGGTGGTTGAACGTAAAAAAGCGTGACGTGATTCACTCGCGAATTATGACCCGCAACAGCGAGAGTGGTCTGACGATCCACCACTCTGCGGCGCCGTGCATCAACTAACAAGTCAAAGTGCTGCAGGAAGTCAATGCCTAGAATTGGGTACGGGACATCGGCGATGATGAATACCCAACGAAAATTACGCTTTAAACCCAAGTTTAAGGTGAGCGACCGCCGGCCAAACGTTGGGATGGCCGTGCCATTGGCAGCGCGTAGTGTAAAGAACGAATACTGAAATTCCTTCTAAATGTTCAACGTGTTTTGTGAATTTGACTATATTTAACATTATCTTGGAAAGCTCGCTCATACACCACACATTTTCACGTTTGTTTATCCATGTGAGACATTTGAATTTGGCCTTGAACAGTTTCTGACTGTCGTGCTTGAGCCACGGGGCTTTGGACCTTTGGGTTTTACTGTGAAGCCTATTTGGCCGCATACTTGAGGTTCGTATATATTTGTATCCTTTGTGCATTTCAACTTAGTACGTAGAAGCTACGAATCAATCTTGTTCTGGTTTTGGGATTCGTTTGAATTGGCTACGTGTTGCTCGATTTGCGAGATTTGACTTACAGTACTCAAGTGGAACCTGGACAAGAAAACTCATTGGAAATGCCCAGACGAGAAAGCAAGGACCTTTTGAGACAACAGAAAATAACTCGGCAAGTCTCTGGGGATGGTTCGGGTGATATTGATTCTCTAGATAATGCTAAGTTTACTAGCTCTGTCAGTGCCAGATCATATATCTCTAACCGTGATGCGTTAGACGATATTAGTACTTATAGAATGAGAGTAATAGAATTAGAAAACGAGCTGCGGTTAGCCAGAAAGGAAGCAGAGCCCCTTACACAAGGAACTGGTCTCAGAGAGCCAGCAAAGAGTCCATGTAGTTCACAATGTCAACATCGCAAAGGCACTGTGATCGACGAATATAAACCCTTGAGACAGCCTGAAACTACCGAGGTTTTGGCTCTTGACCTGCCGAGAGTGGAGCTGTCCCACTTCGACGGGCACCCCGAGCAATACTGTATATTCATGAAACAATTCGAAAATTTTGTTGAGTGCAAAGTTGCAGATCCTGGTCAAAGGTTTTTGTATTTATTACATTACTGTCGTGGGAGAGCCAAAAGTGCTATCGAAGTCTGAGCGATGCTTGATCCATCGATGGGGTACATCAGGGCGCGCAGAATCCTGAAAGATTTGTTTGGACAACCATTCAAGGTGGCTAGAAGCCTAATTGATAGTGTTTTATTGGAGGCGAAAAGGACTGAGGGCAAGGCTGAATCACTGTCGAGTTTGGTGATAAAAATGCAGAATTGCAGTATAGCACTGGAGCACTTAGGATACCAGTCTGATCTGAATGCATTGCACACACAGGAGTGCATTGTTCGATGTCTATCTAGTGATTTACAGAGCCGATGGGCAGAGGAAGCTGAAAAAATAAATATGCTTGAGCGGGAATCTATGTTCAACGGTTTGACGGAGTTCATAGGTCGTCAATCCCGTATCGCCAACAGTCGATTTGAACAAATCGTACGCGAAAGTTGCAGACTGGCGCGAAGGGAACCAACATCTCAAATTGTGGAGAAGGACTGTAACCAAACTCAGTCTTTGGCTAAAATGCACATGATAAGTCAAGAACCCGAGAGGTCAGCTGAATACAAGCTATGCAACTCCCTGCATCGGTTACCAGATTGTCCGACCTTTCATGGGATGAGTGTACCCGATCGGTGGTGCGCAGTAAAAAGGATTGGCTCATGCTTTATGTGTTTGAACAACTCTCATCGAGCCTCTGAATGCAGCTTAAGAGTGAAATGTAACCAAGACGGATGCTTGGGTAATCATCACTAGTTACTGCATGGCCTTCTCAACAATAGACCTATTCAGCCGGATGAACCCAAAATTGTCTGTTCAACGGGACATGATGATTTCAAACCGGCAAGATTAGGCATCGTACCTGTCGGTATCGTGACACCTAAAGGACTGAGGAGGGTCAATGCATTTTTGGACACGGGGTCGGATACCTCGCTGATTACTCGCGAGCTTGTAGAAAGCTGTGAACTAGTAGGCGAGCCTACCTCGCTCACTGTCAGCACGATTGCAGGGGGTCATGTTAGCAATTCTAAGAGGCTGACCCTGCAGTTAACGTCTTCATCTGATGAGGGGACCGTAGAAATCCCGGAAGCTTTTGCAATAGACAGCTTGCCAATGAGACCAGTCGACTCTGTCAGATCGATCGCCAAGAGATCGTCTCATCTCAGGGACATAGAGTTCGAAGAAGTGGCTAGCCCCCACGTCGACATACTAATTGGATGCAATGTACCAGAGGCTCATTTGGTGATTGAACAGAGCATAAGCAATCAAAAAGAACCATTCGCTACGCGAACGATACTAGGCTGGACACTTCTCGGACCCCTGACGAGCGGACTTCAACAATCGGCATCAATAAATTGCTCAAATGTTGCTGAGAGAAGTGCCTCTGTAGAACACAATCAGCCTTTCGATATTGAATCCAACGGTCCATCTCAGGAAAGCGAAGTTCACTCAAAGAATCAGTCGGTGCTTTCGATGGCGAATTCAAAGACGGGACGTCACAGTGGGCAACATGAAGTTGCTATACCCAAGAGACCACCGTCAAGTCACTTATTGAGAAAAGGAGGAGTTGCCCGGAGGCTTTTGAAATATCTCAAAAAAGGACACCAGCAGGTCACCCAAAGCAGCTTAAAATTTGCCGACCCAGTGACAGTGTACGGTACCTGGGTGGAACTGCATGGCCGTGGGCGAAACAAAGTACCCTTTGCCAAAACAAAAATTGCTGAGCTGAAGTCAGTATCCCTAAACGAGCTTAAAACGACTGCACTGGTATCGGGTTTTAAGGTAGCACGAATGCTAAAAGAGAACTGCACCACCGCCGAACTGAGCCTTGCCTACTGGACAGATCCTACAGTTGTGTTACATTACAGGAAACGGAAGAAACGAAGAACGTGTTCGAGACATCAGAGAGTTAATCCACTCGTAGCAGGAAACAGCGAGGTAAATGTTTATGATTCGAGCTCGGAACCACATACAAAAGACAGAGTAGCTTGCAGATCGCCTCGCTCCGAGTTACTCAGCACTTTATTGCATTTCATGCTCTACAACTAATCAACTGGACCCATTTTTTCTGAAGGGTTGCAAATGTACTTAGTTCCAGTTTCTGTCTAGCGTGCACATAGGCGAAGAGGAGAAATTCACCAGTATTTCACTTGAACAGTTCAGGTGAAGCATACTAGCTGTGAGCACATTGTGAAACTATTATTATCTTTGAAGAAGAACATTTATTAACATTTTATACAATATTCATTGTGACATATTTTGTGCACAGGAAAACTTTGAAATACTCTGATAGATGCCAGTATTCGATCAATCTTCGTGTTCATGTGTATTTCGATACTGTCCGCCGTACACTTGTTTTCGAAATTTGTTCATAATCAGAAACCGGTTTTTATTTCTTTCGGAAGATTTGGTGCGTTAATTTTATGTAATTCCACTGGTTCGTGACCTGTCAATTTTACGCGATATCTCATTAGGCGTTGCACCTGCGTTCAACTTCTGCCCTCATGCTTGTAAACAAAATTAGTCTAACCAGTTGCTGCAATAGGTTACTGCTTGTGATGCTTAGACTTATTTCGTGCGGCGAAACACTTCACTCTGCGAAGCCTTCATCTACATCGTGCGTCTGACTATATGCGCCGGTCTCCTGATGAATATGTCAATCTCAAGTTGTGCAGCGGGATTTGGAATTGATTCCTTATGGATTGTGCGATGATGACTACGGCGAAAACCTGTTTCACGTTCAGATAACACAGGAAGTTAGTAACCACAGGCACTGACAATAAGTTAAAGGTAGATAGGGTGAGAATCATGACCCCTTCCTGAACCTTAGACAACCATTTACGCGGAAGGATTTTGGCCGGCGGTGTAAAGAACGAATACTGAAAATCCTTCTAAATGTTCAACGTGCTTTGTGAATTTGACTATATTTAACATTATCTTGGAAAGCTCGCTCATACTCCACACATTTTCACGTTTGTTTATCCATGTGAGACATTTGAATTTGGCCTTGAACAGTTTCTGACTGTCGTGCTTGAGCCACGGGGCTTTGGACCTTTGGGTTTTACTGTGAAGCCTATTTGGCCGCATACTTGAGGTTCGTATATATTTGTATCCTTTGTGCATTTCAATTTAGTACGTAGAAGCTACGAATCAATCTTGTTCTGGTTTTGGGATTCGTTTGAATTGGCTACGTGTTGCTCGATTTGCGAGATTTGACTTACACGTAGTGTTTGGGCCTGCGGTGTGCTATTGTCGTCTTTCGCTCGGGGGAGGATGCTCACTTTGGCACCGGTATCTTCAAGGAATATGTTATTTGAAATGATGTCCCTTACGTCCCAAAGACGACTATTGGTGTGATACCCGGTTTCTTGGGTCGCCACCACGGGCCGGGGGTTTAAGTTCCCTGCTGAGCACCGGGAAACGTACACCCTGGTTCGCATCGTTTGGCTCCCTCACCGAAGCGACTGTGGTATTTACAATACCCTTCTTTTGAGGAACCGACTAAACGTCGTCGCAATGACGGACTATGGAGCCTAGGTGAGCGTGCGCAGTGCCGCTCCTGTGACCCACTTCTAACTGCTAGGCGTTGCAGGCTCGCGTCAATTATAGACAAAACTGACGCGAGTTCGTTAGATGTTGGCAAGGCAGGCACTGTTGCGACGGAGGGCCTGGTTACTCCAGCACAGCGGGGTTGTATCGTGACATAATGTCATCAGCTATCGCGGCGGTTTCCTCCAGCGAGCATTTGCGCGTGGCACTTAGTAAAACTGGAACATTAAGCGGCAAACGCTGCAGCCAAAGTTCCCTCAAGAGCGGGTCCTCGCCTACCGTCGGTCCTCTCAAGCGCTGCATCTCACGCAGCAGTTCGGAGGGCTTCCTACTTCCAAGCTCAACGTTTTGAAGTTGTTGCATACGTTGGTCTAGCGTTGGGGTCGTGCGGGCAATGACAGCCTTTTTTAAAGCCTCAGCTTCGGGAAGAGATCATTACGTCCCTTACTTGCACTGTGACCTCTGGCGGGAGGCGGCCTGCTACCCACCTGAAACGGCTGGCGTCACTGGTTATACGGCAGTTTTCGAATTCTAACTCGACCAGCGTGAACCAGAGTTCTGGATCAGCAAGCGTGAATGCCGGTATGCGCAGCGTGATCGCCCCAAAGGTGGGGTCTGAGCAGGATTTCCGTTCGGCAGACATAGTGATTACTTTATGGAATACAGACGGGAAAAGAAACCAACGACCAATGGGGCACTATAGTCTTCGCAAAAAAAATCACGACGAATTAGATACACAAAATATGTATGGACGAAAAAAAAATATTTGGTAAACAAACCAATAAAAAAATCATGATAGGGAAACAATAAAACACAAAAACGTACGCAGACGGGACTTTGAACGGTAGAAAACAAGGAAACTCACGTGACCTGGGGATCAAGTCGGTTCACCAATTGTAAGGTTGATTAGACCTTACTTCGCGGTTTCGTTAGTAAACGCGTGCTTCGGTCCTTCGTACTGCGTGGACCACCTGCACGTTACTCTAATGTGCGGCACTGCACAAATATGTTAACCAGAACAGTATTCTCCACGACCCGTGAGAACGAGAAGGCGATTGGGAGAGATAGTGGTTAGCGTGTATTTGGGAGCTTGCGTGAGAGTGTGCGCAAGAGCAACGGTCAAATGGCAACCGCGCTTGGCAGTCAGCGTTCAGTTAAACAATAAACGTGGTAAAAGTATGAACGAAGATGGCAACCGATACAGGGCTCCAGATAAGGGCGAAGTGCTTCTCAAATAGAGTGGTACCCTATTGGAATAAGCTCCCGGAAGAGGTCATAAATACCACAACAGTGAAGGCCTTTAAGAAAGCACTAGACATATGTTTGTTGGCAGTATACCCCGAGTTATGTTAAGCAGCTTTTAGGGTCAGAGGCAATTTACTTATTGTTTCCACCTTACTCTGTCCCGGCTGATACTGTACAAAATTTCTGCCTTTCAGAAAGAGAAAATCACGCAGTGTTGGGAGCTATGGAAACGCGCCGACAACACAACTATCTGGACACAGGATTAACTCTAGCCACTCCAAGTCCTGTGCAAACTGAACGATGTGATGAGGCTCATAGGGGATGAATTCTCACTGCCATTTACCTGAAGAATGAAATGAACTGAACTGAACTGAACTGAACGGACCGCTATACAAAGCTGAGAAACGAGACTGTAAGCCTTTTGAGAACTTCCAAGCGGGAATTTGAGCTCAAATTGGCCCAGTCTGTAAGACAACAGCCGAAAACATTCTAAAGCTATGTACAGTCTAAAGGCTCAACAAGAAATGCCGTAGGTCCGCTATCGACTGGAGACTATGGTATTGTCACTGATGACCAGAGCAAAGCAGAAGCCCTGGGGGAATACTTTGGTAGTGTACATAGGATAGATAGTGGGGTACGAGTAGATCTGGCTCTGGTTCATCCTTCTCCTCAGTTAAACGAGCTAGACCTCTCAGAGGAAAGCGTGCTTAAAAACCTACAGGAGTTAAACAGCCACAAGTCAGCGGGCCCAGATGGCATTCATCTAGCTATCATCAAGCCGTTGGCGGATATCATAGCTCCATCGGTATGCAAGCTGTACAGATCCACGTTGGACCAGGGTAAGCTGCCTCAGGACTGGAAAGTAGCGGCGGTCGTGGCAATACATAAGAGTGGGCCTAAGTGGGGTGTGCAGAATTACAGGCCGGTAAGCCTAACTAGCATCGTATGTAAAGCCCTGGAGGAGATCATCCGTGCCCATATCTGCCAGCACTTACTGCAGCACTCCATGTTAAGCCCGGCGCAGCATGGATTCCTGAAGAAGAGATCTGGTCTGACCAATCTCCTGTGCTTCTTAGATGAAGTAACTCGAGGACTGGACGAAGGTAAGCAAGTTGAGGTATGCTACCTCGACTTTAGCAAGGTGTTCGACTCCGTTAATCATCGCCTTTTGCTATGCAAGATGGAGACTTTCGGTATAGGTGGGCCAGTATATAGGCGGCTGGAGGACTTCCTCTCCCACAGGACGTTTAACGTCAAAGTGGGGGACAGGTGCTCCAGTTTGGTGAACGTCACCAGTGGTGTACCTCAGGGATCCGTCCTAGGCCCGGTCCTGTTCTTGTTATTTATTAATGACCTAGCATCCACTCTTCAATCGCCCAGCTTTATTTTTTGCGGATGATGCGAATATTGTTGGATCGGAGGGTAGGGCGGACTTGGGCAGGGAAATAGGTACCGTCCTGAGCTGGGCATACATATGGGACTTACCTCTAGACACTCAAAAGCCATTTGTTGTCAAGGGCAACAGAGAGCCTAACTGTTGCTCACGATCAACGGCTGTTCACCATAGAGGCAGCCAGTAGGGTTGAAGACCTTGGGGTCATGATGAACAGTGACTTCAAAGGGTCGGAGCAGTGCAACGCTGCCGCGCATAAGGCTCGTGGGGAGCTCTTTAGACTGCGATCAGCTTTGTCTTGCCGGAAGCCGGAGGTATTCGTACCTATTTACATGGCTATAGTACGACCTCACTAAGAAGGTAGCGTGCAGGCTTGGTCAATCTTCTAGAAAAAGGACGCCGCCTGCCTAGAGAAAGTCGAACGTTTCGCCACGCGAATAGTTGAAGCGCAGAGGGTTAAGACTTACGAGCAGAGACTCTGTGACCTGAATCTTTTCTCGCTGGAAAGGAGGAGACGTCGAGGGGATCTTATAGAAACGTTCAAGGTAATGAAGGGCTTTTCTTGCCTTCGACCAGATAGTTTACTCCAAGTGGCCGTAGACCCCAGAACAAGGGGACATGAAAAGAAGTTGATAAAAGCCCGATCTAGATTGATGGCTAAATAGAACTTCTTTGAACAGGGTTGTGAACAGTTGGAACGGTCTGTCTGGTGAAATGGTAGATCTGCAGACAGTCCAATCCTTCAAAGGTGCCCTAGATAGCAAGTGGTACGAGATCTTCCCTTGTAGTGAGCCTTGAGTATATCAACTAGATGGATGACGGGTAGCACCGTGGTCCTTCTGCAGTATGTCTTAGCTGACTTTTTTCCTCATTGCATACTGTCTCAGTGAACGCTCACGATGCATAACGTCTCTCGCAGTTGATGTGCGAAGAGGTTTTTCGTTTCCCTCTCATTTTTAGCGGGGATTCGATCAAATACGCTCGGCAGTGGTGGGTGCATAACTGGTGTGCATACCATCGAAGGAATTCTGGACGCTCGATTGGCCGTGGCCATTACCTGTCCTGTGCGGACTGAACTGAACTGAACTGATCTGACCTGAACTGAACTGAACTGAACTGAACTGAACTGAACTGAACTGAACTGAACTGAACTGAACTGAACTGAACTGAACTGAACTGAACTGAACTGAACTGAACTGAACTGAACTGAACTGAACTGAACTGAACTGAACTGAACTGACTGAACTGAACTGAACTGAACTGAACTGAACTGAACTGAACTGAACTGAACTGAACTGAACTGAATTGAACTGAACTGAACAAGAAAACCACCTGGGCTTACAAACCCCACCTTTGTGTTTGCCGATGACGTCAAGATAGCTGGAGTAGATATAGAACTTGACGTGTTAGCAGTACAAAACTGGGCACGCAAATGGGACCTTCCACTAAACCTCACCAAGTGTCAATGCTTGACCACAAATACAGGGGCTAGTGAGAATAGTGTGGGTTCGTTGCAAGTGGTCTCGCAGGTCAAAGACTTGGGCGTTATAATGGACAACAGCTTTAAGCCGTCGAAGCAGTGCACCTCAGCAGCCAATATGGCCAGGAGGGAACTCTTTCGAGTTAGATCCATTATGTCGTGTAGAGATCCGGAGCTTTTCGTTCCGATATATCAGGCCATAGTTAGGCCGCATATGGAGTACTGCGTGCAGGCCTGGGCACCGTACTACCAGAAAGATATCGACTGTCTGGAGAAAGTGCAAGGGCTAGCCACTAGAATGGTGGCTGTGCAAAGGGGGTTTAACTACACAGAGCGTCTCCGTGCCCTAGACCTATTCTCGATGGAAAGACGGCGCATTCGCGGGGATTTGATAGAAACCTTCAAGGTAATGAAAAGACTGTCAGGAATAAGTCGAGAAGACCTTTTTTCGCTGATCCCCGAGAGAGGCACAAGGGGGCATAGCCTTAGATTACAAAGGAAACATTCGAGGCTCCAAATTAGGGCGAAGTACTTCTCAAATAGAGTGGTACCCTATTGGAATAAGCTCCCGGAAGAGGTCATAAATACCACAACAGTGAAGGCCTTTAAGAAAGCACTAGACCTATGTTGGGTGGCAGTATACCCCGAGTTATGTTAAGCAGCTTTTAGGGTCAGAGGCAATTTACTTATTGTTTCCACCTTACTCTGTCCCGGCTGATACTGTACAAAATTTCTGCCTTTCAGAAAAAGAAAATCACGCAGTGTTGGGAGCTATGGAAACGCGCCGACAACACAACTATCTGGACACAGGATTAACTCTAGCCACACCAAGTCCTGTGGTCTTTCTGGAGTATGTTTTAGCAGACTTTTTCCCTCATTGCATACTGTCTCAGTGAACGCTCACGATGCATAATGTCTCTCGCAGTTGATGTGCGATGAGGTTTTCCGTTTCCCTCTCATTTTTAGCGGGGATTCGACGAAATACACTCGGCAGTGGTGGGTGCATAACTGGTGTGCATACCATCGAAGGAATTCTGGACGCTCGATTGGCCGTGGCCATTACCTGTCCTGTGCAAACTGAACTGAACTGAACTGAACTGAAACTGAACTGAACTGAACCACAATAGGGACGGCAGTGGGTCGGTTATTTTGCGGTTTCTGTTGGCGTGAGGTGTACTGGTGCATACTGTGACGTTTCAGTACCACAAGCTGTCGCAGAATGCGAGGAGGCGTCGGTTTCGGCCTTGTTGGAAGCTAATTTATCGTCAGATGCATTGATTGGCCAATGTGAATAATTTTGCTCCTGCTTCTTGCTGTTGTTTATATCACCATAGCTCCAGATTGTTCAGCTGTTTCGCTGGGGTTGTAAAGTAATGACTAGGGTTCATTTTGGAGGTTATTTCATGAACGCCATCCGAGGTAGAGTCAAGTAACAACAATAATTGTGCTATTTTTTCAGTGTTTGATCGGATTCATCGAGAGACTCCAATACTATTACTCATCACGGGTTCTTTGGCGGCCGGAGTCTCGGTGTTCGCGTTGACGGGCGTCATACGAGTCTTCAAATATGTAACGGGTCAGTTGTTGCATTGAGTTCATGACTGTGATGAAATGGAGTTACCCAAATAGCACCGGTCAGTTGATTGACCAACTGATTATCCCAACTACCCGAACTATGTGTTTGGCCTGCATGCTCTGTTAAAACAGACTACATAAAAGGGCTAAATAATTCCAAAAAATATCGTGTAGAAATTTAGCTCAACTCCTGGTTGCATCTCGTGAATCGAAAATTTTCAGAACATTATTTCACCAGCCATCGTTATGCTTCTTCCCAGTCAGCACGCGTATACGAAGCTCGCTTGGGGCCCGTATGGACAAACTAAGGACAGGCCTAGAAGAGTATTATTTTGATGTTTGGACAATGCTTTCGGGGTTCTTGTGGGTGTACTGGCGGTCCAGTCTTCGAAATTAGAGTCAGATGGAAGCCTCCCGCGTCACAATAGCATTTGGGTGGGTCTCAGGAAAGAGAATCACACTATGCCAGTCAGGAAATCGTCTGGTCTTCGACTGGAGGTTGGATCGTTTAACTCTCCCACGACTTTTGCTGGGAATGAGTCCCCCGTGTTTGTGACCATACGGGACAAGTGATACACCAGTGACAAACCAATGGATTCCTGCCTCAGGAGTGTGAGTAGATGTCCTCGCGTTGGATAAGTTCCACAAAATGAAAATATCGCTAGCAATTTGATCTGTAAGCGATATTTCGACCTAGGACCGTACCTGGTCCTAGTGAAAGGTCGGATAAGCCTTATCATGCTGTTCCCTAAGTTGCACTCATCCGTTGGTCTTTTCTGCTATGCGTGGACCACCCGTCCGTCACTGATGCTTCGCGGACACGATAGCCATAGTCTTGCCTTCTAGAACCCATTAGATGGAGAACGCAATGAATAGAGGAAGTGATTAGCGTGTATTGCGAGGGCGTGCGAGTAGCATGCACGGGCAACGATCAAACGGCCACCGGGCTTGGCAGCAAGAGTTTAGGTGAACAATAAAGTGTGCTAAACAGGTAAGCAAAGTTGAATGTCGCTACGCTAGGTCACGTACTCTCTGATAGGATTTTGGGAGCAGTCCAATTGCCTGTAGGTGACCTTCGTATCCCGTCCCGTGTAGCAACTCTGAACTCTTTCGGGCTTGACTGACTCGACAGCCGTGCACGGAAAACAATACGGCTTTTATTTCCCTATGCTTTGCCCAAACAACAGCTGGGCGTGTCTCCTTCCTGTCGTTCAACCTACTACTTTACCGTTATTTATGTAACAATATAAGTAAATATTATGCGAATTTGCAAGGCACCTTCATTGACAAATGTTTTTCATCGTTATCTAAAAACAATGAGTCATTCAATTGCATCTCGAGTTTAAGAATTACCCGTGTTATTAATTGTGAATCACACGTTACACATATTTCTTCCCTTAGCTGTTTACACTTGTCCACAGCAATGTACACAGCCAATGTGCTACTTGGGATTGACCAACGACGTTTAGGCTGTTTACGTACTCTATACCCCTTAACGAGTGGGCTGCTAGATGCGGGGGAGCAACCGACCTATGAGCTTTCACTCTAGCTGGTGCTCCCCCATTATCCCTATTGTGGCTGTTGAAATTTGTCGTGCTTTGCTAACGAAGGCGACCAAATTACCGCTGTCGAAGCTAGCCTTTATAGGTATTACTTCACACAATAGTGAACCACACCGCTAATAACAAGGAAATACGAATTAGTCCCTTCCGTAATAGTTTCATAAGTAATGACCAAAACGAATAATGGGAAATGTATTAAAGAGGGTAGATTTTAGTGTGAGGAAACATTCGTTGACATCCAAGTCCATGGTGAACCGGAGTTGTTTCTCCTAATAAATGAACAGTAAACAGTAACCTATAAAAAATGTCTTCCGTTGGTAGTTCACTTCTTCAAATTAGAAGCTGTATCTTGTAACCAATTTCGAATGGCTAAATAGGCGTTTAACTTCTTGGTTAAATAAAAGACTTTTTGTGCAACCGAAATGTTACACGTACTAACTATGCGGTTGTTCATGGCTGTTTTCTTGAAAGCATATTTGTTAAGCCCCGGATTAATTGAACTCCAGTGCCAGTTCCTTTTTTATTATTCGGGGCATCAGTATTTGGATGTGTCATCCATTATCCCCAACGGATGAACCCAGAACGGCGACCGGTGGTGGTCGAGTGATTTAGAGCGTTTGCTTACCACCTCGGGAGTCAGAGTTTCTAATACCCACCATCACCGGTTGCTTTGTTGGAAGACAATCCGCTGTCCATGGCTCGCCACCATACCTGATCTGTGATACCTTATGTTGTTTTCCTCTCTAACTCCCGGGGTTTTGTTGCCGGTCATCCCTTATACTGCAGTGGTTCTTTGTGTCTGGGGTATGCACCTCCCATCACACTCGTGCGCAGGCGTGTAACCGAAAAACATTAAAAGAAATTCTGAGTCAAATGACAATCAGTAACGAAA
Source organism: Fasciola hepatica (assembly GCA_948099385.1). Lineage (NCBI taxonomy): Eukaryota > Metazoa > Platyhelminthes > Trematoda > Plagiorchiida > Fasciolidae > Fasciola > Fasciola hepatica. Next base: position 1,431,684 of record CANUEZ040000020.1, read on the forward strand.
GCGTACCAGTTTTTCCCTGTTCTTAAAATGTTGACGTCAAAGTCCTTCAATTGTTCAAAAGTGGTCAGCGAATGAACAATCAGAGGAACCTGTAGCCTTTGGTGTAAAATTTTGAACCACTCCATGATCATTTGTTTCACAATACTAATTACATTCGTGAGTAGAATATAATCTAGAAGTAAATAAAATTGATCAAAAGCCGTTTTACCTTTTGTTGCATATCCATGCCGTTCCGTCTGTCTACTTGAGAAGGACGTGGCTTCAGAGTATCTTCGAACTATTTGGGACGAAATTTTTATTGTTCCTTTCATCATGTGTTTCACTATGAAAAAACAACCAAAACATTATCAAAATCTGCCAGCCATCAATACATTGTAAACATGCCCAATGCACTTAACTGGTGGAGTCCGGTTAGTACAAAGGGCAATCCTGCTGTAGGCAGTCAAATTACAAGCTAGTTCACTGTGGTGGATGCCATGTGCTACTGTAATTTGGGCGGGTATACTGTGATCCATATGCAGAAAGTCGAAGGTTCTCCGGCGTGGCCTCGTAGCTCAGCTGGTAGAGCACTCGCGGTACTAAAGTGAGGGTGGTGACCATGCGTGGGTTCGAATCCCGCCGAGGCCAAAGACTTTTCACATTTGGATCACCTCAAAAAAATTGGTATCTATATACCTTTTGCCTAATCCAAAAGAGCTTTGTGTTTTAACATAGATTAAGCTCGGGAGTTTTCGACTTATGTTTTCGGGACTCTGGATTAGCTAAAACGCGAGAAGCTATAGACGGTCGTAGATAATGATTATGCAGATGTATTCTCTAAGTGCAGAAGAAATTGGAAAAATATGGGCCGCTTTACACATGTGGTATTCTTTTCTATTACATATTTGCGCTCTAGTGCAATGGGAGGAGTGTATCCCGCGGCCACGAAGGCCCGCTGCACTGAAAGGGATAACCAGCAACCTGACCTTGAGACAGAATAGAGAATCACGTAAGGTCCCAGTAAGTCAAGCGTGGTACCGAGCCGGACGACAAGGGGTTGCTGTCTGCGACTTTTACGGTAAAACTCGTTTGGAAGCTGAGAGGGCAGTCATCGTAGGTGGTCGTTAACCGTAGCAATTTATTTTTTAGAAGAACAAAAACTCTTGGGAGCGGGAGATTCCGTCAAGATGCTTAACTTACGCACAACATCAAGACAAATACAATGTTTAATCTTGCAAAATCCCTTATCGTGTCTTTGTTTAGCATTTCACATGGAGTGTCTAATACGATTTCTACGGAATATATCGTTAGTCAACAGAATCATTGACGGGGTATGCTATCTTGTGTTTTTGTGGCACACTCCTTGCTATGTATACTCGTTGCGACTGAAATAACCGGTTGGATGGTTGCAGATCGCAGCCTTTAGCTTTACTTTCTTATTTCCATCTGTTTCCTTGATTTTGATCCTCCAGCTAGTCTCGCCAGTGTCTTCCAAAAATTCATTTACCGGCTTTGGTTGTTTGTGCTTGGAGTAGACATCCATCAGAAAGGGTATGGACATTGATAGGTACACGATACGTTCACATTCGTGTTTGCGTAGATCCGAATGGGTGCAAACCAATAGTATGCATTTGGATTTCAATTGCGTTTGTTTGTTCCATCTGCGCATTAAACGGTTGTTTGTCTATGACTGATTGCAGTCCAATTTAAAGGAGAATAATCGACTGAACTTTACGTACCAACGTTGTTCGAGGGGTTGCCACCCACTCGCAGTAGTCTTGAGACAGATATCCTTTATAGGTAGTTATTGATCCAGTTGGCTGGTACTTGGGGCACAGTACACCATTCTATCAGCATTTTACTTCTGTCTCTACGTATACAGAAGGCTCGCTTGGCATTTGCCAACCCAAGTCATCTGTGACGTCGACATGACATCCGTTTACCTATCAAGGGTCGAGTGTGCGCTGCAGCAGTCAGGCCCGTGCTTATTTATGGTTCGGAGAATTGGTCACTGAGGGTGGAGGACATGTGAAGATTGTTGGTATTTGAACATCGATGTCTTCCTAGTATTGCTCGAATCTGGTGGGAACACCGTGTGAGCAATGCTGAGGTTCGGCGGAAAGTCTTAGGTTCAAGGATAAAATCAATAAATGAATCACTTAAGCTGACCAGGCTAAGATGGTTGGGACATGTGTTACGCATGTCCCCTGACAGGATTCCTCGGCGTGCTATTTGCTGAGGTGGGTACCGGTTGGAAGATGAGTAAGGGTGGTCAGTCCATGACGTGAAAGAAAGGTATGAAAAAATTAACTAGTGGACTTGGCCATGTAGGGCGTGTTAGACTTCCTGGGTGGGGTCCCAGAGACCCTCCCACCCAGTGGTCATGTCCGTCAAAAGAAATGGCTAGGTGTCGTAATCAGTGGTGCTCTTGCATTCACAAACTTTCTTCATCGACTTAATTCCATTAATGTAGTTCCGCTCTTACTCTTTTCCCCATTATTTCCTTTTGAGGTTGCCTCTAGGAGATGGCAACCAAAGCCACTGCACCGTGTGCATGGTTAATGGTTGTCTGAACTGAACTTACTTTACCTTCTGGAACTGTAAAGGGTACTGTTAGTTATAAATCAAGTCAACTAATCGGTTGACGGTATTTTCATCGTCATAGCTTCCGTTGGCATCGGATACGTTGATGTCGTGGGTTCTTGGAACCACTTGATGAGCTGTTCGATGGCACGCGTTATATCATGGACAGTCACCGGCAAGCCGTTTCGTTCCGTCCAGCGTAGCTATTGAAAGTGCACTGTTCTCTTACACGGCTTAGTTTAGTTTTAGTTTTACACGACTATCTCCTGCGAGAGGATAAGTCGGCTCCATGGATATCGCGCAGGTTTCGTGAATAATCATAGAGAGTCGCGGGAGTAGGGTACGAAGCGGTGTCCCCAGCACCGTTCGGCCTTTTTGTTCGAGGTTGCACCTCTAGCCCTTGCACACCCAAGTGCAGACTGCAAGGCAGCAGGGTGTTCCCAGAGGAGCCGGTGACCTGCTGTACGGTTCGTTCGCCTCCTCTGGAATGCCGGATCAGGCAGTTGAATAGGTCTCCTTTGTGGCCGTTGGATCAGTAGATCTCGTCCGCCCATTCAGAAGGCTCTGTCTTCACATGCCGAACACCGTCTCGCCGAAGTTTTTTAGACCTCGGTAACCCTCGACCTGGTTTAGCCCGCCTGTCGAGCGGTTTGCCGGGATGTGGCCGCTGATGCATGCTTCAGCTTCGCGGAGCCACAGGTGAGAGTTGGGTGAATGATGGAGACCAAAGAGATGGAGGATGCCCCAAGGGACACGACAGTCAACCAACTCAGAAGTGCTACTCCTCTCAGACACCCCATACACCCCATACACGGCTTACGAGGAAGATAAGTACGATGTGACTGCGCGTGAAACGTAAGTGATCGAAATACCAAGATACCAATGGTAATTTAAGGGCTATTGACCTCTATATAGCTGGGCTTGGTCAGTGGGTGCATACCTAAGCCCAAGGTCACTAACATGGACAAGCACTTATTATCCGTAGGCTCGGTACATCACGTACGATCGCCTTTCAGCAACTATAGTCGAACAGTAATTTCATTGGTCAAGTACCTGCTTTTATGTTGATATTTACGACTGATGATGCACCCAGACTATGGGCCCGCCCTAGACCGTAACTAGCTGACTATGGCCACTCGTGAATTGTTCGATCTGATCGAAGGTGCTGGAGACAAAATTCTTGACGAGTAAACACCTGCTCGAACGATTCCATGGCGCAGTCTCACAAAAATAGTTCATGTTGCCACGAGCAAACCCACTCATTCTTTTCCATATACAGACCTCGCGTATCCCCCAAACCATAATCATTAGATGTAATTGCAGTGTTTTTCTCAAAATAACGAGAGTGATTATTCAGGTTGTGCACATTTTAGTTACCGATTTCCAGAAGGCAAAATCGATTTGTCCTTTTTGGGTCATGGTAATCCATAAGTAGATCAAGGTCGATACCACACGAATAACGTTCAAATAAATAATGGAAAACATTTGAACTTTATCATCAAATTTAGTATTCAACATTTGTTTACGATGTATAACTACCTGTAGTTAGCAGTTTTCAGGTCAAAGATGACCAGCGTACTTCGAAGGCATGAAGTACTTCATGACTTCAAAAATGCACTATGGTGTCATGGTTATTAAACAAATAAAAACCAGTTTCTTCATCATAATTGATTAAAGATGCGTCTTGTTTTTATGAAACTACGCTATCTTGGCAAAATGACTTCTCTGTGGAACGGAATTACTGTTCTACGTTCCGAATTTTGATATATCTCCCATTACATTATCATTTCCACGAATATTCCCGTTCTGTAAGCATTTTGGCGGGCCAAGTAAATGGGAACCGAGTTGTGCACTAATCTTGATGGATAAACTCCTGTATTTTATAGTCACATTAAGCTAGGATGTGAAAAGTAGGATTCTTGAAAGTTATCCGCGACGATTAGATGCCGTGGTTGATTATTTAACTGCATCTGGTGCATTTAAAACCACGATGCTCATTTTTTACCACACATGTATTGTTACATCGGGAAACACTGAACTCCAGGATTATTATATAGCTTTTTGTTGTTCTCGTGGTGTCTAATTCCGCCATATAACAAGCAACTTGATACGTTCATCATCGTAACCTGTGGATTGACGTTACCCGATTTATTAGAATTAATTTTTGCGTAGATGATTATTGAATCAATAGAACAGGTGAATGATGAGAAAACCTAAAATTTGTTATCTTGAAATCTGCCATGAACTTGAATGATTGAGCAACAGACATACGAAGAAGGCGGGTTCAAAAGCGGGCTTCAGTCTTCTAATAATGCGATTATATGTACTGAAAAATCGAAAAACAAAAGCCGTTATTACTGTAAGAAAACGGCAGAATGGTGGACCAACATCACACTAGTTCGTGACATTCTCCCCAGCTGGATGAAATGTTAGTGTAATGTACAGAGGTGACTTCACGGTCATTCCAACTTCGCGACTTCGTAGATCATATGCTTTGGTTCGTTTTTGCGCTTGTGTAAATTACTGAAAATTGTCTGACGGATTAGAGATCTGATATGACAGAAGACCTTCGAATTCAGTTACAGATGAATGATGCGAGGAGTCGGACACGTGTTCATAAGATAATTCGTCAAGTGGAAAGGTCTGGTGATCCGTCTGCCCCCTGATGTAAGACATCGAATCGACCGGTTTGGGAACGAGGTGCTTCAGTGACACTGTGTCTTCGTTGCTGTTTGAGAGGCGGATAGGAGCGTATCGTGGATTATAGCCAAGAAGCTTCACTTCCTCCACCAACGGGTGGTATTTCGAAGACCGAGTCGTTCTCTTTAATAGGACCAGACCTGGATTTGACAATCAGGTGGGAAGGAAAATTCCGCTAGTAGACCTGCGATGGAAATTAAAAGGCGCTCGTGGGGTGTCTCGTTGGTTGCGGTACACAGCAACGAGCGAACTGAATGCAGGACATCCAAGTGTACTTATTCCCAGTGACATATGCTTCATTGTTTCGACTTCAGTGCCCATTCGATGGCTTTCCATAAGGTCCCATTCAACCGCTCCGTCTGACCATTTCCGCGTGGATTGTATGGAGTGGTGCGAATGGTTGCCACCACTTGGTCATAGAGAAATGACTGAACTTCAGGTGACATGAAAGCAGTACCGCGGTCGGAGTGGATATAGGAGAGTATCTCAAATGGTTAAAACAACCAGATAAGGTAGTAGATAACTAGAAAATACGTCTGAGTAGGCAAAAGCAAAAGAAAATCAAGAATATTCCTTGGTCATCGTCAGAAAGTACTTGTTGCGGGATGTAGGTGGTAGTGGACCTTTGAAATCAACACCGTTTCTTTCAAATGGTTAAATATCTTTTACCAGTTTTCCGAACTGTCGTTTGACAAAACGTGGTTTGAGTTTTGCACAAACTTCAAGTTGAATGACAACTGCTCGAATTTCGTCAACAGAGAACGGTAAAGTTTTAGAACGGATTAAATGTAGCATGCGTGTGATACTAAGATGACGTGATGTATTGTGTAAATGTTCCAGATCAGCGCGCGATACAGCGAAAACACAACTGTCCCGAGAGAGCTTATCGGCCGCTTTGTTGTGAGTCCCAGTACAGCATTGAATGTCATAACAGTACCTCGAAAGCTCCAACTTGCACCGCTGAATTTTGTCATTCTTCACTTTACCCTTACGCAGCCTGTCGTACATAAAAGCGACCGAGCGTTGAGCGGTGATGAGAATAAAGTGACTTCCCATTGCCCCCGTTTTCTCAGAGTTTCTGCGATGGCATAGGCTTCTTTTTCAATTTCTGAATATTTATGTTCCCTTGGAGACTGCGTGAAAAGAAAGCAAGAGGACGACCATCTTGGTTCAGTGTAGTCGCAATGGCAATATCTGATGCGTCCGTTTTTACAATCAGAGGCGAATGCGGTCGATAACGTACACCGCAGTTCTTTCGAATTCATCTTTAAGATTTTGAAAGGCCGTCGTTAAGTTACCAGGAGCCGGAAAATATACGTTAGTGCATCAGGAGGTGAGTCTTATCGGAGGACTGTGGGATCTAATTGGTGTAGTGCGCTAGCATTCCCAATATTCTCTTTTGCGAGCGAGCATTCCGTGGAGGAGGAAGTTATCTTGGAGCCTGGAAACGTCCAGGGTCTAGTTTTATCAAGCCTTGAGAAATTTCGTAACCGAGCAGTCGAACTTTTGTTGCGGCGGTCACACTTTTGTTCTCATTGAGTGTAATACCACGCCTCTTAACAGCATCAAAGAGGTTCCGAAGGTGGCCACAGTGTAACGTTATCCACATAGGTGTGTTTCGTAAGGATTCATCACTTATGATGCTATCAGTAGCGCGCTGGAAATAGATCACCCCATTCGTTTTCCGAAGCGGAATGCGACAGAACTGGTATAACTTCCCACAGGCTTCAAAGGCAATGTACGGGTTTTCATCCTCGCGCATATGAATTCGATGCCAGACAGTGTGAAGGTCCGTTCCGCTAAAAACTGTGTATTGAGACAGTTCTACGAGGCAGAGGGTAAGCATCAACGTACGTAAACCGATTAATAGTTTGGCTGTAGTCGATCACAATGCGTTTCTTGTGTCTATCGTTCGTGGTGACCACAACTTGGGCCCTCCAGGGAGAGGTTGGGAGTTCAATGAAGCTATTTTCTAGTAGTCGATCAATTTTGCTTTGAATAAACTTTAGGTCTGCAACGGAGTGACGGTGGGACTTTTAAGCAGTAGGTTTGCAATTAGGAACCAAATTGCTGAGTAGGGGTGAGGTGTCCACTTTTGCGGCAGTAAGCATACACACAAAGAAAGGTGGTCGATCACTCTCTAGGGAACAGTCACACTTTGATGCTGATTCAAAAAGACCGAACATGGGACCAGTACAAAAATCAAATAAGAGGAAGAATTCAACGGATTTCGTAACGCGTGTTTTTGTATCTAACAGAAGCGCATGTGTCCTCCGGTAGCGAAAGACAGCTGGATCGAGACCATCGATGTAGTACTAGTGTTATAATCCAGAAGGCGTGCCTTGGTTAGTAGGTTGTTTATTGACATCAACGTGTTCGGACATTGACAAAACAACACAAACGTTACAAACATCCTCATTTGCCAAGTGGCTGTCCTGTTCACTTGAAAACAGTCATCGTCCAACGGAGGAGCGGTCAGGTGGTTTGCAGATCGTCGCTTACCTTATTGCGCCTGGATTGCTGAACTTAGCTGTGTTCGTTAATCCACAATTGTCCATAGTTCTGTCTTCAGCAATCAACTACTTAATAAGTAGTATGTATACTCACAACACTAGTAGAGAGCAGTGCTATACAGTGATATTACTATCTCTCTCACAACTCCTGGTATCGATCAAATTTCTCAGCAGTACTCCGTTAATTAGAACGTATACCATAGAATTGGATCAGTCGGTAAAAGATGTGGCAACAAGAGATGATACTACAGGTTTCAATGAGGAGACGGTGTGCTCGGTTTTGAGATTCAGCCAACGGACCTTCTGGAAATGACCCCTCTTTCTCAATAATTCTCTGGCCGGTGTTTTGAACGTGAGTGCCAGTTTTTGCCACAAAAGGATCAATTGGTAGCTGTTGTTGCGTCCATTTCTTTGATTTCCGGCTGTGACTCATGAATACCTGTAGAATGGGCTTAGACGATGGACTCTGTAAGCTCTCATGTAGCACCGCACGGTCCCCAGATAGTCGAACCGTGTAGAAGAGGTTGCTGCTGAGCATGCTGCAGCATACGAACCTCACCGAAAGCGTGTTAAAGGTCTATCGTTTTTTCGTGTATCCGTTGACGGATGACATTAGAATACAACTCTGATGAATGCGTCACGGAAAGCCTCATCGCGGTGTTGATCAACGGAAACGGCCTTAAAATTGCAGGATTGAGTAAGGCAACGTAATTTCTGTGGGAACAGGTCAATTGTCTGGCTGGGTTCTTGTTTGGTGTGAACAGCCTGGTCAGAAGTGCGGTCCCAAGGTTGATCTAGGAGGATGAAATCTATATGACGGGCGTGTTCTGCAGGTCTCAATTTCCGTAGTAAAAGTCGGGTCTTAGTTTCATCGTTTTTGTTGACCAGGTCTACATTGAAGATGTCTCCATAACGTTTGAACCACGAATTAAAAGTAACATCTGACTGTGGGTCATGTACGCAATTCTCCACGTTCTGAACGAGTTTTTTTGGAGCCGGTTCTGTAGGTGCACGAGTTGAGCCGATGTTCGTAAGTCTTGAAATTAGCATCTGTATCATTTTGTTGAGATTGGCACATTTTCTTGAAATCTAGATCAATTGCTGCCATTGTGTAAGGAAGCACCCCGTCGCAAAAATGTGTCATGACCCACGGGTTCTTTTCTACGGCCTGAATGGCAACCTGTGCACTCGATCTCAGCTTGCGACTCCGATCGCTCCAGCCCACTATGAAAAACCACAAAACGACTTTTTACAAGAATTACTGCGCGGTATTTAGGGCGAAAGTCGAACATTCCCGAAACTCGGGCGTCCAGTTGGACTCAAGCCCCGTTGGACCGATTAGGTTGGTGAACACGTTTGGCGGATTGACTATTAATCCATCGGTCCGATTTGCATCCGGCTTTAGATGACTGCTCGATCAGCAAAAGCGGTCTCGTCTTGAGTGGTCTGATAACTGATGGATTATTGACTTTTTATTACATGCTTGCGCATGAGTGCAGTGGAAGGGGCATTTACCCCATAGCCACGAAGGCCCACTACTCTATTGGAGGTGACCGGCAACCAGACCCTGAGACTTGGAATGGCGAAGAACCACCTAAGGTCCCAATAGGTCAGGCGTGGTAACGATCCGGACGACGGTGGGTTACTGTCTATTCAATCCGACCTGGCACGCTGGAATTGGTTAATGGTGTGCCTAAAAAAGTCTTTCATTTCGTTTTTAACTTTTTCACAGTTTGTGAATGTTTCGTGCCAATTGATCCACCGTTCAGCAGCCGACGGAGAGTGTGGACCAGCGTCAAAACGGTCCGGAAGGAATAGGCGTTTCATGGATTGCTATGTCAAATTGGTATGACCTCGAATGCTTGAGCGACAGACATAAGAAGAAGGAGGATCCAAAAGCAAGCTTTATTCTTCTAACAATGCGAATACCGTCAGTATAAAAAGACGACACAATGGCCGACCAACGTCAAACTAGTTCGTAACACAACTCTTGTCTCTCGAAGCGCCCAATATGAGGCCATAGCTCTCCGTCTATGTATATACACTCATTCACTCACGTTTGACAACGAGTCCTAGTTTGGATCGAAACGTCACAGTAAACGTTTTACAACTTAACGTACGCCTTGACTTCTCTATAATATATATATATATATATATATATATATATATATATATACATATATATATACATATATATATATATATATATATATATATATATATATATATATATATATATATATATCGCCTGTTCCTTGGTAGTACGAACTTCGGACGTTCTAATCTCCGGTACGCTTTTTGGCGTCCGCCCTCTTCGAATCAACGGTGGACCCAGATCGACCACATCGCTATAAGCCACAAATGGTGGGGTTGCATGCAACTGTCGCCCGTACTGGAACATCCCTTTTGATTCAGACCACTCAGAGATGGTACGTGCTGCTGCCATGGGAAACTCCCACTGGTTGTTCAACCTCACTCGATTCACTGGTAGGAAGCCACTGGGTGTGAGCGGAACGATCTGTGAAGCTGACGGCCCGCCAATTCATAATGATCGGCGGCCTCTCGAATGCTGGGCGAAGCACTTGCAGACATTTTAGCCAGCCCTTAGTATCAGTCTCTCCGATGGTTCTTCCGGCACATGCTCAGTATTACACATAGATATATATGTATACTTTATTGCATCTTCCGTTATGCACAATGAAAGGTTTTATGAGCATTTTTCCTTGCCCACGTCTTTCAGTGAGTTCAATAGCGATTCATCCGATGCACCGTCTGCATGAGTTTTAAAGTGGGCCGATCATATGCTGCTGCTAGTTTATCTCCAACCAACCAAATTTTACCTGTTTCTAGGTAGAACTTCATCCATGCGTACATTCATGCGAGGTATGGTACAAGGCGCCATCTTACATTCGTTTTTGTTTCTTATCTCTTCTATGACTGTATGCTCATCCGATACGCTATTGATGCGACCTCTGGCGTGTCGTACCACAATCGCTCTACGCAGCCTCTTCTACAGGACCAGCTTGCTAACTCTTCCTCCAACCACAACCCGAAAATGAATTCCTCAAAGTCTTCTAATGTCTTGTTTTGTCTTCAGGAAGGGGTTAAATCTTTCAGTACCCATCTACCCCCTGTTCGTAGACGGTGAGCTCATCAGAAGCGATTTATCGGCGAAATACTACGGTGTTATCAGCAACGGTGATTCGTCCAAGTTTGAATATGTCGCCGCAGTCTCTCTGAAGAGAAGACGACTTACTATTTGTTTCATGACTCAAATCCCTTGATACCTCTCTTCACCTCATCCGGAATTTTTTTCTGTTGCTTTGTACCTCACTGACTCTACGCCTTCCCTGTAGTAGTACTTCCTGGACTACTTGCTGATGTCCCGATTTCTGTTTAGTTTATCTAGGGGTGGTGGCACACCTCGCAATCACTTAACCCACTTGTAATATCTCGACATCACACTTCGAGCGAATGTTTCTTGTAGGATACAGGCTGACAAATCGCCGCCCTTTTACTTCGATTTCAGCAAATGTATTTCCACGGTCTCGCCATAAATACATGTTTTCACGCACCAAAGCCTAAAGGTCCTCTGCAGTATCAGATCTCACCCGTCTTCTCACTAACCCTGAAGCTGTCACTGTTTTTTCTCTGAAGGTGGTCAGATGTCGGATGATGTGTCATCGCACATACAAAAGGCGCGTTCGGCTTTTGCCAGTTTCAGTCTTCTATAGCGCCCGTCGGATATCCGATTGTCTGTCAGGGGTCGTGTGTACACCGCGGCAGTTAGATCCGTTCTTTTATACGGCTCAGAAACATGTCCGTTGAGGTTAGAAGATAGGCGAAGCCTGTCGGCGTTTGAGCGTCGTCTCTGTACTGTTGCTCGAATATGCTAGGAACAACGTACAGGCGTTTCTGAGATAAGGTACGCGGTTTTGGGAATTAAAGATCAGTCTCTGGAACGGGTACTGAACCCAAATTGGTTAAGGTTGCTGAGTTATGTGTTATGCATGCCCACCGATAGACTTCCTCTGCGTACGCTGTTCTCTGAGATAGGTAGTGGTTGAAATATAGTTGAGGTGGTCAGTCCGTGACATAGCAGAACGATGCGAAAACCCTGCCAAGTGGGCTTAGCCAAGTTGGATGCGTCAGACTGATACTTAAGGCTCACAGCAGACGGTGAGGTGTTTACCAGAAAGAACGAGGTTCGGCGATAAGACCGTTACATTTTACCCGGCTAATTATAGAGGTACATGTTCTGAAATAGAAATTGATACAGCATAAGATACGCAAACAGAACAAGATGAAAAAACAGGGAAAATTACACGACATTCACCCCGGCGGAAAAAATCTAGTTTACAAGACGTTTTTATAGCAAAATTTCAAATCTCTAGAAATCGTTTGCCTAGGCCTCTCGGTTTTGTAAGCGGTATGAACATGCTTTCTGTTGTCGTTCTAGCTGAGCAGTTGGTGATAGGGTGCTGTCTGCATTATGTATGACAGTATTTTCAAACTCTGATAATAATGAACTATATGTGGCGTTTCTGGACTAACTGTTATGGGTGAGTGTGATTCGGATGTTAATGCAGGTGTCGCCCCGACGGGCCGGAGGCGAATAGAAACATTCTCTTTTCTGTCATCAGGTAGTTTCACAAGATCGTAGTATGGATTGGTGCTGATGGGATCTACTTCATCCGCCAAGGGGTCATACTTGAAAGGCCGATCCATGTGTTTGAGCAGTACAGAGCTAGGTTTTGTCAGCTAACTAGTCATAGAATAACCACCAAATTTGCGGCGGGTAATGTAGAAAAGATGTTCATGAGTGATTGTGTTCGTTGCAGCACAGAGTAATAAACGGATCGAATGAGTGAATCCAGAAGAGCTGATTTTCATTGTGAGATTGTTAAACCCCGTTCGTAGAGCCAGGGAGATGTTTTTCCATATAGTGCCATTCAAACGTTCCACTTGGTCGTTGGCTTGGGGGCTGTAGGCTGTTGTATGACTGATCGCTACTCCTCTTTCTCGCAAAACTTGAGGCAGTTCAGATGACAAATGAAGATCCCCGATCAGAATAAGTATAGGCAGTTATTCCGAATACCGCAGCCAATTGACACAGGCAGCCGATGACTGTAGAAGACGACATATCCGGGCAGGCAGAGGCAAATGCAAGTGGAAACCTGGAGTACTCGTCGCTGATGGTAAGTGGGTATCGATTGCAGCCCAATGAAGGTGGTGGTTCTTTGAAGTCAACACAGTCTTTCAAATGGCTGGGTGGCCCTTATAAGTAGGCATGCAAGTGGTTGGTAAAAACTGGATTTCGCATCAGCGCAGATAGTACACCTGGAAATCACGTTTTTGACTCTTGCTGGGTACGGCAAGTTCTTGGAAGGCACGGAGTGAACCATACGGGTCATTCCGGGATAACAGTAGATCATGGAGAGTTCTCAAGGTACTGTCACCAAAAGTTGAAGCACACGAGCAGCGAGACAAAGCGTCAGCAACTTGGTTGTCCTTTCTGGCTCTGTAGATTATATCGTAGCCGTATGCAGGCAACTCCAGCCGCCATCTCTGGGTATTATCATTTTTGATCTTGCTGTTTTGTTTGCTACCATACACGAAGGCGACGGGTCACTGATCGGTGATTGGTTTAAATTGAGTACCAGTGAAAAAGTACCGCTACTCTCGAGTAGCTTCGACGGTCGCGCAAGCCTATTCCTTGATGGCGTAATGGTGTCGTTCGCTAGAAGTCAATGTGCAGGAGAAAAAGCTGCTGGTCGATTGTTCTGACTCAGTAAAGCGGCTATAGCTATGTCGAATGCGTCCGTCTCGATAACAAGCGGAACATTATGGCCCACCGTCACAATCGTTACGGTTTCCAATGCTAGTTTCAGATCCCCATATGTTCTTCCCATATACGGTAGTAGAGGAAAGATTTTTTTCGGACGAGGGGCTTATTTTGTCAAAAAAGTTCGGTATTCATTGGGAGTAATAAGCTAGGCTAATTATAAAGGTGCATGCTCTGGAATAAAAATTGATACAATGTAAGATACGCAAACAAAACAAGGTGAACAAACAAGGAAAGTTACACGGCACAGGCTTCCGGGTTGGAGTCCACGAGACTCGCTCATCAGTGGCTGGAGACATTAAGTGATATAGCTAGGTGACGCGACCGTTAATTTAGTTGCATTCGGTCTGTTCCATTTTCTTATTGATTTCCCGTTTTGTCTTCTCTTTCACTTTATGTTTCTATTCATTCTGCTCTCAACGCGACGATGCGGCCACTAAAATCAGGGTGCAAAAGTGCGAGGTTGTTGGTTTAACTAAATTGAATGGTCACTGAAACTAAACACGATGCTGAGTTGGCATAATTTGCTCATTGTACGGGCTATTATTTTACAATTGGAAGTGATTATGTAACTACTGAATGTTCACCCCGCGGCGCATAAAGCATATACTCCCTTTGACTTCAGATAATAAAACGAAGGGTCTCCAGTAATCTGGTCATGTCATCAGCAGCTCTAAAATGTATGGTTGGTTGTTTCATAGTCTTGTTCGAATGTTGGTAAGCTGTAATCCGTAGATGCATGTGCCATGCACAGCGTCATCGTTATATTCTTCTACAGACGGCGGGCGGAAGTCACAATCCTTCACCAACTATTTTATAGTGTGAACGATATGACAAATATTATTTACATTTGGCGAGTAGATACCAAGTCAACACAACTTGAGTAGCGCACGTGCAAGCACTGGAGGACCATGATAACAGTTTGAAAGGTCTTGACTCCCGAAAGAAAATCACAGATTGACGCCTAAATCATCACCAACATCATTGTACAGCGTTAAACAGCAGGGCCAGCCCCACTGACCACTGCCTTTCTCACCATTTTGCACGTGGGAATAAGCCCGAAGAAACGCCTACTTGGAAGAGGAAGTGCACGACCCTACCCGTTTGTACTGGCTTACTGAATCCAGATTTCGTAGCTTCTTCGATGAATAAACTGAAACTAAAAGAGCATATGGCGGTGAGAAAACGATTTTGCGATCGGAGCAGTAAACTACTGTATCCACTCAAACCAGGGATACTGTCCGGATTCAGCCAACAGAACCCACAGAAGAATCCTGGACGGAACGAGATATGCTATCGTGCGCGACAAAAAAATCATTCGTAATACGCTCTGGAGGCCGTCAGATGAAAAGAAATATAATTCAGCTAAGAAAATCAGATGAAGATGATGACGAAGGAGACAATGTAGGAGACACGGAAGGTGCGGAGAAGTAAACCAAGAAGAACAAACGAGAGACCGAGCAGATAACACTATACAACCATCGGTTGAGGAGCATTCGCCGTCTAGACCTCACGGTGGTCAAAGTTACCCGCCTGTATTCTAATAAAAGCCTTCCGAAACACAAAAGATGTGTTGGATATGCTTCTGTTGTACCACAACAGTGGCGTTTCCTGACTGGTCACCAAGAGACTTTTGCTTGGCACATTGTGAATCGAGCAATCTGATTAGTGTAAAAGCCTTTATAAGCCAACGAACTATTAGCAATGATAGAGATTTCCTTGTTGCCCGCTGTAACAACATTCCTAATGCTTTTCTTGAATAACTGACTTCTGACGTTTTTAATGGTTGAAATACACAATATACATACATTTCTTTTTTAGCAAACTCTGCGTAAAATTGACATAGCTCATGTGACTACTTCCTTTTGACTGTCTCTTTCCTTACATAAAATACCTCTCAGCAAGAAGCAATTTAAGCGTTCTCGGTTAGTGTTTTCTGTGAGATGAACCGGTGTATTTCGATTTTAGACACATCATCATCATTATCATCATCGTACAGCGTTAGACAGCAGGACAAGCCCCACTGACCACTGCCTTTCTCGCCATGTTGCACGTTGAATTAGAAAGTATGAATATACAAGATGGACAGGGGGTGGACCTACAGGGGTGAGAAAAGCAAAGAATGCCCTAATAGTCAACACACGGAATACACAGTCCAACTGTACAAACACACATTGATCAACCATTCTGATTTGACAGAAAGTGACAACACGATCACCACTGTTCACAGTTCGCTGCCATATCTTTCGATATCTGCAGCCAACTGTTTTACGGATCTTTTGGACCCCAACCACGAAGACGTGAGGCACCTACTTTTCTAAGTTCGCTGTACATTTTCTCATATCCAGTTGCCAAGTCATCTGTTGACCTCCACGTGGTTTCTTCCACTCCTGAGGATAGCGGAGAATAGAACACGGCACGGTAGACGTGTATTTGCCATTCGTAACACGTGCCCCAACCAACAGAGTCTACTGAGCGGGATACGCTGTGATGAAAAACTCCTTGAACTGATACCCAATACTCAATTTCTGACCTCAGCATTGCTTACTCGGCTATTCCACCCAATCTTAGCGATACTGCGCAAATATCGGTGGTAAAAAACCTCGAGACGACGAATATCCTTCACACGCAGACCCCAAGTCTCACAACCATAAAACAAAACTGAACGCACCGTGGCACAGTATACGACCTTTCAACTGCAGTGAAATACCAGGTCGGTGCCACAAGTGCTTCAGTCCAGCGTACGCCGCTGGAGCTTTGGATATTCGCGTGCTCATCTCTACTACCGTGCTCCCATCCGTCGTCAAACTGCTTTCGAGGTAGGTGAACCGGTCGACAGTTGCTAGCACCTCCCCATCGAGCATCAAGCTCGGAATCGTTGACGTCCAGTCTTGCAACACCGCTTTACACTTTGAAGGTGCAAAGCGCATGCCGAATGGAGTTACAGGTCTCGCAAGTCTACCTAGTGCACGTTGAGCATGTTCCGTGGATTCGAACAAGCAGGCAACGTCGTCCACGTAATCTAGGTCACACAGCTTTCTACCATTTCCTAGTTCGATGCCTACATCCTGACGATTTTGCAACGCACTCTCCATTATTTCGTCCATGACGAAGTTGAACAGGAATTGTGAAATGGGATATCCTTGTCGAACACCGCTGGTCGTCTCGAATGGACTAGATGGTTCACCGTAAACTCTTACGCGACCAGAAGTATGAAAATACAATGATCTTAGTAGGTTCAAGAACTTCTGGGGCATATGTTTTCGACGAAGAGCACTGAAAAGCGCTGTTTGACCAACTGGATCGAAGGCGCCCTTCAGGACTGAGAAAACCATTATTGTCGGTCGACGGTGTGCGTGACGCGCCTCAACTATTTGACGAAGAGTAAAAATCTGGTCGATGCATCCTCGACCTGGGCGAAATCCGGCCTGTTGTTCGCGGGCGTTCCTCTCGCGAGCCGGTGTCAGACGACGCAGCAAAATCGAAATTAATACCTTGGTGACTGTCAGAATTAAGCTAATCCCACGATGATTACTATCGTCATTGTGTATTCCTTTCTTAAAGATGGGTACAATCAATGACTCACCCCATAATAGCGGAATACTTTCCTCTTTCCAAATGTCACTGATCAGGGTGGTAAGTGATTTTATCAAAGCGTTTCCACTTATTTTGAAAAGAACTAGAGAGAAGTTCGTCAAAGCCGGCCGCTTTCCCTCGCTTTAGTAATCGGATGCTCTGCTCTACTTATGTTTCCGATGGGAGCTCAAGTGATAGTCTCCAAGGAATCGCATTTGTTGACGTCGGAGTAACTACATTAGCGCGCGGTCAGCTGAACTGCTCCATGAAGTATTCGGCCCAACGGTCCAGCCTTTGCTCTTTGCCACGAATGGGCTCTCCATTTCTGTCGCATGTCGTTTTGCTGACCGGGGTTCGCCGTCCGCTGTTACCTGAAGTAATTGCAATTTCCATTTCTTCGGCAACCTGGACCCACCAATTTTCGAGTTCCTTCTTAAGGCTTTTCGTGACTTGCCTCGGTAGATGTCTTCGTATCTTATTCGTCTCCTTACAGTTCAGGAGCTGACGTCTTTTCTTCTCTGGCAGACTAATCGACTCTTGCGAAATCCAATGTCTTTGATGGACATCGAATCTAGGACCACAGGCAAAACCTGCTGCTACGTGCATCGCCTGTTTAGTATGGGCCCAACGCTCATCTGCATTGCTGTTCGTCGTAGCTCCTAGCTCAGGTGCTAACTTCTGTTCATAACTAGTGTGGAATTCTTCACCAGACAAACGTTGCACGGCTAACCGCGCTTGCGGTTTGCGTCGATTACCATGGAGCTGGAGAGTTAATCGCATTGAAACTAATGCATGGTCCGACTCTACGTACGTGGACCAGTAAAATCTACTGTTCTGAACAGAACTGCGCCAGCGGTAGCTCAAAGTCCCTGTAGAGTTAGAGCGCCATGTCGCTGTGTGACGTGAGCTGTGTCGGAAATTTGCACTAGACAGGAATAACCGATTGTCTGTACAAAACTGGAGAAGCCTATCCCCGTTATCTGTGCGCTGAGCAGGTAAAGTACAACGCCCACCTAAACAAGCTTCTGACGCACTAAGTTTGCCAATTTGCGCAATAAAGTCACCAGCTAGCACTGCAGTGTTCGGGCATTTGCTCCTGCGAACAAGAGTGGTGAGTTCATCATAGGACTCATCCTTCTGCGTGTCAGAGCTGCAGCCTGTTGGGGCGTATGCCGAGATCACAAATAAATTGCGCTTAGCACAGCCATCCTTTCGAACACCAGCTGACCCTTGGAGTCTTACAGCACATAAACGACCATTAACCGGGATCCAGTCTAGAGGAGCAGTCTTGGCCTTGTCAGTGAAGACTGTTCCTACACCAGGTTGACCCGCAGCTCTAGCTGCTTCGTCTCCTGAAGTGCACAGGAAATACCTCGATGAGATACCAGGAGCAGTTAGTTGAATCACTGCTCGAATCCTGTATACGCGTTTCACTTACGCAGCAGACATCAATCTTCAGAGAGTCTATTTTGAGGGCTAAGCACGCCTGCTGACCGGCCTGCGTAAGAGTGCGCACGTTAAAGGAGCCAAGAGTCAGAAGCTGACGAGGCTTGAAAAAACGTGTTACAAGATAGGTGGTTATTCCTGACACTGACAGTGAGCCGTTGCTAGTATCGGGTGTGTCATCAGTGTGAGCATAATGGGTGGATAGAGGGGACAAAGAGAGGTAGTTGGGGACAGAAGACAAAGGTTGAATAAAAGAGAGGGGACTCTGAGCAGTAGCCCACTTATCGCTACATATCCCGCTCGATGCAATGAGCAGCGCGATCCTGAATTTCCTGCGCGACGACCGATGTAGTATGGAATTCTTTCTATTCGTGCAGTTCATGGGAGATGTTGGATGGGTACTGCTAGGGTTTCCAGCCACAAAGCAGGAGAACGATTAGGGTTCTCAATCAAAGCCTTTAGTTTTGACAAGAACCTGTCCTCAAGGCAGCGGGGTGACTGAGTGAAAGCTCATTTGCTTGGATCAATTATTTTTCCAGTGTTTTTACCAACTTAGTCGCCAGCTCAAGTCGACCCCCAACCTGGAGGACCAGGAGACTGGACTTTGTCTGGCCTCTACCCATTGATCTTTCAGGCATGACTGTATCTCCGGCTTAGGGAAGCCATCCTGTATAGCTCTTTGGGCCGTAGAGGCACTCAAGCCATCACACCATGTCAAAGTGCATTCTCCTCGTAAGGCCTGAAGGAGGTTGATGTGCATATCGAGGTTGTCCAAAGCATCTGATTAGCTCTTTTGTGTAGGACCTATTGATGATACGAAATCAGTGGGTCCACGATTCCGAAACGTTTATTTCGAATCCTTCTGGACAAAGGTTGCAGTCAGTGGCATTAATATACAAGTAACTGGTACGCAAGTTTTCAACACTAGTCAACGTCAGTAAGGTTTTGAATGTAGAGGCCGAATGAAATGACTTACCCGTCTAATAATGAGAGTGCATTAGCTGAAGTGGGGAATGGTACTTTATGAGATGCATAGTATAATCGGGGTAAGCGATGTGAAGAAATTTACAGGACATACATAGGGAGGCAGTCATCCTCATCGGGTTTCAGTCCACAGGCGTTGAACCTCAGCTTTTCAATATTTGCTCCTCAAATAACGAATTGCCTTCCCACCCGCTTACAATCTTCCTCTTTTCAAACACAGTATTAGTAAAAATTCAATGTGGAAGTCTGTTTTCTTTTAACTGTAGCTAAGTTGATGTGCAATAAAAAGTCGTTCTCAAATTAAGCGTTCAAACCTTCCGAAACGGTAGCAGTGCGTATTGCAAGTTACAGTCTAGGCATTTTTATCCCTATTAGTCACCTCACATATGGCCGTTATACTGATTGGAGTAGATACAAAACTAACAATTTCCAGTAGAGTTTTTTAATCCGAAACCCAACAGAACCGACGTTGTTTTGTTTTCGTTCCAGCTCCTGAAAACGATCTTCCAATGGGGTTACCCAATCCCCAAAACATATGCTATTTAAATGCGGTGCTGCAGGCCATGTCAACCAATTCCACATTGGTTCGGTTTTTGAGGCGGAGCGCCAGGCTGCACCCAAACAAGATGCTGTACTGTCTCATATGCATTTTGAAAGGCAAGTTTTTGCCATGTATTTATTTATTCATCACTGAGTATATCGTGTTTTATTTTTTCATGGTGCCTGATCGCTGGTAATTATTCGTGTATCTGTCAGTGTATTAGTAACGCAGTCAATTTAGTGAAAATGACCCCCTTCCTCTCAGTTTCGTTTGTTTAACATTACCGGTACTGGCCTGGGTCACATCATAACTGATATTTGATGTTTGTTTTCAAGGTTTTGCTGTGTTAATCATGTTTGGTGGTGGGCACCGCGCTGCTCTGGTTCAGTTTCATATCTGTTCTTTTAGAGTACAGTTACTGCCATTCCTTCCCGGAAGCACTGCGCACCTATGTGATTGTGGGTCGTGAATGTTCCACGGGATCCATGCTTTCTAACCGAAAGTTAGCAGAAATAAAAGACTTGGTACGGATGGATGAAGGGAAACTGCTGGTGTGGCTTCTGATCAATCAGTAAATAGATCTCGCATTCTGACAAAATGATCAGCATTTGCTTTTTAGCCCAGATGTTTGCTCTCTCTATTGCTGATCCGGTTGTTCTGCAACTTACGCTGTGCTGTAGGAACCGATGAAACTCTGACAGTCTTCAAGCACTTTTCATGGGTAGAGATTTCATTCTAAGATGCACTATAACAGTAAATCAATTATTATCATATATTTTGGTCTGAGTGGGGATATCGAGGCGTTCGTTTTTAACCCCTTGTCAATTGATTGTCCTGAGTACCCAGCCACTATTCTGCGGTGCGTTCCTTGGAGAATTCCCGTAGCAAGTTAAAGTGCACTCATAAAGTCAGAATTCTATTAGGAATCAACCGCCATTTATTTATAGTACAGTCGGACAGTTCGGAAGTCATCACACGGTTGTTCTGATTTGTTTTCAATAATGAATTGTCTGCATCAACCGTAATTAAGTTGCTGGGTCATGCCGATATGTGAAGCGTGTCAGTTCTTAGACCGGACCAACGTGTGAACAAGTCTCGATGCACTAGGTGGGCAATGTTCGCATGCTCATCCATTCTCTCTGGAAAACCTTAATATACACTGTGGTTGTTACAATGCCCTAGCAATGTCGGTGTCATAGGTGACATTACTAAGAAATGGTCATCTCTGCGTGCTGGTAGCAACTTGTGATCGTATATCGAATCGTCCAGTTAGTTGTAACTACTTGAACTAAAAGAGATGTCTGCACACTCGGTATGGAAACAGTCAGACTCATTTAATTTACTTTCACCATTTGAACGGCCAGTTTTTAGCGCGGTTCGCATCTTGAACATTGATAGATACTATTTTCTATCCTCGCTTTGATTAAGCGGCAGTTGACAATTTAGAAATCTGAAATAGACAATGGTCAACCTTGCTGAACCCGCGCATCTGGTTTGACAATTTGTACGAAGCAGGCAAGTTGTAGATTAAAGTTCCGTTACACTAATAAAAGTCTGTTGACATTATAAGCTGACGATTTTGAACTTTACGTAAAATTGGCGAACATTTTAGTCGTCAAGTTGAAAATGAGAAACTAGAAGCCATGAGTTGAACAGATGAGTTAAAGAGTATCATTATATCTTATCCGTTTCATTCGAGTGGCGGATTACATACCGTGCCGTTGTCTTTCACCGAATACATTGCGAGGAACGTGATTATATTAGGAATCTATAGACGATTTTAACCGGTATCGACATATTTGACAAGATGAATTGACTAAAATTGATTAAAGTCCTTCGGACAAACTCATACAAGAATCGTGCCGTCTGGCGCACACGGCGGTGTTCATGAGAATAAGTGAAAGTTAGGTGGACTGCGGATCGATGCCTACTTGTTTAACCATCGTTTTCAGGCTCAATCCGTTGCAATATTTCATCGCGCTGCTTACTGTAGTGGGTATCTTTGATATATCATTGTTTGGTGTTACAGAAAATTGACGTATCATGTATAAAGAATGCCAGGACACGCTGCATAGCTCGACAGTGAAACGTGATTATTTAATCCTCTGGTTGATATCCGCGAACTGTGAAAACAATGTTCCTTTCCAGTTGTAACGTTCGCCGTATCGGTCGTTAGTTACACTGTAGATTACGCACGCTCACATACATGCATAACTTCGCTTTACACAGGATTACGCTGCACCAACCGTTATATCACAGTCAACAATTTGGATAGAGTGCTCCGTGATATTCACCAAATGTTAATAACGGAGCTGATGAAGTCTAAGAGATGGTCTCTAGACGATCAGCAGGTGCGTTGTCTTTTGTTCTCACTATATTGTGCTTTTGCGTATACCTCATTTATTGCATTTCATGCGTTGTTGGCAGTAACTAGAATGGAATTAATACAGCTTCCGATTACACTCCTCCAGCAGAACTAACTTCTCTGTAACTTTATCTGGATGTCCGTTCTTTTGTGTGGTTTATTGAATCAAGTTTAACAACCAATTTTTGCTTAAGTGCGAAAGTAGTAATATTTCACCTTTGAATTTTCTGACCGCGAAACAATGATCACTCGGTTTTGAAAATATTTTAATTTCAGGCAGTAGGTCTCCTGTGTGGAATGCTGATTTCATAAGCTGCTGTGTATACCGACTCGTTTTTTAATCTCATCAATCTATCCATTGGAGCTTGTGCGTTAAGGGTATCTTTGCTAGTTGCAATCGAAATGACCCTTTTGACTTAAACCACGTAGTTTATTCTCTTGTGTAGTGGTATAAGTTTGGACACAAGTTACGATGGTCAAGTCGCATCACATACTCAGTTATTGGTGGATTGCACATTCTTTGTGACAAAACTTATATATAGCACCTCCGTAATTGTTTAGGTGGATGATCGAAAGTCAAGACAGCTGAACGCTTACTGGCATCGTCATATTCCCCAGTTCAGAGTTCTCTAAATATTACTGATGAACTAACCTACGAAATCCAGGGCAATTTCACCCATTTGTAGGGTTGCTTGAATTACAACCAATGCTGATGATACGACGAAGTGTAACTACTTATCCAAAACGCAGCTGTTTACCTGGGCCATGAAATAGGAATACTCAAAATGCGTCAAAACCTATTGCCACCGACGTTTAGTGGTGGATGAAGCGATCGCGATTCTGCTTTACAATCCATCCCTTCACTTCCAGAAACGATTCGCCAATTCACTCCAACTGCCCTCACTTAAAATCGATGTTAGCCCCGAAACGGGATGCAGCTCATCGTGTGACTCGGTGACGTAACCGAAGACAGTAGGATCCAAGCACAAATGACTTAACCCCACATCACACTAATCCCTTCCTGTGTCGGAAACTCAGGAGTAACACAATTCTTTCCATTTCCTATTGATGCGGTACATAACACCTCCTCGAACCAACCACTTCACTGCTTTCGCATTGAATTATTCGTAGTTATTCATATATATATATATATATATATATATATATATATATATATATATATATATATATATTATTCTATCACCATCGTACAGCGTTAAACAGCAGGGCAAGCCCCACTGACCACTGCCTTTCTCGCCATGTTGCACGTTGAATTAGAAAGTGTGAATATACAAGATGGACAGGGGGTGGACCTACAGGGGTGAGAAAAGCAAAGAATGCCCTAATAGCCAACACACGGAATACACAGTCCAACTGTACAAACACACATTGATCAACCATTCTGATTTGACAGAAAGTGACAACACGATCACCACTGTTCACAGTTCGCTGCCATATCTTTCGATATCTGCAGCCAACTGTTTTACGGATCTTTTGGACCCCAACCACGAAGACGTGAGGCACCTACTTTTCTAAGTTCGCTGTACATTTTCTCATATCCAGTTGCCAAGTCATCTGTTGACCTCCACGTGGTTTCTTCCACTCCTGAGGATAGCGGAGAATAGAACACGGCACGGTAGACGTGTATTTGCCATTCGTAACACGTGCCCCAACCAACAGAGTCTACTGAGCGGGATACGCTGTGATGGAAAACTCCTTGAACTGATACCCAATACTCAATTTCTGACCTCAGCATTGCTTACTCGGCTATTCCACCCAATCTTAGCGATACTGCGCAAATATCGGTGGTAAAAAACCTCGAGACGACGAATATCCTTCACACGCAGACCCCAAGTCTCACAACCATAAAACAAAACTGAACGCACCGTGGCACAGTACACGACCTTTCAACTGCAGTAAAATACCAGGTCGGTGCCACAAGTGCTTCAGTCCAGCGTACGCCGCTGGAGCTTTGGATATTCGCGTGCTCACCTCTACTACCGTGCTCCCATCCGTCGTCAAACTGCTTTCGAGGTAGGTGAACCGGTCGACAGTTGCTAGCACCTCCCCATCGAGCATCAAGCTCGGAATCGTTGACGTCCAGTCTTGCAACACCGCTTTACACTTTGAAGGTGCAAAGCGCATGCCGAATGGAGTTACAGGTCTCGCAAGTCTACCTAGTGCACGTTGAGCATGTTCCGTGGATTCGAACAAGCAGGCAACGTCGTCCACGTAATCTAGGTCACACAGCTTTCTACCATTTCTTAGTTCGATGCCTACATCCTGACGATTTTGCAACGCACTCTCCATTATTTCGTCCATGACGAAGTTGAACAGGAATTGTGAAATGGGATATCCTTGTCGAACACCGCTGGTCGTCTCGAATGGACTAGATGGTTCACCGTAAACTCTTACGCGACCAGAAGTATGAAAATACAATGATCTTAGTAGGTTCAAGAACTTCTGGGGCATATGTTTTCGACGAAGAGCACTGAAAAGCGCTGTTTGACCAACTGGATCGAAGGCGCCCTTCAGGACTGAGAAAACCATTATTGTCGGTCGACGGTGTGCGTGACGCGCCTCAACTATTTGACGAAGAGTAAAAATCTGGTCGATGCATCCTCGACCTGGGCGAAATCCGGCCTGTTGTTCGCGGGCGTTCCTCTCGCGAGCCGGTGTCAGACGACGCAGCAAAATCGAAATTAATACCTTGGTGACTGTCAGAATTAAGCTAATCCCACGATGATTACTATCGTCATTGTGTATTCCTTTCTTAAAGATGGGTACAATCAATGACTCACCCCATAATAGCGGAATACTTTCCTCTTTCCAAATGTCACTGATCAGGGTGGTAAGTGATTTTATCAAAGCGTTTCCACTTATTTTGAAAAGAACTAGAGAGAAGTTCGTCAAAGCCGGCCGCTTTCCCTCGCTTTAGTAATCGGATGCTCTGCTCTACTTATGTTTCCGATGGGAGCTCAAGTGATAGTCTCCAAGGAATCGCATTTGTTGACGTCGGAGTAACTACATTAGCGCGCGGTCAGCTGAACTGCTCCATGAAGTATTCGGCCCAACGGTCCAGCCTTTGCTCTTTGCCACGAATGGGCTCTCCATTTCTGTCGCATGTCGTTTTGCTGACCGGGGTTCGCCGTCCGCTGTTACCTGAAGTAATTGCAATTTCCATTTCTTCGGCTACCTGGACCCACCAATTTTCGAGTTCCTTCTTAAGGCTTTTCGTGACTTGCCTCGGTAGATGTCTTCGTATCTTATTCGTCTCCTTACAGTTCAGGAGCTGACGTCTTTTCTTCTCTGGCAGACTAATCGACTCTTGCGAAATCCAATGTCTTTGATGGACATCGAATCTAGGACCACAGGCAAAACCTGCTGCTACGTGCATCGCCTGTTTAGTATGGGCCCAACGCTCATCTGCATTGCTGTTCGTCGTAGCTCCTAGCTCAGGTGCTAACTTCTGTTCATAACTAGTGTGGAATTCTTCACCAGACAAACGTTGCACGGCTAACCGCGCTTGCGGTTTGCGTCGATTACCATGGAGCTGGAGAGTTAATCGCATTGAAACTAATGCATGGTCCGACTCTACGTACGTGGACCAGTAAAATCTACTGTTCTGAACAGAACTGCGCCAGCGGTAGCTCAAAGTCCCTGTAGAGTTAGAGCGCCATGTCGCTGTGTGACGTGAGCTGTGTCGGAAATTTGCACTAGACAGGAATAACCGATTGTCTGTACAAAACTGGAGAAGCCTATCCCCGTTATCTGTGCGCTGAGCAGGTAAAGTACAACGCCCACCTAAACAAGCTTCTGACGCACTAAGTTTGCCAATTTGCGCAATAAAGTCACCAGCTAGCACTGCAGTGTTCGGGCATTTGCTCCTGCGAACAAGAGTGGTGAGTTCATCATAGGACTCATCCTTCTGCGTGTCAGAGCTGCAGCCTGTTGGGGCGTATGCCGAGATCACAAATAAATTGCGCTTAGCACAGCCATCCTTTCGAACACCAACTGACCCTTGGAGTCTTACAGCACATAAACGACCATTAACCGGGATCCAGTCTAAAGGAGCAGTCTTGGCCTTGTCAGTGAGGACTGTTCCTACACCAGGTTGACCCGCAGCTCTAGCTGCTTCGTCTCCTGAAGTGCACAGGAAATACCTCGATGAGATACCAGGAGCAGTTAGTTGAATCACTGCTCGAATCCTGTATCCGCGTTTCACTTACGCAGCAGACATCAATCTTCAGAGAGTCTATTTTGAGGGCTAGGCACGCCTGCTGACCGGCCTGCGTAAGAGTGCGCACGTTAAAGGAGCCAAGAGTCAGAAGCTGACGAGGCTTGAAAAAACGTGTTACAAGATAGGTGGTTATTCCTGACACTGACAGTGAGCCGTTGCTAGTATCGGGTGTGTCATCAGTGTGAGCATAATGGGTGGATAGAGGGGACAAAGAGAGGTAGTTGGGGACAGAAGACAAAGGTTGAATAAAAGAGAGGGGACTCTGAGCAGTAGCCCACTTATCGCTACATATCCCGCTCGATGCAATGAGCAGCGCGATCCTGAATTTCCTGCGCGACGACCGATGTAGTATGGAATTCTTTCTATTCGTGCAGTTCATGGGAGATGTTGGACGGGTACTGCTAGGGTGTCCAGCCACAAAGCAGGAGAACGATTAGGGTTCTCAATCAAAGCCTTTAGTTTTGACAAGAACCTGTCCTCAAGGCAGCGGGGTGACTGAGTGAAAGCTCATTTGCTTGGATCAATTATTCTTCCAGTGTTTTTACCAACTTAGTCGCCAGCTCAAGTCGACCCCCAACCTGGAGGACCAGGAGACTGGACTTTGTCTGGCCTCTACCCATTGATCTTTCAGGCATGACTGTATCTCCGGCTTAGGGAAGCCATCCTGTATAGCTCTTTGGGCCATAGAGGCACTCAAGCCATCACACCATGTCAAAGTGTATTCTGCTCGTGATGGCCATTAAACGTATCTGTGCTCGTATTTTGTTCTCACTGGTGGAGACCCGTCAATTTTGTTCCAACTCCCAAACCTTGTATTCTTTTTCCTCAGCTAAACGCTTACGTTCGGTTGCTGTTATTTCATTTAGTCCCCATCCTACAGTGCCATTTCTGAACGTTCGGATTCTTCCATAAATGCTCTTGACAACCCCGTTAGTTTGCCTGTAAAGTAAACTGGTCTACCGTAGGTACATTGGCTTCTGTAATTCGTCATACTGCCAAATCCTAGGGCGGATTGTCGAATTCCTTACGATGTGCTGTTTTAGACTACATATTTGATTTTGATTCTGTTCCGCTGTCTTTCACCCTTCCGAAACTAGAAGCTTGTGGCTGTCCTGAACTTTTGTTTGCGTAGTTGTCTGGTTATTTTGCCTTCAGAACTCAGTGCATTCGACTGAGCTGCAAATGTTGCAGATAGCTGATCCGGGAATTCTTGTTGCAATTTTACTTATGCTATTTCCGGAGTCGTTGTAGACAAGTATTTCCTGGTTCCAATTCGTATAGCTATCGTCCGTGAAGCTTTCTTTTGTTTCCATGAATGTAGGGTCAAAACTTGCATTTTGTTTTGATGAACTGGCTGGACTTCGTTCACAAAACACTCATGGTATGAACTTTGCTCAGTATTATATATAACGGAGCATCGCTGAAGACAGCGGCTGTATATGCCACCCATTCCACCAGTAAATGAGTTATAACGTGCACTTTTGTGACAGTGATCATGGAGTGTGCTAAAAACGTTTCGCATTCTTCCATCATATTACTCGGAATAAAGTCGATTTTCCTAAGGTAAGATTCAAATTCGTATACGATCTTGGTATGCTGATGAGACAAGACACGCGCACCGAATTTCGCTCACGAGAAATCGCAGAAAAGTAGGGACGCGGTAAAAGCCTTTCGTAACCCATATTAAAGCACATTATGCTGATTTTACTTCGTTCTTTGTTTAAAAATGCTCAATTTCAGATTTATTTTTAGGAAGCTGTCTTACGTCGTTCGTTTGCACCTCGCTTGTACCGAGACCATCCCATTCATAAGACCAGGAGTGATCGTGGGGAAAGTTGTTCAGCCTAGCTGGTTTGCCTGCCCAACTGAAAATTGCGATCATCATATGAGAGACCCGACGAAGCCTTAAATCATTCCAGTTTTCGGGATTCAGTTGGGACTTCGTCAGTTTACACATAATGGCGTAACCCTGACTGAGCCGTGGGTTTCATTACCGTAGCTGTATGTACAACAAGCCAACAAAGTCAGCGTCTGTGCGTGCTAGTGTTAAGGGTGAGAGATCTAAGATTTTCGTTCTTCATCGCTCGCTAACATCTAGAATTATCGATCGTGCTATTCAGTAAACCTGTCGTAGGAAACTAATACAGAATGCCCTGCCAGACGTTCCAGACGATGCTCCTTAGTCTGAATCAGTGAACCATTCACCTCGTTGATCAATTCATGTGAGAAATGGAAGTGGATTTTCATTATATAAGATTCAAGCTCTTCCTGACAAAAGTGCATCCTGTGAATTCGTGGGCCGGTATTTCTAATTCGACGAAAACGGTTGCCGCTGCTGCCGACCACCACATTCTTTCGGAGCTCTTTATACTTCACAGCTGAACACGGCTCACGGTCATTTCTCAGACTACAAATCAGTTAGCTTCCAGTGCACCTCCAAGCATAATCCCATTTGGAATCGGTAGAAATCGGTCTTCGCGCATCTAATAACGCAACTTCGGATACATATATCTTGTTTCTGTGAGTATCTGATTAGGAGGCCTTGTGCAGCATTGGCAGCTTCAACCATCGCCTCTCTGATCTGATTTGCAATTGCGTAGTAGGAGATCAGATTTGTATAATATGATTCATCATGCAGCTTGAACGCTCAACTCACCATTGAAAACCATGGAAGCACTGTACAGCTGTTTCATCCTTGTTGGGAATCATCAGCAGTGCACATCCACCGAGCTCCCACGGGGACTCGAACCCGGGGTGGACGACTGTGAATCGAACACCTTAACCACAAGGCTATCCGGGCTGGCTCTCAACGGTTTGTTGAACATCTACACTGCATGATATAGCACCCTTCCGTCACTGGCTTTGAACGGTAACAACCCGCTCCCCGCACAGCGATCGACTCCTATTGCAAATAGTAACCAAGTTCTGTATGTTGTTCATAACGGAATGCCTTCGTTGTTCTTAGGCCCCTACAGAGAAGTCATCCATCATAGGAGTCGATCGCTGTGCGGGGAGCGGGTTGTTACCGTTCAAAACCAGTGACGGAAGGGTGCTATATCATGTAGTGTAGATGTTCAACAAACCGTTGAGAGCCAGCCCGGATAGCCTTGTGGTTAAGGTGTTCGATTCACAATCGTTCACCCCGGGTTCGAGTCCCCGTGGGGGCTCGGTGGATGTGCACTGCTGATGATTCCCAAGAAGGATGAAACAGCTGTACAGTGCTTCCATTGTTTTCAATGGTGAGTTGAACGTGCAAGCTGCATCTCTGATCTGAGCCTAGCGTCCATGTTGATCCTGGACATCTGACTTCATCGATAACCTGGTGGATAATTCTGGTAAACAAACCGATGGTTATTACCCAGCAGCAGCTCTGTGGATCGCTTGGTTTTGGCGCTTGTTCGTCCACTGCCGAGGCGTAGCCAAAACCACACACATGCAGAGTGATGGCTTGCTAACTGGCCGCGAACGATCAAAGCTTTCTTCAGAGACCCTGTTCCGTTAGAGAATAGGTCGGCTCATTTGTATGTCATCGAGGATGAGATACGCATGATCTATGTGTTCAAAGTTGAATCTTCATTCTTTATACACCTACGGAGGAATCACAACCCCCCGTGAATTAAGTTAGATCGGCGGAAGTGATGATTAACCCCTTCTTATTTGACTTACTAATCGGGAGTTTCGACCACTTGACTACTGCCATTCAGGGTCAACACCAGAAGTTAGTTTGCCATGCATAGCACAGATAACTGTCAGGAGCAGCATGGCACACTTCTTGGAGTTCTGCATTGGATATTATGAGTAATCATGGTGTGCGAGGGAATCAAAAATGCCTCTGTTCACTGTCTAATTTAATTATGTACACGTGTGTTTTCTGATGATCTGCCGCATCAAGTTTATGTTCATTTACAGAATGTCATGGTAGCTGGTGTGTTCGTTTGGTTTCGAGGTTCCGGGGTATTGCCACTTCTTAATCCTACACTAGACCAGTGAAGTCATTTCAGTAGGTAAATGTACTGTGAAAATTTCACCGTAGGTTCTGGGACTTTGATCGCAATGCTGTTCACATCTCAACTGTTTTTTCTTCTGTATATCTATGAAATACGGTACGATAGTCTTCCCTCACCGCTTCCGTCAATCTTCTCCTTGAAGGACGCACCAGAGCTCTTCAGCTACTTTATGGATGTCGCGTGCAGCCAATCCCTTGGATGTACCGCTTCAAAAGCCACTGAAGGTCTTTGTTCAGTTTCTCAGTTCTTGGGGTCGCGTTTTGAACATGTGAGTTGTTTTTTTATTTCCTTTGATCTGTTTGCATATGAATTTTCTACATCTTTTTGCAGACTGTCCCGCGTTGTTTCCATCGGGGCTTCGTGAACGGAAAATGTAGAGCCTATGCTTTTCGTTCCCCTTTGCGAACCGATGTCTTTCAGCGCCACCTTCTGGCAAACCAAGTGACGTGTACAAATTGCGGTTATCGAAGCTCCCCTAGTTTACAGGCGGAAGCTTGTATTACTTTATGTTTGGGTAAGTGAATATTTCACTTAGGGACTTCGATCTGTCGGTAGTTTGTCAAAATATTCTGTCTCGGTATTGTTGGTTTTTTGTTTTGCTTATTTCTCTTCAACTAAGAGGAACGCCAATCGTTCACGGTACCATCCATTTTTCGTCCCCGATAACCAGGATTATTTCGTAAATCAGAAACGTTTAGATCTTATTGTCTCCTTTAACACTGGTTTTCAAAAAACAACGTTCCATTGACTATACCACTGCATTCTTAGTGTCTATAATTTCATTTCACGTGGAGGAATAAAATTCAGTTTTTATTTTGACAAAACCCTGAGAGTAAGAATGCACGCGAAAGGATAAGTTTGACATTGATCGTGTGGTATACGTCAGGAAAAATTCAGAGTCTGAGGTAGGATTTTCGATCCATACCGGTGCCGGTTAACTTTGGTGGTAGAACAGCCCAGTGCAATCGGTCAGCTCTTTGCGAGACCTGATCCACGAAGGCCTTATTTGGTCTTGATTGCTGCTTTTCCTTGTTAGGGCCGCAGGACGTTGTCATCTTGTACATATTCATTTCGTTGTACTCATACTCGCGTATAGATTAATTTTGGTTGTCCTATCTAGTACGTAAAACAAAAGGCATTTACGAAATTTTCTTAATATAGTTCTGTCGACTGAGTTGAGGGCCGTGCGAATGTCTAAGGCGATAATAATAGACATTCGGTAGATATAACGGTGTTCGAGCAGCTGTTGAAGAGTGGTAGTTTTATCGAAGCACCCACGACCTGCACAAGACCCAGCCTGTGCCCCTCGCATATGTCACAACCTGCAATGAATAGCAGACGCTAGAAGCTTAGGTGCTATTAAGAGTAGGCTTATACCACTATGATTGGCGTAATCACTGCGTAAGCCTTAATTGAAGATGGGGAGACAACCGATTCCTCACCAAAATGGGAGGGGTTACTCAGGTTTCCAAACCAACACATGAATTTCTCTGACAAGCTATACTTCACCATCTTTGAACAGGGGTGAGGGAAGGTCATGGAAGCCTGATGCCTTGCGACGTCCTAAGGCATGAATCCCCTAGCAAATTTCAGCCTTTGTTAGTGGTTCTGCTTCAACGGGTCACAATACGTGTGTGAAAGAGCAATTTATCTGAGAAGTCGGCACCGGTGCGAAATAAATTACGCTTTGAAATGTTTTGCCAGGCGTTCGGTATACCGCTGCTGATTTTCGCAGGTCGCTTCATTTACACCTAGCTATTGCTCTATCTCAGATCCACTTAGCGACCACCAGACTTCGCGGTTCGTCCTCAGACTTGCGTTGAGTGCGCGTCTCAAGATGAGGCGTGTACCGTTGTCCACACTTCCAGATGGGATCGTCTGTCTTGCGGTTATGGTGGCACAGGGATTCCGCAGAAGACCAAGGTTTTCACAACACGACGTGTGGGGCCGCACTCTTAGGTGGACAGATTGTTTGCAAAAGGAGCTTTGATGTCATTCAAAACAGACAAGGAATTGTGCGGACAGCATTTGAGCAGGAGGAGTCACCTAGTATAAGTACCTGGCATGGTACAGACAGCTGAACGGAAGTCAAGTAACGGACTGAGCGAGATCAACAATTGAAACAATCAGCGGGTACTTGAGCGCCTTTTCAGTTGGGATCTTGATATTGGGGTTAATTTCGTTTTGGATCACCTTTAACCTTGCACTAAAAATCGATCACACCGCTTGTTGTCTACTATTTCCATTTTCTTCTACCTGGAAACAAATTTCGAATAAATCTGTTGCGCAACACCGTTGCTGCCTGTCGTTGAAGAGACTTGCCGGAGAAATCTATTCCTATCGTATCCCTGTTTATGAATAGCCGTAGCTGGGTTCGAGTCTACGGTGGTCTTTCACCAGAATTCTCTAGGCAATGAGGTGTACTCCAGGCATCACTCTGTTTGTCTTTGCGCGGTCTTGGAAACCACCTTATTTTCCGGTGAGGATAGTGGTATTTAATTTTTTTCAGGTGAAAAGCGTCAGATCTCAAACACACGAACGTCAAACGGTTTCTACGCGTTTCTCAAAATGCCGCTGCAGCACTAGGTTAGTATCGGAGGAGACAATAATTATTGTGGCTAAGTTCTGCTTTCTAGGCAAACACATTTCACTCGGACGTCAGACGGAATGTTCTCGCTACTTGTTCTTGAGACTGCGTTATAAAAAATATATTTTCCTCTAATTTGGATTTCAGTCAGAATATTTTTTGTGCAAAATTTTCTAACTGCCAAGCAATTCGATTTTTTTGCGCCGCTGTGTATTATCCTATCTGCCTTTGTTATATTCCACAAGTCGTGCCTGGGAAATAGGTTGTCTATTGCCACTAATGTGTTCGGACATTGACAAAACAGACCAAACGTTACAAACATCGTCATTTGCCAAGTGGCTGTCCTGTTCACTTGAAAGCAGTTCTCATCCAACGGAGGAGCAGCCGTGTGGTTTGCCTGTTGTTGTTCACCTTCTTGCGTTCGGTCTCTTGGGCATAGCGGCGTTGGTAACCCGCGAGTGATGATAGTTCCGCTTTCAGCAATCAACTACTTAACAAGTAGTATATACACTCACCACACTCCTCCTGCAGACTGTCTTCAAGTCTTTCTTTACTTCAGATGCCAATCCTCCAATACCGGTTCATGGTGGTGTTGTCATCCGTTCCACAGTTCCTCCGATGGTATGTCTTTTCCGGTCCGTGATGCGCACCGACACCAGCCTTGTTTCTAGATAACAGTGGAGAATGAATACTGAACACAACACTTTTATCGCACGTCGCCACGACATCGTGCCTGACCACTTCAAGTTACTGAACACCATGCGTTGTGTCATTCCACTATCATCCTGGATATGACTTTCAGCAGTCTTCTTCCGCGATGCATATGGTTGGACTTGATCGCCCGGCACTTCTGTTTCCACTTTGCAAGGCGCCTTAGTTTCACATTGCACACGACATAACCCGTAGTCTCTCGATGCAATGGCGACTGCAGCAAATGACATGTCTTCGTTTCCACCATCATCCGGTTGACCTTCAGAGCAATCCCGGTTACAGTTTTCCACATTTTCCGGGATATGGTTCAGTTTCCCGTCATCTTCCACCTCATCAGTAGTGATTGAAGTCTTCGGCAGGAATGTATCCGATATACTTCCTTCAATATCCTTCGGGATTTCAGGCTGTTCGTATAAGACAGATTCCACGTTTCCACAGCAAGGAAACCCGGTTTCTTCCAACTGTTCGGCTTTCACTGGTTCGTCCTCCAGGTTCGAAAGGTCGAGTTCATAATTCTCCTCTGCAAGTTCGCCGTCCTTCCATGAATCTCCGACATGGGCCGTATTGACCACAGGCACGTCAAGCATGGCCAGTTCTCGAGCCACGTCTGCGAGCTGGACCAAATTCAAGGAACGGACGACGCGTACCATCCCATGCAGGGGCTCCGGCAGACTATCCACAAATCGGTCCGCCAACAGGTCTGCCCGTGACGCCTCATCCAGCGTCGGCAACGCACGATCCAGGAGCGAGCGGAGCGCGACGGCGTGCACCAGCGGACCCGTACCAACCCCCAGCTGGGCAGCCTTGAACCGGCGCATAGCGTCTTGACGGTCGGTCGGGGCGTCGAGTACTGCAATCAGGGCGTCCTTCGCGGCGGCCCACTTCAAATCATCCGGGCCCCTACGCGCCGCATCCGGCACCGCCCGCGGCCTGCCCTTGAGAAGCACTCGAAGGGCCGTCAACCTACCCCGGTCCGACTGGATCCCCGAGAGCTCCGCCAGTTCCTCGAAATCCTCCAGGAAGATCCGTATGTCACCATCCTCAAACGGCTCCGGCCATGGTAGATCCATCCTGGTCACGGCACCAAATGTTATATTCCACAAGTCGTGCCTGGGAAATAGGTTGTTTATTGCCACTAATGTGTTCGGACATTGACAAAACAAACCAAACGTTACAAACATCGTCATTTGCCAAGTGGCTGTCCTGTTCACTTGAAAGCAGTTCTCATTCAACGGAGGAGCAGCCGTGTGGTTTGTCTGTTGTTGTTCACCTTCTTGCGTTCGGTCTCTTGGGCATAGCGGCGTTGGTAACCCGCGAGTGATGATAGTTCCGCTTTCAGCAATCAACTACTTAACAAGTAGCATACACACTCACCACACCTTCATTGTTTTTTTCGTTTCTGATCCGTCCATTTCTATAAATTTGCAAGCTGACTGTAGAAGCGGTAAAATCGATGGCTCATTTGTCTTGTTTTGATTGTTCGCGGTTGTGCTTTCAGTCCAGTTTCTCACTCTAGCGTATAAACTAACCTTGTCGAAATCCGTACTGTGCATCCGAACAGTTTCCTAGCTGAGGACCATCGTGTTGTGCGGCTACAAACCTGGGAGTTCCTACCCAAGTGTTATTGTGCCGTGTGTTGTTACTCCTCGAGATCCCAGGTGTTGCGTTTGGCGTGCTAACGCTAAGTGTAATTTGCGAATTGAGGCATTCAGTATGGATTGTGTGACTTGAAGATACAACACTTGTACAGAAGGCATCTTTGACTTCTGTCACCAGTGGCGTCGGCGTGACATTCGTCTCTCTATCAGGCGTCGAGTTTAGATTGCAGCTGCCAGATCAGTTCAGTACGGTTCAGTAGTGTAATCGGTATTGAAATTAGCAGCAATACTAAAGTCGGGCGCTCAGCATTAGGTACACGAAAAGCGACTGTAGATCAGTCAAAGCTGAGAAACCTGCAATAGTTGAGACACGTTCTGGCATATCCCCAAATGGACAGCCGCAGCGTGCAGTGTCCACTGAGATCACGCACTGCGTGTTAGGTTTTTTAGGTAAAGTCCAAGGGATTTAAATACTTGGTGGTGAGAAATATTCAAAGATATCACTAGGTGTCCTGAATAACGGTGCTGTTGTATTCATATTACATATTCGTTCACTTAATACGGTCATTTGCGATTCTCTCTTTGGTATTTCCATGTTCCTAATGTCCTGGTTTTCGAATAAAGTATTTTGTTGAGAGAGCAGTTGGATCCGCCTATAAAGGGCACTTGGTTGTTGATTATTGAAACTAAACTTATTCAGCTTCAATTAATCCCTACCATTGTTTTACATGACCAAGACCGTGAAGGCGCCAATTCTATCCTATTGGCCTCGAACCAGGAAGACGAAGATGTTCGCTGTATACACGAAAAGAAAATAGACAAGGGTCTAGTTGAATCAGTAAATTAGTTATGAAGTTAGCGAAATAACTTAGACGTCTTATGTATAGGACGCTAGCACCTTGGTAGTATGAATTTTTGACAATGCCACAGTGGGGTATTTCTTAACTGTTGATCGGTAACAAAAATAAACCACTCAGAGGGGATGAATTTGTGTTTATTCTCAAATGGAACATAAAGCACATCGTATTATCAAACAACGAAAGTTGTTGCGCGTGCTTCGTGTGACATTGTGCTTATTCGTGACCAGGTTTCTCAACCATAGATAAGTATGGGCCGGATGACGGTGCGGTAAACACGAACTTGGTCCTTAAGCTGATTTCACTGCGAGTCCACAGGGTTCGTCTTAGCCGGAGGAAGGCTCTCCTGGCGCTATCGATCCGTAATAGCACTTCATCTTTTGTCTGGTCGTTCGGAGCAGAGTTGAGCCTAGGTATTTGAATGAAGGGACGTATTCGACTGGTTGGTCATTGATCGACGGTTGTTGAATTGTCGGGCCTAGATGGGTCACGACGAACAAAAGTGTATTGGTTCTCCGCTTTATGAGTTGGATCAGGGCAGTTTCTGCATTGCACATCATTCCAGAAAACGAGATGCTAGAACGCGTACATCCTATAAGATGTATGATAACTAAATTCAATGACACAACTACCGCTGTCTCAAAAGAATTATTCTCCGATGACCGGAAAGAACTCAACACTGTCGGTGCATGGAACTTAGGTAGTTCAACCATTGTTCATTTTCTTAGCGTCAGCAACGAGTCGTGCAAGCTGTTTACTACTTATTTCGTTCGCCTAGCGTTCCCAACTTCGCTTTCATTCGACTGAGGTTTCCCGCTGTTCATGGCGCATTTATCATTATATTCATATCCGTTTTTAGATCCCTCAGTTTCCATATCAAATAATCTTCAGAGTACCACTAAATCGCCTCACATCTATGAATCTCGGTGCTCTTCAAGCGCTCCTTCTTTGTACGACTATCTGTCCAAGGAGTTCGGTACTAGTGAGAAATTAAGTGATTTTCTCTGCCCGGAATGTCAAAAATCCGAACAGCGGTCAAGTGCTGCGACTACCAATTACTGTCAGCAGGAACGATGGATAGCGCATTTACCTTCTTGTTTGGTCATCCATATACAACGGGGTGAATGGATGGACCGCCTACTACCAACAGAACTCGCAATTCCTTGGACTGGTGTGGCCAAGAAACGATCAGACTATTTGTTTTTTCCTTTCCGCTTGAACATGGCGAATTTCATGCTTTCGGCCAAAAACAGTCGGCTTTCCTTGCAGAACAGCTTCGGCGACCGAATCACACAATCATGCTCCCTGGAATCACATTTTCGGTAAGTAATGTATGAACTTTTGACTAAATTTACCCACTCGTTCGGACACTGACTTTTAGATGCAAAACGGTTTCGCAGTAATAGACTAGAAAACGTGTCATTTTGTTTCAGGTTTAGCTCAATTTTGTTTAGAACTGCGGTACTCGACTTCACAGATGAAATCCTAATTCTGACTCTCATTTTTAATAGACGACGTGGAAAATGATGTTCTTTGAACCTTAGTAGTACTAATCCTTCGACGACTCAACAGTATCACGATTCTTGAGCTCTGAAAAATATCTATAAGGGGAGATTCACCAGCTTCTTTGTTAATCCCCTCATTTACCCTGAAAATGAATGCGAATATACAAAACTGTCCACACAGTAGTTTCTTTGATTGCAATCGGCTTCCCCTCTACACACTGAAGAGTGTCCTCAGCCTTACAGTTACGATGGTTTTGCAATGCGCTCGAAGAATAATAATTACTCTGGTATCTTTTTCACACTTTTTCACACCGTAAAGTATCCATGAATGAATATTCTAATTCTGCTCTCAAACTACGTTCCAGCCGCCATCACTCTTATACTCTGCGATCAGTTTTGGTGCACCAAGGCGAGTCTGTACACGCTGGACATTATATTGCCTATCGAACTTGGATGAAGGTAGACCCATCAACACAGCGCAAGCGTTATTCCTTTGTGCACTTCCTTCGTTCTCTGCTGACTCCTGTATCGAACTTTTTCCGCGCTCTCCCGAGTGATGCGAGTGTGGTTTCATCTCATTGGGTGTTCACCTCTGATGAACAAGTGTTCCGCGTACCATCACAAGAAGTGCAGTCTAGTTTGGCTTATCTGCTTTTCTACGAGCGTGAACCGCCTCATTTTCGCTCATCGGTTACGGGATCATTCAGTCAGCGCATATCCACTTACGACCATGGCAACTTATCTGTTCCGCATCGATCTCACAACCTGAATTTTCGTAAGACAACCGAACCAGCCCTATGGGGACAATCCGGAGTAGATGGTGACGTTTTCACCGACTCGGTAGGATCAGTCCGGTATATCGATTGCGATGAGGCTAATATGCAAGACTCAGAAGATGAAGAGGAGGAAGAAGAAGAGGAATTCGAAGATTCGGATGTTCTTAGTGATTTCGCTGAGGAGGAATTCACTGGTTCTCGAGCTGATGTCATTCGTTCTCTGGCCTTGGCAGCCACTCAGATGTAAATGTGGTCTCCCTCGGTACCGTTGAAGCAGAGTTAGCAGTGACAATGTTAGCATAAATGTTACCAGTGATTTCGTACCAATGCATTTTTGTGAACGAATTATTTCTGTTGAGGTTTAGTTTTTTAGCCCGCTCATGAATTTTAAAGGTTTTTGCCATTTGCCACTGCAATGACAGGTGTTCGGTCCTTTAGGCTGTCAGTAGGGTATCATCTTCTGTATCCGGTTCTTTCACATGAATACTTGACACGATGAGTGAACTGCTCTTTGTGATAATTTTCACACCCAACTGGTGCTTGCACTAAATAAAGATACTTTGATCGATTGTTTGTGCAAAATCGGTTAGATCAATACCCCGACCACTTTCACATTGGTATCTACGTTGATAATAAGTATGGCGCACCTCGTTGGAACGGTTTATAATGACGTGATCGAAAAGACGTCGCTTTAATAATTTGAATTAGTCCATATCGGAGGCCGTTGATAATAGTTGTTTGGAATAATAAGTATATGTACATTGATATCGTCAATTTATTTGTGACAAATACAGGTATTGTCGGAACTGATGAACACGTTTTGCTCGTACTTCAGCTCAGAACTACTTATTTTTATATCTACCATAACCAGCAAGTAGTGGCGAAGTTTTAGGATAATAAATCTCGTGGTTTGCTTGTATGAGATAAACAAACATGGTCAAAATTCAAACGAAACCCTGTTTTTGCCAATACCGGTCGACCGTACCAAAGACAATATGTCCCTTTCAAGGAGAACGAAGCAAGATTTATTTACACTGAGATAACCCTAATGTAACTAAACCGCTGTCCAGTGAATGAGTGACTCGTACAACACGAACCCGAAACCCAAATCGAATAAGGCGAGTAGATGAACTGCGTGTACTTCAAAGAGCAACGATTGGAATTACAAGCAACATACCTAAATTCCTGGGGCAGTCAAGTTACGAAGGTCCGGGAATATACTTCGTATCGTCGGAAGGGTCTGTCGGGGAACGTATACCAAGCAACACGGGACCAAGTCATTGGAATAGGGTGAAATCCATGTTTTATAGGAAGAGCAATTGATCAATCAGGGAAAGAGTGATAAGCGTACATGAGATGGAGGGACAGGTATGACCATGAAATTAGATCAGACAAGGACCAGAAGACTCACACTCACGCTTGACCTAGACCCTCACGCAGTCGCGGCGTGATCTCCAGCATGGAAGGAAAGTACAAAGGTCATTCATGCGGTGCGAGTACGAAAGCGAATAAAGAACGAATGCAAGCATGACACGCAATGTCGGGCACCTATGAAGCACAAGACTTGAAGGTCGGAGGCCCCTGCATCGACCTCAATGGAAAATTGGTCTACTGTAAAAGTACACTCGTAGGAGGGCGGTAGGTGAACCGAAGCAAGGAAATTGCGTAGGACTTTCACACAATGTACTGATTTACCGTTAAACCCAAACATTAGTAGAAACACGTCATTCATAAACACTGACAATCAGTGTATCCGTCTTTATTCTTCAGGATTCTTGTGTTTCTTTGGCATAGAGTCCCCATGTCGGTTTCGAAATAAATTCTTAACCTATGCTCCATCACATTTCCTGCTTTTGATCCCAACGGACATTTTGGAGGTAGCCCATTAACTTCTCTCTTTAAAAGAGAGAATGTTTAAATCTGCGCTACTGGGGGCTCATTGCATGAGGTAGGCGTCGAAGTTGCGAATACTTTCACGAGTTTAAGAGTGTGATGAACAGAAAGATCGTTTTGCATGGATATATGTACGCGCCCCTAATTAAACATAACATAGAGCGTTACACTTAACAACGATAACCTATCCAGATGACATTTTCGTTGAATTTTTCATTCGCAGCGCTAAAGGTTTTCCTATTAATCGATGTGCCTTCAACTGAAGTTCGTCAACAAGACTAACCATGTTCTCTTCCGATCCAAATCAGTATCGGTCGGTGTGATATTTTGGCATTCGGCGGGATACTTTTTCCGATGGATTTCTTACTCCACCTTTTTTCTCATTACATGCTTGCGCGTGAGTGCAACGGAAAGGGTGTGGCGACCTGGAGATGACTGAATTTGAATGCGTAAATTCACGAACAAAAATTACTGTAGATAAACACAAATTGGTACTTAGCTCTAGGTAGTTTGTCTGTTCTTCAATGTCACAGGGCTGTTCGTTCCATCCCCATGGCCAGAGGTTCCATTCCCTTCACCGCCTGTTCGCAACCACGCCTAACCTAATAGGATCCTGTGGTTCTCTTTCGCTGCAGTTCTTAGGGTCAGGTTTCCGGTTATCCCTAGTAGTGCGCTGGACCTTCGAGGTTATGGGGCATGTGCAATTTCTACTACACATGCGCAAGCATGCGATAAACGAACAGTGCATAGAAACTTGCCAGTAAGTTTTCTCTCTGTATGGCAAAGGGGGAAACATCATTATGCAAGTCGAGTGCATTTGTGCTCTAGTTAATTACGTGGAAAGAAAACGGGGTATCATTTACGGAAAGGTTTCGGGTACAGTCTGTCACAGAAACACGTGTCCAGCGGGTTCTCATAAATTAACCTCATCCTTATTGCCTAACAGTGGAATTTTCTAGTTTTGACAACACCTTTCCCCGCCATAGCAAAAAAGTGAATGTTCACTGGTGTGGAATGAGAGCGAAAATCTGTTTGATTAGTAGAAACTATTAGGTGGCACCTATACTATTGACATTAGGGCAAGATAATACAGCCGTTACTGGTTTGCTACTTGACAAGTGTTCGTGATATTTAAACGCAGGATTGGGCACTGAGCCTGAAATACAATAGTGAGAGTTGGACGGTAGATGCACCACCGATAAAACGCTCGGACAATGAATTCCAACTGTTCTAAAGACTATCATAGAAACAACGACTAGCACCCCACCGTCATATACGTAGAAAAATCCAGTGATTTCTCTCATTTCCGGTGTTAGGTAGGGCTGTTCCTTGTTTCTGCCTGGCTCAACAATGTCGAGGCATATGCCCAAATGGTTGGCTAGATCAATGACGCAATTAATGCAGCCGAAGAGAATGACGTCAGATGATCGGCTTCTTCAGTTACAAGACAACTTATTGCATCAGGTCACATAGTTGACCTGACCCAATCCTTCACAGTGATGTTGCGCAATCCTAAATCGAAAATGTTGGCATTCAGCAAAGCCAGGCTTATCGCGATGCATCTGCCTGCTCTTTGTGCACAAAAATGTTTGTTTTCCTTGGCATTAGCCGAACAGACCTCTCACTGAACGCACTGTGAAAGCTTTCAGTCCAGCTCATTTTACTGTAATATTTTTCTCGCTGTATGATATGCAGGCTGAAATTTTTACGTATGTGGTAGACAAGAGTAAGCGAAATGCTTGCATCTCGCAACTTGTTTTCTCTTCTCATGTAGGTTATGTTGGGCTTTCAGGGTTGGGTCCAAGGGATCCAGCTACTTAGTGGCTAAAACATTGAAAGAAGTGACTAGGTGGTGTTATCATTCCATGCTTCTTCGTCCACTCTTTTTATCACACGATTTGTGCATGAGTGCAATGGAATGGGTATACCCTATAGCCTCGAAGGCCCGCAGCACTACTAGGATTCACCTGAATTGGAGTGGAGAACCACATAAGATTGGAACCTCTGACCCCAAAGGTAGTAGATAAACGTTCTAAACCACTCGACCGCAATAGGCTTACTTGCCATTGTTATTCTTAGTTATGTTGTGAAAGGAATAACTCCGAGCGGCGCAAATGGTTTTCACCCAGAGTAGCTACCCAGACCGCCTAGTTGGTAAGATGATGCTAGTAGAACGAAAAACCCTAAGAGGGCCCATGGTAAAAGGAAGCCAGTGTACATAACTTTGCCATTCAAGGGCGACGCGTTGGCAGATTGTCAGGCGGCATCAGCAAAACATTTTACGCAGCTAATCTGCGGATGTTGTTCCAATCCAGACCAGTAGTGATTTTTACGGTTCAAAGACAAAATATCCGATTCTGCAGCCTCATTGTGTGTGTACTCGTTCACTTGTTCCTGCGGAACAGTGTACATCGGCCGCACGACCAGGCGTTTGTCTGAATGTATCCACGAACACCGGCATGGTTGAACACTGGAGCCGTTAAATCGCACACTAGCGCGATCGTTTCACACCTAGCTCAGTCTAATCACACAGTAGACGAGTCCGAGGCCTTTCGTGCCCTGTATAAGATCCGGTGTTGACAATCAAAACAACCAAAATGTCGCATCTTGGCCACAGCTGAGACTGTCGGCATCCGCCTACACAACCCCCTCTGTGTGCCCAAAAGCAATTTGTGTGCTCATAAGCTGCCCTGGTCCTCCCACCACCCTACAACAGGCCACAGACCGTGTGATTACTGACATAATACGTGAGAAATAATCCACATGCGGTCTTGTTCAAAGCCTGAGTTACAATTGTTTTCTTTCCTTTTTCATGTCACCATTAGTCTCTACCACTCCCTACTTGTCTAATTGGTCCAGTTCCTTAACTTGTCGTAATATATTGTGATGTAGTGGCATGAATATGAATCACTGAAAACGAGCTTGTTCGCCATACTGTGTTCTCATAGTGGATCGTATAAATTAGGTAAGAGTTTAACTGAGTCATAACCCTTGCTTGGATGAATGAATTCAGTGACTTTAACATAACACTTGTTTTTTTATAAATCAGAGCATGACTTTTGCTTGCGCAGAAGTGCAGTGAACAGCACCTCACCTGTGGCCTCGACCCACTACATTGTCAAGAATAATCGGCGTCTACGGCCCGGAGACTTGGAGTGGATACGTTCGGGTCCAGTTGGTTAGGCGTGGCAGACAGCCAACTACCACCAAAGTATCCGGTAGTGGCAGTATTTGAAACTAGTACCTCATATGTGGTAGAAGATTAAAAAAAACTCGACGGCCACCGATTAGGGATAGCCTACAATTGCTTTGCGTGTGACGGCAAGACATAGATCGCCGCACCCATCTTAGATGTAAGTGTCGCTGCCTGTTGACACCCTTGCAGTAACATCGCTTTTTGGGAGAAAACATTTCCCAGACACCACTTTGGTTTTCTTTTCCTGCGGTCGGCCCTGACGCTTGATTTTGGCTATCCTATATTTCTACGGTTGCATCCGTTTTAATTAAGTCTAACAGCACGAAGTTTTCATCAACTTCGCTTTTGCAGAATTTCGATTTCGCTATTTGTACGCACACGGTTCACTTCGCCACTGTTAGTTTGCACACGTGTGTTGCTCGTATCGGTGCTATAGCGATACCACATATATACAATACACTTTCGCACCCGTATGTTGACTCGAGTCTTCTTTTTAACTCGACCGAAGATACTTTGTTGGTTAATCGCTCCGACACTCAACAGAAGACACGTTCAGCGGTCGTAAGTCGTTCGTCTTCTTTAATACATGCTTTCACATGTATGTTGTAGAATCTCTCGAGTTCGCACTCATTACTGGCGTCCAGCAGAGCTGACCACTTTCATCTATGCTGTTTAATTACGAGATCGACTGGACAATGAGACAGCCACCGACTGACTACCCTGGTATTCAGCTGAGTCAGGAGACTCACATCTTTGACCTACAGTTTGCGGATGGAATTGCTCTGGCGGACTCTTCTGTCACGCTTCAACCAGTTCGTGACCGAGTCAATTCCTCA
This sequence comes from Fasciola hepatica, assembly GCA_948099385.1. Lineage (NCBI taxonomy): Eukaryota > Metazoa > Platyhelminthes > Trematoda > Plagiorchiida > Fasciolidae > Fasciola > Fasciola hepatica. The sequence continues at coordinate 1,476,422 of CANUEZ040000020.1, forward strand.
AAGCTTGCCTGGCTAGAAGTAAACACCGCAAAAACTGACTTTATACCAACTTGCCCAGAACCATCAGCTAAACAACTGTTCATCAATGACCAACTGATCGAGTGCGTTCTATCGTTCCAGTGTCTGGGCTCCACACTGCTTCCGAAAGATACAGCGAAGGTTGAAGTAATACTGCGGATAGACAACGCCAGGAAAGCACTTCTCCAAGTACGACGGTTGTGTAGACCCGCAGTGAAATCAGTCCTTGGACTAAGGTGCGTTTCTACCGTGCCGCTTTACGCCCTGTACTCAGCTATCGCTGTGAAACCTGGTCATTGAGAGCCGAGAATACCAGAAGGCTGGAGGTGTTTGGTCACTGGTGCCTGCGGCGTATTTTGAAAGTAAATTGGCGCCGTAGAATATCCAACGATGAAGCTAAGGGATGGCGCTTTGAAATTGATGAACTGTCTATCTTCCTCCAATGCCGCCAACTGCGGTAGCTGGGCCGTACCCTATGGCGATCCGAGACGGAACATATCAAATAAGCGCTCTATCCGGAACGTTGTCCTGGATGATGCTGTCGCCCTAATGGCCAGCCCAACATTGTCGAGAAGGATATAGAACGCCTAGGCTTATTGTCGGCTTATGGTGCCCGCCAATGAAAGAAAAACTGGACCACGATCTGCACCAAACTCGCTCCCAACCGCGGTGAATGATCAGCTATGATACATGATATTCATGAAAGCAACTTATCCTCTAAGAGTCAATAGTCGCCTAAAATTTAAGTGTAGTGGAGAGGGTATATGCCCATAACCTCGAAGGCCCACCATACTACTAGGAGTAATCGGAAAACTGACGCTGAGAATCAGGGTGGAGAATCACATAAGATCTTAATGGGTAAGGCGTAGTTACGAACCGGGCGATGGTAGATTACTGTCTACCAACAAAGTGATCGGCGATGACGGGATTGGAACCTCTGACCGCAGAATTGGATTTTGAATGTCTCAGACCGCTCGACCACATCTGTCTGCTCTTCATCCTTCACGTCCCAATTCTAAATGGATACGAGAAGCCACAATGAGTCGTGACCGAGAACTTGTAGCTCTTCGTATGGACAATAAATCGGAGACATGGGAAAACAGGTAATCGATTCTCCGACCTAAGCGTTTCCTTCACTTAGCTGCTTCCAACGTTTGCATAGTTTGTCAGACGGGGCAACATACTGATCTAGCTAGAATTCTTGGAACCTTTAAAACTGATGTCTGTGGTGTCTCCGGAACACGCATACAGGACCCAACTTGAGTGATAACACTTCGCTCCCCAGATGAGATCTCGGTTTCTCGTTTCACTCTACGCATGTCGGGCGATTCGGTGTCTTGTGCTCGTGGTCAGGCTGGTGTTGGTAACGTTCTGAGCAGGAAAGCTGAGCGTGTCCCGCTCAACTGGATCCCAGTCAACAGTCGTCTGTGTGCGATTTGCTTGAGCAGTAGTAGTTCTGTGCATTCAAACAGCACTAGACTGAAGCGTTGGTGCCTGTTTGTTGTTTCCGTGCTCCCAAATGACTGAGGCTGAAGACGAATTCGACCATGGTTTGTCTCAACCGCTCCGCAGCGTGTTCTCCACGGACATACTGGTTGTTACTGGTGAGTTCATTGCTCAGTGTGGATTCTGGACGAGCCGGAGCGGAATATAGGAGGCCGATTTGGCGTTCCAGCCGATCGAACCGATAACGGTGATCCAATCATCTAACTATGTTCCAACTATAAACTATTTCCAATGAGTACAGATTTCTCGCACAAAAAGCGGTACCGACTAACCTGGTGTCCTCCTGCGGCTTCATTGCTATCGGTTACCACTGGCGCGGCTCGAATAAGGGTTGTCCGTCATTTTGGTCCACGTCTATAGATACTGATCACTCTTGTCCGCGCGTGTTTCAGCCTACGACTCGACCGTGGCCGAAACAACGCCCCCCGCAGCTGATGGATGATAAACATCGATTTGCTTTCCAAGCAGAATTATCCGCCAGGTTATCGATGCAGTCAAATACCCAGGGTACAGAAGAGCGATGGACAGAGATTAAGTATGTCTTACTTCAGGCTGCTAATGCTGCCCAAGGTCCAAAGTCCAGACACACGGAGACGATGGATATCTGCATCCTTTGTTGCAGTGTTAGATGCGCGCCGATCGATTACTCCGGATTCCAGATATGATGAGACACGGAGATGCCTTAAATAACAACTGATTGGAAGCCCGAGAAACCACGGTGACCAATCGTGGATTGTGAGGTGTAGAGAGATGGAAAAAGCTACGGTGATTGGCAACAGCCTCAACCTTTCCCGTCTAATTATAAATACCGGTCCACGAAAGCCAAGCGTTAGTGAAGTGATCAAAGAGGAGAACGGCTCACTGATTCAGGTTCAGGAGCGTCGTCTAGTTCGTCGGGTGAGCCATTTCGAGAAGCATTTATTCGGCCTTTATCCACGACAGGTTTGCTAACTAGCAGGATGGTTACAGCTTTAGTTGTTGATACCAATCCTCCCTCAGAAACGGAGGTTAATGATCTTAAGTGACAAAGCTACCGAACTGGATGGGTTGCCTCCGTCTATTTTCAAAGACGGTGACAGCACTGTTATTGGAGTTGACAAAATCCTCGATTTGACATGGGAGAAGGAACAAGTTCCAGTGAGTTGATGTAAATCGGTGTATGTATCGATTTACAAAGATGGCGATAGGCCCCTCTGTGGAAACCACGGAGGAATAAATCTGGTTAGCATCGCGCCTAAGCTGCTCGTTGGTATTATTCTCCATCACCTATCTAACTCCGGGTTTAGACCTGGTTGAGGTTGTGTTGATCACGTCTTCACACTGCGACAAACTTTAGAACTTGGGCACACTATCTCCGTTTTTCTTCACTGTAAGCAGCCTTCGACTCAGTCGACCTCACAGTTCTCGGGCGCCGCCTCTCGTTGAGGGGTGTACTAGAGAAATTAATTTCCATCATGAAGTCCTAGTATATGAATCGCCGAAGCTGAGTTAGGGTTTACGATGATCTTTTACCCGAGTTCACCATGAAAAGGGGTACACGTCAGGGTTTCCTCTATTCTGCTTTTGTCTTTGACTTTATGATTGATATGGTCCCAGAGATCGCGGTTTTTCCCTGTGGGAATAGTGGCATTGAACTTTTCCGAGTGGAAGTGTGTTGGACCTTGAATATGTGGACGACATAGTTCTTCTGAGTGAAGATCCAGGTAAGTTGCAAGCTTCTTTGGACAGCTTGAACAGCTGCGTAACAAAGTTCGGTACGCGTTTTGCACCTTCAAATTGCAAGATGCTGTTGCAGGATTGGGCTGGTCCAACACCAAATCTTCAGTGTCTGGGGAGACTATAGATCAGATAGACAAGTTCTGTTTTCTCGGGAGTTGCACTTCACCCAGAGATCGGATATCGGATGAGGTGTCTTTGCGTATACAGAAGGCTCGCTTAGCTTTTGCCAACCAAAATCATCTGTGGCGTCGGTAGGACATCCGTTTATCTATCAAAGGTCGAGGGTACACAGCAACAGTCAGGCCCGTGCTCCCTCATATCTCGGAGAAATGGCCACTACGGGTGGAGGATATTCGAAGATTGTCGGTATTTGAACACCGATGTCCCCATAGCATTACTCGAATACGGTGGGAACACCGTATAGTCAATGCTGAGATTCGGCGAGCCAAGTCTTCAGATGAAATACTTAAGCTCGTCAAGCTGAGACGGTTAGGACATGTGTTGCGCGTGTCCCCCGACAGGATTTCTCAGGGCGCAATATTTTCTGGCGAGGGTGACAGTTGTAAGATGAGTAGGTGTGGCCGGTCCATGATATTGAAGAAAGGTATGCAATCTCTAACCCGTGGACTTGGCCATGTAGGGCGTGTTAAGCTCTCTCGGTGGGGTCCAAGAGACCCCTCACTCTATGGTTAGATACACTGTGTCGTGATCGGTGGTACTCTTGTATCCACGAATTTTCTTTATCCACCTGAAGCCAACATTTGTAGTTCACTTATTACTCCCTTCATATTCATGTTCTTTTTCATTATTTTATACTGAGGTTGCCGCTGGGAGAAAAGAACCAAAGCCAACACACACAGTGGTTAGTGTTTGTTTGAACTGAACTGGCGTTGGTACGCCCGGATTTTCTACGAGCAACCCACATCTACGGCGAGTCTCTGATCCTGTTTGTTTTTGTCCCCTGTCCGTTGCACGATATATATATATATATATATATATATATATATATATATATATATATATATATATATCGAAACTCAAGCATATTTGAGGGTAAGACGCAAACTTCAGTCTATCTTTCGTAACCTATGAACCTGTGGCGTTTATTTTCAACGACCCAGAGGTTTGGTTTGCTGTCTTTGAGCTGCAGTTCGAAGGGCGTAGAATCCTTGGTCAACGCCAGAAGTTTTCCTATCCTAGATGCCATCTCCGTTTGAAGTTCAAGACTTTTTCGCGGAACGATGCTGGGGTATGCACATCAGCGGCTAGTAGATCACATAAAGGGAATGAAGGTTTCGTTCCAAAGAACGGCATTCCAATTAATTGATGCATGTTGAGAAAATCGTGTCTTAGAAGGACATCAGAGCAAGGATTTGTGAGTATGGATAGCTCGATGTTTGTGCACTGGTGGGTCATTTGAATGCCGGCCGTGCTTTACCTACCACTGTTCCATCGTTCGTGATTTTCCAAGAAATCCTTTTTTTCTGATCCCTGGATTGAATTAATCTGACGGGCCAAATGTTGTCTTACAATGGCTACTTTTTTCATTTCCTACGTTTTCACGCGATTGGCAACGTTTTTCGTGCGTTTTCGAACGCAGTCAGAAATTGTACGAAACATCTGTTTCGAAAGGTACATGGGCACCCAAAAAACATCGTGCTGTTTGGAGAGCTATCCTAAGACATCATATCGATTCCAAAATGCCGATACCGTTAACTCTCTCTTCAAACGTTCGTTCCCTTTTAAAAACACTTTTCACTTCTACCTTACTCAGTATGTAACAACGGTTAGAGATAAACGCTGTAGTAATGAATGGCATGCCGCTGACCAAACTCCTATGTAGGTTGCTACTTCACCCGGGCTTTCTGTGTAGGGTGCTGCGAAATTAACAACCATGACCAGTTTACTCACAATGAACGAGTTTATGTTGGTTTACATACCACTAACGGTCCACTCGATCTGTGCAGGTAGCTCTCTCCCATCACTTTTTGGTTATAAATAACACCTTTGAATGTATTATTTGCAAATTATGGAGTCGTTCACCTTTTTCTCAAGCGGACAGTGCAACACAATTTTTCCCTCAATATTTCAGAAAAAGTCACAAAACCTAACTACCGCTACTGTTCCCAGTAGTAATATTATAAATTCGAAGCTCTGGGCGTGTACCCACTCCCGAATAACCCCCTGTACAGCAATTCAGGGAAGGGGTCGCGGCCAATGAAAGGCTTTCAAATGGGAACAGTGACTGGAAATTTGATGGTGTATCCAATATTATTCCGCAAAACGAATCAAAAAACGTCGGTGCAGTTCTCCTGCAAGCAAGTTGGTTGTACAGTCTCGAAAAAATCCGGGATCGCCTCAATTTGTTTGAAGTCCCGACACACGGTCGACTTCCAAGTTATGCTACTGATACCACTCTCTCTCTCTCGCGGGCGCGCTAAACAATGGTGCCTACTGTGTATTTTTGGCTACGGAGAGTTGTATCAGTTGTACAAACTGGAATTCGACCGTATGACAGGATTTCTACCGAACTGGGGTGATCCCGAATTTCTCGAGCAGACTGCACAAAGAAATTGATGATGTCGTTCATGTTCATGGGTTTGAAGTGTTCAAGGACGAGTGGCCTGGAAAGCTGGGGTAATCACATTTATGCATCTCAAGTGGTACAAGTCTTCTTATTTCAATTCAACACGAATATCAATTGCGTTGCAGTTCATTTTAAGCCATCTTTTCTAAGCTCCTTTCGACATCCTGTCCTCGTTACTTCTTACATATCACGAGATACTCCGGTTAATGATATCAGTCAGCTAATTGAAAGCCTGTTCAGCTATCTCATTACAAGTCTTGATCAGTCCTTATGAATGATAGCAGGTGATTTTAATAGATTTGACTTGTCCTTTTTAATCGCCTTGGGTTTTTTAAATACTGTGCATTTCCCAACGCGCTCCCATGTCCGTTTTGGATTCAGTATTAATTAACTATTCAAGTATTTTCACAGTATTTGAACGTGCCCCATTACCACTTTGATCACTGTGCTTTACTTCTTCACCCTAAAGTTTATTGCAAAGCACATTTTTGAACATCTCCCTGCACTCATCGCGCACCGTTTGCAAACGACCTTGCACTCCTGAGAATCTCGATGCTTTTGGAACACTTGTTGGACTCACTGACTTTCATTTTTTACCCGGCACGATGCGTCCTCATACTGTGGACACTTAACTGGCTACTTTAACTTTTGTTAGGACTTGTGTTGTCCCATCGAAACCTATTATATTCGATCTGATAGATTCTTCTCCCCTCACTTGAAGAGGCTCTGCAGAGCTAAGCAGAGGGTGCACAAATCTGGCTGGCATCATGCAGTGAAAAAGCTGTCTACAACCTTCAAGACTGAGGCACAACATGTGAATAATCTGTATGTAGACAGTGCTGGGTAACAAGAACTATCGTGAGATGTGGAAAGCCCTGAAACAGTAGTGCTGCGCCAAGCCCAAGCTGAAGCTAAGCGTCGAAGATTTGGATCACCAGTTCATCGTTAACTCTGACGCATCCTCACTTCCCCCTCCATAATTTGAATCCCATGAACACAATCCCGTTACACCTGGCTCTGTCCTTAGGGTTTACAACAAGTCAATCTCCACCAGTGTGGACTTGGCAGCTAGTCCATCAGATTCTCCAACCGTACCCGCAACGCGAAGTAGCCGTCGCGGTCGCCAACTACGAAATCCCGTCCGCTTCGCCGATTTCGTGACGATTTTTACAACCGACTGTTAGCAATAAGTTTGGAAGTTCGCCATGGATTTACCAAACAACAGACCCGTGAAATTACAATCGGTAGTTATGATTTCATTTTCTTCTGGTCTCCTAGCGACTCCAACAACACCGAACATCGTTTGTGTGCTGTTATTACGGTGCAACATCCGCCGGTGCCCTCAGGCGCTATTTTGTTCCAGTTTACCTTGCCCTCTCTCAGACGGATCTACACAGTCACATTGGCTTCATCCGTAGCCTGGCTGACTCCCGTGCACGTTCAAGGAGCCAACCGCTCACTGGACAACGGGACGATTGGTCAGCCTGGCACTGGAGACGGCAACTGGACGCCTTTTTGGATGGACCTGACGAGGCATTTTCCGGCTTGCATTCGTATGAGACCCGCGGGCGCCAAAACACAATTGGACCCACGCACATCGGACCTCGAGAGTGCAGGCACCGGTAAACTCATCAGCAGTCGTTCGACTTCACCAACAATATAACGGACAAGCTATGAGGAGTTCCTGGACAACCAATAATTCCGGCTTACCATCACGATCGAAGCCCAACTCCGTCGGACTTCTAGGAGGAGGCTCCTGTAGCGGTTGCCATCTTCGTTCATACTTTTACCACGTTTATTGTTTAACTGAACACTGACTGCCAAGCGCGGTGGCCATTTGACCGTTGCTCTTGCGCATGCTCTCACGCACGCTCCCAAATACACGCTAACCACTATCTCTCCCAATCGCCTTCTCGGTCTCACGGGTCGTGGAGAATACTGTTCTGGTTAAAATATTTGTGCAGTGCCGCACATTAGAGTAACGTGCAGGTGGTCCACGCAGTACAAAGGACCGAAACACGCGTTTACTAAGGAAACCGCGAAGTAAGGTCTAATCAACCTTACAGATCTTTGCTCAGGCAGTAAACTGTCTGACTCGGAATACACGGACGATATTGTTCTTTTGAGTGAAGATCCAGGTAAGTTGCAAGCCTTCTTAGCCTAAACAACAGTGTAGCAATGTTTGGGATGCGTTTTACACCTTCAAATTGTAAAACGCTGTTGCGGGACTGGGTTGGTTCAGCACTAAACCTTTTCTTGGCAGGGGAAACTCTGGCTGAAGTAGATAAATTTTGTTACCTGAGAAGCTACATTTCACCAGATGGAGAGACATCAGATGAAGTGTCATCGCGTGTACAGAAGGCGCGTTTGGCTTTTGTCAACCTCCGTCATCTGTGGCGCCGGCGTGACAACCGATCGTCTGTTAAGGGTAGAGTGTACACAGCGGCGATTAGGTTCGTTCTCTTATACGGTTCAGAAAATGGCCATTAAGAGTAGGAGATAGACGAAAACTGTCGGTGTACAAGATTGTGAGGTACACCAAGTTTTCGTAGGGTAAACAATAAACAAGGATGATTTCCGACCTAAGCGAAGGCTGTTTCGACGTCCAGCGGGGGTTGTAAGTTAGGGTAACTCTTAGGTAACGGACGGAAGACGTTTTAGAGAGGTGTTGGTTACCAGTGGAGATATGGAAGGTTAATAAAAATTGTTTGGTATCGCGATCATCATCCTCATCTTACTGCGCTAAACAACAGAGTGAGTCCCACCGATCACTGCATTTCTCTTCATGTTGCACCAAAAAGAGTGGACATACAAGATATCAGTGGGTAGACCTACATGGGTAGGAACAGGAAAGAACTTTGTCCAAACCAACACACGGAATATACGGTTTAAATGTACGAACGCACATCGATTAAAATTTCTGATTCGGCAGAAAGTAATAACACGGTTCGCTGCGTATTCTTCAGTGTCTCCAGCCAACTGGTTGAAGGATCTTTTGAATCCTAATCATGAAGCCGTGAGGGACCTGCTTTCCCTAAGTTCGCCGTACATTTTCTCACTCCTCGCTGTTCTACCTGGATTCTCCCGCTCCCGAGGAGGAACGGAAAACAGGGCACGGTACAGTAGACGCGTTTGCCATACGCAACATGTCCCAACCATCGAAGTCTACTAAGCTGGATGCTCTGTAATAGAATATTTTCTGAACCGGTACACAGTACTCGATTTCTGACCTCAGCATGGCTTACCTGGCTACTTCATCCAATTTTAGCGATGTTGCGCAAACGTCGATGGTCGAAAACCTGAAGGCGGCGAACATTTTTCGCACGCGGACTCCATGCCTCGCAACCATACCACAAAACTGAACGCACCACAGCACAGTACACACGACCTTTCAATCCTAGTGGAGTATGAGGTTGGCGCCATAAGTGCTTCAGTTCAGCGTACGCTTGTTCACCTCTGATATCTATGCTCCCATCCATCGTTACGCTGTTGCTGAGGTAACTGAAACGGTCGGACAATTGCGAATGCCTTTTCATGGAGCATCAAGCTTGGAGCTGTTGACGTCCAGTCTTTCAACATTACTTCACATTCTTGAGGTGCGAAGCGTACGCCAAATGGAGCTACAGCTCTTGCGAGTCTATCTAGTACATGTTACGCACGTTCCGTACATTCGAAAAAGCAAACAAGGTCGTCAGCGTAATCTGGGGCACAGCCTCTCACCATGTGTCAGTTCGATGTCCACATCCTGAAGATCCCGCAAGGCATTCTGTATTATCTTGTCGATGATGAAGTTATACAGGGAAGTGAGACACCCTTGTCAAACACCACAAGTCGTTTCGAATGGACTGGATAGTCCACTGTAAACCCTTACGCGGCCAAGAGGATGAAAGTAAGTGATCTCAGTAGATTCACGAACTTCTGGGACATACCTTTTCGGTGAAGAGCGCTTTTCGATCAACTGAATAAGAGGCGCCTTTCAAGTCGAAGAAAACCCTTCCCGTCGGTCGAGGGTATGTGTGACGCGTTTCAAGTAGTTGGCGAAGAGTAAACATCTGGTCGATATGTCCTCGACCTGAGTGGAATCCGAACTGTTTTTTTTGCAGGCGTTCCTCTCGTGGGCCGGTGTAAGACGGCGCTGAAAAATCGCAGCTAATACACTGGCGACTATAGGAATTAAACTGGTTCCACGTTGATTACTACAGTCATTGTGTATTCCTTTCTTAAAGATGGGTACAATCAATGACTCACCCCATAATAACGGAATACGTTCCTCTTTCCAAATGTCACGGATCAGGGTGGTAAGTGATTTTATCAAAGCGTTCCCACCCATTTTGAAAAGAACTAGAGAGAAGTTCGTCAAAGCCGGCCGCTTTCCCTCGCTTTAATAGTCGAATGCTCTGCTTCCGATGGGAGCTCAAGTGATAGTCTCCAAGGAATCGCATTTGTTGACGTCGGAATAACTACATTAGCGCGCGGCCAGCTGAACTGCTCCATGAAGTATTCGGCCCAACAGTCGAGCGTTTGCTGTTTTCCATGGATAGGCCTTGCTTTTCTATTGCACATCGTTTCACTGACCAGGGTTCGCCGTCCACCGATGTCGCGATTAAGTTGGAACAGTCTTTGGCTGTTAGCTGAAGCAGCTGCTCTTTCCATTTGTCCCATCGAGTTTCTTCTTAAGGCTTTTCGTGACTTGTCTCGATAGATGTCTTCGTATCTTATTCATCTCCTTACAGTTCAGGAGCTGAAGTTTTTCTCCATTAGACTCAGCGACCCTTCAGAAATCCAGTGTCTTTGACAGACATCGGATCCAGGACCACAGGCAAAACCTGCTACCACGTGCATCGCCCGTTTGATATGGGTTCCGTGCTCATCCCCATTACTGTTCGTCGTAGTTCATAGCTCATATGATAATTTCTGTTAGTATGTGGTGGGACCTTCTGGGTCAGACAAGCGTACGGCTAACTGGGTTTGCGATCTGCATCGATTACCATGGAGCTGGAGAGTTAATCGCATTAAAACTAATGCATGGTCCGACTCTACGTACGTGGACCAGTAAAATCTACTGTTCTGAACAGAACTGTGCCACCGAAAGCTTACTGTGATATGATCAATCTGACTCAAAGTCCCTGTAGAGTTAGAGCGCCATGTCGCTGTGTGACGTGAGCTGTGTCGGAAATTTGTACTAGACAGGATTAACCGATTGTCTGTACAAAACTGGAGAAGCCTATCCCCGTTATCTGTGCGCTGAGCAGGTAAAGTACAACGCCCACCTAAACAAGCTTCTGACGCACTAAGTTTGCCAATTTGCGCAATAAAGTCACCAGCTAGCACTACGGTGTCCGAGCCTTTACTCCTGCGAACAAGAGTGGTGAGTTCATCATAGGACTCATCCTTCTGCGTGTCAGAGCTGCAGTCTGTTGGGGCGTATGCCGAGATCACAAATAAATTGCGCTTAGCACAGCCATCCTTTCGAACACCAACTGACCCTTGGAGTCTTACAGCACATAAACGACCATTAACCGGGATCCAGTCTAAAAGGGCAATTCCAGTCTTACCAGTTAGGACTATTCTCACACCAAGCTGACCCACCGCTTTTGCTGCTTCGTCCGTCGAGGTGCGCAAGAAATATCTTGATGATGTACCAGGAGCATAGTTACATAACACTGCTGGAATCCTAGATGCACGTTTCACAGAAGTAACGGACATCAATTGCCAGAGTCTATTTTGAGGGCTAGGCACGCCCGCTGACCGGCCTGCATGAGAGTACACACGTTGAAGTGTCAAAATTCAGCTCTTCGAGAAATGCAACCAGTATGTAGGTACAGCGTGCAACAAAGAAGTCTCGATTATTGTTCATTGCTCGGTGGTTTATAAAGCTTTGTGCACCAATCAGGTTGCTCGATTTGTTATGTGCCAAACAAAAGTCACTTTCTGGCCAATCAGGAAACGTCATTGATGTGGTGAAACAAAAACACATTCTTCCTCTTTTGATAATCTTGTTCTTGCCTACCGGCTGGTAATTTTGTTCGCTCCGAGTTCTAGGCGGTAAATGCTTCTGTCCGACGGGTGAATTTATGGTGTTATCTGAATCAGTCTCTATGTCATCGTTTTTGGTTTCCTCGTTCTCTTCTTTGCTATCGCCTCCATTGGTTTTCTCTTCCTCGCCATCGTCTTCTTCGGGTTTTCTCAGATGAACCCTGTTCCTTTTTATCCGACGATCTCCAGAGCGTGTTAGATATGATCTCTTTGCTGTGCGCCATGGCACCTCTCGTTTCGTCCAAGACTTTTCTGTCGGTTCTGTTGGTTGAATCCAGACTGTGTCACTTAGCTCGAGTAGATGCAGCGGTTTGCTGCCTCGATCGTAAAATCTTTTTTTGCGCCGCCATTCGCTTTTTCAGTTTCAATTTGACTGCTGAAGGCGCTACGACATCTGGGTCCAGTAAACCAGCACAAACTGGCAGGATCGTGCGCGCCGTCTTCCAAATAGACGTTTCGTTGGGCTTGTTCCCATCATCGCCAGAGATATATTTTGAAGCTCAAGCAGAGTGATAATCCGATCGCTGCCCTCAGACTTGCACTTCTTGAGAACTTTTTTCTCCTGTTTGACAGCGTTCTCTGCTTTGCTGTTGGACGAACTGTGGTAAGGACTGGTGATGTGATGGCTAAACTGCCACATCTCCGAGAAATGCTGAAATTCCATGCTGCGAAACTGAGGACCACTATCGGAAATCACTCGAATCGGGATTCTATGTCGTGCGAAATTGGCCCGCAGTTTGTTGGTAATTTCTGCAGTTTTTCTGTCTTCAGAAGGTCGACTTCGAAGAAATCACTAGTAATCAACGGTCACTAAGTAACTGTCCTTCCCATGGTAAAAGATATCCAACGCATTATTTGCCAAGACCGGTCAGATATTGGGCACATTTCCATCGGTTCTCGCGTTTGTCGCTGATCGAAATGTCTGCATGGTTTGCAATTTTCTACCATCTGTTTAATCTGTTCTGCCATACCAGACCAGTAGTATGATTCTCCAGCTCGGGTGATACATCCATTGATACCTGCTTGTGAGGGGTGTAACCGACGCAGAGCGTCTTTTCGAAAAGTTTGCGGTACCACCAAACGCTCACCTCGAAAAATCAGTTCATCCTCTGTTGTTAGCTCATCACGAAACTTGAAATAAGGAAACCCGTTTATCTTCCGGCCAACCTAAAGTGATAATTTCCTTCAGAGATTGCAGACAAGGATCTACCATCGTGGCGACCTCGATCTGGGATAATTCAGCTTCCATAACCGCCAATGCAATGTTCACCGTTTCATTTCTACGTTCGTCTTCCGTATTCGGTAGTATGGCCTGTGAGAGTGTATCACCTACAAACATCTGCTCTCCTTGTTGATAATGAAGTTCGTAGTTATACTTTTGGAGATGTACTAACATCGATTGAAGTCTTGGCACTCGATGTAGCGGCTTATCCACGATCATGACCAATGGCTTGTGATCTGAATATATGTACGTAAGTCGCCTCAAAGTGTAATCATTGAACTTCTTCAGAGCGTACACGATTGCCAGTGGTTCTTTTTCAATTTGCGCATATTTCTGTTCACAACTTGTTAACGTCCTACTACGATAATCAAGCGAGCGCCCATTCTGTAACAGAACAGCTCCTAAGCCATGTTGACTGGTATCACATTGTATGCATAGAGGTAAGGTGTGATCATGATATGCTAGGACTGGGTTCTTCACGATAAGCTGTTTGATGCGGTCAAACGCTAATTGCTGTTCATCTGACCAAATCCACGTTTCTCCTTTATGTGTTAATCAGCGGATCGGTCTCATCGATTCCGCTAACTCTGGTGGGAATCTGCTCAGATAGTTGATCATCCCGTTAAAACGGGAGACGGCTTTCGTATCGGTTGGCGCCGGCATATGTACAATCGCCCTTACGTTTTCCGGATCCGGTTTGATCCCCGCGCTTGTGATAGTGTGGCCGTGGAACTTGAATGCTGTTTGACGAAATGTCAACTTGTCTCGTTTTAGTTTGATTCCGTCTCGGATACACCACGGCAGAAAAGAATCAAACCTTCTGTTGTGTTCCTCGATATTTTTCCGAAAATTAGGATATCATCTGCTTCGTAGAATACTCCAGATAAGTCGTCCGCTGTTGAAAGAATCCTCTTCTGAAACATTTCGCGCAATGCCTTCAGGCCGAGGGGTAGTCGCTTCCAACGGAACCGACCATGCGGTGTGCCAAACGTGGTCAAATAACTCGACGCTTCATCCAACTCTACATGCCAAAACGCTGAAGCCAGATCAACTTTCGTAAAGCAACGCGCGTTTGATAACTCAGGAAGAATAACGTCAAAAACAGGTAACGAAAAGTGCTCTCGCCTGAGTGCTTTGTTTAGTGGTTTGAGATCAATGCAAATGCGAAGTTCCTCGGATGCTTTCGTCACGATCACGACTTGACTCACCCGATCTGTCGGTTCTTCAACTCAACCAGGACATCGTTCGAGATGAGAATGTCCAGCTCGCGCTCAAATCGTTCGGTAACTGCATATGGAATACGCCTTGCTGGTAGTGCCACAGGTTCTGCGGATTCATATACGTTTAACGCTGCCACTCCCGGACATTTTCCCGGTTTATCACCGAAAACAGAGGCATATTTTTCTCACTAATATTCGACACTATCAGGTACATGGTGAAAGAATGAATCATAGTGGAATGACACCAAACCCGGATTTCCGATAGGTTCACATCCGAGGATGGAAACATAACCCTGGTAGACTACAACAAAGTTGTGTGATGGTTTTGTTTTCTGTCCACTGTTGTCTTGAGGAAACATTTTGATGCGAAATGGTTGCGCTTCTTGCAGTTACAACATGTTTTCCTCAGGCCGGACAATTGTCTCTCCCCATGAAGTGTAGTCTGCCACAAAACTGACATTCCGTGTTTGGCACTGTGCGTATCTCTGATGTTATTTTGTACAGACCATGTGATTCTGATGCACTCATCGTCTCCATGCGTTGTTCGGCTGTAGTACTACCGATACAACACACGATTACAATGACTAACAAATTTGTTTACTTGGACAACTGCTGAATTTTGTGGCGCCATTTGCTCCGCCTGTGTACACCGCCTGCACGCAGTTGCGCTCCTCCAATACACACGTTGTCCCACTCCAGCGTTTTGAGTTCTGCTCTTTTGCGCGCTGCCGAGTATATTCGCTAACGGGTCACGAACCGAGGACCAGGGGCTATAGACTCTATACGGGAGTAGGTCCTGACTTAACTTAGGAGAATCCTAAGCTGGTGAGCACGAACAACACATTCATTCCACCAAGGACACTCGTAAGTCCTCCAATCACATCTATTCGTTTACACATACACTTTTTCCGACATATAAACGATAAATCCCGATTTCTACTACCATATTTCTTTTATATTTCCCTCATATCGATATTATAAGTGTTTCACGGCTGCTCACTTGATCTTTATATATCATTTTACATTCGATATACCATTGCACTTATGGCTAGAAACGAACGCAAGCCTGATCCGGAACCGTCCGTTTTGACAGTCTCCCTAGCCGTCCCTGAGTTTTTTATTGATGACCCTCAACTCTGGTTTCATATGTTAGAGGCAGAGTTTGGATTACACAGAATCACAAGCGAACGTACCCATTACTTGTGGACTATCGGTCGCCTTCCTTGTGACGTTGCTACCCAGATACGCGACGTAATATCCAATAACTATTCTTACACAGCCGTGAAAAACGCGGTAATCTCCTGTCTTTTGCCGTAAGAATCGTCCAGACTGAAACGGCTGATCCAAGGGACAGAGTTAGGTGGTAAGAAGCCCTGTGCATTACTGAGAGCAATGCAGCAGCTGGTAGGGCAACTTTTAGAGGAAAAAGTCCCTAAAGAGTTGTGGGTACAGCATTTATCACCCAATATTCAAGCACTGCTCGATGTTTCTAGCCATCTTAAACTCACAGAAGCGGCAAAACTAGCGGACGGTATTATGGAACGTTACCATCCACAAACTCGAGCAGCCCCCAGACCACCGCTCCCACCGTAGGAACACCCTCCGAGGACACTCTGATAGCTGTTTTCGAGCAGGCTTTTAGACGTTTTTCCACTCCTAGTTGTCCTCACTGTAGAAACCATAAATCTTATCACAACTCTGACCGACTTGAACGTCCCAGAAGCCCTTCCCCTGACCGCCCCGTTAGCCCATCTCGATCAACATACTTTCGATATCACAAACGGTTTGGGGAGAAGGTCCAGCGCTGCAAAGCCGGTCGCATCTTCCCAGGTGCCAAACAGGGAAACTAATATCCCGACGCGTTCCGACGACTAACGCGGTCGGCAGCCATAACAGCAGTCGTCTGTTGCATGTTCTAGATTTAGTTTCCAATAACCTGTTCCTAACTGACACCGGTGCAGCAGTTAGTGTCACTCCAAAGGAAGCAGGTGATGCAACGATCCCAACAATCCAACAAATCTGTGCTGCAAACGGCACTCCTATTGCTACTTACGGCCGTAAGTCACTCACGCTCAACTGAGGTCTACGTCGCACCTTCCGCTGGGTGTTTATAGTAGCAGACGTCCCCTATCCCATACTAGGTAGAGCTTTCCTGGGCCATTTCGACCTCCTGGTCGATGCACGATGCCGGAGAGTTGCCGACCGACAGACTTCTCTTTCCGTAACCGGTCCGTATTCCTCCGCGAATCACATCACGCCCTTATACATCGAACCCCAGGCCGAACAACCCTACGCAGACCTCCTTTCAGCTTACCCGGCAATGCTAAGACAATCTGGCTCCCTTCCTGCGGTGACCACCAACGTCACCCACCATATTGTCACTGAAGGACCCCCAGCATTTAGCCGACCACGTCGCTTGGCACTGGACAAGCTCCGCGTAGCACAGGTTGAGTTCGAACACATGCTAGAATTAGGCATAATATGCCCGTCCAGTAGCCCTTGGGCCTCGCCTCTTCACATGGTTCCTAAACTTAATGGCGACTGGCGCCCCTGCGGCGACTATAGAACTCTCAACCAGGCTATTACCCCAGAAAGGTACCCCATTCCACATATCCAAGATCTTGCTTCTTCCCTATCTGGTTGTTCTGTTTCCAGCCGAATCGACCTCGTCAGAGCCTACCACCAAATCCCGGTAGCTGAGGCTGACATCCCTAAAACCTCTGTCACAACTCCATTCGGACTATTCGAGTTTTTGCGCATGTCGTTTGGGCTCACCAATGCAGCCCAAACCTTTCAAAGGTTTATGCATGAAGCAACACGCGGTTTGAAGAATGTCTACGTGTGCTTAGACGATATTTTGGTGGCGAGTTCTTCAGAAAAAGAGCATATGGCACACCTGCGCGCCCTTTTTGAGCGCCTTAGCCAACGCGGTGTAACCATTAATCCTACCAAATGCGAATTAGGTAGGACAACCACCACATTCCCAGGTCACGAAATCTCAGCCTCGGGCATACAGCCCCTGCCTGACAAGGTGGCGGCAATTCGCGACTATCGCTCTTACCGGCAGTTGCGCCAATTTTCTGGCTTGGTTAACTTTCATCGCCGGTTTATCCCACACCGCGCCGAAATAATGCAGCCTCTAACAGACCTTTTAAGTGGAGGTAAGCGGAAATTCATTTTTCCCGACACGGCGCAGGCAGCGTTTACTTTAATCAAGGAAGCTATCTCCAACGTAGCACTCCTTTCACATCCCGATCCTTCTGCTCCTCTGGCATTAGAGACAGATGCTCCGGACACGGCTGTTGGAGCAGTAATGCAGCAATTCGTCATCAATTCATGGCAACCAATAGTTTTCTTCTCCAAGCGTCTCCAGCCTGCGGAATCCCGATATAGTACGTTCAGCAGAGAACTACTGGCAATCTATTTGGGTATCCGACACTTCCGCACACACTCAAGGGCCAAACGTTCACAGTGTCCATAGATCATAAACCACTAGTGTACGCTCTCCAGTCAGCTTCTGATCGATATTCGCCACTTAGACTATGTTTCGCAGTTTACTACGGACATTCGACACGTCTCTGGGGCACACAATTCCGTAGCAGACGCACTCTCACGCGTCCACAATACCGACGACCCACTACCCATGGGCATAGACCTAGAAGCGATCGCCGCAGCCCAAACAACAGATCTTTAGGTCGAGCAGCTCAGAAACAGCAGCTTCCTGCATCTAGTGCCTGTGACTCTTCCAACTTCAGACGTAACTATTATTTGCGATATGTCACGGGGTCGACCCCGACCACTAGTTCCTGCCAGTTTTCGCCGGCAGGTTTTTATCATCCTCCACAACTTGTCGCATCCTGGTGTAACCGCCTCAGTGAAACTAGTCACCGAGCGATTCGTCTGGCCTTGCGTTAAACGTGACGTACGTCTTTGGGCCCGCGCTTGTCTTCAATGCCAACGCGTTAAAATACATCGTCACACTAAATCTACATAAGGCACATTCTGTGAGCCGGACGCACGCTTTCACCATGTGCATGTGGATCTCGTGGAGTCCCTTCCATTATCCAACGGCTGCGTCTACATCCTCACTTGTGTAGATCGTTTCACTCGTTGGCTACAGGCCATACTTATTCCCCTTCTTACCTCAGAGGAAGCTGCAAAAGCGTTGCTAACTGGTTAGGTAAGTCAGTTCGGTTCCCCCTCCATCGTGACCACTGACCGCGGTTCTCATTTTGACGGTGCCCTCCACGAGCTACTGAACGCATCCGGTTGCAGACACAACGAGACGACGGCCTATCATCCTCAGGCTAATGGCATGGTGGAGCGATTCTATCGCCAGCTGAAAGCTGCTCTTCGAGCTCGTGATAATCCTTTATGGAGTGAAGTTTTACCGATCGTTCTCTTAGGACTGCGTAACACCGTTAAAGCTGACATGGGTGTTAAGGCGGCTGAACTGGTTTACAGTTGCACATTACAACTTCTATGTGAGTTGATTTCTCCATTGCCACCTGTGAGTCTTAATTAAGGTGATTACGCAAAACGGTTGTCACGAAATGCAGGTGATAAAGCCCACTCCGCCACGCGAACAAACTCTCAGCACCTACATACCTACCGCTCTAGCGGCCGCCAGCCATGTGTTTATTCGAGTGGATGCAGTGCGATCACCACCACAAGCGGCTTACGCTGGCCCGTTCCGCGTCGTCCAGCGAAAGGAAAAGAACTACGTAGTAGACGTCAAAGGCAGGAAAGAGACCATCAGCATAGACCACCTTAAACCAGCCTTCATCGAGGTAAAACCTACCCTGAACAACCCGCCCAATGTCCCCACCTGCTCACAACCTTCGGTCAGTCGTCCTGAGGTGGCGCCTGTTACTCCCACTAACGACTCCCCATTACCTGTTGCAACACCAAACTCCACGGAAGACACAGCTACACCCGTCAACAGGAGGAATCAACGCGGCCGCGAGCTGCGACAATCAATGAGGTTTTCTGAACATGTAACAGTTGTATATATTTAAGTTTACTCTTCATATTCCACTTGTACATATTTTTATCATGCGTGAATGCACGACCACGTGCTTATCACGACAAGGGTAGTGGCAGCCTGTTTTCCGCGCCGGTATGTCCCCCTCAGTCGAATATCCGTCAGCGCCCCGAGGCGCAGCTTCCTTGTGTTTCTTGCCTTCGAGCTCGTCCCGTCAGACAGAACCATATGGAATTCCAGGATCTCGCATGGCTCAAACACAACGCTCATTGGATCGCGACTGGGCTCATGTGACGCCGGACGCTGGCTCGTTTACGAAGACAATAACAATTACAGACAAACGGAACTTCGGGATATGCCGACAACGACAAACCCCACAACACAATCACCACTTCCAATTCACAAGCATGATCTACCCCGATCGGAAGAAGTGTTAAAGAGGACGCAATTTTGCGATCGACGCACAGCGACCAGTGTGAGTCATGGAGAACGGCTTGCGCTGGCTTCGTTGTGTTCGATCGCGGCGGGAGGCATGGAAAACGTCTTTCGCCACCGAAGCCGACGTCCCATCACGGGTCGAAGCCCAGCTGCGTCGGCCTTCTAGGAGGAGACCCCTGTAGTGCTGCCGATACAACACACGATTACAATGACTAACAAATTTGTTTACTTGGACAATTGCTGAATTTTGTGGCGCCATTTGCTCCGCCTGTGTACACCGCCTGCACGCAGTTGCGCTCCTCCAATACACACGTTGTCCCACTCCAGCGTTTTGAGTTCTGCTCTTTTGCGCGCTGCCGAGTATATTCGCTAACGGGTCACGAACCGAGGACCAGGGGCTATAGACTCTATACGGGAGTAGGTCCTGACTTAACTTAGGAAAATCCTAAACGGCTGCTTCGACACCTCGGCAGATGTCGACGCAGTGTTGGAGTGATAATTTTAGAATCTTCAACAACCTTTCAATCATCGTGAGATCGTGTAATCCCATCAGTATCCGATCCCGCACGAGGCCCTCTTCTAGGCAGGTGCAAAAATTGCATGGTCGTGCCAGTGCTCTTACCGTTGCCAAAAAATAGTCGAATGATTCGTCAGGCTTCTGTGTTCTTTGGTTAAAAACAAAACCCTCATATGTTTCGTTGCACTCCCCAAGACAATGTCGCTCGAGTTTAAGCATAACCGTCATCCACTCACCACTGTCCTCATCGGAATTATATGAAAAACAAGTGATGATGCGAAGCACCACCGGTCCAATAGTGTGACGAGATAACGAAAGCTGCATAGCCTTCGATTCGTACTCCATCTCCGACAGTGTCCGGAAATCTTCATACTGCGTTCGTCACAGCCTCCAGGTGTCAGCCAATCGACCCATGTCATCCATCACCAAGTGCGCCGGTAGGTAGATCTGCATGCGATTGTGCGTTCGTGTCTCCGATATCGACATTTTTACATCAGTTTCCGCTGCCACCGTGTCAAACGTCAGTTCTTCGGGAAATGCAATCAGTATATTGTTACAGCGTGCAACAAGGAAATCTCGATTATTGTCCATTATTCGGTGGTTTATAAAGCCTTTTGCGCCAATCATATTACTCGATTGCAATGTGCCAAACAAAAGTCACTTTCTGACCAATCAGGAACGCCATCGATGTGGTAAAACAAAACATCCAGCACATAAGGGAGCCAAGATTCAGAGGCTGATGAGGCTTTGAAAAATGTGAGTTACAAGATAGGTTCAGTATAGTTTAGTTTATTCAACCATTAACCTCGCAATTCTGTGCTCTGGTTTCGGTTGCCACCTTCCGGCATCGTCCAGTAAACGGCAAAAAGAATATAAGCATAAAATGAAAGATCCAGAAAAATCAAAGTAATAAGCGGAAATCAAGAGGATAAGGAGAGTCCGAATGTAGTTACGCCACTGGCCGCGACACCTAGCCCTATCACCTAACGTTTCTAACCATTTGGTAAATGGGTAACGTGGACCCCAACCTGGAAGTCTAACACGTCCTACGTGGCCAAGTCCACTGGTCAAGGCTTTCATACCTTGACATGGACTGACCAACTCGACTTACCTTCCGATCACTACCTGCCTCATAGAACAGCGTACGCCGGGGAAGTCTATCGGTGAGTATGCGTAACACATGCCCCAACCACCTAAACCTGTTTGGATTCAGTACTGCATCCAGAGACTCACCTCTGGTTCCCAACATCTTACGCCCAACTTCAGTATTGCTGATCCGGTGTTCCCACCATACTCGGGGAATGCTACGGAGAAATCGGTGCTCAAACACCAACAGTTTTCGCCTATCTTCTACTCATAATGACCATGTCTTTGAGCCCTATAGAAGAACGGACCTAACTGCCGCATTGTACAGTGTGTTCTTTGGGAACGGTTACATCCCTGGAGCTTCGAATTTCTAATACTAATACTGAAAACAGTGGCAAAAGTTGGATTTCGACTCTTTCGGAATTCCGCGAGGGAAACTGCACGGCACTCTCCGCCTAAGAAATCGGTGAACGGTATCGGAATTTGCAAATTATACATTCGAAGGTGCTTTTTTAACCTCTAAGTGATTCATCCGTGAAAATGACATCTCGACATAAAGTAGGCTGGCCGAATTTGTGAAAACTATTGTTCAGGTGTTCGAAAACATCCCGCTGCTAAGGTAAACGTCGGTAGAATCCGTTGTATTGGATGGCTAAATAGGTTGGGCGAGAACACCATAGGACATCAAAGGTTATCTGACCGAAAAGATGTGGAGTGATCTTGGCGTCCATCGGACCTGGGAATGAGCATGCAGCCCTCATTGTTATTGTTCCCCCTATTTTATCCTACCGCTGCACTTTTGTTTATCTTGATCAGGTTCACCCCAAAAGTACCGCTTACTTGTACCGAATTCGCCTTCATTCTCCACTGGATTATCCTTAGCCCGGCGCGAAACCTATTTAACTAAGCACCCGTTTGGTGACTTCAGTGAAATTAATAACAGGACGCTGTCTATTATTATCAATGTGCCAATATTAACTTTATCACAGTATGCCGGTTATTATACAGAGTGCGTCCGTGGGTGCATGTATGTGCATACCACGTGTGCGTCCACTCCAACATAGGCAGAGCGGTGATATAACCTCAATGTCCATTGCCGGGAAGGTTAGAAGTATTGCGTGCGGCAGGCGGCGAATTACATTACACATTCGCGGTGGGTGTTTGTCGGCACATGTCTGTGCGTTGGATTGTTTGCGCCTACTACAACATACAGACAGTGGTGAGATAATCTAAGGAATTATCCTAGTGCTCCGGACAGCGTGATTAAGTATGACCGGAAAACCGTTTCGCCGCTTCAACGTGAAGGTATGCGTGCACAGTGAACTAACCCTGACAGAAGCGACTGCAGCGCTGGGGCCGGACGGTGCACGGTGAATGTACGAAAATTTCGTTGAGAGATTGGTCCTTTTTGAGAAGTTCTGATATAGCGTGAGAAAATAAAGGGATAGTTGTGGGAGAGAATAAAAACCAGTCCATTCGTATCTGGCTGGGGATGGCGGTATGCTCTAACACCCTTCAGGAATTAAGGCGGTTATAATTAGAGGACGATAAATGAATGATATTGTCTGAAGGAATTGTGATAAACACACAACTGGAGCTTGGGTTGACCACTTAGAAGCAGCTACAAGTCCATGAATAGGTGCCGATGAATCAGACAGTTATTTCAATGACGATGCGAATATATCTGACGATCACACCTTAGCAATCGGTCTTCTTTCCCATACTGTTTAAGCAGTTTTGCTTCTGTCTGATTGAACAGTGTTCCTGTCAGCTGTGTAGGTGCAGATAATGATCACTCCCATGTTCATGCGGGGGTAAATGTGTGTGAGCAGCAGCTTGTTTGGCAATCGCATCAATTATTACTATAACAGTATACAAACTGATGTCGTCAGTCAGAAATCTCGGCGACTATACGATTCAATAGAAGAGCGCGGTTTTATCACAACTTTATTTGAATTCATTTCAGTTTTGGAAAATAAAGTGAAGTAAAACTTACCAACACTTCCGACATTCTTCCAAATTACCTTGACTGACACGTAACCTTAACTATCGGATTCTCTCATTCACCGGGCAACACGAATTATTTCCAAGTTTGAGATAAGCACAGATGAGCGTGCACATGACAATAGCAGTTAAATTGCATTTTGCCATAATTATCCAACGTGGTTATCATACCCATATGACGGCTTGAGTAAAATAATGCCATGAAGCTGGTAATTCTTAATAATATGAAAACATTAGTTTTATTATAGTACGCCGGGTACTGGACAAAAAACAATGACCATATTCAACCCGTAGTCCGATTGGTGAATCCGACATTACTGAGTAAACATATACCACTTTGCAAAAGCCACATCGGCCTAGATACGGTAAGCGCCGTTAAGTGCACAGCTCATATGTTGGACGAAAGATATCGAAAGCCGCACCATTACAAGGGAATGTTTTTCTGTATTAGGCTTCCACGAGATCCGTATAACTAGTGGTCATAGAGTGGCACGAAGATACGAATACATATCATAACAAGTGATAAATTTTATTTCTTAGTTCGGCTGCTGCTGAGAAGTAGCAGTCAGAACAGCCATAATCGAATAACCGTTATTGGTTATTACAATTTAACTAGATTCATTGAAATCTTTCACATTCAGGAGACCAAAGTGAATATACAAGACTAAACCACAAACAGGTTGGCGATAACCACTGTCCCAATGGATGACATACCGTTGGTCTTATACTACTATTCGACTCGGATTTTCTAAGCAAGGCGCTACTAAATTGACCAACATGGCCCGTTTATTCATAGTGAACGATCTCATGTCCGTTTAATTACCAGTAGCGGTTCCTTCGAGTTGCTTAGACAACTATATCCGATCACTTAGGGGTTAAAAGAAGCACTTTCGGATGGGTAATTTGCAAATTTCGGTGTCGTTCACCGATTTCTTAAGCTGACAGTGCCGCGCAATTTTCCTCGCGAGAATTCAGAAAAAGTTTTCAGTATTAGTATTAGAAATTTGAAGCTCCACGGGCTGTAACCGTTCTCAAAGAGCATACTGTACATCAGTTTTTAACCTCTTGCATTTTCCTTCTTTGGCTTCAATGCCGCCCAGCGGTCGTTTATGGTTCAAAAGGAAAAGATTTTGATCGTGTCACCAAACCTATGAAATTGCTTTCCCGTTGTAGCAACATGGACAGAGATATTCTCATTGACTCTATCATCAGCTATCTGACACCACTGTTTTCACTCCGCATTCTCCAAAGCCGTCTTTTCCTTCCGCTCGCTCGAAATTTAAAATACCTCATTCACGCACGTCTACACAGATAAACAGCCTCATCTCTAACTTTGTGCGCTTACTCGTAGACCACGACCGAGCAGTGAACGACCTCCGCATTCACCTCGTCATTAATCCAAATGTACTGCTTCCACGCTTTCCGCTGCATCTTCCAATAGGCCCCCACAGTTTCTTGTGGATTCCACTGTAACTCACGTATGTGCTGAAGATCTACTCTGCACTGCCTGTGTAAAAGCGCTTAATAACTTGACTCGACTTGAAACAATGGTCGGTAGTGGAACTCGTCGGACGTGTACTCACCATAGAAACTGTTATGAGATTTTGTGACCTACCAGTTGAGTTGCTTGACAACAGACGCGGCAGTGTAGCTTTCAGAACTTATCGTGTCAATCAGGGCCCTTAGCAAAACGTTGATCAAAATACCAGTTAGAGCATGAGACTGTTGGGTGCTGCCCTGAGAGTTACTGATGACAGGCAGTTCCGGACCAAGGATGCAGTGTTCATAGAGGAACAACGCCTTTTGGTAATGGCCCTTCTTACCACAGCCCTTGCAACAATTTATCTAGATTTCCTCCTGTTTGTTGTCGACATATTGCCGCCTAACACCAATGTGCCCGATAGTGGCAGTGTTCGGTGACAGAGGATATATCACATATATTTTACACCGGCTTCAAATAAAGCATGGTGCCAACGCAACAACACTGATTACAAAAATAAGGGAGGAGGAGTAAAAAACAGCAAAAGAAATAGCTGGTAAAAAACAAAATTCCGTGATTTTCTTATTCCTCCATCGTACAGTTTTCGATGTTTCTCCGTCACTTTGATTGTCGGAAGGGCATTTTTGTGATTAAGAGGCGCAAGAGTTCGACAGACAGACCGCAAAGCACTGGCGCCACTGACTTCTATTCTGAGTCATGTCTCTCTTCGTCTCTAACCGACGACAATCCTCATCCTTTGGGTCTTAACCAGGGAGTCCGGGAGCACCAACCGAAGACAATGCTGATGCTAGCTTCTCCATACCTCTACGTCAAGTGGTAGAGGATACAAAACTCGACGGCCACCGATTAAGGATAGCCTACAATTGCTTTGCGTGTAACGACAAGATATAGATCGCCGCACCCATCTTAGATGTAAGTGTCGCTGCCTGTTGACACCCTTGCAGTAACATCGCTTTTTGGGAGAAAACATTTCCCAGACACCACTTTGGTTTTCTTTTCCTGCGGTCGGCTCTGACGCTTGATTTTGGCTATCCTATATTTCTTCGGTTGCATCCGTTTTAATTAAATCTAACAGCACGAAGATTCCATCAACTTCGCTTTACAGAATTTCGATTTCGGTACTTGTACGCACGCAGTTCACTTCGCCACTGTTAGTTTGCACACGTGTGTTGCTCGTATCGGTGCTATAGCGATACCACATATATACAATACACTTTCGCACCCGTATGTTGACTCGAGTCTTCTTTTTAACTCGACTGAAGATACTTTGTTGGTTAATCGCTCCGACACTCAACAGAAGATACGTTCGAGAGCCACTCGTTTTCCACATACTGAGCATACTTTGGGTGGGTCACTAAAAAGCTATACGGTAATGCCAATAGTACCCTAAACTTTCGCAGTTAAACGGATGGTTAACAAGCTGCTGGCTTGCCACTTAAAATATCGATGTGGCAGTACGCTGTGTCCATGATGGAAGGCGAGTCACAGTACTTTCAGTCACATCACTATAGTTTAAAATAAAAGTATAGTTAACTGATTAGCACATAAAGATGTCGAGACTAATCCACCTTACGGGTGGACGGCATGGTCTCAAAGTTAAACCGATCAGTGGCCACAGAATTCGTTTATATTAACTGAAAACCAGTCTTCAGGTCAGACTAGTTCACAGGACTTGAGGTTCGGGCCAATGGATAAATCTGGGTTCGTGCTCCAGTAATTTCGTTAGCGTAAGTGGTTTGAAAAGTTGCGAGCAACTTGTATCTTTTTGCCTCAGATAACTAGTCTGCGATCTGACTGCTATGTTGCACAAAACACCAGCGTGTCTCACTTTACCACCTACCAATGGTGACAACGCGCGTTGGTAATACAAGTGCGCTTTGTTTTCATATAAATTTTTAAAGCTGTCTGGGGTTAAAAGGAAAGAATCTCACTTGGACGAAGTCCATGAGATCCAAATAACGTAAAGTAATGCAACAGCAGCCGGTGGTTATGTACATAGCTCAAATTTGAATGGACAAATACATCTTATGGTATCAAGACATGTACATACGTAAAACAATACGGATCTACGTGCGAAAACGGACTTTTGCTGCTGGATCTACTCTCATCTGAGCGAAGACGAAAGAAGAGGGGGTACCCCACTTGGGTTTTTAAGCAAATAAAGTGAGCCACTTTATAATAGCATCCAAAACACTGCCCTCCACCGGCCCGAGCACAGCCTGGTTAAACCTCGCACATATGGTAACATTAATGTGAACCCCTTAGCGTGGTAAACGCATGGAACCGCCTTACTGGAGATATGGTAGCAGCCAGCGGTAAAAGAATTCAAAGCATGCTTCGACATGAGGTGGGCAGTTGAATCCCGTGGATGTCCCTACTCTATCCCTGTACATACATTTGCTTCTCCCACAGTGGACTATTCACTTCGATCCAATAATTATTACTTCTTCAGGTCAGACCATCACGACGAGACTGCACCTTGACGTGGTGTGATGGCTTGCGTGCCTCTATGACCCAAAGAGCTATACAGGATGGCTTCCTTAAGCCGGAGATGCAATCATACCTGACAGGTCAATGGGTAGAGGTCAGACAAAGTCCAGTCTCTTGGTCCTCCAGGTCGGGGGTTGATTTGAGCTGGCAACTCAGTCGGAAAAACCAGTGGAAGAATAATTGATCCAAGCAAATGGGCTTCCACTAAGCCATCCCGCTGCCTTGCGGATAGGTTCTTGTTAGAACTAAAGGCTTTGGATGAGGACCCTAATTGTTCTCCTGCTTTGTGGCTGGACACCCTAGCAGTACCCGTCCAACATCTCCCATGAAATGCACGAATATAAAGAGTTCCATACTGCATCGGTCGTCGCGCAGGCTAATCAGGACCGCGCTGCCCATTGCATCGAGCGGGGTGGGTAGTGATAAGTGTGCTACTGCTCAGAGTTCCCTCTCTGTTATTCAACCTTTGTCTTCTGTCCCTAACCATCCCTCTTTGCCCCATCTATCCACCCATAATGCTCCCATTGATAACACGGTCGATACTCGCAACGATTCACTGTCAAATAGTATCGGGAATAATCCTCTGACTGGTAACTCACATTTTCTCAAGCCTCGTCAGCCTCTGAATCTCGGCTCCTTCAACGTGCGTACACTCATGCAGGCCGGTCAGCAGGCGTGCCTAGCCCTCACAATGAACTCTCTGAAGATTAATGTTTGCTGCTTAAGCGAAACGCGTATCCAGGATTCGAGCAATGTAATTCAGCTAACTGCTCCTGGTATCTCATCGAGGTATATTCTGCGCACCTCAGGAGACGAAGCAGCTAGAGCTGTGGGTCAACGTGGTGTAGGAATTGTCTTGACTGACAAGGCTGAGGCTGCCCTATTAGACTGGATCCCTGTTAACAGTCGTTTATGTGCTGTGAGACTCCAAGGGTCAGTCGGCGTTCGAAAGGATAGTTGTGTTAAACGCAATTTGTTCGTGATCTCGGCGTACGCCCCAACGGACTGCAGCTCAGACTTGCAGAAAGATGAGTTCTACGAAGCCCTCGCCACTCTCGTTCGCAGCAGTAAAGGTTCCGACATTGTAGTGCTAGCTGGTGACTTCAATGCACAAGTTGGCAAACTCAGTGTGTCAGAAGCCTGTTTAGGTGGGCGTTGTGCTTTACCCGCTGAGCGCACAGATAACGGGGATAGGCTTCTCCAATTTTGTGCAGACAATCGATTGTTCTTGTCTAGCACAAATTTCCGACACAGCTCGCGTCGCACAGCGACATGGCGCTCTAGCTCTACAGGTACTTTGAGTCAAATTGACCATATCGCCGTAAGCTACCGATGGCGCAGTTCTGTTCAGAACTGTAGATCTTACTGGTCCACGTACGTAGAGTCAGACCATGCCTTAGTTTTAATGCGATTATCTCTCCAGCTCCATGGCCATCGTCGCAAACCGCAAACCGGATTAGCCGTGCAACGTTTGTGTGATCCAGGAGTATGCACCCGTTATGAGCAGAAGTTAGCACATGAGCTAGGATCCACGGAGAACAGTAATGTAGATGAGCATTGGTCTCATATCAAACAGGCGATGCACTTTGCAGCAGGTTTCGCCTGTGGTCCTCGATCCGTTGTCCATCAGAGACACTGGATCTCGCAAGAGTCGCTGAGTATAATGGAGCAAAAGCGTCAGCTTTCGAACCGTAAGGAGATGAATAAGATGCGGAGAAAGCTGCGAAGACAAGTTACGCGAAGCCTTAAGAAGGATCGCGAAAATTGGTGGGTCAATGTAGCGGAAGAAATGGAAGTGGCAGCTGCTTCAGGTAACAGTCAAAGACTGTTCAAACTTATTCGTGACACCAGTGGACGGCGAACTCAGGTCAGTGAAACGATTTGCAATAGGAATGGAGAACCCATCCATAACAAACAGCAAAGGCTTGACCGATGGGCCGAGTACTTCAAGGAACAGTTTAGCTGGCCGCACGCTAGTGTAGTTACTCCCGTGTCAACAACTGTGACTTCTTGGGTGGTATCACTTGAGCCCCCATCAGAAGTAGAAGTAGAGTCATGTATTCGATTACTAAGGCGGGGGAAAGCGGCAGGTCCCGACGAACTTCACCCAGTTCTTTTCAAACTGGGTGGTGAGGCGTTGATAAAATCACTAACCGCCTTGCTCCGTGACATTTGGAACGAGGAGCGTATTCCGTTAATATGGAGCGAGTCATTGATTGTTCCCATCTTCAAGAAGGGAATACGCAATGACTGTGGTAATCATCGTGGGATTAGCTTAATCCCGATAGTCACCAAAGTATTAGCTTCGATTTTGCTGCACCGTCTTACACCGGCTCGCGAGAGGAATGTCCGCGAACAGCAGGCTGGATTCCGCCCAGGTCGAGGATGCATCGACCAGATTTTTACTCTTCGCCGACTACTTGAAACGCGTCACACGCACCGCCGACCAACAATAATGCTTTTCTTAGACCTGAAAGGCGCCTTCGATTCAGTTGATCGAACATCGCTTTTCAGTACTCTTCATCGAAAAGGTATGCCCCAGAAGTTCGTGAACCTAATGAGATCATTGTATTCTCATACTTCTGGCCGCGTTAGGGTTTACGGTGAACTATCCGGTCGGTTCGAAACGACCAGTGGTGTTCGGTAGGGATGCCCTTTGTCTCCATTCCTTTTTAACTTCGTCATGGACGAAATAATGGAGAGTGCTTTCCAAAATCTTCAGGATGTAGGCGTCGAACTAGGAGATAGTGAAAAGCTATGTGACTTAGATTACGCAGACGACGTTGTCTGCTTGTTCGAATCCACGGAACATGCTCAGCGTGCACTAGATAATCTCGCAAGAGCTGTAGCTCCATTCGGCATGCGCTTTGCACCTTCAAAGTGTAAAGTGATGTTACAAGAATGGACGTCAACAATTCCGAGCTTGATGCTCGATGGAGAGGTGCTGTCAGTTGTCGATCACTTCACCTACCTCGGTAGCTGCGTGACGACGGATGGGAGCACAGTAGTACAGGTGAGTACGCGGATATCCAAAGCTCGAGCGGCGTACGCTGGACTGAAGCACTTGTGGCGCCGATCCGATATTTCACTGAAGTTGAAAGGTCGTGTATACTGTGCCACTGTGCGTTCAGTTTTGTTGTATGGTTGCGAAACTTGGAGTCTGCGTGCTGAAGATATTCGTCGTCTTGAGGTTTTCGACCATCGATGTTTACGTAGTATCGCTAGGATTGGGTGGAATAGCCGAGTAAGTAAAGATGAGGTCAGAAAGCGAGTATTGGGTACTAATTCGGAGAACGTTTTGTCACAGCGTATCCAACTTAGTAGACTTCGTTGGTTGGGACACGTGTTACGTATGGCAAACACACGTCTACCGTACCGTGTCCTATTCTCCGTTCCTCCTAGGGAGTGGAAGAGACCACGTGGAGGTCAACAGATGACGTGGCAGCGAGGAATGAGAAAATGTACAGCAGACTTAGGAAAAGTAGGTGCTTCACGTCTTCGTGGTTGGGGTCCAAAAGATCCGTCTACCAGTTGGCTGGAGACACTGAAGGATATGGCAGCGAACCGCGAGCAGTGGCGTTCGTGTTGTCACTTTCTATCGAATCAGAATGATTGATCGATGTGTGTTTGTGCAGTTAGACTGTGTATTCCGTGTGTTGGCTACTAGGGCATTCTTTCCTTTTCCCACCCATGTGGTCCACTACCTGTCCATCTTGTATATTCATACTTTTTAATTCAACGTGCAACATGGTGAGAAAGGCAGTGGTCAGTGGGGCTTGCCCTACTGTTTAACGCTGTACGATGATCAGGTCAGACCACAGGACCTGCGGTTCGAGCCAGTAAACGTCGTTTCTTGTACTGCGAGTTCCGGGGGGTTCGCGCTGCGCTGCGACTTGCAGGTATTCCGTACGATCTGTTTAAACTGTATCGGCTGTGAGGAACGGAATAAAACAGGTTTGCATTCGGAAACAGAGGTTCGGTTCAATCTTACGACCTCGAAAAAAGATAGGTTCAGCGCTCAAACTCGCTGCCACTCCCAAGTGAGACATGCCCCGAGTCGTTAAATGGTGAAACTAAGGAATGGAGAGTGATGACGTAGAAGGTGATGTTAAGATTCAGATATATTGAAAGTTCATAAACTAGGTTATTATGTGCAGAAATGATTTTGGGTTGGGAGAGCGGGTATGGAAGTAGTCGCTTCATACTGGTTAGTCATGGTCTGGGAAAACTCCTACCCAGCAGGCATCCAGTTTGTTTTAAAGCATCAACCGAGGTTGCTGTCACCACACGTGGAGGTGGCTTGTTCTACTCGTTGGTGATTCGGTGTGACGAAAAAAGCCTTTACTGTCTTGTTTGCTCTTGGTTTAGCCAGCTTATGCTAGTTCCTCCTGAAAGTAACCTCATGACCACGGGCCAAAGGGAGCCTGCCTGTGACAGTGACTCCGTGGTAGAGCTTGAAAGCTTCCATCCGGTCTCCCCTGAGTCGTTAACGATCGTGATAACAGGTCAAAAGAGGCTAGCCTACACCAATGTGACTCTCTGTAAAGCGCCTTTAACCAGATCAGGTGACTAAGCCTCCAAATAAGGTCTTACTAGTTTGGTTTAGGGGCATACGTACTCTGATGTCTCGAGCCACCACTGTCCTTCTGAGGTTGAAAAGCGCCGTTAGCCTTAGACACTTCGGATACACTGTTGGGTGGGTTTGAAGTTCTCGTGAACAAGAACAACCATGTCCCTTACTACGCTAGCTGCCTCAATCAATGTTGTGGTGGTTGACCTCATGAATCTTCTCCCAGTGTCCTCCCGATCTCAGAGCAAGCGTCTGTATCTGTCGGTATTCAGTAGAATTTTCCACTTTATATCGCAACCGGTAATTTTATTCAAGTCCCCTGCAACCGGCTTGATCCCGGTTCACCCACCAGTTTCATGTCGTCGACAAACAGGAAAACAGGATATGGCTGCGAACCGCGAATAGTGGCGATCGTGTTGTAAATTCCTATCGAATCAGAATGACTGATCGATGTGTGTTTGTACAGTTAGACTGTGTTTCGTGTGTTGGCTACTAGGGCATTCTTTCCTTTTCCCACCCCCGTAGGCCCATTCCTTGTCTTGTATATTCATACTTTCTAATTCAACGTGCAACATGATGAGAAAGGCCGTGGTCAGCGGGGCTTGCCCTACTGTTTAACGCTGTACGATGATGATGATGAAACCAGGAAAATCAAGTTGCCACTACATCAGCCACGTACAAGAACGGTAGGGGGCCAAGCCCTGACCCTTGAGGCATTCCGCTGCACGCCCTTGCTAGTGTGGACTCGAGCCGAAGGCTTTAAGGAAATCCAAATAGCAAACCTCCACTCGTCCTCCCCCCCCCCCCCCCCTCCCCGGTTAGGTCTGGGAGTTACTCCGCCGAGAATAGTAAACTGGTCCACCAAAACTTACCGTTAACGAAACTATGTTGCTGTGCGGCAATCAAGTGGTGGTGGACTACATGCTCAGTAAGGCGCTCTTTGACTCGTCTTTCCAGAACTTTGAGTACGGAAGACAGCAAGCCGACAGGTAGGTAGTTTGAGGCTAATTCGCGTGCACCACCTTTGTGGTTGGGACCACCTGCGCTAAATTCCAACCAACCGATAACACTCCTACGTCAAGTGACGCCTTTCATCTTTATCTTCGGACCTAAGCACTTTTGGCACTTCGCTTAGCCTGGATGTGCCAATGAAGTCACACAGTTGGGGAGAGGGCTAATTGTGGACTGAGCCCGTGAGACTGCCACTCCCCCCGACAGCGCTTCTGCTGTCCGTAGGCCGCTACCCAACCCATGGCGCACCACATATGGCGGAACTCCCCTCGAATCCCGCAGTTGGAAGAACCTGGACTACTCGGCTGGTAGAAGCCGGAAGTCCTGTGACTTGAGCTGCTGTGTGACGTCTAAAAAGTTGTCCTTCGTTCCATGTGCATACGTTGCATTGCTGACTCCGAATTACCATCTGTTACGTTTTCTATTACAGCAGTTCAAGAACCACTCAGACAAAAACTATGACTGGATTTGTAATGTGAGACTTATTTGAGGCGGACGCGGAAATTGACAATGCGGTTTTACCGCCGAATTCAATTGTCGTTTACTTAATCGTCGGAAATGTATACGGCCTACGCAACCGCGAAATAACCGTCTTACGCTTCGGTGTTCTTACACATCAGCACGTGAACAAAAACGCGCATGGCACGCTGCGACAGATTTGTATTTACTAAGGCAAACCGATTAGTTGAATCAAAGTCATTTCAATGGGAAAAAAGGGGTATTATGCAAAGTTCGGTGCCGTAGTCAGATAAAAACTAGTGGTACGCAGAAAAGTTGACATGAACCGACGGCTTGACCGTAAGAATTGTTGACAGTAACAAGTTGAGCGCAGCCTCTTTGTTTTTACTGTACGATAATGTGATTCGTTCAAGCTGTTCGGAAGTACTTTTTTTCGTCGAATCCTCACAATAACCTTGCTGAGAACGAACCTGAAAATACGTAGAACAAACTTTATTACGCACTTGTTCTTCTAGATTCCGATAATGCTCATCTTGTGCCACTTTGTACTGGTCCATTTCTGCCCTCGCCTCATCCTTTGCGGCTTTTAGCCGTTTCGCTCTTCCTTGAAGACAGTAACAGAGGATATTTGCACGTACTTGCTCTAGCCTCATCAATTTTTGCCAATGCATCAGTACGAGCAATCTGTAGTTGAGCCACACCATCGGTGCGCGAGGACGACATCTCTACGGCGGCGCCACGGAATGGCGGTAAGCGCACAACAGAATTTGTGAAGTAGAACGCGCAGTCCGAGGTTGTAGCCCAAATTTTCCCGGTACTTGAAGTCTTGAAGTAATGCACGGATACAAAGACAAAGCGCAAATGTTCCTAGATCTTGTGATTATCTTCTTATCTGAATGTTACCAGTGAGCTGTAAGATAGTTCACCGGATAGAGGGAAATGGGATAAGGTAATAATAATAATAATAGTTTATTTCGGATAACCCCGAAGCATGCTGCAATGCAAGATCAAACGGTACAGTTGAAAGCTGAATGAAAGTTACAGTGGGACTGTACAATTATGCGAACGCGATTGAATATAAGAGAAGGCATTCAAGTCAATTGCTGCGATACCGCCCGGTGAATTTAAACTCAAGGTCAGGTAGTCGGTCCGGCTGGAGGTAGGCGTAGTTATTCTGCCAAAATGTGGTGTGGGTGGAGAATGGTACAAAATCACACAAATTCCACAGAAGAAAGACTGTCCTGTCGGAGAACTGAACTAGATTGACGGATACGCGGATATCGTGAAGAAGAAACATTCCTGAAGGAGACGTATTCAAGCAATGGAGCTTTACAATGTATGAGAGGAGTTGCGGTGAAAAATCAGACGATGAAAAATTGTGGCATAATACATAAAGACCAAGAAAATCGGTCGAGGATAGCAATTTTGGGGTACAGTGACCGTATATCGGTTGAGCCAGTTGTAAAACGAAACGGACAACACGCTGGACTGTGGGTGTCAAATTGATGGTGAGAGAAGTGACCGGATAGAGCATATAGACTTTGAGTGGATTGTTTTGCTTTCATAAAAAAGGAATGTAATGCTTCAGCAAGAAACTGGTAACTGACAAAAAAAATA
The DNA here is from genome assembly GCA_948099385.1 of Fasciola hepatica. Classification (NCBI taxonomy): domain Eukaryota; kingdom Metazoa; phylum Platyhelminthes; class Trematoda; order Plagiorchiida; family Fasciolidae; genus Fasciola; species Fasciola hepatica. The sequence continues at coordinate 1,511,407 of CANUEZ040000020.1, forward strand.
TCGACGTGTGGTGCGTAGCTACGACAGTGGCAGAAACGTGGCTTGCAAGAAGGATGACCGGTTGAATGACAGGTAAGTACTTACATACTGATAATTCTCAGCAAAGACTTCACGTGGTGAAAAAAAAATGTATCAAGTATCGGAAGTGTCTGAGACGATCTATCGGAATGGAGCATGAGAAAGGAAATACACAACAACCGATGAATAGGTTTGCAAAGTTCGGCAGCCGGATATGAGCGGAGTGTGTGTGATGAACCAAATGGACTACACATCTGGACCGTGGTTGCCAGAGTGATGGTGAAGGAAGTGACCGGATAAAACATATGGACTTTGAGTGGATTGTTTTGCTTTCAGAAAAAAGGAATGTAATACATCAGCATGAACTAGGAATTATCGAGAAAATCGTTGCGTGGTGCTCAACTACAACAATAGGATGGACACAGCTGGAAAAAACGATGAAGTGATGGGCAGAAGACTATCAGTTTATGTTTGATACAAAAGGTGGACCACTTTGTGGTGACAGAACATAACTCTGCGGCACAAGAGCTTATCAGATGTGCAAAAGTGGGACACAATACCTTGCAAGATGAGGACATTGCAATGCAACAGCCTTAAGTGGGCAAACAGCGGAGCTGGCAGAGAAAGCAAGCAAACACAGAGTCGTCGATTATTGGGAATCTCAAGAGATAAATTTCGCAGTGTCATATACTGTCTGGAGATTGTGGTACGGAAGTTAGTGACAGCAATAAATGCGTTATTTTTGGAGTATATCGGTAAAAGTAGCAAAAAGGGGTGGGCTTTATCTTAGAGAGTGGTTAAGTTTGCAAATAAGACTGGTGAGTAGTTTGGCATGAAACCGCGGGAAGTAGACCGGGAATAATTAGCCAGAAGTGTTGATGTGTTTTTAAGTATACGATAATTGTGCACCAAAAAAAGCAACTTTTGCCGGACGAAAAAAGCGTTAGGTTATGCAGGCAAATTTGAAGCGAGCACGATGTAGAGTCAATGTTGGCTGGAGGAGACAGCAACATTTTGAGTATATGAACGGTATTCCTTCTGTTCTATTTTCTTGTTGTTTTTTTTAATCCGCAACCGGTGCTAGTGGGTGGGGATGACCGTGCGCTGGACACCCAACCTGTAAACATCGTTGCAGACGTCCTGCACGCCTGATGTGCACCGGCCAAAGCGGGGGATCTGTCCGCGCCTCCCACCGGCGGGATTTGCACAGGTGATTTTGGCCGAGATCATACAGACGTAGAGATGGCGTAGTCTAGGAGATTGTGGGGGATCCAGATTTGAAGCCTGACGTTTGAGCCAGATATTTCGCTGGTGTTATCTCCGGATCATTCCAAGACATCAGATGGGAGATGCGCGCCGGTTGGTGTCTGGAAGCATAAGAGTAGAGAGACGCAGTCTGGGATGCTCCCAGCTGAGGATCAACGGTCAATGGTGAAAAGAGAAATCTAGTAATGTAGACACAGACTACTTTGGGAAGAATGAGGACTGTGAGCCATTGGGAGTGAATGGAAATACAGAAATAATGAACAAAACTAGGAATAGAATGATGATTTAGAAGGTAAGTGGTGGTCACTGGAACTGGATTAAGTGTTGGGGCGCTAAGGCAAAATAAAGGAGGGGAATGGGGTCAGTTCGGACCGAGTAAAGCGAATCAAATATGATAAAGATAATAGGTAGGAGACGTTGAAGCGCGTGAATTGGGGAGAATCTAACAAGAGCAGTGTCAGTGATGTAAATCATTCTAAGGGGTACTAATGTGTTGGCGATGGAAAAGGCATATGAGGAAGGTGACGTCGATGTTGCAATGGATGTTAACCGGGTCGTGCTTTCTTTATTCAAAAATCTAGGTTACCCTCATAGGCTTGTTCCAACGTGGTGCACATATGGGTTAGTTGTAGTACCTTGGCGACATCTAAGTATTTTGTAAGGACAATTTTGAAACGGTCTAGTGTCTGGCAGGCCCGAATGTCTTCGGGCAGTCTGTTCCAAATGCGGGAATAAACGGTGATGAAGAACCTTGCTCTTAGTTTTGTCCTGGTGTATGGGACTTTAGTAGTATGATTTCGGTTACGAAGAGGGTAGGGTGCGTTTTGAGCGAAACATAGATTAGTGATGGACGTATGCGCTCTAGAATGTAGGAGGTTGAATAGAAGATAAAGATTGAGTTTCATACGTCGTAGCCATAGGGGTTCAAGCCTTAGTAGCTCACATCTCTCTTTATAATTCAAGGGGGATGATGAGCCGAGTAAGTGCTTGGTGAAGGATCGCTGAACTCTTTCGATCGCAAGTCTGTCAGATTTGCGCATGTGAGTGTATACCAGAGGGCAGTACTCAAGCTGTGGTCTGGCGTGGGATTTAAAGATCAGAAGCTGGCTGTCGCGCATTCTAAAGGTTCTGCAGATGAGAGCTATCGTTCTCTTAGTCTTAGCCACCTGGTAGGTGGCTTGTTCTTGAAAGGTGAACGTGCAAGAATATTGTAGACCGAGATCTCGTACTAGCGGAGTAGTAGGAATGAACGAGCCGTTTAAGGCGAGGGACTCAGGAGGAATTTGGCTTTTATATGTGAGAATGGCACTCTTAGCAGCGGAGAAACTCATTTTCCACGTGTTGCACCATATGTCAAGAGCGTTCAGGTCGTCAGCTATTTTGGTGAGGGTATGGGTCGAGGTATGAGGTTCAAATGAATATACAATCTTAATATCATCGGCGAATAGGAACGCGGTGCCATGGCGTATTACTTTGAATACGTCGTTTATGTAGAGAAGAAATAAAAGTGGACCTAACACACTGCCCTGTATAACACCACTTGTGACTGGCCGGGGTGATGAGAGGTAACCCTCAATGCTTACTGCTTGCGATCTCATGCTAAGATAGGATGACAACCAAGAAAAGAGCGGGTCTATTATGCCGTAAGATTTAACCTTGGTTAGCAGCTGGGCGTGAGGCACGCGGTCAAATGCTTTCGTCATATCAAGGAAGATAACGATAAATGCCATTCCAGAGTCAGCTGACGTTGTGATCAGATTAAGGAAATCAAGTTGGCAGGTCAGGCACGACCTAGACTTTAAGAAGCCGTGTTGGTTTTTATTTATCAATCCACGGGTGAGAATAAAATTGGCAATCTCATCTTTAACTACTCGTTCCATTATCCTAGATATAATGGGAGTGTGGTTTATGGGGCGGTAATTAGCAGGGTCATGTAAAGCACCCTTCTTATGGAGGGGAATGATAACGGAAGTTTTCCACTGGGATGGGAAAATGCTTTGTGACATGGAGAGATTAAATAAGTTCATCAAAAGCATCACAATGTCCGGGCCGCCGAGACGAAACAGAGCTGGTGGGATACCATCGGGACCAGGGCGAGCCAGAGGCCGGGTGGAATTTAACAGCTTTCTGACTTCGTTGGCTGAGAATACTACGGTTGACAAGGTGTCAGCAGTCAAGGGGGTGAGATCCTGGGTTGGACTATTGTGGTCTGTTATGAAGGTAGAAGCGAAGAAATTATTGAATGCCTCAGCGATTAACTGAGGCGAGCTAATATAAATGTTCTCTGATAGGAGCAAATACGGTATTTTGGTTGTACAGCGGGGGTTTCGAGTTTTGATAAGGCCAGAAAGGTGGGCTATTTTATTCGGCTGGTTGAGAGCGTACAGTTCTTGCTTCTCCAGCTTGTTCTCATTTTCGCTTAGTAGCTGGCGTGAGAGGTGGCTAAGGCAGAGGAAGACAGAAAGGTCGTTGGTCCTTTCGTAGGCAAGCTGCAACTTTTCGAACTTACATTGCAACTTTTGTTGTCGATCGGTTTTTCTCCCACTGACTTCAGTTATCTCGGAAGATATGATGTTAAGAGAACAAAATAGGTTAGAGTACATCACATCCGATGCCAGTTGAGGATCATTTGTTTGAAAAAATTCATCCCATGTCTGGTTACGCAGGATGGTGGGTAAAGTATCCCAATTTGCATTTCGAAAAGATTTTCGATTTTGAGGACTTTCTTGGTGATGCGGCTGAACGGAGAATTCACACGTTATGACCCTATGATCACAACCAGGAAGGTGGCTAAGGACATTTGCCTTTATATTTCGGAGGCCTAAAGTAAAGACAAGGTCAAGAATATTGTTCCCTCTGGTTGGTGATTTTACGTGTTGTGTCCATCCGCCAGCACGGATACATGAGATAAAATTGCATAACTTCGGAGAGGAATTCAGGGTTGCCCAACAAATGCCAGGGAGGTTGAAGTCCCCCGCTATGATTTTAGAAGCATGTGGGATTTCAGCTACGTGACAGAAAGCATCGGTGATTGCATTTACGTTGCCCATGTTGTAGCCCGGCGGACAGTAAACACAACCAATGACGAGCTGCCCATGAAGCAGGGGTATAGAGATCCAAACAGATTCTTGAACCTTATCAAGGACAGGAAGTTGGAGTAAGTGTGTTCCAAGGCTGCTCTTACTATAAGCAAGGCATCCACCACCACGTCTCTCAGATCTGTTCGTAGCAAATATATTATAACCGGGTATGGAAATGTGTCGGAGGGGAGTTTTATCAGTAAGCCAGGTTTCAGTTACGAGGATTACATCCGGGTGAGATTGCAGTGCAAAGGAGCGGACGGATGAAAGTTTACTTACAAGGGAGCGAGCATTGAAAAGTGCAATTGTGAAACTATCATTAACGTGGCCATGACGTACATGGAATGTATGACACCTTAAGGTGGCTGCCAGGTTTGGAGAAATTGTAGCCACTGGCGGACTGTGGGATGGTGTGGGGAGAGATATGGTATGGGAGGAGGCGGGACATTCAGGGGAAACGGAAAAACCGGCAAATTTAGATGGGGTGGCATTAAGTCCGAAAGCTCGCGACTATCTGGAATTGAAGAGCAGGATGCACGTGGTTGGGTAGCTCGTAAGTAGTCAACCGGAACCGCATTTGGGTAAGGTACTGGCATAACGGTCTGAACAGTCCTGCCGAGACTTCCTTTTTCGTCGTTGGAAGAAGTGTTTTTATGGTTCACTCTGCCTGGAGGCAAAAGACTGATATGGTTCGGAGAGCGAGGTCCGGGTCCGCGAGTTGAGATGGCTGATTTTTCCGATAAAGCTACTCTATTTATTTTCGAATTTGTTACGGGTGCCGGTGCAAATACATCTAGTCTCGCTCCCTTCTGTGGTATGCAAGGAATGGCTAGTTCTGACGTCAACAGCTGAGGGATAACTGATTTTACTCCAGGTATTGGACTGTTTTCCCGATCCGGTTTTGGATTTCGGACTCCTGAAAGGGTCGGCGTTTGTTTTTTCGAACTATATTCTGTGGGAGTAGTTTGTAGATTCGACCAGACACTTCCTGAGCTAGTTGAGGGAATCATGTCAATCGGGGTTTTGTATGGTATTTTGTTACTGGTCTTTGAGTCAGGGGGACTTTTATCAGTTTTGCGGACGTCATGAGGCACACTAATTTGGATCGTTTCATTGAGACTGTTCTGCAAGTTTTGACGTTTGCAACGCGGCTCCGATGGAGTAGAGACTGATGAACTATCTAGGTCGACAACGATTTTGCGACTAACCACAGAAGAGGTCTTCGCATGGTGGCCGACGCTTGGTAAATCGACCACCTGAGAGGGGCTACTAGCCAAATGTTTACCAGGGTTATGGTTCTTCGCATGGCTTTTGTGAACCTCTCTTTGTAGGGGGGTTTTATCGGGAAGTATTTTTGCCCGCTTGAAACCTGTATTTGCGACGACAAAAGACTGTCGGCTAATAAATTCCTTTGCAGCAACTTCAGTATTAAACCGAAACAGGAGTGGGCATGTATTTATCGGTGAAGTTTTGCGGAGTCTGACACAGTAGCAAGGTTGCGAATCTAGGTTGCAAGCCTTTAAGATTAAGTTCTTGGCAGTTGAGAGAGGTAACTTATCGGGAATGTTGAACACTACTGCATTGTTGGCTTTCTTGATGCGTCTAAATATTTCAGAGGCAACGGTATCAATGAACTTCGCGGCTGAGATTAGGTTTGCCTGAGTGTGGTGTAGAGATGGGTCAAGCAGAAACGCTAATGGACCTAACTGACCGATGGTTTGATCATAAGCGTCAAGCCGAGAGGAAAAACTATTCATGGTTTTGCGTATTTCGGCAGTTGCTTTGGTAGCATCTCCAAGTATATCAACGAGGGATACTGAACAACTTTTGAGCGTGCTTTGGAGGTTAGGGGTCTTACAACGGCGAGTGCTAGCTGTGATTTTTGGCCGGTGGGCAGCAATGGAACGCATGGTTAAGCTGTTGGAGTGATTGGTAGTTAATTTGGCGCAATATCGCGGGGAGAAAAGTAGTGACAGCTAACACAATGGGCGAGTTGTCGGACTATGGTAAATTGTGGGGTATCAAAAAGGTGAGAAAAAAAGTGGCTAATTATCTTTGAGAGGCCGGACAAGATGAGAGAATACTTAGGGAGGGTTTTGAACAATTGATTAAGTTACTTGGAAACCACGAATGTCTATAAAATTCTATTGTACTGATTCGCGATAATAACTGACGCCAACAGGTTGGTGTGCCGCAGTTATTGCTACTATCGGATCAATAAATCAGTTTGAATAGCAATAAGTAATGGTAACAGCTAAATCATTGATAATAACGCTAAAAAGCAAAAAAAAACCTGAGACAACCTGATTTTGCGTCACGATGACCTTGACCTTCGTTCGGCGACGGAGTTGGGTTATAAAATACAAGTCTTAACAGTGTCTTGCATCTGTTATTGCCGGCTAACTGGAAGGTAGACCATTGGACAATGCTAAAGCCTTCAGGATACTAGTCGTGATTGCACCTCGCGTCTTGAACTGCCCGGGGTCCGGAAGATAGACCTTTGGACCGTGGGAGAAGTTCAGCATTGCTGCAGTCCATTCAGCTTGAGTGGCACGTAGGTTTCCAACATGGGAAATCTGTCAGACACCAAACAGCGAGACCATCGAACCGCTCGCTGCGAGCGGCGTAGGCCAGCCTTTCTTGACCTGTTATCACGATCGTTAACGACTCAGGGGAGACCGGATGGAAGCTTTCAAGCTCTACCACGGAGTCACTGTCACAGGCAGGCTCCCTTTGGCCCGTGGTCATGAGGTTACTTTCAGGAGAAACTAGCATAAGCTGGCTAAACCAAGAGCACACAAGACAGTAAAGGCTTTTTTCGTCACACCGAATCACCAACGAGTAGAACAAGCTACCTCCACGTGTGGTGACAGCAACCTCGGTTGATGCTTTAAAACAAACTGGATGCCTGCTGGGTAGGAGTTTTCCCAGACCATGACTAACCAGTATGAAGCGACTACTTCCATACCCGCTCTCCCAACCCAAAATCATTTCTGCACATAATAACCTAGTTTATGAACTTTCAATATATCTGAATCTTAACATCACCTTCTACGTCATCACTCTCCATTCCTTAGTTTCACCATTTAACGACTCGGGGCATGTCTCACTTGGGAGTGGCAGCGAGTTTGAGCGCTGAACCTATCTTTTTTCGAGGTCGTAAGATTGAACCGAACCTCTGTTTCCGAATGCAAACCTGTTTTATTCCGTTCCTCACAGCCGATACAGTTTAAACAGATCGTACGGAATACCTGCAAGTCGCAGCGCAGCGCGAACCCCCCGGAACTCGCAGTACAAGAAACGACGTTTACTGGCTCGAACCGCAGGTCCTGTGGTCTGACCTGAAGAAGTAATAATTATTGGATCGAAGTGAATAGTCCACTGTGTGAGAAGCAAATATAGGCGGCCACGGCGCCAAATGGGGACGGGTTGCGTTTTGACTCTCCGGGACTTCGACTGCAAGCGCTGGCGTGACTTTTTACACAGCCTAGATCGACTTCACGCGATCATAATGCCAAGATGTTTTACTGGAAGCAGGTGTAAACGGGATGCCCAACTCCACTTGTTTTCAGATGCACCAGAAGTATGTTACTGGCTAGTATCTTGTGGCGGCTGGATGGACGAAAATGGTGGGCGGCACAGACGGATAGTATTCGCAAAGGCGAGGTTAGCTCCACTGAAGACTGTGCCCATTCCGGGGCTAGATTTGACTTCAGCATTTTTGGCAGTGGATGCCGCAACCATGATTGAAGGTGCTTCCGTCAGGTAAACTTTGAATCAATCGTTCGGTCGGAATTAGACAGAGTATTGCATTACATGAACAACACTTACACACGTGTTAACACCTCCGTGGCCAACAGAATCGCTGAGATCCATGAGTCGACCAAGATGGATCAGTGGTACTATGTAAAACCCGCCAGGATCCTGGCCGACTTCGGCTCGAGCAGCCCGAGAACACTAGAAAGGCTGAGGATGTGGACAAAGGGACCGGGCTTTCTGACTGCATCTAAAGAGATGTGGCCAACACTACTAACACCCAAACCTGAGTATGGCGATATAGCAGTGAAACGACCGATATTGACTGCAAACTTCACTGAAAGCGTAAACCTAATAGAAAAACAGCTCCATTTTCCCGACTGGATAAAAATGTAAGGAGACGTGGCCTGGCGGACAAGATTCCAAATATTATTACCGGTTTTGAGGGGCAGACAACCGAAAAATCGTTATTCGTGTGAACGGTACTACCGGGCAAATTGAACCAAGCCGAACTCGATGTTCCACGCATGCTACAACTGTGACGGTTATTCCGACTGTGAGTAATGCGTAGCCAATTCAAAACGGATCTCAAAACCAGAACAAGATTTATTCGTAGTTTCTACGGTACTGGAATAACAAGTTATACTCATATAAATATGTACAAAACTCAACTGTGCGGCCAGAACGTCTAACAACGAGGACCAGAGTTCAACAACGACTAAAGTCAGGTACGACCGCCACGGCAGCCCAAGCTCGAATCAAAATTATGCCACATCACTTGGGCGAAATATAAGCAAATGTTGAATTGCAGTGATTGATACATGCTGCACTTGTTCCGGGGTTATTAAGATAAAGAGCATAGTCTCAACAATACAAGTATATGACAACGGCTAGTGAGGATTTCCACGCATGTATGTTACAACAACTAAACGCCTTCCTGTGCGAGACACGTGAGCTGTCTATTATAGACTATTACACCAAAAGAAGCAAGCCGTTGCAGGGCAGCATCCGAAGATTAAAACCTATGCGAGCCAACGGGCTACTAACACTGGTGAGGACGACGTCGACTCGACAGCCCAAGCTAAAACCAGGTCTATTGATGCCAAATGAAGCTGAATTTATTTGTTCACCTCTCATGAATTTTCCTGTAGGTTCGAAACTTTAACACAGTCTTCGAAGTACATATGTGTATATAATTTGATACTGCGTTCACGGTTTTCAATGGAGTTAGTTGTCTAAACCCCAATTTAGCGCAGGACACGACATTGTTTTTGAGGTAAAGGAAACTTTCTAACAAGCACTTGTATACTATTTGTAGAAACACCTCTGTTTCCGAGACCTCCCATCTGTATTATTAGGCAACCTGTGTTCAAACAGATATAAGTTTTGGGACAAACTCTTTTACAGCGATTACACCACACTTTGGGCCCACCGATGTTCAAGTACCTAGTAGCCATCTCGATTCTCCATCGAAAATTCTCAGCCTTCATTTCACCATAAACTTTACTCTTATTTAGGAAGCCTTTTTCCTCCACATCCCGCAATCTGTCCACGCGTCCCGATCACGCCGGGGCCTTTTTTAGTATATCGGTAATGTCGTATCATCCTCAGATGAAACCCTAAGACGTTGATGTATGGGGCATAATCTCAAGAAACCCGCAAGCGTGTCTATGATAGGTCAATAATGGATAAAGCCCACGGCGGCCTACGCATTTACCGACTTAGGGTCTAGGCAGGTTAGGGGGAGTCATCACCCCTATCTACCACTTGGAAGCCAACCGTTTCGTAGGAGGATTTGGTGGGCGGTGTAACGCACATGTTTAGAAATCCTCTCCAGTCCTTGTCACATACGTGTATTGTTGAGACTATGCTCTTTACCATGTTGACCCTTGAACATGTACAGCATTCATCAACCACTACACTTGAACATTTGTTCATATTTTGCCCAAGTGCCGATGCAGATTTTTTGGTTTCAACTCGGACTGCCGTGGCGGTCGCACCTGACACTGACCTCTTTTTGAACTCTGGTCCTCGTTGTGGCCATACAGTTGAGGTTTGTGCATACTTAATTGCGCCTAATTTGCTAATCCAGTACCGCAGAACAAGCGAATCAATCTTGTTCTGACTTAAGGGTTCGTTAATCAGGCCATGCGTTACTCACGATCGGAATAACAATTACACAAACGGTCAGCAAAAGCCACCTAAAATTTGTGCCGCTTCGGAAAATGTTGCTGCTGGAGTGTCACTCCCAGTGCAGAGGGCAAGTTGGGTTGCACTCTGCTGCCTGTTTAAAAGTGTACACTTGAATGGAGCGGATCTGTTTAAGTTTGCTCCGGCGAGGATAGTCGTTTAACAAAGATCTCCCTCACTTTAACCTTGGAAACATTAAGAATGCTTTTGAGTTCCGCAGCCTCCGTTTCTAGCCCAATGTATTTGAGCCTGGCAGACTTCCGGGAGCTTTCATCCAACAGATTTTTGATGGATGGCAGCAGTAGAGGAAGTCTTGAATTAGTTCACTGGAGTCAGGCGTGAGCCCAACCCGTCCTGGTTCTTGCATATATTTTCTTTTCTGCGGTGCCACCGAGCTGGAATTACAAAACTCGGCATTAAGGGGGAAGCCATTTTCTTAAAGGCGACATTTGTATAAAATTAAATGTTTCCCTTTCCTTACGTGAGTCCAAAAATATACATATGGATACATCTGCAAGCCACTGCTAGTTTTGTTGCTTCTATAATATACACACAAATTCGTAGGAGGGAGGATAGATCTACTTATAACTGTATGCTTGTACGAATATATAGAACTGAAGACGGGAGGTGAAAATTTGCGGGAGAATGATCCATGTGGGGGAAATCAGAGAAAGTCTGCGTTGGGCGCCAACCCTGCCCAGTTGTTTATTCAGGCCTTTATTGCTTCTTTTGAGGAAGCATTCGCCACCTCCTGTGGGAGGCCGTCCCATTGGGATATTATTTTGTACCAGAAGAAATGATGTCTGATGAATGCACTTGGACAGGATTTGAAAAGTATCCTCGTAAGTCTTTGGAGGGTCTCCTAGCTCGGATGGGTGAAAAAACGATCCCCTTAGCTCTTTGAGGATAGATAAAACTTCAGGAAGAGGCTTCCTTCAACGCGGCCTGTCTTAAGTGGGTAGTGATCAGCGATTTTAGACAAACGGTGTGGGGATAAATAGTAAGCCGTTTATCATTTTGGTCGCCTTCCTTTGAATCCGCTCCAAAATGTTCCGACCTCCGACGAGACAAGTGTGTGACATCTGGCTGCCTTATTCTAAAAGGGGTCGAATATAAGTTCCACGTGGAAGATATAAGTCCTCCACAGAGACCTTCTGAAAGATTCGTCCAATGAGGTTTAGAACCCGGAAGGCAGTTTTACTGGCCCTGTCTTGATGGGAGGGGCGCTTGAGATTGCTGCCCAGCCAGAAACGAAGGATCTTTTGCTGATACACCATTTTGATTGCTCCTTTCCATTTGCCTTGAAGGGATGAGCTGGAGCCTTGCCAGATGACCTGCCTCCATATTTGTCACCATTTCTCCGGAGGCTCGGGCCAACGGTCCTACTTTTGCCTGACTCACTGGCTGACTACACAGCATTTCCATCTGTGTCGCAGGCTGTGACTTCCTCTGGGCATACCACTGGGCTAACCGGAACTACATCGGGGAGGTCGTTGATGTAAAAGAGGAATAGGAGAGGACCAAGGGAGCCCCGAGGGACACCCACAACGATTGGTATAGGTTGTGACTGAGAAGCACATACAAGTGCCGAGGAGGTTCGGCTCTACAAAAGCTCCCAATCAGGGACAGTGGGCGACCGGAGATCCTGTACCTCATGAGTTTTGCAGTGAAGCAAGATGTGTGGAACATTATCAAGGGCTTCGGGAATATCCTTGAACGCAGTACAGGACATATTGCCATCATCGTGGTCCTTCATCAGGGTATCCATGACGGTCAGTATACTGATGAAGCATGGCCTGCCAGGAGGAAAGCCATGTTAAGCTGGGGGTGGTAAACTGTGGCTGTGCAAATGTGCCGAAAATTCGCGATTTATAATGCACTAGAAGACTTTGCTCAGGACACTACTGAGGTTTATTGGCTTGTTACTTCCAGGAAGGTGTCCATCTCCCTTCTTGTAAACTGGGACAATTACGGCGTGCTTCCATGAACTTGGAAGCCCTCAAATGTCTATGCACTGTTGAGGGAACGTAGAGTCTGATGCCGTTAGAATGGGAGCTGATTCCTTAGGAACTCGAGGGTGAACTTCATCCGGCCTCATCGAGGTGAAAAGGTTTAGTTTGGTAAGCCCCTCTTTCACTTCTTCGTGAGACACTGTGGAGTGCTCCGACGAGGAAACTAACCGTTTTGGCTGAAAAAGTGGATGCCCACACGCAGGCAATACTGTTGTGCTGAAAACTGACATGAAGTTAGATCCGAAAATTTCTGATGCCCCGGAAGAGGAGGTGGCAGGAGGGCCTTGAGAGGGAGAGAGTCAGCTCGAGAGCTGTGGACCTTGATTCATTATTGCAGAGCAGGTGCTTAGACAGAATAAAGGTTCGAGAGCCCCGGTCTCAGATTCCCTTCCGTGATTTCTTGAAGTGTTTCCCAATCTTGGATTGGCACCCCCGCTTTACGTCCATTTTCAACATAATTCTTCTTGTCATCTGCAGATCTCCGTAGACCAAATTATCTTATATAGTCCGATGAGCAATCTAGTTCAATTCATTTTGATGTTTGTGCCGCAATCCACCACTATTTTTCTATTCCTATACAGCTTGTCCACCACAGCGTCTTACTGATACAATAAATTTTCTAAAAACTCTATCGAAAAAGTTTTTTGACTAGCTGGGTATTCTGTTGATCTGGTCCTTTGTTTAACCGATTGATGTCTTAATCCATTCTTTTTGCAGTAACCACCTCATTTCAGCATATTTGATTACCAGGCTCTAAGGCTCATACTTGCAGGGCAACTGCGCTGTTTCCACCACCCTGACTAGTTAAACTTCCGTGTATCTCCAATGACGCCCATACACTTTTCCTGTTTTCCCGTACGATTCCAAACTCGTCATTATATATATCTCTTGGTCGTATATCCAAGGATGCTTCTGGCCTCCCGAAATGAACCATTATCTTTATCATTATCAAATTCGGGTGAATCTTGCTGCCACTGATTCTTGCAAGTAGAATTTTGGTTTCTTCCATGGTAAACGCGAGTTCTGGCTCTGCAAGCAGCTTCTAAAGCAACTTGTTCATATTGTACGGGAGCCATCAGTGTTGCTTTTGTTGCTGAAGCACGTGTGTACCCATTTTACCTCTTCCTGCAAAGAAACCTCGCCCTTCGATACCTTCCAAATCTTTTGACGAGGGTATAACTCCGAAACAACTGGGCAGCGAGGACCCAATGGACTCACAACTATCATGCACCTATTCTATTTCAGCTCCATATCGTCTTTCAGAGAAAATAGTGAAACGGAGGACCGAGATAATTAGTCTCAAAAGTACCGTTCCTACCCTGAGGACTAAGCTAGAGTACGATAATTTGACGGTGTTTCATCTGTTGCAGGAGAAGGCAGCAGCTCAAGGAAACCACGAAGTTCTCGGACCAGTGCATTCCATCTGCAGCTGAGGAGCTGCAATACACATAAATCTTTTTCAAGGGACTCAATATTTGAGTCGTTTTGATAAAACAACTGCCCGTACAGGGGCAGCAAAACAAATATTTGATGCTTTCTCATGGCCAAGTTTTCTAATCCAGAAGGGTGTGTCTGGCTCCAGTCCGAAGCTGACGGACGTGTTCCTGGGCTGTTTGTTAGTTTCAACTCTTCAGAACCTGCTTCTGACTGCCTCACCTAGACTGCTCAAGTTGGGGAACCCAGTACCACAGTCAAAAGAGTCTCCTCTGACAGACCTCTGCATATAGAATGCCTGATCAGAAAGCCAGAAAAGGTGTCCAGTGTTTTGGATGGCTCGATGATTGGCTAACCGCAGTCGTCCAAATATAACCAGCTGGCTATAAAAAAAGGCCTAAAGTTGAGAAAGAACGTTACCCCGAGGTTTCTGTATTAGGGTGAGAAGTGATGTCATCTAGGCAATGTGTTCCCCCTAATAACTGCTGTGTTATTGTTACCTCTGAGCTCCACGAGTCCACGACCTTCGGGAGCACGAGTCATAAGAAAAGATGTAAGCGTCCTACGAAGTCGATGAGGTCTTCTTTCCTCTATGCAGCTCAACTGGTGGGGATAGGTGAGATGGAAGATCTTTAACCGCACAATCCTCCATCAAGCACTCAGAACTCCGAGACACAAAAAGCTGCAGGTGAGCTATTCAGCCGTGGACATCCCAAAGCCAGTACCCATCCAGGCTTGTGTGATCAATCTACATCCAGCCTCCGCCGATTGCCTCATTTCACGGTCTCGCCACCCCCAGATCCACAGTCGACGGTCAATATGAGTGAGACGCTTCCCAACACCAGCCACATTTGTGGCACTTATGGGAACATATTTCTACCCCACCGTCTCTCTCAGCGTTTCGCTCGTTCTCAACATCTCAGCTACCCTACTATCTTGTTTCAACAATCCTAAACTGACCAACTCCTAAATCTACTGTTTCATTGGTATTTCATGAGTGATCGTCGAAGCACACCTCTATTAACTATCTAATCTTTAAAAACAAGGCCTCGGAGATGAGACTGTTGGTTGTTGGGGAGAAACCTCCCATTCTTGCCGCCACAAAGGCACGATTAGAATCAGACGATCATGGAGGCAGAATATCCATCACTCAATACATGTTGGCCCTTAAGGCTTCGATACGGGTAAAAGCAGGTGGTGTTGTTCTTCTTAGTACCCTATTTCCCCCACCCTTGGCGCTACATTTACCTCCCATTTCCATCACAGACTATTTGCGGGCCAGAACTTTATTTTCTGGCAAACCCTTTTAAAGAAGCCGTTTGCATGTCTCCAGCTTGTACTGAGGAATTCAGCAGTGCTGTTATAGAGGAGGTGCGGGAAATCAGTGTCCAAGGCGCACCCTCGGTTCTTTTAATATTAGGTGTTTTTAGTGTCCTCCTGGTGAGCTGGGTTAAACATTACCATTCATACAGCAGTTTCTGTGGATCCAAGGTCAGGCTGATAGTAAGGAACTCAGACCCAGCATGTTTCGTGCTACACCACGTACGAACAAGGATAAGAACCATCCCTTTTAGCCCTCGCCACCACCAGACAGCCCTCTTTGTAGACTTGGTTCCTCGTCCTCCTCCGCTTGGAAAAAGGAATAAATGTTATTGGGATTTGAATTTATACTTAGATGGCTAGGTGTGCTTTCTTGAATCTGAACGTTAGATCCTAAGAACGGAATAATTTTCACCGGATCCGGAGTTATGCAAAAATCCGGGCTGAGTATCAACCAGGGTTCAGAGATTGGTAATATCAGTGGGTCAGCCGGGTGGTGAACTGAAGCTGACTAATTCAGCAATAATAATAACGAAAATTTATTTCGGATGACCCCGGAGCATGCCTCGATGCAAGTTCAAACAGTACAGTTGAAAGCTGAATCATTGTTACAGGAGGATTGTACAATTAGTTGAACACGACTGAATTTGAGGGAAGGTTTTCATACCAGTTGTTGCGGTACCGCTCGGTGAATTTAGGCTCAAGGTCAGGTGGTCAGGTGGACGGAGTCGCCCCACCTGGCCTGGAGCTTTTATCTTTCTAGGCGCGAAGTTTGAAAATGTCATACTGATCTACCTTCTTTTTCGCTGTTACCTCGGTAATCTTTGCAGTATTTAGTGTAAAACTGTTTAAGTAACGATGTTTAAAATTGTGATAAGTTTTCGAAAGCAAGCAGTTTTCTGTACTTATAATTAGAAAGCTAGACGAATATCTTTCTACAACCACGGTGCCAAGTCGTTGGATTCGGTGACGTGCTGAACATATATATATATATATAACGTATCATTGAGTACGATGCCATCGAAATGTAGAATGGTTGCTGGGTCATTGTTTTCTGCACATTACTGACTTCCCAGTTTTTTAGTGTGTGATATTGGCGCTTCCAGGCCCTAAAGCTCCTTAATCATGCCTTTTAGCCCAGAAAACCTCAGAAAACCCCTGGGGAGTTTTTAAAGCTGCTCTTCCTCGAAAGTACGTACTAACTGAACGCATGGGGAGAATATGCTTACGAATTGACTTGAAACAGCTAAGTGGTGGAATCGAAATACCACTTTCCTTTCCAGGTATTCTGCTATTACGAGTCAGGCGATCTTCAGAAGCTATCCTCAAATAAATGGAAGTGAATAAAAATTAATAAGTTTTTTGACAAAACCTTATGGTTCTTCCACCTATTATTTGTGGATGACATTCGGAGAATATACACGTATATACATATTGACAGTAAGGAGTATGTAAGCGTTTGGACAAAATTTCGTCGGAAGCACACTTCTGGTTTCGCTGTTGTTCCCGGTCATCAGGTGCATATATATATATATATATATATATGTATACCCAAGCAGCCATTGAAAGTGCCTCCAGTAGGTATACTTAGTTGTATACTACCTAAAGTTCTCCTCAGAGTTATTCTACTTCCCCCATTATTGAGCTCGTACATTTATAACTATAACTAACAATAATAGGTAGGGCGATCAACGGTACAAACATTAAGGGGATTGTGTGACCAATCGCAGGACCTAATCACTGCCCCCTCAAGGTTTTAACGTACGCAGTGGAGCAACCTAAGTGTGCTATAACCAACCGGTTGAGCACGTGAAAGAAGACCCACGCGCTGACGCACCTATCTAAGACTAAGGAGAGCAACTGAAGGCTTGGAAAATTCCTGGTAATCAGATTGTGGTGGCCCCACTGGGGCCGTTTTGCATTCACTTGTGAGTCGTCCTCCCTCTCGAGCCAGGCAGTGCACGCGGAGGTAGTCTTCGTCGCGTTGAAAACCAGCGCATTGAAAATGCCTCCAGCTTCCACAGGACCGGCACTGAACCCATTGTGCCTCTTCATCCAGGTCCACTGTTGGTTCCTCCATCCCTCATACACTGCACTCTTCCTCCCGTATCGGCTAGGCCTGAGGATCCATTCGTCTTCTTTTGTTGGTAGTTTGGTATCCGACAGAGGTTGTGGTCCGCAGCCGTCGGAACTGCACCGTCCGCAGCGGATGCCCTACGACAACGATGTCCTCTTCACCTACACTCCTGAAGCCCAAAGGTGATTTCAGCTTAGATTTCGATGCTCAGTCACTGGTGCTAGGTATGGCTGAACAAACATCTGAGGAACTACGGGATGGTACAGTGTTCTTGTAATCCTTCTTATCCCTCACGGGGTTATCGTAAGTCACCTCTACACCAATTCTTGTCCTCGGATGTAGACTAACGAAGCGCTTCAAGTGTCTAGCCTGGTTTGTCAAATTTCGGTAGTTGTCACCCCCGAGATTGCTTAATGCGACAGCTAAGTCCTTCGCGATATCGTCACATTCGGCTGGTTTTACTTTTTGCCAGTGACCCGCACTTGCTCCGGCATTTGGCTAACCCGTGTAGTTTTCACGTTCATGGGTGCATGTGTATTTGCCAATGTCCATCGGCCTTTTTTGTGTATGTTCCTGAGGAAACCTAGTCTCCTTAACCACACGAAGCATGTGCAGACATGGCACAGCCCACTGGTGACTGAACGAACAGTCACACTGTAGGCAGCCTGAAGGCAGCGACACTCGGTATACACGACTCTTTGAAGTACGAACAGCATAGGCGCCTTTCGATAGAGTATTGCAAAAAACGTTTTGGCTATGAAGGTGTTGCACTAAGACCTCACGTGCATAAGGCGTTATTTTATTTAGAAGCAAATGCATCCACTGTAGCCCCCCTGGGGCTGTGTCCCCAGCTATTCGTCGCCTACGCTTATCAGCCAGTGACTCCGAACGGTCAACCACTTTTTTAAATACGTCATAAACTGTTGACTTTCGGGACAGACCACCTTTCAGATGCCCGTTCTCCACTTCCACTCTATTTGTAGTAAAATTTTTAAACGACATGTAATGACGCATCATATGCCCCACCCAAGTTGCCTTAAATGGCATCCAAATATGTAGGAGATACATGTCAGTTTCGGGTCTTCCGGCTTGTATGGCTCTAAAAAACCTAAGAAAACTTACGCTGCTTTCAGCGTGCGCCATGTTACTCATCCACTAAAATAGTCCAAGCCTGTCCATATTTGACAACGCACACAACTGATTACTTTTTTCATGTCTTGAAGTACATGAAACCTACAGAACACTCTCTGCGCATCGGGGTACTGCACCCCGAAGGCATCATACTGTGCTAAGCTCCTATCAACCACTGTCGTTTTCCAAACAAGTGACTGAGGCAAAGCCCCAGCCAGGTAATACACAACCGCACGATAGATGTTGTCACTCTCGGTGGGAAGAATGGCATATAACACACTATGCCCTAAACCCGTTTCGTCAACGACCATTGCTTGCCACAAATCATACCCACCACAATTCATTTGGTGAGTTGCTTCCGCAAGCATAAAATCGCAAAGCTTGCTGCTTAGTTCCATGCCCACAAAGGGCACAAAGAACACAAACTTAATAACGTCACCATCACATAAAATATTGTATTGCCCTCTATCTTTTAGTAAGTGAACTACCATGGACGCCTCGTTCCCGCCATTTCTGATGGATCGAAAATCATCATTACAAGGACGACGAGTGAAAGCCTTCTTCGTATAATCCCTAAGCTTAGACGTATGGTGAAAGGTATGCATCAACTGAAACACATGAAATTCTTGATCACGCGTCAAATGTCTATTCCTAGCATACAAACCCTCCGCACAGCACTGGGAACTATGGTTATGGACCACTGACCACCGCGTCACCATGTACACACAACCAACGGCAGGCAGCGTGACAAAAGCCTCGCGTCCCAAGTTTGGGTACTTGAAGCAAAAGAATGAGTTTCCTTTCGGAAGTGAACAAACATTACCTTCTAGCGGGACAATGTCCCCGTCTGCGATGTATGCGGCAGTAATTGGTGAAATAGTACTCCACTTTGTTCTCCAAAACTTTGCCACGTTTGTGAGCCGCTTCAGCCGTACGAGAATTATACACGTAAAGGCTTGTTGAAGTCGCCCATTGGAACTCCCGAAAATCAGAGTTGGAACACTCTAAATTCGGGTGACTTCCCCGCATCAAACGCCGAAATTCACCGGCACTGTCCACAGTTGTCCGCTCCATTACGTCACCCGATAATCGCAATACACCCGAAAGCTGTAGCTAACATGGTTTTCGAACTGACTTTTGGATGGCCAACTAACCAATGAACTCAGAGACATCGAAGCTCACAAAAAAGCTTCATTTTCAGCTTATTTATCTGCTTTTCTAAGTCAAAGCTAACAACTCCAAATAAATAACATTTGGAGCAAGTTTGGGATCGATGAATCATCCTCCCAATTCCAAACTCTACGTCACACCAACCCAGGCGGGAAGAGTCCGCACTTTCCCCTGCCCAAAGTGGGGTGTGGTTATTCTGCCGTAGTGTGGAGTGGACAGGCAGTAGTAAAGAACTACACATATCCTACGGAGGGAAGACTGTCCTGCGGGAGAGCCAAAATGGATTGGCGGATACATGGATATCGTGAAAAACAAACGTTCCCAAAAGAGGCGTAACCAAGCAAAGAGCTTTGCCATGTATGAGAGGGGTTATAATTTAAAATTAGACGATGACAGTGGTTGCATTACACACAAAGACCAAGAAAACCAGTTGAGGATCACAGTTGTGAAGTTTATTGGCGGTATATCGGTTGAAACAGTTGCATAACAAAAGGACAAAAAACAGGATAGTGGTTGCCAAAGGGATGTTGAAAGAAGCGGCAGAATAAAAACATAGATTTTGAGCGGATTGTTTTGCTTTCAGAAGAAAGAAATATAATGCCTCAACACGAAACTGAAGAAGTGGCGGAAAATCGATGTGTGGTGCTCAACTACAATAGCACGAAAGACACAGCTGCCAAAAATGATGGGGTGACGGGTGGAAGACGACCAGTTTATGTTCAATAGAGAAGGTGGGCCACTTAATGGCGGCAGAACAGAACTCTGCGGTACAAGAGCCTATCAGATGTGCTTGTGTGGGACATGGTACCTTGCAAGATGTGGATAGTGCAAAGCAACAGCGCGAATTGGGCGAACAGAAAAAAGGACAGAGAAAAAACAGTCACAGAATCATCGGTTATTGGGAATCTCTAGAGATATATTTCACAGTGCTATATACTATTTGGAGATTGTGGCACGGAAGTGAATGGCAACAATAAATGCTTTAGTTTTCGAGTATGTCGGTAAAAGTGGCAGATAGGGGTGAGCTTTATCTTAGAGAATGGTTAAGTTTACAACTAAGACTGCTGAATAGTTTAGCATGAAACCGCGGGGAAGTGGACCGGGAACAAAGAGCCACGAATGTTGATGGGTTTTTAATTATGTGATAATTATGCATCAAAGAAAGCAAATTTTGCCGGGTGCAAAAAGCGGTAAGTTATAAAGGCGAATTTCGACGCAAGCACGATGTAGAGTCTATGCTAGCTGGAGGAGACAGCAACACATTTGCCGCATTTCGAGTATATGAATGGTATTACTTTTGTTTGGTTCTTTTTTTAATCCGCAACCGGTGCTAGTGGATGGGACTGACCTTGCTCTGGACACATAACAAGAAAACCACTTCTGGAGATAGAAGGCAGGTTCCGCTAGCCTATTTGCGCCCGCACGTCTTTGCAGGCTTCCTGCACGCCGATACGCACCGGCCAAAGAGGTGGATCTGACCGCGCCCAGCACCGGATGGATTTGCACAGGTGATGTTGGTCGGGATCACACTGCAGTAGAGGTGTAGTAGTCAAGGAGGTTGCCAGGGATCCCAGAGAACTGAGTCAATGAGTGAGCGACGGAATGATGGGCGGGTATCAGATTTTCAGCTAGTGACCTGGGCCAGATAGTTCGCCGGTGTTTCCTCCGGATCATTCCAAGGCGTCAAAAGGGAGATGCACGCCGTTTGGTGTCTGGAAGCAAGAGTAGAGGGACGCAGTCTGGTAAGCTCCCAGCTGAGGATCAACGGCCAGTGTTGGAGGGAGAAATCTAGTAATTTAAACACAAGCTGTTTTGGGAAGAATGAGCCAATGTGAGTGAATGAGAATATAAAAATAACGACCAAAACTAGGAATAAGAATGCTGATTTGGAGGTAAATGGTGGTCTCCGGGATTGGATTTAGAGTTAAAACGCTAGGACCAAATAAAAAAGGGGAATAAGGTCGGTTCGGACCAGGTAGAGCGAATAAAGTATGATAGAGATAGAAAAGAGACTTTAGAGCACGTGAATGAGGGAGAATCCAACTTGAGCAGTGTCAGTGATGTAAGGCGTTCTAATGGTACCAATTTGCAGACGATGGAGAAGGCACACGGAGTAGATGATGTCGGCTTTGAAAAGGACGTACCGGGTCATGTTTTCTTTATCTATTAAAAAAATCTAGATTGCCCTTGTAAGCTTTTTCCAACGTGGTGCACGTATGTGTTAATTGTAGTACTTTGGCGACATCGAAATATTTTGTAAGGACAACTTTGAAACGGTCTAGTGTCTGGAAGGCCCAATGTCTTCAGGGAGTCCTTTCCAAATACGGGAATAGACTGTGACGAAGAACCTTTTCCTCAGTTTTGTCCTGGAATATGGAACCTTAGTGGTATGACTTCGGTTACGAAGAGAGAAATATAGATCAGTGATGGAAGTATGCGCTTCAGAATGTAGGAGGTTGAACAGAAGATAAAGGTTGGGTTTCATACGTCGTAGCCACAGGGGTGCAATTCTTAGTAGCTCACATCTCTGTTTGTAATTCAAGGGAGATCATGAGTCGAGTAAGTGCTTGGTGAAGGATCGCTGAACTCTTTCGATCGCAAGTCTGTCAGATTTGGGCATGTGAGTGTATACCAGAGGGCAGTACTCGAGCTGCGGTCTGGCTTGGGATTTAAAGATCATAAGCTGGCTGTCGCGCACTCAAAGTCCTGAAGACGAAAGCTATCGTTCTCTTTTTGTCCTAACCACCTGGTAGGTGGCTTGTTCTTGAAAGGTGAACGAGCAGGAACACTGTAGGCCGAGATCTCGTACTAGCGGAGTAATAGGAATGTACCAACCGTTTAGGGCGAGGGATTCAGGGTGAATTTTACTTTTATACTTAAGAATGGCACTCTTGGCAGCGGGGAAGCTCGTTTTCCAAGTGTTCACCATATGTCAGGAGCGTTCAGGTCGTCGTCTGTTTCGGTAAGGGCTTAGGTCAAGGTATAGGGTTCACAGGAATATACAATTTCGACATCATCGGCCAATAGAAAAGCGGTGCCATGGGGTATTATTTTGAATGCGTCGTTAGTGTAGAAAAGAAATAAAAGTGGGCCTAACACACTGCCCTGTATAACACCACTTGTGACTTGCTGGGATGATGATAGGTAACCCTCAGTGTTTACTGCTTGTAATCTCATGCCAAGATAGGATCACAACCAAGAAAAGAGTTGGTCTGTTATACCGTAAGATTTCATCTTGGTTAGCAGCTGAGCATGAGGCACGCGGTCAAATGCTTTCGTCATATCAGGGAAGATAACGATAAACGCCTCTCCAAAGTCAGCCAACGTTGTGATTAGATTAGGAAAATCAACATGGCTGGTCAGACACGACCTAGATTTTAAGAAGCCGCGCTAATTTTATTTAGCAATCCACGGGTGAGGACTAAATTGGCGATCCCATCTTTAACTACTCGTTTCATTATCCTAGATATAATGGGAGTGTGGTTTATGGGGCGGTAATTAGCAGGGTCATGTAAGGCACCCTTCTTGTGAAGAGGAATGATAACGGAAGATTTTCAATGGGATAGGAAAAAGCTTCTTGACATGGAGAGGTTAGATAAGTTCAGAAAAAGCATCACAATGTCCGGGCCGCCAAGGCGAAGCAGAGCTGGAGGATACCATTGGGTCCAGGGCGGGCCAGAGACCGGGTGGTATTGAATAACTTTCTGACCTCGTTGGCTGAGAATACTACGGTTGGTAGTGTATCGGCGGTCAAGGAGTTGAGATCGTGGGTAGGACTATTGTGGTCTGTTATGAGAGTAGAAGGGAAGAAATTATTGAATGCCTCGGCGATGTGATATAAATGTTCTCTGATGGGAGCAAATGTGGTGTTTTGGTTGTACAGCGGGCATTTCGAGTTTTAATAAGGCCAGAGAGGTTGGCTTTTTATTTGGCTGATTGAAAGCGTACATTTTTGCTTTTGCAGCTTGTTCTTCTTTTCGCTTAGTAGCTGTCGTAAGAGGTGGCTGAGGAAGAGGGAGATAGAGAGGTCGTTGGCCCGTTCGTACGTTCAAGGAACTCCCTTAACCAAAGGCAAGTGAGGCCCACTTCCGGAAAGCATACATAAAATGTGGAAGAGCTTCCACAACTATTTTCAGCTTCTGGGTCCATAGACCCAACGACCGATGTAAACAACTTTATGAAGGTCCAAAATCCGTGCTAATAGAGGCTCAGGCAATACTTTCGAATCCGGCAAGATTTCCTTTCCCCAGCGGGAAGAGATTAGTCCATTCCTTGACACCGCTCTTGGGGAACTCGTTAGGCTTCATTGTCTGCTGTTGATGTACAGCTACCAACTGACTATCTTACCGGGTTTCTCGTAGAGTTCTCCCACGTCTTATCTCGGCCCCGCCCCCAATGCTTCTACGAGTGACCACCTAGGGGTTCAAAGCTCTTTCGCCGTCAGAAACAGATATCCTTTTCAATGACTTGTCAAGAACTTTGTCTTTCTAACCTCTATGGCCTTATTGATTCGGATGTGGCCTGCTCACGAATACTTAGAGGGACAGCCGAGCTTACCACCTTTCCCCATACTCCGCCTTCTATAAGTGTTTCGAGCCAAATCTGTGTTTCGGGAATTGATGGAAGGCACTAATAGCTGTTAGTTCCAAAGCAGAGATCGTCATCTTCCAGAAAGTTATAGACCAGTTTTTTCCCACTGCCTTACCTTGCCAGGTCTTTGAATGCACTCCCAAAAGTGCCACTGCTAACCATCTCAGACGGCTTTGTCGGGGGTCTGTTGGGTGCCCTAGAGAAGTGGCACCTCCGAAGAGGTAGATTTTCGTGCCCCTTGGAATACTTTCATCCGTCCAGCCTCCATGACCTGTCACACTCTCACCCGTGCTCCACAAAGCTGAGGAGTGCATCGGCGGCCAAACAAACGTCCTTCAGCCTGACAAGTAGAGCCTCGCCCTGCACTGGCCGGAGCTGTTGCCTCGAACAAAAGCAGAACGGTTCCGGGACGACGATTTTACCAAATTTTCAAATTTCTTTGCTGCTGGTTTCCCTACACGTCGCCCACACTACGACTTCCCCGTTAAGCGGGGCACCCCGAGCTCCCTCCAAGCCCTGGGTTAAAAATAGGCCAGCGGGCGCCTCAAGAAGGGAGACCATACCGAATCGCCCACTGGAAAGTGGGAACAATCTTGAACATCGGAGGTCGAGCCATCGCACCTTGAATTCAACAAGACTATAGCACAGGAATTGCGTGCCTGCGCGATGTTCGGCTGCAGAGTTATGGCAACCAGTGTATAAAATGCTCGCAGAGTAGACAACGGTTTCCACCTCCGAAAGAGTGGATCCAAGAAGAGCTTTGTTTTACCGGCTTCGTGGTGGCTGTCAACAAAAAAGCCAGCAACCCAACGCTTGCATTGAACCCTATATCTCCTCAGATCACTTTACCTCTTTCTCGCTCCCCACCCTTAAGGGTACCGGTTGTTGCAGTCTGTGCTTTCACTGCTGCCGCCGGAGAAGCGGCAAACAGCGAGTTTTACGACAAGCTGGAAGGGGCAGTGAGCAGCTTCCCAAAATAAGCAATCTCCTGGATGCGGAGAGCTGAAAGGTCAGCACAGGGGCCTTCATCTAAGCCACCAGCCAAGTTACGGGAAAATATGGCCTCGTGCAGCGGGGAAATAGTGGCGAGCGCTTTATCATCTTTGTAGACTTCAAAGCCTAACCGTCACCCACCCCTGCTTTTGAAGTCCCGGTAAGCACCTGCTGACGTGGTGCCCTAATGAAGGTCGCACAGCGTGCCAGGTTGACAGCATTCTCATGTGGCCGTCCCGGCCTCCTTCTATTAAAGATAGCAGGTCCTACCGTGGGGCGGAGACTGTTCACTTGAATGGCACCGACCATATCTTCGTCCGTGCAAGCTTCAGGATCCAAATGGCCAATCGCCACACAACTGTGTCCCAAAGCAGAACATTACAACGGCCTTGGAATCACCGAGAAAGCTCCAAACGGTCCTAGAAGCCGATGCGTTCTATCTTACCACCACTTTCCTGAGTGGAGAATTACGCTTGGAAAGTCAGTGGGCTTCAGTTAGGGCCCCAAACTATCAGTTTGCTGTAGATGAACTACATCTCGCTCTGCAATAACAAAGTGAATGGGCCTCATCAGCGACTATCCAGCTAACCAAAAGGGCTGGCAATGCTAACCCTAATGGTCACACAGACTTCCATGGCGCTCGACAAGAAGCCACCCGCTCGGCCTGTAGCGGCCGCAGCAACTACTGGACTGGAATCACTGAAACCGCGGAGACCACGGCTAATTGAGGTGGGCTCATGAATCTTCTCCCTCTACTCCGAACTGTAATCGGTAATCGATGTCTAACAGAATCCCTCCTTTCGAGATAATGCCGGGCCGCTCATTCCTGAACAGACCAAAATGGTGCAGCGATGGACCGAACACTTGGGATGCCCACTGAACAGTCCGGCTAAAAGCTCTGTGAACCCCATCCCAGCAACCCAGAGCGAGTTCCGTGGAGTCGGTACCAATTCACTAAGCCAAGATGACACCACCAATGTAATACACAAGCTGAAGAAACGGACTTTCACTGGATAAGGCGGCACCAAACTTGAGATATTTGAATGTCGCCCCTCGGATCGCACGAGATATGGCACATCCCTTTCCTTGCGATCTGGGAAAGAGAGTTATTCCCAGCGGATCAAAAGACTTCTGTCTTACTCCTCTTTACAAAGGAAAGGGAGGACTCTTTGCGCAAACAAAGGTGGCCTCAGCTTGATCGACCTGGCGGCCAAAATACGCTTTGTGTCTTGTTAAACCGCTCGCAGCGGTACGAGGCGCTTGCACACCCCCAAGCAAGGGGGTTTTACCAGCCGCAGAGGGCTCATGGACCAAAATATTCTCCCTCCTCCGAATGTAAGGACATCGGAAAAAGTTTCAAAAAAAAGCAGCTCATTTTATTGATTTTTGGGCAGTTTCTAACCTGTTGTGGAAAGTCTCTATGGATTACTCTATAAGTAGATGGAATACGCCAGGAGGTTCTCAATCTCGTTAAGTCGTGCTACACAATAACACGCGAGGGCCAAAGCATCCACTGAGATGTGTCACTTAACTTCTCCGTCAACTCCGGTGTCAGACAAGGCTGTATGTTGTGGCCAGTGCTGTTTGACTACACCGTCGATTGGATAATGCGTCGAGCACTCGCTGATTACCTGCCATTCAGCTGGGCACCAATGCTTTTTCCGCCAATCTGGAATTCGCAGGCGACGCAGTTATTCTTCGAGATAGCCCAGCTGCCTTACAGCCGTTCTCAATCGAGTAGAATGTTTCACGAAATCCATGGGGCCAGAGATAAATACGTCAAAGACTGAGATCCTTTCGACATGAGCTACACAGCCCGCTCTCGTGATGGGCCTAAGAGGCACGACTGAGCCATTCTTGGCCTTCAGGTATCTGCTCTCCAGGATTCCAGTGAGCGGTCAGGCCAAAGGTGAATCGGGTTGCTCGCCGACAATGCCAGGATGACCTTTCCTCAGCCTTGCAATGTACCTCGGGCGCGCAACGAAATCAGCCGCTGGAACAAAGTCAGGGTCTTCCGGATCTCTATCCTTCCAATACCGCTCTACCTTCGTGAGAAGTGGCCGTTAAGCTTTGAGAACATCAGGAGGCTAGATTTGTTTGACCATTGGTGCTTGCAACGGACACCTAAGGTGGTTGGCACGAAAAGCCTTCAAATAAGACAACAGGACATTGTGCTTCGACATCGGAAATCTGCCAGCGTTGCTTTGCAAGGCCGACGACCGCAATCCTTTGGACATGTCCTATAACTTTCGCGAACAGATATCTCTTGACTGTGCCTCTTCCCTGTTTCATGTCCAGTATAGCGTCTTCGCTTCAGAGGACAGTTGGAAACTTGGAGCAGTGCTTTCAAATTGGAAAAGGACGGATTGGGACTCCTGTCTGTCCGAGGCCTCCGCAAGAAGGAGCGAAACTGGAATTCTCTTTGTCCAGGCCCAGCTTCTGATCACTTCTAGTCGGCTGGAGCCATCCGGAGTATGCGTGTCTCCGGCTCAATCTCCCAGAGTCCAGCTGCTTTAAAACAAAGTGAAGGCGGGGGAGTTCGGACTCTTAGCCTCGTGCCAGTACGACTCAGTGAAGCCATTTATTAACGGCCATCATCGTTTTCATTGTCAACCCCATACATAAGCTTCGTTCTATCACTCCAGGATAAGCCGTCTCCCGTTCGACGGTCGAACGTTCATGCACTTCTTTTAGTCCTTTCTCAGAGTTCCTCGCTTTGCACTCTTTGCCCTGCAAGTTTGTATCAACTTCTCTGTGGACCTACTCCTACTGTCTGACCAATAGCGACGCATCATGCAATTCGTGACCGTGATTATCAACGAAGACCGTATGCCAGTCACCTCAATCATCCTGCGCGATAAAATGGCTCCTTACTTCACGGATCTAGCATCTTCAAAAGGCTAAAAGTAAGGCAAAACCTGAAGAAGCACTTGATTAGAGACGGCCATTGCCTAATATATTCCCGGACTTTGCCAAAGTCACCTTTCTGCTTATGAAACAGTACCGTAAAAATCGAGTGGATTCATCCATCGGGGGGGGGACAAAAGCAAGGTAAAGCCCGTAAACAAATTAGAACAAGACTTGGGTCATCAGCTAATAGGCACCAAGAACAATCCGAATAAATCGACTTCACGATTTTGACTCGCTGGCCAGTTTTAATCGATGCGCACAAACATACACGCAACAGATAGGTAGCGTTTACCGTCAGTACACGGCACGACGTGCTACGCTCGGCCAAGATACCAAACTTTAGTGTAAAGTTCTTAAAAACTCCCGCCTAGATTGATGAGGCGTGGTATATCTGTCGATTCCTATAGGTTGTCAGAGGCTTTAATATAGACCCGCTGCTTACTGTGATAACATGACCATCCCGCCCTTCCCCGGTCTCTGTCGGAGTTTCCCAATGATCAGTTTTTGCCCCTTCTTTTATTATCCATATGGATAGTCCACCGGAAATTAGCCAGTTTGTATAGAAAAAGCATGTTGATCAAGGGATTTTGAGGGTCACACTACATAAAGCTTAGTCGTCCGCGACTGCAGCAAAGTGCTATTTTTTGAGAGCAGCCTGCTAATCAAATACGGCAAACATGTTTCAGTGGCTTTCGGCGGAACTCTAGAACGTCCATACCGTGTCATATTTGGTGTTTAATTTCGAAATGTAAATACGTACAATTTTCCATGATTTTGGCTCTGTAACAATCTTTCTTTTTTCCTTTCACCAGAGAAAGGCCATAAAACCTGGTTTCCAAACTCTGGAGACGGCACTTTGGTCTTTTTTTGGAAATGACCTTCATCCTGTTCTGGAGTTTAACAGTCAATTGGTAAATGTGGGCCTTATCAAGAGCTGTGTCATACAAGAGCGAGTCAACAGGGAGGGGCAACAAAGAAGGTGCATGGCCTACGAATTATTCCCTACCCAGTTCGTCTGAATGAACTTACTGACTGTCCTTTGGACGTAAGAAGTAAACAGGGTTTTTTTCCTTTTGCACAACATACTCCCCGGAAACTTGGTGGGTCAGTTTACTACTCGTCTGAGACTAGAAATTTCGCGGGAGTAATAAGAAACGGTTAAAGCCCCGTTGATGCAGGTTTGTGAGCCAAAATTGACGCAACTTCGGGATTTCCTGTTTGTGAAGTAATCTTCTACGAAAAAATACTAGAAGTATCACCCGGAGTAGTCTTTAGGGTTCCTTCGGATCCTACCCATGTTGGCCTTGGCCCATTTTCCTACTAATCCGTGTCCGCGTCTAATTCCTCCTTCCCATTTGTCAAGCTTTCGAGTTATTTCCCCTCTTTTTCACTGGTCGAGAGAAGATTTTTTTAAAAAGCCCTATATGAATGATAAAAAGCTGGATTTTATTGTTTTTTGGCTGCTGTATCCTCACTCGCTTCCAAGTTTTTCTCCCATGGTTATCGAAGAAACCGAACTTACATATTTTCCGTGATGAACAGATGTGTGACTACATACTGCCACCTCTTGACAAAGGGTTTCGTGTCGCTGTGCTTGTTCGCCATCCCGCATTTTCTTTTTGGTGTCTTGAAGTAACACACGTGTGCGGAGACTGAGCGCAAAACCTCCTTGATCCACCCGTTACCCCTTTGCCGGAATAAGTCCCACTAGCTAGAAGATAGCCCATCGAATAACGGGGCCATAGAAGAAGGTTCAGGCCAAACGTTTTGCCGTATCTTGCTTCTGGCTTTATAGCTGAGCTGGGAGGCGGATCACTGAAACGTGGAAATGGCTCATTTCTGCTGTGTTCCACGTCGGTTGCAAGGCTGGAAACATTTTGTCTCGGAAAACACACCGTGAATCCTCGTGAGGATGGCTTTCGGGCCCGCCCTTCCGTGTGGTCTTCAGTTATCCAGTTTTTTACGGTCCCGTGCCCGACAAAAAGAATATTTGCGAAAGATTTGTTGGTGTTAGGCCTCAAGCCTCGTACCCACGAATTACTTCTGGAATTCAACACTTAAACTCGTTGCGCGATCTACTCCGGTAATTTACGTGGTCTTTCGTTTGCCTATCACACCGCCGTTTACAGAATTCTGGCACTCCTTGGACTTGTTCATTGGAGCCCATTCCCTGTGCTATTCTCAAGAGATAGCTAGTACCTGGTCACGCAGAGTACTGAAAAAGTCTCCCATCAATCGTGTAAAAAGGTAGGCTGTCGGAAGTGAAAGCTGCTTGTAGGCTTTTGCGAGTTTGCTTAAGGTAAGGGTTAGAGTAGCGATCAAAAGCCAAGCACACTGGGGATCTTCCTCTTAGGCAGTGAACCGACCAGGAACTTCTGGCGAAATCCATTGATGCAATGGCCTGCAAGCTCGCAACTCTTCAGTTCCAGTCTCCCAAAACCGAGGCACAACCATTTTCCGTGCATTTTTGTTCCACCACAGGCCTCCCCATCTAGATCCTTTTCCTCTTCTCGGTCTTTATCCTGTGTCATCTGCAGTGAAAAAATCTGATTCATCATCTCTTACTTGGTTTTCTTTGGTCAACACTCTCGTCTGCTTCGTACATTGCTTGCCACAAGCAGCTTTATTGTGCCTTTCAAGCTGCGCTGCTTTTCCGCGTTCCCTTCAGTGTACCGTCATCGTAACTTCATCACTCTCACCTACAGTTTCAAACCATGCGATCTGCCATTACCTGATCCTTCTGATCCCCCACTTCCTCATTTCTCTTCCATGTTATTCGCTAATAAAACTGATGCATCCTCGCCCCACAGTTCTTCTAACCTCCAAGTAACCCTTCCCCAGTGATCTTTCAGACCTCTCCAACCAAACCGTGCTTCCTTTCTCCAGCTATTTCCGCGGCGATCTTCTCCTTGAATAGTGTAAGTCCATTTATTACCGCTTCACCCATGTTCGACTGTCAACACATGCCACACCTGCAATAACCAGGCTGTTAGATTCCCTCTTACCTGTCTTCACCGATCCTTTCCTTCATACTTCCTCGTTTATCAGCTTCTGCTCACAGCCATCACTTCTGGGCTTCCAAAGTTGGTTCTGTTTTGCTGTTGACCTCCCATGTTCACTCGTTATAAACAAGTTCGTCGGGGTTTATCCAAGTTAATCTTGCCCCTTTGACCCAACCCCACCTGTCTCGTCCAGTCACTGGTACCTCCATGCCCAGTCTCTTCACTGCTATTTGCTCCCTCTCTGACACACACACATATATATATACCTATATATACTTTTGCATCCACATATTTTCTCCGCCTCCCTCAGTTCTTTTGCCACCATGCCACCGCCCTTCATGATATTTGTCCATTTCGTCCATAACCGTGTCCCACACTTACCGTGTCTCACACTTACCGTGTCTTGATACTTCCGTGGCATTGATGCCATCTGACTCACTCTTTACGCCTAGCATTGCCAGCTCCCGGCTTTTAAATTGACACCGTCCGTTTGCTGCAATACCGCATAGTTCATGGCCACCTAGTCCCCAACCATACAAATAAATTTTTGTTCTTTTCTTCTCCTCTTTCTTCCTTTTTTTTCATCGTTTCTCTCAAAGATAGTTTTTCATGCCGATTTTCAGTCCTACTTCTGTAAAAATCACAGGCTTCGTTCTCCCGCACTTGGATCAGCCAGCTGCTTCGTCTGACCTTGACCCTTAAATTCGCCGGGCCCATATTTGATTCCACCTCCGTGTCCACTTAAAACCCCTACTTTACCGCTTGGTGTGAATACATTTATCTCCCTCTCATACTTCCCTTATTTCTTCCGACCCCTCTTTGTGTTACGTATTTCTAAATTATCCATGAATTTTGTCTGTCAGTTTTGTCGCTTGTAAAATTTTGATCACGCGTAAGGCATGCTTCGGGCATCTCCGAAATAAACTACTGATAATATTACCATTATTAAAAAGGCCAGCACATTGGGCATTCAGCTTCAAGTAAGCGATAATATTTTTGACTGATGTTGAGTCTCACTACATGTGAGCATCCCACCCCCGGTCACGCGGTTGTGTGATTTAGGTATTTTGGCTTCCTTTGAAGGCTTGGATGGGGCCCAGCCCCTCGTGTAGTTGCCTTCCCGATTTCACACAACTTTTTTATTTTCACTCCCGTGACTCGTTCTGTTCTCACATTTTTTACTATCGTTTACAAAGCGAGAATCGTTATTTTATCAGGAACCATGTGGTTTTGCCCATCGAAGCACTTAGTTCATTGTCTGCGCTGCACCCGCCCTACTTTAACAGTTGTTAGTCGTTTGACCCTAAGTTGTTGATTGACCTGAGATGGTCATATTATCAGGTTTGCGCTCTGGTATGTCTGTCACAAGTTTATCTCTGCAGTACCGCACGTGGCCTCTGATAGTCTTACGCATGGTCTGGAGTACGCTGGCCTGTGCTCTACAACGTTCGTTATCCTATTCCGTGCGTTTGCTCAGTCCCATTCTGCATTTTCGCTGTCCATGCTAGCAAAACCCCTGATGTCAGCGGCACCCATACCATAGCGTCGTCCTAAGGTGGGGAAAAGAGACCACCCCCAGCATCTGCGAAAAAGACAGGTACACATAAAAATACGATCTGTAAGGGGGGCTTTGCAAATTCCTATATGGGCTCAACCACCCCTCCGTTAGGAAACAAAAAACTAAAAAAGAGAACTGAAAACAAAGAAGACCTGGTGGGATCGATTTGATTTCGGAATACCACTAAGATCAGGCTGTGAAGGAAATGCCAAACCTTCAACCATGAGTATGTCTCCCATCAGCTTAGACCTGGCCCTGTGGAAGGGGAAACCCCATAAAGCCCTAGTCCGCTGGAAAAGCTTTTGGTTCTTACGCACGAGATGACCGAGGTGACAGCAATTTGGACCCTCCACATGTGCTTATCCACCTCCTGCTCGGAGTTCCAGCCACCTCGTACCCTCCATACGCACACCAAGCATGCATGTCGAAGTCAAGTACCATAGCCTCGAGCTCCAACCTATTGATCCGGAAAGCATGTCCTCTTGCTTCACCAATAAAACCAACCTCGGGGAAGCCCAAGAAAGGGAAAGGAAGAATAACGTAGTCAAAACCGGCCAACTTTTCCATTCGTACTCTTCTATCTTTCCTCATCTCTGTTCAAGAGCGGCCTCTTTGATGTCTTAGTGTCCAAGTTGCGCTCAGGTTTATCACCTCACATAATAGAAATCAACATCCGACGCCAGCCAGCAGAACCAGACTTGTAAATACCCCACGGATGCGCATGTAGTTTATCCCTCAGACCGGTTATACAAACTGCTATGTGGATTCTTAGTGCATCTAGTTTCTTCCTGCCAACCACAGTTACAACCGCAGCCTAGACTTTAAGCCCGCCGACGTAGATGTGGTACCGAGGCAAAGGACGACCAACGCATGCCTCGTTTGATTTCACAAAAAGGCACGGAGAAAGGTTCAGATTTCCCCCTTCTTGACTACCTATCTTTCCCCACTTTTGTAGAACGACGGTGTCCTACGAGTCCTGGCACCCAACCCACTGTTGAGGTTACTGCCTAAATTATTAGTAACCTGCGAGCAAAAGCCGAGCACCAGTCAGTAGCATTCGACATGT
Organism: Fasciola hepatica; assembly: GCA_948099385.1. NCBI lineage: Eukaryota > Metazoa > Platyhelminthes > Trematoda > Plagiorchiida > Fasciolidae > Fasciola > Fasciola hepatica. Next base: position 1,544,980 of record CANUEZ040000020.1, read on the forward strand.
TTATACCCCACTGCTGCTCTACCGTTTCCCCAACTATGCCGTTGTTTTCTTTGTTTGCGACTAAGTCGTATAAAGGTGTACCGGTTTTATACATACACATACCGACCGAGCTCTTTCCTCTCTATTACCATATACCACCAGTGCTAATCGACCGTTAAAATGTTTATCGTAATTCCCAGCTGGAACCCCTTCCAAACTGCCTCCCTTTTCCTCCATTCATTTCACATCACGCTGAGTGCTAGTTCATCTATCACAGCACTCGACAGAAACCTCAGGTAATAGCACGGCTTTGTGTGCATGCTGATTCCACCGAGCCATTCTTCGTACCTAATGGCCAAGAAGGACACCGTGACTCATGCCGCCCGAGCCTTCACTGGAGCCCTTCATTCGCTGGCCAACTTGATCGCAATCTAACCGAAAGGCATAAGAACTATTCAAAAATGTTTCTATTTGACCTACCCCCAGTGATATCCCAATTTGAGCCTACGCGCTCACAGGCTGCTCTTCAACCATTACTGCTCCGGCAACCAGCGTCCATCGTTTTTGACCGACGTGGCTCGCCAGCTTCTGCAGTTCACTTCGGCAGTGACTACACACCCCTCGCACCGGAGGAAGACGATATCCACAAAATAATACGCATTACCCATGGCTGCCATCCGATGATATATTATACTCGGCCAGAATCCAATTTTGCCAACTTCCAGTGACTAACAACCGTGCTAGGGAACCTATCTCAATGGAGGGGGCACCCGAAATACTGTAAGCCATTCTGATCTATAGTGCCCAGTCCGGACACAGAAAAGCCCCAGGAGACTCCATAGAATAGAATATATATTTATCATTTTAGGAGTAGTCAGGCCTAGTCCAGGAGACCACCTCTATCCTCTTCTCTGTTTTAATGTTTGGCTTCTGCTTGACGGCATTCCTCTTCACACTTCATCCTTCATATCGTGGGACTCCATCCTACTCCCGCCAGCCGCGGATCCACATCACTGGATAATACTCATTATTCCTGGTAATTTTCTCACATTGTCCTTATCCTTCCGACTCTCTTATTCATAAATGTTATTTTGAGCACCATTTTGCCGCTTCCCCTTGTGTACTTTATCCAGTGAACTTGAAAAACATTTTTCGTCACTTCTTCATCATCCTTGCGTGTATCGTATCTTCTGCGTCGCACAGCAACGTTCGTTTCAACAATCTCACGTCCTGCCTGCTTTCACCCACTGCTGATGATGAAACGGAAATTAACTCGTTTGCCGCGTAAACCGCTGTCACCGTAGTGCAGTTAAACCCGGCCCGGTTTTACTCACTTGTTTGCCAAAGCAGCCCGCTCTTCCCTTCAGAATTTGGATATTTTGTTTCTTTGAGCCACAACGTACACACTTACCATGCTACCATGCGCGCTTCTTGGCCGAAGTCGAGAAATATACCCTTATTACTCTTATTCTTATTCTTATTCTCATTGCCACCACTATATGCACGCCGTAATAATCCTGTCCCCTAACCTTATCCTCCTTTGTTCTGCAAGTAACTCATCTAGACCAGTATGGAGGCTACAAATTCAGTTCATTTTTCACATTCTGGCCGCCCAACCACCGTGACGGCGTTTGCGTCTTCGACGTTTCGTACAAGTGCCAAGTCGCATATTGTTGCTTGTGGAAGGTTTTGTGGGCCTCAGGCATCTCTAACTGGGGAAGGAAAACTGGGTAACCACGACCCTTTTGACTTGAAGGATGTTTTGGTCCTGGTGGTGCCAGTGGAGCGCACTTCAAACCGATTCGCAGCGACCAAATTAAGCGGAGCCCCTTTATTCCTCTGTTGAGATTGTCGACATTCTAAAGGACAGAGTACTAAGAATAACCCAAAGGAGAAAAATGGGTTTGTTTGAAAGCTATCTGATTATTATCCGCCATTCCTGATCTGTTGTACAAACGCTTATCACAGGATTTTGGTTTTCCAAAGTGGACGGTAAATTCCTCAGGCTAAAAAATCTCATTGAATTATTTATTCCCATGATGTATCACCTACCTGTTTTCCGATAAAAATACTTCTGCGCGGAACACAGCAGCTTGGCCAGACACCTGCCTTTATGCATGCTGTTTAGAGGTTCTCGAGGATTCGCAGTCTGTGTGACCCTCTGGGACCGCATTGCAAGGGGAGTATAAAGGTGACGAATATCATCTGGTGTTTGTCGAACCCGTAGGCGGATCTTCACCATATAATGAGTGGATGCAGCTTGGAACAACTTTTACTTTTCACCACATGGCTAATTTTTGATGATTTCCTCAGGCATCTTTTTACCGTACCACGCATAGTACCAAATAATGGTGGCAGCTGCAGCGTAGCTTCCTCATATGGATGCTGTCTCATTATTTAGGTTCGTAGAATGTTCTGGCTTCAGAATAGGCATTAAAGTTTGTTGTTCCTTGCGTCCCCGTCTTCACCATAAATGGTAAAGCATATTTTCATAGACGATTTTGACTCGCAGTCAAAGAACGTTACTTTATTCCGAATAAACACGTGAGTCAGGAGAAACTGACCACGAATCTTGCAATTTCGTGCTGATCTGGAGGGCCTAGCGGGCAAGCACGACAAGTGGCTTGTAATCACGTTTATCTCAATTCCTACTGGGTTCTGCCAAGGAAGACAAAAGTTTTCGGTTGAGCCTCCCAGTGGTGGCATCCAGCTCGCATGGAAAATTCCGAACTAGGTCAATCACCCTGGTGAGGATCTAAGAGTCTTTAGCCCAAATGACCTACCAAAAATAGTCTGGCCGCGGACATCCCGGACCTTGGACTTTGCCTAGATACCTTCCTTCAGCCATTGTGGCAGTGTTCCAAGGCTGTGGCCAAATTATTGCGAACATTTTACCGAAGTAGTGATCGGGCTGTATGCAGTCTTGCAATAATACCAGCGGTAGTGCTAATAGGGCACTTCGAACAAGCCAAAGGCACACGGCGGGGTATAACTGGACGATACCTTTGGAGCCCGAACACAAACTTTCAGAAGGTTAGGATAAGTGAATTGAGGGGTTATAGGAGAAAGTTTAAGTGGATCAAGTAAAAGCAAGGCCCGGCAAATTTAAACTCACTGTCAGATGCTCGGTTTGACCGCAGCAATAGAAAATTCTGGAAGGTGGTACGATTTGCCGTTTCAGCCCTGCACAAGTGGGAGGCGAACAGGAGGAATTTGAGGAAACCACCAATTTGAAAGCCAGCTGAAAAATCGAAGACTGAACCTGTGTCATTTGTTTTACATAAATCTGCGCTGCTGATTTTTCCTTCCCTCTAGCAGATTTTTACCCCGTGGCGCCTCGACCTAGGGACAAAGGATGCCGAAAATCTAGTCGAATCTGGAAATTTTGAGGACGCAAGAAATCGCCCTTCACAGAGGTGGAGTTAATCGGCTCACAAATGGCCCCACAAATGCAGTGCCTGATAACTCCTCAACGAGTATCTCCATTCAGTGCTCCCGAAGAATCCTGTCTTGGTGGAAATTGCAGCCGGTGGGGGAAGGCAAATTTGACAATGCATAAAGTGGTTAGCAGGAGAACAGCGGGAAGACTTCGTGGTGGGACTGTTGGTTGGGAAGCCTGTAAAACTGTCAGTGAAGTTGACGTGTTTGAGAGTGGAGTATTAGAATGCGCTTTCAAAGGGGTTCGAAGACTACTGGACGCCCCTGGACCTCCCTTGCAACACCCTCAAGAACTTCACAGAAGGGAGCAGCTGCCATTCAAGGAAGTACGGTCTTTTGATCGAAAGCTACAGCAGATGGGCCAGCGAGCGTACCCAGAGGAGGCCAAATAGACATCCGACCATTGTACATCGGAACCGTTGATCGGGGGGTCCCGAATCCAGCGGCGAAACTCGCGTTTTTGACAGCAACGTTTGAGGATTTTGCAGTAATACTAACGACGGGGCAATCTAGGAACACCTGAGAGGGGCAGTGGCAGGAATGCCATTCGGAGATAAATGTAGCGATCAACGAGAATGGAGATCGATGAATCACACAGCCAATAAGCGTTTCTGTAAACTGGAGAGGGAGTTGAGACCGAGGCAGTTACCCTGGTACTAGTCGCACATTTTATAACAGAAGCCAAGGGCAAAACACCAATCTGTGGCACGCCGGTCTCCGTTGCGGCCCTCCCGGACCAGCATCTATGCAACCATTCGGTGGCAGCCCGTCCTTATGAGGGACCAGGCCTCGAAATCAGACACCAGGTTGGTCCATTTTCCCGTTGCCTCTGCATTTTCCACTTGTGCCGAAACATCATCTGCCGAGCGGAAGTTAGTGGAGCTGTCGTATGTGGTCTGGTTCATATTGGAGCTACGCGTAGTTTAATTAAAGCAAAGATGACGGCAGAAGCTAACCATCAGGGAGGCGACAAATTTGAACTTGAAACCGGGTCGCGTCGCTAAAATGCAGCCCTTAATATTGGTCGAAGGGTTTTCATGCGACATGATAAGTGGAGTGTACGTTTTGGTGAATTTCGGATGTGTGATTCGTATTCCACAGAAGTGGTTTTATCTGGGAAGTGGTAAAATGAAGCCCTTGGTTGGGGGGGGGGTAACTGTAAACAGCTGTTATACAAAGCCAGCAAGGGAAGGTCATGTGATATATCTTGATGACACCCCAGATGACAGTGAGGCGGTTCAAAATACTAGACCCCTGTCGGGCCTGCTCAAGAAGTTCTCCTGTTCATTCCCATGAGGAAGAGGGAGGCTGGGTCGGACGGATCAGTTCAAACGTCAAATCGATACAAAGGGTACAAAACCCAATAAAATGGCTCCCAAGAAGATATCACTTCATTACCAGGCAAAGGTGCAGGACATAAGCGAGAAAAAGCGGAAGAACTACGTTATTCAGCTATTACGTTCCCTTTGTTCCTCTCCTGTGTAGTTAGTTGGGAAAAAGGATGGGGCTCTTCTCCTGTGAGCAGGCTACGGAAAAACGTATGCTGTCATCGATCGGAACTCGTTCCTACTTATTTTCAAGGATGACTTGCTTGATGCTCCATCAGGTAATAAGTATTTGAGCACCCAAGACTTGGCACTCGGGAATGGGCAAAATGAGCTCGCAGAAAAAGATCGTGAGAAGTCGGGGTTTGCGGTTCCAGCTGGGATTTGCCAGTTCCAAAACATGATCTCTGGGCTAAATAACGCCACTGCTACTCTTCTTTTTTGACGAATCGTCTCTTGGAAGGAATAACCCCCTCCAAGTGTACTGTATAAGGTGCAGATTTACTGGTTCATGAGAGGACGAAGGAAGAATATTTAGGAAATTGGAACCGGGCTTGTGAACAGTTGGGGATGCAAGAGTCAAGCTGAAACCGTCCAAGTGTGAATTTCTCTTCGCGGAGGTAGGTTTCCTGGGCCAAGTTTTCTCGGGCCAGGGAATAAGAACTGACCCAGATAAAGCTAAAGAAGCCCAAAATTGGCTAGTCCCGCAAAGAGTTGTGGAATTGAGGAGTTTCTTGCTACTGTCTCTTCACAAAAGATTTTGCAGAGCAGGCGGCAACACTGGGGGCTCTAATACATTAAGACAACTTGAATTCTGAAGAACGACGTGAGCAGTAACATGCATACCCACTTTGAGCTCTCTGTTTGACACCCATGCTAGCATTTAGGGGTCTTCCTGAAGGAGCTGGTGGTGTCATTTTTAACACAGACACTGATGGGGTGTCTACTGGAGCCCTGTTATCACCGGTTGGACGGGATGGAATAGGGCATGTCATCGCCTATGAGAGCAAATTGCGATGTAAGAGGAATAAAACTTATTGCACAACAGGGGAGGAAATTCCGGCTGTGGTCAGCTTTGCCAAAACATTTAGACAACACTTATTCAAGTGACAATTTCCAGTTCGCACAGATCGCTGAGCCTTTTGTGGTAACAAAACTCTGAAGACCTCAAGCGACAAAAAGCCAGGCGGCAGGAGAATTTGCCGAAGAATAATTGTGTGAAAATATTAATAATAGTACATTCCTCGACTGTGGTCGAGGGGCAAGCTTAAAGCATGATCGGAGTTTGCACAGTCCTTCAAGAAGGTGGGAATTTCACAAGTTTTAAAGAGGGAGTTTTGACGGTTGTTTTGATCTTCAGTAACGCGCAGCCGAATTAAAGACTTCTAAAGTCAGGACGAGATTGATCCGCCGATTCTACGATGTTACATTACCAAATTATACGCTTAAAAGCTATGTACAAACCTCATTTGTACGGCCACAACGTTCAATAACGAAGATCACATTTCGGTACAGGTCAGCGTCAGAAAAGACCATCACGGCAGTCTGAGTTCAAGTCAGAAGTCTTCCATGGCACACGAGCAAAATATAAGCCGATGTTTGAGTGCAATGATTGTGTTCTGTGCTTGTTCGAGGGCCAATCAGGAAAAGAGCAGAGTATTACCAATACAGTGTGCGACAACGGCTGGGAATGACTTCCACACTTGTGCTTTGCAATGATCCGGGGGAAACACAAAATGTGCGTTCTGTGTTCTTTGATCGAAAACAAAACGCTCGTTTGTTTCGTGGCACTCACCAAAAGAATGTAGCTGAAGTTTGAGCACACTCGTCATCCAACGAGCTCCAAAGTCCCTGGGCCACCTGTGCCTCTCCGGGTCTCTATTTTCCCCAGGTTATGTTAGGTAATGTTCATGAAGCTTATAACCTTCTGTGCTTCAAATAGTTGGGCTCAGAAAAAAAACGCAAACTATTCTACGTAGCTCCACACTCTCAAAACGTTTAATTTACCGACCAGTTATCCTTCTACCTTCTTCACATTATCGCCCGAGCTACTTATGGAAGCTCCTAGGGTCCACCGTAGGCGTGCCGAAGTCCCGGGTGCAAATCAAGCAATGCTTACTGTCAGGCTCAGTGTTGTGTCCACAATCGGTAGCAGAACACGTAATGGTGGCTTTGCATTTATTTATGCCATTGTGAACACAAAACCCGGCCGTAGCCGGCGACCAAGCGGAAAACACGCAAGTGAGTTGGCATAAAGAAGTAAACTACTTGTGCCGTCGCGCGCAGCAGAGGAAGACCAATCAGTACACAGAAAAATCGATAGGTCAACACTGCTGGCGCTAAAGCATGGTTAACGATCAAGGCAAATTGAGAGTATGTCCATTCATGAGAGGAATATTGATCGGTTGTCCGCGTAGTGTGCGAGACCCTAACCAGACACAACATCAACTCTCCTTTCCCCAAGGAAAACGATCCAAGGCTTCAACGGATGAAAGTATTCGTAGTATTACCAGCGACGGTTGTATCAGTAGTACCTTCATTAGAAGCAGTTGCCGTGGTAGTATCCAAAGCAGTAGTATCATCAACAACATTGTTCGAAGTCGTAGTAACAGGAACTATGTTCACAGCAGCAGCAGTATCCGCAGTAGAAGTAGTAGTATTTGTAACAGTAGCAGTAGCAGTAACAGCAACCGTATTCGCAGTAGAATTCACAGAAACTCTGGCCACAGCATTAGTTACAATAGCAGCAGCAGTTGTTGTTGTACGCATGTGACGATACAAAACACTGAATAATAATAATATTAATAATACTGGTATATTTCTCGACCATGGTCTAGATGCACGCTGTAGCGCATGATCATGTTGTCACACGTTACTCAATAAGATGGAATATTCACAAATTCGGAATATGAAAGTCGAGATTATCGAAGATGGAAAAATAAAGCCAGCAACAGTTTGAATGGATCATTCTGATAATTTTTCGAGCGGCACTTTTGAACCGGTTTCGATTCCGACCTGGGCATTGGTTCGCGGTGGAGATATCGAAAAATCATTAACGCAGTGCCAAGGACGCATTATGAACGAGAACGATGCAAGTCAAGGAAACCGGAGGCCCACCGAGGTTATGCAGATGGAGTAAATGTTTGAGCAAGAGGAAAAGGGGGGAAAATTGTAAAGAAGTATGTTCGGGAAAATCAACGCATGCGAAGAGGATAGCGATCATGAAGACAATGCAAACCCTGAATGACGGATTTACCGGAGTTCAATAAACGGAATGAGTTTTGAAGCAGGGGAGCATGAGACCAATTTTGTGAGAGTGAACACTGGTGGATATGGGAGAAACAGCAGACCATAAAACGGTGAGTTTAGATTCAGGATCAGTAACATGTACCATTCTGAAATAAGAAAGCGCAACTGGAGGGTCTTCGAGAAGTGGAGAGTCAATTTCCAGCCGGCTACGGGTCGTAGAAAAGATAAACAGTGGTAACGGATGATAAAGTGGGAAATCTCTGCATGGACTTAAGAGTTATTATGCTGTTTCACTGAAAAATATATATGTATGTGCTGACACATTTGCCTTCAGTGTTATTCAGCGTCGTTTCTGGTAACGTACGGCATCGAGTGCGTAAGGTTCGTCTGGCAGGACAATGTATGTGTCGGTCGATCAGTCGAGTGTGGCTGTATAGTAGCGGCATGCGCGTGAACTGGAACTCGTGTTGGTTGCGTTTGAAAACGTTGAACGATCTGATAAGCAATTAGGAGTATTTTCTGTTGTATGGTTTGATTTCGGTCCCAACTGCTATGGTAGGTTCCCCTTGAATCTCTGTCCGTACGAGTCAAAGTGGCATCCTTGGTTAGCCAGTTTTGCGACTGAGATAGTGGGAGACAACGAACCTGAAATAAAAGGGTATTGCAGTCTGGACGTGTTTCCAGCTGTGGGTTATGATAATGTAATAATGAATAATAATGGTTTATTTCGGAGACGTCCGAGGCCTGCCAAGTGCATAATCAGCTGTTTACAAGTGATGGAATAAACAGACAAAACCCTTGAAAATGTGGAAATTAACATGACAAAAGTTGAAAAAGGGCTAAGAATGAAAGTGGGTTACGTGGGAAAGGAGAGCAGGTAAAAAGCAGCAGTCAGGGTATGCCCCTGCTGCGGATCAACGGTTAATGGAGGCATATAAAAACCAGTGAAGGACGAGGCATAAGAGTGACAAAAACTACGGGGTTGGATGGAAGCAAAGTGGTTAAAATTAGTGGCATTTCCATTTGTTCGATTCATTGAGGAAATGGCCATAGGTAGTCTCACGTTGAGAACTCAGCCAGATAGATGAAACTGTCTATCGTTGATTGTGTCCTTAATTGAAGGGAGCAGGGTCGGAGAAGGGGTTGGCCTTTGAAGTCGAGGCCCCTCTCGTAAGCTATTTCTTCTGCCAAGCACATATTAGATAACGGTAGTGCACGGGTGACGCTGAGATATGGGATGAGTGCCGACAGAAATTGTGACTTGGTTTGTGAAGCTTGAAGGTTAATGGGCAACTTGTTCCAGACTTTGGAGTAGACAAGAAGGAAAAAGCGTGACCGTATGGCCGACTTAGCTATACTAGAAGGGACAGCAAAAGGCCTGTGCCGAAGTGAGTAGGGTGTTTCACGGGAGAAGCTTACTGTGTCAAAGGAAAAAGACCGGTTATGGAGCAGGTTATACAAGAAGACTGAGCTTAGTCTTAAGCGGCGGAGCCAGAGTGGGTCAAGGTTTAGATTTTGGCATCGTTCTCTATAGCTCAAAGACCTGGACCAACCCAGTAGTTGTTTGGTAAAGCGCTTTTGTATGCTTTCAATCGCAACTCTGTCGAATTTCGTCATGTTAGAAAATATTATTGGGCAGTATTCGAGCAAAGGCCTGATGTGGGATTTGTAGATGCTGATGATGCTGTCCCGGAGACGAAAGAAGCGGAAGAGAAGGGCCGCACTTCTTCTAGCCTTGGCCGCTTGGATGGCAGCGTGCTCAGAAAAGTTGAGGGAGCAGGAATAGTTGAGGCCCAAATCGCGAACAGTAGGTCGAATGGCTATTGGGGACCCACCAAGAGTTAAGGATCCAGGGGGCAATTGGAACTTGTAGGTTAGGACCTCGCACTTATCAGTGGAAAAGCTCATCCTCCAGGTGTGGCACTAGCGGTCAAGTGCTGCGAGGTCAGCGGAAATGTTGCAGACAGTATGGGTAGCATCATTGGAATTAAGAGAGTAAACTATTTTTATATCGTCTGCCAACAAGAATGGCGTGCCATGGTGTACTAGATCCAATGCGTCGTTAATGTGCATCAGAAATAGGAGAGGACCCAGTACGCTTCCCTGTATAACGCCACTTGTGACAGGTTTCGGTTTAGAAGTATGTCCGTTGGCGAGGACCACTAGCGAACGATGAGCAAGATAAGATTTCAGCCAAGAAAGCAGCGGGTCACCAATGCCGAATGAACGCAATTTGGAGATAAGATGCAGGTGTGGAACACGGTCGAAAGCCTTCGACAGATCTAGGTAGACAACTACTAATGCCTGCCCGCTATCAACAGCCTTAGTGACTAGGTTGAGGAAGTCAAACTGATGTGTGGTGCATGATCGCGATTTGAGGAACCCGTGCTGCCTATCGCTAAGAAGGTTTGAAGCGAGAAGATGGGTGGTAATGCCATCTTTGATAATCGTTTCCATTATTCTGGAAATGATAGGGGTATGGTTGATGGGGCGGTAATTAGCAAGTTCGCGAACAGGTCCTATTTTATGTCGTGGAATGATGACTTAACGCTTCCTGTTCGACGGTACCAAACTAAATTTGAGTGACAAGGTGAATAGGTTCAGTAGTAAAAGTGGAAGGTCCGATCCACCGTTAATGATTGCAGCTGGGGGCAACCCGTCTGGTCCAGGAAGCGCAGATGCTTTATAACGTGAGATGAGCCTGGAAATAACATTTACTTCAAAGGTTAGGGTAGAATAAACCAGCGTCAGTATAACTGAGGAAGCACAAAGGACATACTCGAGCAAGAATGGTGGAAAATTGGGCAAAACGTTAAACAAGAACAAAAACTTCATCAACGAGATGATGGCTTGGAAATGAAATGCGGTACCAACAGAAGTAGATGTAGTATTGTTCACTGTAGCAGTGGCAGTAGTAGTAGTAGTAGTGGCATTGCTATTATCAAAAGCAGTAGCATGAGTTACACTGGTAGTCACTGCAGTAGCAGAGTAGCGGTAATCATCATAATAACAGGTCATAACGGCAATCGTGGTAGTTCCAGCAAGGGTAGTAGTAGCAACAACAACAGTAACAGTAGTCGTAGAACAGACACAGTAACCATAGTAGTAGCAGTAGCCGTAACGGTAGTTGTACAGTCAGAACCAGTAACCAGAATAGCAGCAGCGGTAGTAGTAACGGTAATCGTAGCAGTATTTGTAGTAGCAGTTTCGGGACACAATACTCGGCAGTAGTAACGGGCACAGTAGTCGCAGTAGTAGTAACTGAAACAGTAACTGCAGCGGTACACATGTTCGCAGTGGTAGCAGTCATGGCAGTAACAGTAGCAACAGTTTTAGTACGCACGGAAGGGCACAAAGCACGGTAATTATCCAGGTCCGATTGTAACGAAGGATGCATACAGGACACATGCGAGCGAGAAAGATAAAACACTTGTTAAGCAATCAACAACAAAAACGAAAAAACCGTCAATAATGAGAAAACTCGCCGGAAGCGAAAATGTAGTAAGCTGTTTCAAATAGTTCAAGTATGTAAGTGTCAACAAATGTTCCGGTCCTTTGAATTTCACCATTTAAATCTGTAAACTCGATACCGTCCACCTGACTCCGGAGATAACCTTGCCAGCCGTTCTTCAAAGCACCCCCGCAAAGTTCCGAAGCGTAATTCCGAAGGGTTTTCTGTGAATGGTGAATCCCTCATAATTATTTCTCTGGCACTATGTACAAATCCACGACACGGGTTCAATCCTGCCCGCGATGCCAAATGTTGTGTCCACAATCGGTAGCAGAACACGTAATGGTGGCTTTGCATTTATTTATGCCATTGTGAACACAAAACCCGGCCGTAGCCGGCGACCAAGCGGAAAACACGCAAGTGAGTTGGCATAAAGAAGTAAACTACTTGTGCCGTCGCGCGCAGCAGAGGAAGACCAATCAGTACACAGAAAAATCGATAGGTCAACACTGCTGGCGCTAAAGCATGGTTAACGATCAAGGCAAATTGAGAGTATGTCCATTCATGAGAGGAATATTGATCGGTTGTCCGCGTAGTGTGCGAGACCCTAACCAGACGCAACACTCAGAAATACCAGGAACGCTGTACCTCTGTCTGCACTCAGTCCATGTTCAGTAGCTCTCGTTGTTGTTTATGACTTAGTCAACAAAAAGACCAAAGAGTTAGATCAACGGTTGGCGGACCTGCATAACCATATCCAGTCCATCGATGATGTTATACCAAAGATATCTCTTTATCTAGCATAATGGAACCCTCCCCTATAGCTAATCGCCAAAGCCTAACCACGGCGGGCCGTTTCCTGGACCAAGTTGCGACCGAAATCCATAAACATATAGTCAACGCCGGAAATGCGATAGTTTTCAACAACCCCGACCGGCTGCCCCTGCCGTCAACCAAACTCGCCATACTGAATGCTTGCTACATGGCACTACACAGGTGCTATTGCACTCGGCTGTGCAAAAAGTCATAACGAAACGACTGTCCTTTGAAGTTCCAATTCGCTGACGGAATCACAGCTAGATAATTCATAACCAGTTGGTAAATCATTTTTAACTTCACCCCATTCAAAGGAATCAGATTATTACCGGATAAAACGCCCCTTCAAAGAGGGGTTTTTCGATCACTAAGAAGTACCTTAGCTTCACCAACGCAACCTGCGGCTGAAATACCAGTCGCCCCGTCGTCTCGCCGTCTGTCGAGCCAACCCGTAACACAAAAGCCCTCAGTTGCCTGCACTACTGTAGTTGACCTAGACCTGACCGCCACCTCATCTCCAGCACATCCTCCTAGTAAACCGCCTTGCCTTCTACCATCAATTTCCGCTCCCACAAACGGCAAAAATATCCATGGCAAACATCTATTAGCCCAGGTCCACCAAAGTCCCTTACTTACAGGCCTGCTGCTGCTTATGTCAACCTACTGCCCACCGTCTCACCACCGAAAAAGACTCCGGGGAAGTCTGTCGCCAGCAGCCCGTCTTGCCCCAGCTCATGTCTCACCGTCTTGTGGATAAAAATCGTTCATAAAGGCCATGATCTACTACACAGCCAATCGCCCCATCAGCCGACAGAATTCTGTGTCCACCCACAGCTTTCAGCCACTGCAGCTACTCCCGTAATCCCCCCCCCCCTAATAGTCTTCTGAGAGCCCCATCCAGAACCCCCCCAAGCACTCCGAGTATACCCCAAATAATCTATGCTTGTTGACGAGCAGGACACAACTCTGCATCACCCTAAAGCAGCCAACCCCGACTCGCTGTATTAGCGCGGTTCCTCGGCTAATCGACAAGGTCCTCCCAACTCCACTTCACAATATAAGCGAAACGGCCACCAAGAAAAGCGTCATCATGCTTCGGAACCAATCATATCCTCCAAGTTTGCCGAAACAGTTTCCTAGTCATCTGGCTTAGCGCCAGCACCTCCCGCCGAACCTTTGTATCCAATTTTCCCCGATCCAATGAGACAAATAAATAACCCCCTATTGAATTATAATCAGCGGCCTCGGTTTTCAAGCTCCACGCCCTTTCCCGAACATATGATAGGCCAGCCCAACCAACTACAGTTATTTTGTCGGTCCTGATCGAGCGACAACTACCCCCCCCCTGCGTATCCCGTTGAACCCAGTCACCACTACTTTCAACCATCTCACTTGCCATTACCCATTACCTCAGCACCCAACTCCCCACCTGGTTACTTCAAACGCCTCGGAAATCCCACCTCCGCAAACGACCAATCTTACTTTGGCAGCACCCCCCCCCCAACCCAGCTTCACCCCTTCTTCACACTGCCGGCTCCCCACTTCTAATTCCTGTTTAGACTCTATCGTTTCTATACATGACAATCTCGACTTTACGAGTCCACTTAATGATGTTCACCATCTCGGTAGTGTTAGCCACCAACACCCGCCGATGGTTGTTCCTACTCCACGCCACGACGATACAGCTGCACTTATATTGCTCCTCATTAACAGCTGCTCATTACTGAATAAAACCCATACTATCCATAACATTGTACTATGTTCCGACCTCGACATCCTTGTCATGACCGAAACCTGGATAAATGATTCCGTCCTATCGGGCCAAGTTTCTATCGCTGGTTACCGAACCTTCCTAAATAATTGCTGTCTTGGTGGAGGGGGCTGTCTAGTCCATCGTAAAAACAGCTTGCCTACCAATCCCCTCTCTGATCCAACGGTGGACGTAATCCAGGACTCAATATGGCCAACTCTTCACTCCATATCGACTGCTTTTATCGACCACCCAATTCAAACATCACGGACCTCGCCCACGAAGTCAACTTCTTTGACAGCTTTGCACTATTAACCTCTTCGTCAAAACTTATTGCTGGCGATTTCAAAGCACCTAATATCCGCTGGGAAACCATGTCGTCACCCCAATACTTCACGAGCTTCGTTTTGACCATACGCGCAGGGCGCCGGGTCCAGCACGTAATGACACCAACCAGGGGCAACAGCATACTTGACCTGATATTTGCCATTGGCCTATAGGATATGATAACTACCGCCCTCAACCTCCTCCCGGGCAGTGACCATAGAAGAGTACCTAGCAGATTCACAGCCAGATCCACTGACCCCCTATGTAGCTCACCTCAACAGCCCCTGCACACGATCAACTGGATAAACTTCGAGCCCATGCTTCGATCCCTCAACTGGGATGACTACTTTCCACAGCACGATCCTCAGCTCGCCAGTGACGTACTCTGCTATGAGCTACGCTGTTGCCTGTCAGCACTCACCACCATCGGGACCAACCGCCCTCAAGCCCACAGCCCTTACCAAACAAGGCTGCAGAATAAACATGCAAAACTGCAGACGATCTATGATAAGACCAAAGACTTCTCCATATTATGGCAACTCCAGTCTCTCTGTAACCATCAATCTTCGGAATAATGAACTGCAGGGAAAGCAGGAGCTTTTGCACTTGAATTCCCTTGATAGATCTTACGGATTGTCCCGACATCTAAAGAGCAGAAATCAGAAAGAGTCTTCAGGGATGCCCTACTTAGCTTGGGGAGACAACACGCAAATTAAACCTGCAGCCGAAATCCTTGAGGCGCTCAACACCTTCTTACAGGATCCATGACCACTGACCACGCTTCAAATCCACCACCCGTAACCCTCATCATCGAGCAAGTTCTCTCTCACATTGAATTCAGTTTGAACGACGTGGCCTACCTACTGCTGCGTGTTAGACCCTCCTTCCTCCATGGGTATGATGGCATCCCACCAGCACTCTTTCATCTGGTGGACCTGAGGTGGCTGTTATCTTTATGAACCTATATAACTCATCCTTAAACAGGGCAATTTTCCATCCCAGTGGAAAGCTTCAACCATTATCCCTATCTGCAAAATGGTCCGGTGCATGACCCTTCAAGTGATTGTCCTAATAACCACACCCCTTTAGCTGATGGAATAAAGGGGCGTTTGATTAAACATTTGATGTCCGATCTCCTCCTTTCCCATAACCTCATTCACAGCGGTCAACATGGCTTCTAAAGCCACGTTCTTGTACCACGTGCCAGTTTGATTTCTTCAACCCACTGATCAAGACAGCTGACGACGGCAAATCTATGATTATCATCTACCTCGATATGACCAAGGCATTTGACCGAGTTCCCCACTCTCGGCTGTTAACTAAACTCCGGGTCTACGGTTCCATGACCCACTTTTGCCGTGGACCACCTCCCACCTGTCGGACCGAATCCAGGTTGCATATGCTAATGGTCATCTATCGCAAACGGTGCCCGTCACTAGTTGAGTCATACAAGGAAGTGTACTTGGTCCGCTATTTGTCTTACTTTATATTGATGACTTTTTCGATTACGCAGCACGGCACTGCTTTCCTCTTCACCGACGACATCAAAATCGTTTATGAGTTCCGCCATCAAGATTTGAGCAGAGCGCTGTCTGAAATAGATAACGATCTTAAGAAACTTGATCGATGGTGCAATTCATGGCAGATGAGCTTCACGACATCTAAAGGTTTCCACACAACCCATAGGTGTCAATTGCCTCCCGGAACTCTGTCACTGAAACAAGTGTCCATCGCCCCAAGCTCATCAGTGAAGGATCTTGGGCTACGATACACTATAAGTCTACAATTCTCGGAACATGTCTCATTTCAGACGGCCAGGGCCAGACGGATGATAGACACAGTTCTCAGATCATTTAAAATGAAACATAGTATTCTCCTCACATATCAATCCCATGCTTGACCCCACCTCGAATATTGTCCTATAATCTTCTCTGGAAGGTCTAAATCGGATGGGATACAACTTGAGAAAGTACAGCCTACCTTCACCAAGAAGCTAGTAGGATACTCTTCTCCACCGAGCTATGGAAGCGGTGAAATCTACCAAAACTTGACCCCGCATGGCTTAGACGTGTTAGGCTTAACTTGTTTTTTCTATGTAGATTTATTCGTCGCTCTGCGTCCATTTCTGCCAGCTTTGTACAGTTTTCGCTGCCCCATCTTACCCTCTGCGCCACAGCGACTTCAGTCTGACCATCCCACAATCTAGGCCGGCAATAAGATCTAACTTCTTTCCTATAAAATACTCAAAGCCTTGGAATAAGCTGCACCTGACTATTAGCAAATATGCGCCAATAACCCAGTTTAGCCATGTCCTAAAATCACAACTTACCGTTAATCATCTGTTATCTTTGACTAACACCAGCATATCTGAGGATTGATCCTATGAAGGCACTGAACTTTAGAACCCTAGCTTCCGTCTCCTCTCCCGCCCTCTGCCATCCGTGGAGCAGGCCATTGAAAACTGGTTCCACTACTAGGATCATGGCACCATATCCCAAACTTACCATTTCCTGCCTAACGACAGACATTAGGCTTACCATCTAGTATCATTTTTTACGTATACCGCACACAACTCACATAGCAGAAGGATACAGTTTTGCCGTTTACAACTATAACTAGATAGATGCCTGCCAGTTCTCGCTACTCACCGACTTTCACCTGCTATAACCTGACCCCTATACGACCCCGCCTTATCTAATTCACTAGTCGGTCTTCACAACTATGTGTGGACAATTACTGTCTCCCTAGCTATATAACGCTAGGGCAGCCATGTAAAACAACTTTCCTCTGGCTGAAAATTTTTGGCCATTGATGTTTTCCCCTAGCATCAAATGGATCAGTGGCGACGGATCCCAGGACATTAAGTTTCATCGTCCACTACTTCACTTCTTGATCCTTCAACTCTTCTCTTATTTATCTTGGCTTCCGCTCTTCTCAGCTTCCTTGCCCGGGCGTAATTTGCTTTCCTTAATCATCCCGGTTGAAAATCTTTCATCATATACATCCACCTTCTAGTAGCTGCCTATTGGCTTGAATTTCCCCTTTTTATATTTCCCTACGTAGAGGCCGGTCTGTGTCGCCAAGGTTTCTGAATCCATCACCTAACTTAGATTGCTATCCTCTTTCCGTGTGTGCAATAATATCTACCGGCGAAGCCTAACTCGACCACACCAAAACGGCCTCTGGCATTCTTAGGCACGGTCTGGTGCTGTACGGGACTGAAACATATATGCAGGCTCGTTCATTACAACACTCGTTGTCCTGCTCCATGTGACTGCTTAGCCCCACTCTGTATTTTCTCAGCTCATGCAAGCAAAACCCCTGATGTCAACGGCACCTTCACCATAGCTGCGTCCGGATGTGGGGGAATCAGACCACCCACAGCAGTTGCAAAAAAAAGACACATACGCGGAAAATTACGGTCGGGGGGAGGGGCTATGGAAAGTTCCTATATGGGCTAAACCATCCCGCTGTTAAGATAAAAGCTAAAAAAGAAAAAGTGAAGAACAAAAATGATTTGGTGGGACCGGTTTGATCTAGAAATACCATTAATATCGGGCGGTGAAGGAAGTGGGCGACCTGCAAACATGGGAGCCTCCCATCAGCTCAGACCTGACCCTGCGACAGAGAAAACCCCACACGGCTCTTGTCCGCTTAACACGCTTTTGGTTCCTACGCACGAGGCAGACTAGGGTGATAGCGAACTGGTCCCTCTACATTTGCTTACCCACCTCCCGCTCTAATTTTCAACCGCCTCGTGCCCTCCCATGCACGCGTCGCATGTTTGTTGACGTCAGCCACAAAACTACCGTGGCTTTGGACAACTAGTCGACGCATTGGATGTCAGACACGTCCCATCAAAACGCTAATTAAATCCATGTAAATTTTATCGTACATATAAACATACATATAAGAACGTAAAAAAGGGCCCGTTTTTTCGCCCGCTCATCTATTTTTCCTCCTTTTCGTAAGAAAGTGGCTTTCCTCTTGTCTTAAAATCCAGCCCACTTTCCAGTTTACAGCCTTACCTAGCAGCAACCTGCAGCATAAGACCTGTAGATACCCCACGATGGGACTTGTCATGTATCCTCAGGACCTATTATGCAAACTTGCCATTCAGGTTCTTCGTGCTGCCCAGCTGATTTCTCAAGAAGCCCCCAGACCCTATAGTCCAAATGCACCTCCACGGCTTCATTAATCCCGAAATATAAGACTTCCCGGTGAACGGCTGAATCGGTAATCAATAACTTTGTCTAGTAGTGAAAGAGCAATTAGCCCTCACCAACACCGAGTCACAGTACCTACGACTCCTCATTTCACTAAGACCATTGTGCCTCATTTCCAGCCCCGCACTCCTATCTGTTATTTTGCTCACGCTAACCCTCAGCTGGAACACCTCCCAGACTGCGATCCTCCCTTTTCCAATTTCAGAACCACCGGGCCATCAATTTGCCTGGCCGCAATATATCGCGCAAACAGCTTATCTTTCCCTTTGTCCATCTACAACCGTACCAAAGGCCGGCTACCGCAAATACGATCTAGCCACCGGGTTTCACCCACAAGAAGTCCTGGTATTTCTGAGTATGCCCCTCTGAGGCCTACTGCAGAAGTTTTCACCCTTGTCTTGCCTTATTTTGTTCCTAGTGGACACGGCATTTCGATTGCTGATTATTCCTTACTGGAGCTTCACCCGTCTTCCACCAGCTGCGAACTGCCGACACCAGATGACACATACTACTTCTCATGGAAGTTGTCTCACCTTTTCAGGGGGCACTATTTCTTTTCATATCCACAAACCTGTGATAATTAGTATTCCTCTGTGAACCTTCACGAAGTTCTTCCCTGCCTTCTTTGTCTCAACACCGATTACCTCTTTAAGTGAACATGAGTAGGCATTACGAGCCATTTTCTTGCATCATTCTTGTGAATATTGTACTTCCTGCGTCCTAAGCCAATGTCCCTCTGAACATTCCTACATCCGGCCGAGTCATTACTATTGCCGCAGTTGACTCGAAGTCTATTCGTACTCGCCGTGCACTCTCTTGTCGCTTTGCTTCATTTAAACTATTCTCAGCCTTAGTATGCGTTTGCTGCAATGCGCGCATTCCTCTTTGAAATTTGTGAATTTCCCATCTCATTCAGTGATATTGTAAACTCTGATCATGTTTACATGCGTGCCTCTTGACCACGGTCCAGAAATGTACCATAATTATTATCCGTTCTCCGCTGTCTTTATCGGAATCGTGCAAAGAGCCGGTGACAATGAGAAGCTCCGCCGGTCCAATGGCGTGACTAAACAACGCAAGCTGGATCGCATTTGACTTGGTCCTCACTTCCATCGCTGTCCGGAACTCTTCATTCTGCTTTCGTCAAGGCCTCAGCTTTTAGCCAATCGGCCGATGCCTTCCAGCTTCATGTATGCCGGTGCTTGGATCTGCAGGGAAACGTGTGGTCATGACTTTGATGCCGACATTTTCACATCGGTTTTCTCTGCCGCCATGTCGAAAGTTAGTCCTTCGAGAAATTCAATCAGCACATTTTCATAGGGTACAACGAGGGGACCTTGATGACTGCTAATTATCCAGTGGTTTATGAAGCCTAGTGAGCTAATCGAATTTCTTGATTCACGTCGCATCAAAAGAAAATCACTTTACGACCAATCGGGAAATTCTGTTTATATGGGAGAAAGAAGGCATATCCAACATGGGTTTAAAACCTGCCATGTAGGGAGTTCTCCTTCCGGTAGCCCTAACCTCGTTCAGCAAATTCAGACGCTGGGCTCCGTAGAAAGCTTTCGTCAAACCCAGGTAGATGGTGACGAGTGCGCTGCCTTTGTCAGTGACTGTTATTACCAGTTTCGGGAAGCCAAATCAGCAGGCTGAAAATGAGAGTGGTCCGAGGAATTCGTTCAGTCTGATGCTGATGAGCTCATGAGCTAAAAGCTAGTCGGATGGCCGGTGTTTACTGGCCTCTTCTAGCAGCCTCGAGGTCATTTTCGTGTGGTTTATCGGGCGATTATTGGCAGTGTCACGCACTGTTCCTCTCTTACTCCTAGGGATGATAACGGATTTCCCCTGTTGGTTAGGGAAGCTGCCTTTTAGGTGGGACACACTGTGTAAATTTGGTAGTGGGAGAGAAATATACGGGCAGGCAAAAGCAAAGCTGCTGACGTCAGGCCATCCGGTCTGGTGTAGTAGGACAGTTTAAAAAGGCGCATATAGCTGTCTATATCAGTGATGATGACCACGATAGATCTGAGTAAGGAATTATTGGAAATCAAGGTGGATATTCGGATACTGGCTGGGATAGGAGTCATAGGAGTTTTGAAGAATGTCATAAATGTGTCAGCTGTAAGTCCAGGCAAGATTATGAAATTATCCAAATGGGTGATCTGTCTCAAATTAATGGCAATAATAGTGTTTTTTGCCCATCTCACCACAGTCGTTCTACGCGCAGGATACATCCATAAACACTCTTCGAGTAAATTTTCCCCAACCTGTGGCATGCAGTCCCACAATCTTTCACCTCTTCTAGCCCTAATGAACCACTTTCCAATACCGGCACCTTGCCAGTCGTTCATACCTTCGGTAGCACACTGACCTCCGTAGGCCAACTACGAGCCACTGCGTATTATCACTACCCTCTTCGAAAATAACCTCCATACACCCCCTCTACAAACCGCCGAGTCCCATCCTTCCCCACCCGGGCAAGCCGCATCGATGGGCGGCGAATCCACCCCAAACTCCTTTAGTCCCTACCCTCTGAGGCCTGCTCTTACCACACAAAACCAACGAATACCAAGGTTGACACTTTGGTTGGCCAGTACCTTCCATAACCCCGTAGTCTGTCACTGCACTGGAGCATCGAACGATCCCAAAGAATCAGGACAAGTAGCAGGACTACTTCGCCCAAGGTCTTCTCTTTCACATCGTAATAATCCAAAATCAATTATTTCCGGCTCGTCCGTGGCTGATTCTTCCGAAGCCATAGGGGAAACATCCAACGGTTGCTTTTCCTCCACTTCGGTAGTGGTTCCAACCCACGCCCCTCACCTTGCACTTTCTCTGACCAACAACTCCCCTACGCTACCTAAACCAGAAGCTCACTTTCACATGAGTGGGTTGTAATTCATCTCATTTAACTCGCGGTCCATCTCAAATGAGCTTCATCACCTAAACCACCATATCGTAACATCCAGTCCTGACATAATCCTTATTATTACAACCTGGCTCACCGAACACTCCAGCACAAGCGAAATTAGGCCTGAAGGGTACAAGGTTTTTAGGGTAAATAGGATTGACAGACGCGGAGGTGGGTACCTTGCGTTCGTACAGCATGCCCTTTTAGCAGTCCCCATCAGACATGCTACACACGACTCAATTCCGGATTCTCTTGGCTCAAAATTCGGTTCTCAACTGAAGTCATGCACTTTGTTTGTGTCTATCGCCCACCCTCATCTACTATTGCAGATTTAACTCCTGTAACTGAAGCCTTTGATCACCTTTCACTACTACCATCGACAGCGAAAATCAAAGCCGGTGATTTTGACTGGGATAAAGTATCCTGGAAAAACCTCACAGCACCTCCCAACTTAGTAGACTTTGTCTCCCATACTCATGTTTGGGGCTGGGTGCAACACGTTAAAACCCCTACTAGAAATGCCAACATCCTAGATCTTATATTCACTCACAGTGTTCCCACTTTTCGGTTTCCGTTGTCAATAAATTTCCGGGTCGCGACAATAAGATAGTGGCCGGTAATCTTTCATTCCATCCTTGTCCATCAGACTATGTGACCCCAGTCAACAATTCCCTCCGTTTAAATTTGAACCCTCTGCCCAATCTCATCCGTAACCAAGATTGGAGCAGTTTTTTCTAACGGATGACCCTCAACAGGCGGCTGATCACTTTTACCTTAACATGGGAAACAGCTTCCTAGAACTTAACCCAATATCCAAAAACTCCCCTCTTAGGAAGTCCAAACTTGCCTCCCTCCAACGCAAGTAACTTACGATGAAAAGACTTTACCTCCGAAACCACGACTTCTCTCTTCTGATGAGACTAACACGTCTGAATGTTATTATCCGGAACCTGAAGAAAGAAAAACTCCGCAACGAAGAAGCCAAAACCCTAAGGCATCCTAACAAAGCACTTGAACTCTTACTCCTGCACCAATCTAGGAATTCAGCAACAGATAATATGATCCAATACCTTGTGTTACCGAATAAAATTTAGGCCACCCCTTCTGATATCGCTGAGGCCTTCAACCATTACTTCGCCAATTCCATGGCCCATGCCTCAGATACAGCCCCCCCAAATCCTCTGGCTATTACGAGCTCTTCCCTGTCTACCCTAACCTTTGAAGTAAACGTTTTTTCTGGGCTCACTTCAAGATATAAAACACCTGCCCATCCTGGACCAGACGGGTTGCCCCCAGCTGCAATCATTAACGGCGGATCGGACATTTCACTTCTATTACTGAACCTATTCACCTTTTTACTCCAATTTAGTTTGGTACCGTCGAACTGAGTGCATTCAGTCATCATTCCACGACACAAAAAAGGACCTGTCCACTAAGTCGCTAATTACCGTCCCATCAACCGTACCCCTATCATTTCCAGAATAATGGAAACGATTACCAATGATGGCACTACTACCCATTTTCTCGCTTCAAACCTTCTTAGCGATAGGCAGCACGGGTTTCTCAAATCGTGATCATGCACCACACATCAGTTTGACTTCCTCAACCTAGTCACTGAGGCTGTTGAAAGCGGGCGGGCATTAGTAATTGTCTACCTGGATCTGTCGAAGGCTTTCGTCTGTGTTGCACACCCGCATCTTATCTCTAAATTGAAATCATTCGGCATCTCTGACCCGCTGCCTTTTTGGCTGAAATCTTATCTTCTCCATCGTTCGCAAGTGGTCCTCACTAATAAATATACTTCTAAACCGAAACCTGTTACAAGTGGCGTTGTACAGGGAAGCGTACTGGGTCCTTTCCTATTTCTGATGTACGTTAATGACGCATTGGATCTGGTACACCATGGCACGCCATTCTTGTTGGCAGACGACACAACAATAGTCTACTCTTTTAATTCTAATGATGCTATCCCTAATCTTTGCAACATTTCCGCTGACCTCGCAGCACTTGACCGCTGGTGCCGCACCTGGAGGATGAGCTTTTCCACTGATAAGTGCGAGGTCCTAACCTACAAGTTCCAGTTGCCTCCTGGATCCTTAATTCTTGGTAGGTCCCCGATTTCCAGTCGACCTACCATACGCGATTTGGGCCTCAACTATTCCTGCTCCCTTAACTTTTCCGAGCGCACCGCCATCCAAGCGGCCGAGGCTAGAAGAAATGTGACCCTTCTCTTCTGCTCCTTTCGTCTCCGGGACAGTATCATCAGCATCTACAAATCCCACATCAGGCCTCTGTTTGAATACTGCCCAATAATATTTTCTAACATGAAAAAGTTCGAGAGAGTTGCGATTGAAAGCATACAAAAGCGCTTTACCAAACAACTACTGGGTTGGTCCAGGTCTTTGAGCTATAGAGAACGATGCCAAAATCTAAACCTTGACCCACTCTGGCTCCGCCGCTTAAGACTAAGCTCAGTCTTCTTGTATAACCTGCTCCATAACCGGTCTTTTTCCTTTGACACAGTAAGCTTCTCCCGTGAAACACCCTACTCACTTCGGCACAGGCCTTTTGCTGTCCCTTTTAGTATAGCTAAGTCGGCCATACGGTCACGCTTTTTCCTTCTTGTCTACTCCAAAGTCTGGAACAAGTTGCCCATTAACCTTCAAGCTTCACAAACCAAGTCACAATTTCCGTCGGCAATCATCCTATATCTCAGCTTCACCCGTGCACTTCAGTTATCTAATATTAGCGTGGCAGAAGATATGGCTTACGAGAGGGGCCTCGACTTCAAAGACCAACTCCTTCGCCGACCTTGCTTCCTTAAATTAGGGAAAACCAACGATAGACAGTTTCATCTGTCTAACTGAGTTCTTAAAGTCAGACTAGCCATGTCCTTTTCCTTAATTAATCAAACCAAATGAAATACCACCATTTTCATCCACTTTGCTCCCACCTCCTCCCGTAGCCTCTGTCACTCATGCCTCGTTCATTCTTGGTGTTTATATGCCTTCATTAACCGGTGATCCACAGCAGGGGCATGCCCTGACTGCACTCTTTTTATCCGCGCAATTTGGCCGGTGGATCACACCTGCTGTGTTCAATTCGAAGTGTTTTTCATAATGGGTGTCCAGCGCACGACCAGTCCCACCCACTAGCACCGGTTGCCGATCGCAGGCTCTAATGCTGTCAGCTGCTGATCGCGTGCTCCAAACATCTTTGTTCGCTACTGTACGCCCACCTATCACACCTGTCATCACTCTTATCACATCCATTTTTTCGTTCTTCTATGGAACGCGCACCTACCCATTCTGTCCTTGCTCTTGTCGACTCTCACTGTGTCACCTCAAATTGCACGTCACTGTCATCCTACCCACTTTACCCTGCCGACGACCGCCAACGTTTTATTTCTTCACCCATGTCGGCGTTGCCCGCTTGTAGTACCCATTCATTTGGTATCACCCTAGGCCTATAAAGCTCATTGGTCGCATTCTTACGCATAACTGCCTACCGTCCTGTCGAACCCTCCCTCGTTCTCCGTTCTTGTGCCTAATACCATTACACACAAGCCCCAACCGCACCCATGAACGATTCTCATATTAGGACCGCAGTTCCAAACTCTGCGTCTCCCACAGCCACATTTACCATACAGTCACTATCACTCTATTTTCCTTGCCTGGCTTCGCAGTTCCTCTGTGGATCCTTCCACTTGGCAGTGTTCCGATTAGTATCGTCCAGTTGCATTCACTTGCACAGTTGCCTGCATGCACTCAGCTCCCAAATTCCATGTCCCCGACTCCGACGCACATCCATTTTTCATGCCTTATATTCGTCCACCGGTTTACCTGTCCCGGTGCTTCTTTCTTCTCTGCCTTTTTTGTGTTCTTCCTGCAATGAGATTATCTCACTGGCTATGTCTCACCTGTCGTTTTCGGCCCGTGCTCCCATCTCCCGTTTCGTCTACTGTTTACCACAGGCATTTAATGCGTGCCTTTTGGACCGTCCTGCTTTTTCACCTGCCACCTAATGTAAAATCACTGTTTCGTCATGGTTCTCATTCACAGCTTCGGTCCGTTTGATCTGCTATCACCCTCTGGTACCCCTTGTGCTCATTCCTCTCCCACGCCGTTTGCCGTCACCGCTGCTGCATCTTGCACCACGGACAGTTTCACCTCCAAGGTACTTTTCTCCACTTTGTATGCACAGTCGCTCTGCGCTGCTTAGCCATCTACATCACCACCATCTTCCTGCTGAATAATGTAAGCCCATTTATTATTGCTCCTCCCATCCTTGACAGACACTACATATCTCACCTACATCAATCAGATTATAAGATCCATTCTTACCTGTTTTCTTCGATACTTTCCTTCATCTCCTCCTTTTTGAGCTACTCCTCGGTCGTCGTCTTTTCTGCGCCTCCGCATTCTCCACTCTCTCTGCTGATCTGCCAAGTTCACCTGCTATAAAGATAATTCACCACGATATTCCAAAGTTAATTCCACAAGTATTCGACCTAACCTAACCTGCCCCTCCTAATAACTGATAATTTCTTTCTAGGACTCCATTGTTATTGATCCGGCCTCTTTTATATGTATATATATACATGTATATAAACAAGCGCACATATGTACATATGCATTTGCTCTGTATCCCATGTTGTTCCTTGTAGGCGGTCTCTTTTGCTATCATCCCGCTGACCACCATGATGTGCATCCATTCCTTCTACATCTATAACCCACATCTGCTGTGTCCAATTCGTATGAACTATTATTTTACCTGACCCACTATTTACGTCTCAGTTTGCTCGCTCCCTGTTTTACAATGAGTTTTGTGCCCTGTTCGCCGACCAACAATTGCAGAGTACCAATGCTTCGTTGCTACCTAACCCCTTGTAGTGGGTCTCACTTTTTCTCCATCGTCTCCCACTATTACAGTTTCTTATGCAAATTTCCAGCCTTTCTCATATCTATCAGTCAGCTTTCAGATGTCCCTATACTGACCAGCCGGTTCCCCCGCCTGACTTTGACTTTTCAAACTCACCGGGCGTCCATTCGAATCCGCCCATGGGTCTACTTAAGCTCAGTACATTTTCTCTGGAGTGCATACATTTGCCATACTTTCATACCTCATATTTCCCTCTTCTTAGCCCTTTTTTCCAAATTCTGTCATGTAAATTTCTACATGCTTGAGGGTTTTGTCTGTTTGTTTCATCACTTGTAAGCAGTTGATCATGCACTTGGCATGCCTCGAGCCTCTCCGAAATTAACCATTATTTTTTTGTTTTCATTATTATTATTAAGTTTTCAAATCTCTTATCTCATTCATTGATATTGTAAACTTTGATCATGTTCGCATGCTTGCATCTTGACCATGGACCTCAAGTATGGTACTTACTCCTGTCCTGGTGTTCCCTACCTCAAGACACCAAGTGGCACGCAGTCCGATAAACCAGCCGCTACCGCCGGGGCTTTGAACTCGGTTTCCTTCGCCCCCATGACCATCGACTTTGGGAAGGCCGACACACCATTAGCTCCCTTTAGCAAACCTACTTTGCCCGACACGTAACTGGCACTCACAGAACTGTCCAATACGTTCCGTAACTTGAAGCCCTCACCCCCCCCAGTTTCCACGGAATCTCGACGGCACTATTTTGGTTTGGCGGGCCTGATTGTGCAACTTCATTTCTGAACGTCTTCAACTCACCTCTGAAACTTGCAGTTTTTCAGCCTCACGGGTGACCTTACACCGCCATCCCTCCTTTGAATTACTGACCCACTAACCACCATCCATAGCTTCCAGACTAATTGAGCGCTTGGCAAAAAAGCACCTATCCTAGCACATATTTCCAATAACCTAATGCATAAAAACCAACACAGCCTACCGAAAGCCTGGCCTTATAACACCTGTCACTCTGACTTTTTCTATCTGGTCGCTAAATCCGCGGACAATGAGGAATGCCTAACCGCCACTTTCTCGGACATGACTAGGGCATTTGACCGGGTCTCTCACTTGCCACTCCTGACCAAACCTGAAGCCTTTGGATTTAAGTCCTCTATTCTCAGCTGGTTCTTCTTCTATCTCTCCCACCATGGTCATGTTGCCTCTATGGATAGCCGTCCCGCAAGACCCCACCCTGTTACCCGTGGCACCTTTCAACGAAGCTGGCAAGGACTACTTTTATCCCTCATGCAAAACAATGATGTCCCTTCCACAACACGCTACAGTACCTGTCCTATTCGATGATGGCATGAAAATAATAAATGGTTTCTCACCCCAGGATCTCACCGACGCAAGTTCCAATAAACAGTACTATCCAGAAGGACTTGAAGTTTTCGTGACACTTCTGAAAGGTAGGATTTGCTGCGGAGAAATACCCCTTCGTGACCCTACAATTTTCAGTCCCTCCGAATTCGTTTCCTATACACAACTTACCTGTTGTACAAAACCGTCAGTACGAAATCTTGTATTGGACAACGCAGACACCCCAAACTTCTAAGAACATGTATCTATTCAGGCCCCCAGTGCAAAGAAGTCCAGAGGATTGCCATGTAGATCGCTTCAACTCTGCGATACGAAACTCATATCCCACCTGTTCTTTTTCAAACCTAGCTTGCAGTACTGTCCTTTTATCTCCCAAAAACTCGTCGAAGTGACAGAAAACATTTGGGGGGTGTACATCAAACACTTACAAAAAAGATGCCTGGTTATTATGCCACAAAGCTACAAAGAGCGGCAGGCTGTCCTACGCACCGAATCTCCACGGCTACATCTTTGGAGATTTTACCTTCGCCTCCTCCATACGCCTACTCGGCGGTTGATATTTTCATCCGCTGATAGCTCACTTGTCGAATGAACTAATGCTAATGCTAATAATAATGATAATGGTATATTTTGGATAACACCGAGGCATGCTGCGATGCAAGATCAAACGGCACAACTTGAGACAGAGTTCGAATTCCAAAAGGGTGATTGAAGTATGTGCAATCGACATTGTACAGGAAAAAGCCTTTAAGTTACCCTTTATGGTGGCCCCCGGTAGATTAGAACTCAAGGTCGGGTGGCCAAACCGGCCAAGTCATGGTGGAGCTGGTCGGAGGTAGTAGACTCTCACTCAAATATTACAAGCAGAGGGACTGTGCAACCAGAGAACCAAACAGGATTGACGAAAGTTTTGTTCACCTTGAAGAAATAGAAGCTCCCAAAGGAGATATGAACCAGCTATAGCTCTCCGCGGAGTAAGAAACAGCTTAGTGTTGAGAACCAGACGATAAGAGGAATGAATTTGCAGACAAAGAACAAGAAAAATCTTTCAAAGATTACCTTTGTAGCGTTCAGCGACCAAATGTCGGCTGAATCAGTTGAACACCCAGTGAAGGACTCAATTGTAGAGTGAGATTGCCTAAGAGATGGTGAAAGAAGTGGCCGGATGTAACCATGCAATAGTTGCGCACATTGCTTACTTTCATAAAGGTGGGATGTTATGCACCAAAATGGAATTTGGAACTGGCGACAAATCAGTTTGTGATGCGTAGCCATGATAGCCACAGGTACACGGTTTGCAAAAAAGATGAGTATTTAAATGACAAGTAAGTATTTACGTAATGATTACCGTTATCTAAGGGCCGAACATGATGACCAGATAGTTGCAAGGATCGCAACTGTCTGAGTGGATTTACCAAGATAGAATACCGGATATGAAAAAGCACCAAACAACCGATAAACTTGTTCGTGAGGTTGAATGGTGAAGCAGTTGATAGGTAAAATATTATCTGTAGGTATTCCTTGTAAAAGGTGGATCATGACGAAAGATCGAAACGCTGTGATACAGATGTCTCAGATGTGAACATATGGGTAGGGCATGAATCTTTGCAAAATGAGGACATTGCAATGCCGCAGACGTGTGGGCGAATAGAAGGACTGATAGAGAGAGCGAACTGTCCCAATAGCGTCGACTGTTGGGATGCTCTGGAGACAAATATTCCTCAATGAAATATACTGTTTGGACATCGCGGGACGGAAGTGTATGGCAACATTACATGTGAATCTTCTCAAATACATCGGTAACTGTGATAAAAAGGGGCGAGTTTTATCTTGGGAATTGGTTAAATTCGCGAATGGGACAAGCGGGTGGTTTGGCACAAATCCTCGAAAAAGGATTACGAACGGTAAGCCGATTATGGAAGTAGTCTTTCAACCCCACGATAATTATTTGCTTGGGAAAGCAGATTTTGCCGAGCGTAAGAAGCGGTAAGTTAAGAGGGCGAAAATGGAGACGAGTACGATGAAAATTAGGCGATAACTGGGGGAGATAGTTTCATATTTGCAGCATTTCGGGTGTATAAGTGGTGCTTTTTTCGCCGCAATCGATGCTGATGGGTGGGGCTGACCGTGCGCTGGACACCCAACCTGAAAACCATTTTTGGTGACAGGAGTTGAGATCGGCCATCATAGCTGCGCCCGCCCATTGTTGCAGGCGTCCTTCACGACCGGTATGAGCAGGCCAAATCAGTGGATCTGACCGAGCCCCGCACCGGCAGGTTTTGCTTGAGTGATATTGTCGTTGTCACACAGATGCGGAGATCTAATAGTCCAGGAGCTTGTAACCAGGTTGAGGGGGATACCTGAGAGCAGGGCCAATGCGGTAGTGACGAAATGACGGGCAGTTATCGAATTTTCAGCGTGAAAGGTAGGCCAGGTATTATGCCGATCCATCGAAGGGAAGGTACACATCAGTGGTTGTCTGGAAAGATAAAAATATAAAAACGCAGACCGGGATGTTCCCAGCTGGAGGTCAACGGTCGGTGGTGAAGATAAACCTCTAGTACCTAGAAATTGAACTTGCTCGGTGGATGGTTCGACTTTTCAAAACAAGTTTTTACACAAAAGATTAATAAACCTTGAGTGATATATACGGCGACTTGTGTGGTACGTAGGTCTCGTGGCCCCCGACTCAGACCCGCGTGTCAGTAACCAAAACCAACTTCGTGCGCTCGCTCCTCCGAATTGTATGGGTCATTGTTTGATACAATTTTCAGGAAATCAAGCCGTTTGGTTCATTCCTATTTAAATCTCGGCAAGTGGCCTATTGCACGGACATTTGTTGAAAGTTTACCCCACATCTGTGGTTATTTAACAATAGAGAAATTGTACCGTGGGCTGGTTCTCGAGGAAGCACAATGACCAAAAGACTGCTGTATCGTAACGAATACCTTAAGCTTTATGGGTCTCGCACCAAAGGGAAGGCTTTGCTGGTTCTGTATTTTATTAGGGAGTGGAAGAAGGACAAGTTTATCTTTATCCGTCGGAGCCAGAGACTTTCGAGGTGCAGCAGATCACAGCGCTGTTTACAGTTGAGACTGGAAGAATATCCAACTAGTTGTTTAGTAAAGCTGCGCTGAGAATTTTCAATGGCGATCCTCTAGGTCTGGCGCATGATGGATCCAACTATTGAACTATACTGTGGCAATGGTCTAACGTATGTTTTATAGACAGTGAGTTAACTTTCACACAGACGGAATGTTTTGTAAACTAGTTTCATAACCTGCGGGACCTGGCAATTTGAGTGTCTGTTTTCTCCGAGAAGTTGAACAAACAGGAGTAGTATATGCCCGGGTCACATACTGGTAATTTGTTGGGGATCAGATGACCACCCATGCTAAACGTTTCGGGAGGGACGCGACACTTGTTTGTGAGAATGCAGCTTTTGTCCTCCGAGAACTTCATTACCCACTCGGTACACAACGAACTGAGAGCCCGTGAGTACTCCGATATTTTTGCTGTAGTATTACCCAATGAATTATGGTTCAAGGTGTACAACAACTTTACATCATCAGCAAATAAAAACGGAGTTCCATGGCGAACCGCGGTAAATATGTCATTGATCTACATCAGAAACAACAATGAGCCCAGTACACTACCTTGGATCACACAGCTGGTTACAGGGCTGGGTGGGGAAATTGTGCCACCAAAGTTTACTATTTGACTGCGCGAGGACAAGTACCATTCTATCCAAGCATACAGTGGGTCAACAATGCCGAATGTCTTAGCCTTTGGCAACAAACGAATATGAGACACCCGGTCGAAGGCCTTCGACATTTCTAAAAAGACTGAGATCACTGCCTTACCATCATTAGCAGCTATCGTAATAAGGTTCAGAAAGTCGGTCACACAAGATGCGCAGGGTCGCTGTTTTAGGAAACCATGCTGACCTTTACCCATGAGGTGACTTTTTGGGAAGTGGTCTGTTAGTTTACCTTTTATACATCTTTCCATAATCCTCGATACTACTGGGGTATGATTCACAGGGCGGTAGTTGGCCGGGTCCTTTCATGTTCCCCTCTTATGAATTGGAATGATAATCGAGGTTTTCCACTGAATAGGTTACCAACTAAGCCGCACAGTCAAATTGAATAAATTCGATAAAATGACTGGGATGTCTGGGTCGCCCAATTTAAAGATGGCCGATGGTACCGAGTCCGATCTGCGGTAGAAAGACATTTTGGTATTTGAAATTAAAGGCTCGATTTCGGAGGGCAGGAATGTTACAAAAGAAAGTGGCTCGTATGAAGGTACTGGTGAATGGTAGAAAGGTGGTGGTGTGTTACTAGTTAACGAGGAAGAAGAAAACGTGTTAAGCGCTTCTGCTATGTCCAGCAGTTTGTCGAGGCACGTGTTATTGAGGAAGACAGAAGAGATAGATGAAGTTGTTTTGGGGTTCCTCGACTCCGTACGTTTTGCAAGAATCTCGACTTTCTTGCAATCACGTAAGGCCCTGCATTCCTGTTGTTTTATTTCACACTCAAAGTGCAGTTTTATTGTTCCTGCCAAACGACTTAACTGTATAAACAGTGAAAAGCCCCTTGTTTTAAGACAAACGCGTTGGGGTCTACTCAACTTTAAGTTGAGACGAGACCATTTATTGTCCGTAGGGCGAAATGACGATCCCTTTGACGGGGTTATTCGATTTAAGCGCTGCTTAAAGGTGGAGTAGAGTTGATCTGCCATCAGCTGGGGATCTGCACTTGGAAAGAAGGTGTCCCAATTTTGGCTGCGAATCAGAGAAGGCAGTATATTCCAGTTAGCCTTATGATATGGTTTATGCGAGGATGTCCGCTGTTTATCCTTTACGGGCACTGTGAAGAAGCAGCGGGCAGTTGCGTGATCACTCCCGGGTAGGTTGTTCTGAACTTTTGTTATAATCTGGGTTGATTCTAGTCGCAAGATTAAGTCAATAATGTGGTCGTGTCTGGTTGGGGACTTGACATGCTGCTTTCCTCTTCCTAGGTGAGTTGCATCCAAAAATGTGGTAAACGGCGTGGTGCTGTAAGTTATATCCAGCATATTTCTGGTGCATTAAAGCCACCAGCTATCAATTTTTGGACCTACTTTAAGATCATTAATTAGTTTGGGGGGCCTCGATAATTTGCAGGAAGCCGTCAGAACTAGATCTGGGCGGATGGCATACGCAATCTAGTATCCCTTCCCGACGTTCTACTTCAAAGCTCAACCATACAAAGTCGACAATGCCGCCTAGAATAGGATGCTGAAGGCTTTTCGCCCTGAAAGTTTCCCTTAGATACACTAGAAACCCTTCATCGCGTTTATGTGTCCTGCCTTTGATGAAGGATTTGCAGCCGAGTACCTCAATGTCCTCTGCTAGATAGGAGTCCTGTAGCCAGGATTCCGCCGCTTAAAATACAGTTGCAGTCATTTGTTAATGCAGCTGATCGTATATATTGGATTTTGTTCCTGATAGAGCGAGAATTGACCAATAGCAATGTGAAAATTCCGGGGCCTCATTCGTCATCATTGATACTGGTACATACAGTTCGTTGACCGCTGCATTTAACCTGAAAATAATCATCAACTCAGGATGCAAGCCTACTTAAGTTGTCATTCGCAAAGGAAGGACTTGGGTCTGCGTGTGGAATATTGAATGACAGGGTATAAGGTATTACACTACTATACGGCTGATAAGAACGGCCCATATGAGGCATACCTAACTTATGGGGCCATGTTGTGCCCACGGTGGGTGTGAAAAAATAGGCACTTTGGTTAGATATGGGGTACTAGCTGGTAGGAGGGAGGATATGCGATGAGCTCGGATAGTTTAACGGAGAGGGAGGTAGGAAAGATGGAAATAATGGGAGATTAGGCTGATGGGAAGGTTCCATTGGTTCGGAGTTAGGTGCGAAAGCAGTTCGCTCATCGTACCATCTATTTTTATTACGGGTATGGTCCCATGGTTGTTGTATCATCGCCTTGGAAGTGCTATTTTGTTTCGTATGCTGAGAGATACGAGGGTATCCCCGATGGGGGTATTCAGCCGGTGATGAATTTGGTCTACAGAAGGAACTTCCATTGTCATTGTTTCTGCATCCCTGTGTCGTTTTCCATCACGGAGACCTAGCCTTGACCAATGAACTCTCTTTGACCCTCCCTTCTGGACGTTTATTTATTGTCAGCGACATACGTGGCATACGAGTGGCACGCCTGGGTTTTTCAATAGGTTCTAAAAGGGGGCCTATGGGGACAGATATTAGTGCCGCTGGTTCAATTTCGTTGAGGACTTGAAGTCCCTTGGAATGGTCGGCCGATGCTGGAGGCGTCATGCAAAGGCCCTCCTGGGATGAGCCCGTAGACGTTGTTGATTTATGATGTCGCTTTGGCTGGGGTAGCTGTGGGGAAGTGGAGAAAGACTAGCCTAGGTCAACTAACCCTGTGGATCTTCTAGGGGCAGAAACGTGATGGGTTTTTGCTGATCCTTGGTAAAGAGCTTAAGGAAGAGGGTGACTTCCGGATCTTAATACTAGTGTGATCGGAATTTTTAGAGGCACATCTTATCACTTCTCTTCGCAGTGGCATTCTGTCAGCTTGCATCTTGATTGATTTAAACCGTGAAGCACTCGCGGCTATACTCTGTTTAGTGATGAATTCTCTGACGATATTTTATCGGGAAATTGGAATGAAAGTAGACAAGAGTGCTTTCGCGACCTTTTTCTTAGCCTTCTGCAGTGACGTGGAAAGTGGGCCATGTCCACGGCTTGAAGGATAGTAGATTTAGCCAATGTGATATCTAGCCGATCAGGGATCTTGAAGACAACTGCACTTTTGCACTCTGCAGCCGTCGCAGGATTTTTGATGCCACCGAGCCAGGAAACTGACTGGCTGCTATTAGGTTCTGGGGACTGTGGAGTGCCGAGGGCTCGATAAGATAGGTTAGTGGTGGTACTTTGCTAATAGTCTATCCACCAAAGCGATCTGGGTGGACATACTTGCCAAGTTACTTTCAATGGCACTGGTCCTCCTACTGGCTTCTCCAAATATTTCTATCATATTGAGAGTATCTTTGCGTCCAGGTCGTTCGGGTTTCTTATTCACTTTAAAGCGAGAATCTGTTGGTCGAGACCGTATGGTCGTTGACCTTGCCATTTTTTTTACAGAATATGGGTGGTAGGCGATATGATCCATGAAGATGACGAAAGGATAGACGACCCAAGGGTGGGGAAGGATAGCTACAGCTGTTTTTTCTGTAGCCAACTCTGGGTGGCTCTCACGAATTGTGAGGGACCAGTAGTTTGGTTAAGGGGAGGACTTATTATATATGGCAATGGTGAAAAGTTTTATATAGGTTGCTTTTGAAATATTCCTAGAATAACCCCTATGAAAAATTAGGGAAATCCACAAGACCTCGCTACTTCTCCCGCAGTAGACATTTGTTTCCCGTTATTCCAAATTCCACACAAACTTTCAGATATATTTTCTTTCCGCTGTAACATTCCGGTCTTTGTAATAAACTCCCCTTTGAAATTCGTTGATGCATCTCCTCCATCCAGTTCAAAACAACAATAATAATTGTCTCGTCGTTGATAATGCCCTGATAATAACTGCCACTAATAAATCTTATACCAGAGGTTTTGAGGCAGGACCTGTCTTCTGGATGGTCTCTTCGAAACCTCGTTGTAAATGAGCTTTCCCCCAAGGAACTTTTCACTCCCTGGCTTGTTTTGAATCTCGTGAACCCCTCCTCGGGCAAGTTCCCCCTATAGCCTCATAGGCTGCTACCAATCGTCTTCCTTGACCTCAG
This sequence comes from Fasciola hepatica, assembly GCA_948099385.1. NCBI lineage: Eukaryota > Metazoa > Platyhelminthes > Trematoda > Plagiorchiida > Fasciolidae > Fasciola > Fasciola hepatica. Next base: position 1,580,538 of record CANUEZ040000020.1, read on the forward strand.
TCATTTTCCCTACCCTCTGGCTCATAACAGTCTCCCATCACTGCACTGTGCTCGATCCCCAATCTATTTTCACACTGAAATCCGCACCTAGGTTTGCTCCTACCTGGTTTTCGTCTAATTGCTAACTCACACTAAGACCCAGGATAGTCCGACACTGGATCCATTCAATTTTTGTTTACGTTTGTCGCTCTTGTCTAACACAGTGTTCTTAACTTTGACGTAGCCCAGTTCTTCTCTCGCCAATGCTGCCCTACACCCATGATATTTTTCTTTTATCTCTCCCTCAGTCCACAACTGGCACGAATGACAGACCGCAGCAAATTTCCCACTTTTATTTCAGACAATACCAATCAAGGAACTTTTAAGTCTATCTTATCCGATGAGCAGCATATTGGAACTTTTCTCTCGCTGAATACGACAACTGAAAGGTCCACACGGTTTGTTACTCGCGCCTCACCCGATTGCTTCATTACTGGCTTAGCTCTCTGTGGTCCTCGCAACCCGGCTACCAGACCGCCGACCAGTATAACTAAGCTCACTGGTACGGTGCACCCCTATCCCGACAGAGCGGCAAGTGGCCAGATCCGCGGCCTTGGCTGTCACACATTAGGCGTGCAGGACGCCCGCGATGATGTGTTGGCGCGACCAGGTTCGCGGATCGAACCGCCGTCACCAAAAATGGTTTTCTGTTTGGGTGTCCAAAGCACGGCCAGGCCAACACACTAGCACATTTTGCGGACCACAGAAATTCATCTTTAAGCTCGCTTTGCTGCAGCTGAATGGTCACTTGCTCTGTCTTCTTCAACCATTTCTTCTCTATCAGGCCCATTCCCAATATTGGGACTGAAACTTAATTTTTCGTGCCAGGCAAAATTTATCACACCATTTTGTACTAAGTGGCATAGAGGTTTCATCTCCACCTACCAACCTCTCCTCTCCTTGCACATTACCACGGCCTACACAAATACATGTCGAGTCAGGCAAGCACCTCAGTGCCTACTCTCCCAGCGTTGCTCTTCTGATTGCTCCTCTGTCTCTTCCGTTACTTTGTACAGTTTCCAAGTCACAAGTGGCTGCTGCTGCCTACTCACTCGCGTATTTATTGTCACTGTCCGTTTCCTCACAGCAGCCGACGTTCTTTGCTGAAATATATTCCGCAGTCTCCCAGCAGTCACCTATGTGATTGGTGATTATTTGGTCTCTCCATCAGTCCAACTGCTCGCCCAACGAGTGTGTTATCATTGCTTTATCCTGATCTTGCAGTGCATGACCACTCTAACACATTCGTACTTCTCAGTTGTATTTAATATGCAGCCCCGTCGTTGCTACCGTCTCAAGACACCTGTCAAATTGGTCACCAAAATCTGTCCACTCACCGTCTACCCATTATAATATTATTTTTGTATTATATTCGCCCATGCGATCACTTTTTGACGCATCCTAGATAGGTTTGTCACCCTACTATCGCCTTTGCGTCGTTGTTTACATATCATTATCCACTTATTGCGCGGCAACAGTTGCCAAATGCTTATCTATCTTCCTCCGGCTCTTCTTTGGTCATTCTGACCGTCCGCCCCCTCAAGATATACCATTCATTTGAGTTGTTTGATATAAAATAATTCCATGGGTATCCGGCATCCGTATTCTGCCACCATCTCCGAAGCTTGATTGCTCCTCTGCTGTATCCGTTATCACGCCCTTGCCCTTTCAGATATGTGCCATTCAACTTTATTCACCTGCCGTTAAGGCATGGCCTGCCTAAAGCAATTTTCGTCAGGTCATCCAATCCATCGTTCCCTCTGCGAGCTTTAAATCCTTTCAACAGCTGTACGTATGCACATGTCATATCGATTTATCTTCCGCTTTCACTCTGATACTTCTTGACTAACCCAATATAGGCAAACAACTAGCTTTATGTTATCAGTTTTCCTCCGGCATGTCCATCATGGTCGCTCTGGTGGTCCATTCACCCTTCCAGAAGTGTTGCACTTTCGCTATGCAACTGATTTCACCAGTATCCAACCACCATTGCCTGCAGCCAATTCCGCGGACTGCTTTATTTTATTCCGCGTCAAAAGTCCCTCTCCCGTTTTCCTTATTAGATTCACCGATCCCTTGGCTATCCTTTTACTGAGATCGTATGATCAGCCTATCAAAAAGGTCATCCGGACACTCGTCTACTTTCTACTCCATTATAGCTTCTGCAGGCAATTCATCTCTGTAAACGTCACAGAAAGCTCCTCATATAGATCTACCACCGTAATTTCGTACCCTTGCAGATACTTAGCGACGTAAACACATTACCGTGAATAGACCGCTCAATCTTTGCTAGTTTTGCTCTGGTAAGTTCCTCTATTACCTCCCTTTAAATTTCTCCACCTCAGTCGGGTTTATTGTTCTGCTTCTTTGTCGTAGGCCTCGTTGGCATCTCGCCACCAAAGTTTGCTACCATAATGGCCGACTTATTGGTTGCGGTTTATCTCTGAAGATCCTTTCTTGCGTATTTTTTAGTGTTCTGTCCACATACTTTCCATGCTCTGCAAGGTGCCAAAGGCCCTTTGAACTCCTCTTTATGAGCTCTTCTTTTTAAAAGAGCTTAAAATATACCCTTTGAATACATTTAAAATTCCGATTTTCTGAACTTTTCCGGTGCTACTAAAGTATATACCCTATTTTAACCGAGTGCAGTCACTACTAGTCGGAGCAACCACTTGACCCTATTCTCGAATTTGGCGGTCGGTATTATCGTTTTGGTCCACTAAGGGATTCTCCTTTAACCCGCAGTATACACAAGTTCCACTCTTTTGAGAACTCAACTTCCGAAGTAGCCTAAACCATTTGATCATCATACCTAGCCAGCTTTGAATGCTTCCAAAATAAACCATCAGTGGTCATATTGTTACTTGGAGTACAAGAATTGTAGGGGGCTTAGTGGTTGCGTGAAAGGTTGCCTGGCAAAAATGAATTCGAAGGTCAGATGGTCACACTAGCCATTACCGAAACAAATCAGCTCCTTGGTCCAGATTCGCAAGCAAGTAAAACAGGGATGGAAGAAGAATGCTTCAGCATTCGGATAGTATCAACATAGAGTCGCAAAGGAGAGCACCCCTTAGGAGCTGATAAAAAACTGGATAAGTCGTCGGTGATGTCGGGTGAGCTCTTGAATCGATGTTTCTAATGGCCTGGCAAAATCAGAAATGTTATTTCAAAGGGGTTGCTGGGTGTTTTCTGGGGAGAGGAATTTCGCAAACGAAACAGAGGGTCTAGTTGACCACAATAAAGATACTAAATATTCGGCCGGAGGTCGCGGAGAAGACAATCATAGCGAGGGGTAGAATAGATACCGGATATGGAAATTCGAGGGATCAGAGTCCTGACTGTTGACAGGCAAATGGAATAGGATTCAAATACAGGGTTGGTGATCTCATGGTGTCCTTTAGGGGTTTTGCATAATTGAAGCTGCGAGGGCATGCAAATGATCACGTCACTAGATACGACGATGAAAGTCTGACTGGGGACATCAGAAAGACAGCTGGGCAGCCGGTAACCTGGAATATGGACAGTTCATTTCCGACAAAGGGTTAAAGAAATTGCTTTTAAGATGGTATTCGGCGAAAATGCCCAATCGCGGAAAATTACCGGGAGAAGTGACAGCAGTTAAAAGGACAGTGAAACGGTGTCCAACTATCGGTCAACCCGAGTTGACTCCGAGAATGACACATGAAGAAAAAAGAATTACAAAGAAGTGGGCGTGAAAGTGGCATGTATGTTGGATGTCTGATGGAGTCAACCAGAAATAATGCACTGCTGAAACTGTAACGAAGCCCAGGAGAGTAGGAAACTTGGCACCTTAAGGGAGGTCCAACCTGAGACATAGGGAAATAAACAGATTGCGGGCAATCTGGAGCAAGGATAGTTGGTTTCCAGCTCAAGATGTGGGAAAAGCGCTCACTGGATTGTGACGCAGTTGTCCCATCATGATAATTTCGTAGAGCAACGAAAAAATTCGATAAGTGGGTGAAGTGTGACTATATTCTTGATTTGTATGAGTTTACTGGTGAATACAATGGCAGCATCACAGTTAGGCAACAGAGCAGGCGAGGGAGGTGAAAATATAGTGATCTGGTGGAATTATGTAGTAGCAAGCCATTTTGATTTCATAGCAGGGTAAGCTGTAGAAAGCCTGGCATTGGATACCGCAGAAATAACTAAACCGTCGATAGCCTGGATTGTGGATTCATTCATTATCGATGAGAAAGTCAAGAAAAGTGAATGACTGACTGACCGGAGATGCAAGGGAAAGACCGACTTGACGGAATAGTACAGTGTGCTTGTGTCAGGCAAGAGAAGCGCTAGAAGGAGAGCCACTCCATGGTTTTTGATGTTGGCAGGTGATAAAAACGCTATTCAAATGAAGGTTTTGTTTAAGTGAATGAGGTGGTGCCCTTTATTTCGCTCGGTGGGCAAAAGATCGACCTGAGAGTTTATCAGGATATTTCACGACCATAATAAAGATACTAGAACAAGGAGACCATTGTATGTTCCAGGGTACAAACCTGCTAACTGGAAGATGTAGAAGGAACTTAATGATGGGATCAAATAAGATAGATGGATGGCAACTTGATAGAGAACGATATCGGTAACAGAAGATAACAGCCCAAGCCGATAGAAAATATGTGCATACGGTGACTTGGAAAGTGACAGTACGTATGGTGGATCTCGTCCAGGAACGTCAAAAGAGACAACGGGGAGCGGCAATACAAGACAGATGAGGGTGTTTTTTAACCCAAAATTGGTGAGCAAGGTCACAGAGCCTCCGCCTCTGGTATGCAGCTCCTAACAGACAAGATAGCAGCAATTTGCTACCTAACCCGAACCTCACTAGCACCGGCAGTTTCGCCAGTTTTCTGCCTCGGTTAACTTATGTCATCGGTTCATACCCCGGTTTATCGAAGTGATGCAGCCTTAAACAGACATTTTATGTGGATGCAGGTGGAAATTGTTTATTTCCCAACAGGGCATAGGTAGCATTCACTTCGATCAAAGAAGCAATGGCCAACACAGCACTCCCCGCACATCCCTACTCTTCCGCTCCTCTGGCACTAGGGGAAGACGATTTGGACTCAGCTGTTACAGAAGTGTTACAACAATTCGTGAGCAACTGTTGGCAGCCAACAACTTTATTCCCTAAGCGTCTCCGACATGCGGAATTCCTATAAAGCACGTTCAGAAGAGAACTGATGGCGATCTGCTGGTTTGTCGGACATTTCCGGCATGCACTTCAGATTTAGACGTTCACGGTTTTCATAAATTATGAACAACTAGGGCGCATTCTCCAGTCAGCTTCTGACCGATATTCGCCAAGTGATCAATGTCACACACACGGTATTACGCAGTACGCTGGGGACATTAAACGTGCTTCTGGGGCACAAGCCCGTGGCAGGAGCACTTCCACGAATCCATAATATCATTATCCACTTCCAATGGGCACAGATCTAGAGGCTGCCGCGGTAGCCCAAATAACAGATCCTAAGAAAGTGCAGCCTAAAAACGACAGCTCCCTGCATCGAGCGTCAGTGACTCTTCCATCTTCGGACCTTGATACTAGTTGCGATATGTCGCAGGGGCTAGCCCTATCACTGGTTCATACCAGTTTTATCCGACAAAAGTTTATCGGCTTCCACAACTTATCGCATCCTGGAATAACCTCCTCAGTGTAACTAGTAACAAAAAACTTCGTTTGGACTTGCAATAAGAGCGGCGAAATTCTTTGGGTCCGCGCTAGTCCTAAACGCCACCGAGGTAAAATACACCATCATACTAGATCTGCGTTAGGCACATTCTCTTAGCCAAACGCGCGTTTAGGTCACGTGCATGTGGATCTCGTGGGGCTCCTCCCACCATCCGACAGTCATGTCTATATCCCTAGGTGCGTAGATCGTTTCACTCGCTGGCCACAGGCCTTGCCTACCTCCGGTCCCACTCGGGGGAAGATGAGGAAGCTTTTCTGGCTAATCGGATAAGTCAGTCAGGCTGCCCTGCTACCGCTGGGACTGACCGCGGTTCTCATTTGACGATGCCTCCTGCAAGCCACTGAACACACGGTTGGTGACACAATCAGAAGACAGTCTATGACACTCAGGCCAGTGGCACGGTGGAGCGATTCCACCCCGACAACGACTTGCCCTTCTTTCTGGCGATAACCCCTTATGGAGTGAAGTTTCACCGGCGGTTCTCTTAGGACTGCGCACCACCCGAAAATTCGACATGCATGTTACGCCAGCTGAACTGGCTTATTGCTGCAAATTACTACTCCCAATGCCGCCCGTGTGTTCTAATTATGGAGATTACGCTAAAAGATTGTCGCGCAAATTGCTGGCGCTAAAGCCCACCCCGCCTAGGGAACAAGCCCTCAGAAGCTACATACCCGCCAGCCTAGCGGCCACCAACCACGTGTCTATTCGGGTAGTAGCGGTGCGATCTCCACCACATTAGATTACTCAAGCCCGTTCCGAGTCTTCCAGGGACAAGAGAAGGAATGCTTTGCAGATGTCGCAGGAAGTAGGCGGACCACCAATATGGACAGCAATAAATCAGCCTTCGTCGAGGCAGAACCTACCACGGACAACACACCGAATGCTTCCGCCTGCTCACATCCTTCGGTTGGTCCTTCTGAGTCAGCACCGGTCACCACACCAACTACACCCCATTATTGGTTGCAGCACCAAACTCCAAGGAAGATACAGCTGCACCGTTCAACTGGAGAAATCGAGGCGGCAGCAAGCTACGGCAGCCAACGGGGCTGTCAGATTTTGTACCTTCCGCTTAAGTCTACTCTCTATATTCTACTTGTACGTAGTTTAGTAAGACGTGACTGCAGGTAGTCATAGTTCACCACGGCAGGAGATATCGTGACCTAGCCAGAAGGTGTACCTTTCCTGCTTTTTTGCCTTCCAGCTTGCCCCGTAGCACAGAGCCATAGTGATTTTCATGATATCGCATGGCTCAGAAACAACGCTCATTGGCTCGTGACTGGACCCATTCGACGCCGGAATCTGACCTGTTCATCAAGGCAATAACGGCGACAGGCAAACGGAACTTCGGGGTGTGTCGACAATGACAAATCCGGCAACACCATCGCCATCTAGCAAGGTCGCAAGCAGAATATGCCTAGGTCGGATTCACTGTTGAGGGGGACGCAAATCTGCGATAGACGCACAGCGGGCACTGTGGGTCGCGGAGGATGGCTGATCGTAAGAATGGAACAAAATCAACGTTGCTGAAAGACCGAGAACCAAATGTCCAAACGGTTCCTGGAGAGGCTGGAATGTGAAGCAGCTAAACACTGAGTAAGGGAAAAAAGGAATAACTACCCTCGACGAACTAACTGAACTCAGTGAAACTCTTCCCATATGCAATCAGCTACAACGCCTCAGCTGCCGTGAAAACTTACTCACCCAGCTCAACCATATCTTCCGCCGTAAATAATCCTGCCACGCATTAGGACGCTCCGGCGCAGCAGGTTTTGCACATTATGGTAGCCCACTCACGAATCATAACTGTTTTTTGGCTGCGTATGCACGAACCCTATCCGGCGTTTTTGAATTTACCAGCTTGCAGCCGTATATGTATCATATAAACCGGAACTTAACCCAGTCATCAAACTCCAACCACGATTCAAATGTTAAAACCTGTGGCTTCAAAGCCCTAGTCAAAATATAATACCTGAGCCATCTTCCGTTAAAACATGGACCTACCCTTGCCGCTTTTGTACGGACAGAGAAATTCAGTATTTATTGTATTCACTTATTATCGTAACCAACGGGTGGAACCATTTACAGACTGCAGACCCCTCGACTTACTCCAAGACTTGGAAATGCTTTCTGCGCCCACTGGATCACCCGACCAAATCCTACTATACAAGCCTCGGGTTGGCCGATCTCGTGTTGATTCTAGGATGAACTTTGCCCTGCCAGCTCCTGCCTTCAGAAATCATCAAAGATGAACCTTGGTTAGCCCTACCTGCATCGGGGCTCTCCAATCCATTTCCATACCGAACAGCTAGCAGGTCAACCCAACTCCTGTTACATCGGCTGAAAGTTCATATCCTATTCGACACACGAGGACACAGAACCCGATCATATCTGCGATCTGCGGCGTGGTATCTCTAAACAGACGCCGTTATCCTACCGCCGCTTTAAGGGAGTTCCCTCATTCAGTTTGTTTACAATCCCTCTTTAACAGCACCTCACGCAGAGCGGGTTTCCATCTGACCGCCACCTGGGTGTCCTGTGAGTGTTCTTTCGACAGTTCCACCAGGCGATCCTCAGTGAACCAAGGCAAAGGGACTCGCAGACGACTCTCTGCGGCGGACACGGAAAAACGCCCATGGAACTTGTATTAGCTACACTCTCACTCAATAAATAATCATTATATTGCTATTCAACGATATGCCATGAGCAATGTAATAAATGTTCAATACTGTCTTTGAGCCAGGACTTATATAAAGGCCATAGCCCAGCATTATAAGATGATGAGATATCGCTAGAAAACAATATAATAATTATGTGTCAGGTGAGAGTGCACCTAGCACACTTTCCATTGGCGCTTTTCATGTTCATCTCTGAGCTTCCACTGCGAGTCCCTTTCCTTGTCTCTTTGGGGGTCACTCGGTGGTGCTGTCAAAAACCCTCAAAGGAAACACAGGTGGCCGTCATGGGAGCAGTCTTGCTGCACGGGTACTACAGCACCATAGTAATTCACATTTGTACTAGGTTGCCTTTCCCCAGACATGAGTGGAGAAAATAGACAAGAAATATATGGCACACACAAAGACTTCTTTCATCATGTATGCGTTTACATATGCTCACTGCGAAAACGTTCCCGGCCGGCCTTAATCGTTTGCATCATAAATAAAAAGAAACCTTTTTACACACAAGCAGCCCTCCCAGCCTGCCCTCAGTTGGACCTGCTTTGGGGCACGCTGGGCCGTTTTTGGGTTTCACTGCAAGAAACGTTGAGCGATGTTACCTGCGCCCAACTGGAAACGCACTAGGCTACGCCTACATTTCATTAAAGGGGCCGGAAATGAATACCTCTTCTTTCCCCCATTCGTTTCAACTGCCCGTTTATTAGCTTATTTGCCCACTTCCCATCCTTTCGGTGGAAACCGCTCAGTTCCCGCTAAATAAAAACTGGTGGCGGAAATAAAATACTTCACTTTAAAAGTGGTACACTGGAAGCTTGTAAAACAAAGTATGCTGTCTTCGCAAGACAGGCATACTCCAATAAATATCGCGGTAATTCTACCATTTTACCTTTGTAAAATTTCTCAAACATCCGTGCAATCTGTTGACGCACAAGTTGCGAGCCATTCAAGTCCGAAGTTAGCCCTACTTTCGCAAAACAGCTTTAGATATTATGATGCCCGGGCAGGAGGTTCAAATGCTATTTAACTTATAAGGAATTTTGGTGATAATAGCACTACTTTGACCATAATAAAAGTAGTAACAATTTCTTTGTTATTCATGCTGTTATGATATGTAGGACCAAAATGACATTCAGTTCAATAATAAAGTTGAGTGTAAGAGGATGAATGATATTCCAATTTTGGAGACTTTTACTTACATACCTTCTGGGGCAAACTGACTCTGATTTTCAAAAATTATGCCTGCTCCCGAAAAGTGTCAAACCACCAGACCGCACCACGGCATTTTATTAGACGCCTTTCTCCGGGTTTTTCTCTTCGTCTTCCTGCACAAACACTGGAAACTTCAACCACGTAGCTGCAACTGCACGAGCAGATGTTCAGTTGGAATTCGCTCGACTTCTATTATCCCCCATATCAAGGGACACATACTCTCAATCCTACATAGTAAGCCTTGTGATATCCCAGGATTTTACCATGGATTGTGATAATATTTGTCGCAGTTTGACAATCGATTTTCTAACTTCGATGACTGTCCTTGGTGTAGAACGCAAGAAACCATCTTTCGAACATTGTTTGCTTCTTTCCTGTATGTGCTGACCCGCATGCATTCCACAATACCACTTCTTCCATCCCATTTCTCTGCGATTTACCCCTTTTCACTGTCCTCACACGAAATCGAAACCGATCCATATTTACCGAATTAGCCCGCTTTAATTTGCCTCTTTTAAACTCAGTTCAGTTTGACCATACGGATACCTTACGAAGCAATCATTCTTTTGAGGCTTTCTTAATTTTTTCCTTCTTCACTGACGTTGTGCGTCGTGATCATGCATCTACGAGGATCCATCTTCCAGAAATATACACAGATATGCGTTAAATGTAAAGCTTTTGCCCTCATTTGAGTATCCATATGGTGGTAAAGTTAGGAGTGTCAAAAGGGTCGACCTAATCATGTCATCCGGCCCACTCGCATTGACATCACAGGCTTCCTCGAGAACTAGCCATCTAATGTTGGATCAGTCCTCTCTATATCCCGCTGGCATCTCTGAATAAACATTGGCAATTCTATGTGCGCTTTTTTCCTCGCCTCTTCTTGTGGTAAACCACCCACACGGTTTCTCAATAGTGATCCTTTTTCATTTATTTGGTGCATCCTCGAGCCTATTTCTAAACGTCCCGACCCTTATTCGAAACTCCATTTTGCTCCCCTACTCCCCCTATTTTCATGTTAACCGACAGCACACGGAATTGTGTAGATCGGCAAAATTCCTTCTCGACCACCAGACCCGGAGTAGCCAAATTTTGGTACCTACTATGGATTATGGTGTAGCGTTCATGCCCTGCCTCCCTGTCCATGTTGGTGCCGGAAGCCTGTTGTTTCACCGTTTCTTGCAAACACCGTACTTTTAGCATACGTCGGTGTCGCCTTTATCCGCATTTTCGAGTTTGGTTAGCTACGGTAAAAAACCCTTCCCTAAATTCGCAACTGATTTGTACAGGCTGGGTTAACCATCCCCTCTTAGTTTGTTATACCCTGCCCAGCCTAACTGTTTTATAGCAGCAATTGAGTAAACCCCTCAATTTCGAAACTCTGAATATCTCCCATGGCTGTGTATCGCTGTACTTTATGATCATGCCTCATCCATGTAGCTTGACCACGGTCGAAGAATATATCATTATTATTAATATTATCATTATTATAAAATAGAACTTATCTGACGAAGCATTATCTTGAGGCTTAGTGTGGAATAGGGATGGAACAAGAGGGCAAGGGTGAGCGAATTCGATCGCGAATAATTATGTGCTAACTGATCAGAGGTACCATAGGGCAGGTGGCTGTGACGGTGGACTGTTTTGAATGAATGATAAGTTCATTCTGTAAAGACAAGGCGGAGGAAAGTTAGCGGCTGTTGATATTATAGAAAGGACCAGCCTGAGAAGTTCTTGAGGTTCAGGACATGCTGGGATGTGAGGGGTAGGAGAACGAAAAACTTTTTGAGGAGTCAATGTATACAAAATGAGGTTTCGGAAAGGTTAGCAATCAATCAGGTCCTACTTTAAAAGCTTTACCCTGAGACCTAGTGCTGGCAGGTAATATCAAGGCACTAGCTAAGGTGAGGTAGTGATACTGGTGTTTTAAGCTGGATCGGTGATAGAAGTTGACGGGTTCCAGTAGTAAGTTCATTTCAGGGCCCGGAATATCTGAGCAACAAGAAGCTATACCTCAGAGTTGACCCAAATTTTGAATAGAAATACGTCATTTTCTATGGCGGAGTTAGTAAGGGGCTGCCGGTCGGGCACATGGCGTGCCGATAAAAGAAAACGTAAGGCCGTGGATCAGCCAGTGGAGAAGGGAAGGGAATGGTCTGATACTGCGTAGCCACATAGGTCAGACTTTGAGGACTGCATCCCCCATCCTTATGGCTGTGCGGTAGAATAACTAAGCAGCAGTTTAGTATACGACATAAGTGCATTCTCTAATACGGTTCTGCCAGTTTGGTGGGTACCGTGTTAATAAAAATGATTTATTTCGGAGAGGCTCGAGGCGTGCCAAGTGCATGATCAACTGCTTACAAGTGATGAAACAAACAGACAAAACCCTGAAGCATGTAGAAATTTACATGACAGAATTTGAAAAAAGGGGCTAAGAAGAGGGAAATATGAGGTATGAAAGTATGGCAAATGTATGCACACCAGAGAAAATGTACTGAGCTTAAGTAGACCCATGGGCGGATTCGAATGGACGCCCGGTGAGTTTGAAAAGTCAAGGTCAGGCGGGGGAACCGGCTGGTCAGTATAGGGACATCTGAAAGCTGACTGATAGATATGAGAAAGGCTGGAAATTTGCATAAGAAACTGTAATAGTGGGAGACGATGGAGAAAAAGTGAGACTCACTACAAGGGGTTAGGTAGCAACGAAGCATTGGTACTCTGCAATTGTTGGTCGGCGAACAGGGCACAAAACTCATTGTAAAACAGGGAGCGAGCAAACTGAGACGTAAATAGTGGGTCAGGTAAAATAATAGTTCATACGAATTGGACACAGCAGATGTGGGTTATAGATGTAGAAGGAATGGATGCACATCATGGTGGTCAGCGGGATGATAGCAAAAGAGACCGCCTACAAGGAACAACATGGGATACAGAGCAAATGCATATGTACATATGTGCGCTTGTTTATATACATGTATATATATACATATAAAAGAGGCCGGATCAATAACAATGGAGTCCTAGAAAGAAATTATCAGTTATTAGGAGGGGCAGGTTAGGTTAGGTCGAATACTTGTGGAATTAACTTTGGAATATCGTGGTGAATTATCTTTATAGCAGGTGAACTTGGCAGATCAGCAGAGAGAGTGGAGAATGCGGAGGCGCAGAAAAGACGACGACCGAGGAGTAGCTCAAAAAGGAGGAGATGAAGGAAAGTATCGAAGAAAACAGGTAAGAATGGATCTTATAATCTGATTGATGTAGGTGAGATATGTAGTGTCTGTCAAGGATGGGAGGAGCAATAATAAATGGGCTTACATTATTCAGCAGGAAGATGGTGGTGATGTAGATGGCTAAGCAGCGCAGAGCGACTGTGCATACAAAGTGGAGAAAAGTACCTTGGAGGTGAAACTGTCCGTGGTGCAAGATGCAGCAGCGGTGACGGCAAACGGCGTGGGAGAGGAATGAGCACAAGGGGTACCAGAGAGTGATAGCAGATCAAACGGACCGAAGCTGTGAATGAGAACCATGACGAAACAGTGATTTTACATTAGGTGGCAGGTGAAAAAGCAGGACGGTCCAAAAGGCACGCATTAAATGCCTGTGGTAAACAGTAGACGAAACGGGAGATGGGAGCACGGGCCGAAAACGACAGGTGAGACATAGCCAGTGAGATAATCTCATTGCAGGAAGAACACAAAAAAGGCAGAGAAGAAAGAAGCACCGGGACAGGTAAACCGGTGGACGAATATAAGGTGTAGTAACCTAGATCGTTTTGAGAGAATGACTATTTTCTGGACACCATTTTGGATCTATTTTTTCCACGATCTTTTCTGACGTTTGACATTGATCTCAGTGTTCTCCGGTTGCCTACGTTTTACTGGACTGACTTTTCCGAGGTTTCCGTCGACCTTGTTTCAAATCACTTTCGCTTTCGGTCGTTCGCTCGCGGTTTGCTCTCAGCACAGCCGTCGCGTTTCGTTCCGTTTTCCGTTCGGTGTATTTCTCGTATCGGTACTGTTTCGGTGCCACGCTATATAGAATACACCTCGCATCTGTAAACCGACTTACGTCTTCTCTATTCGTCCGATAGAGGGGATATCGTTGGTATTCGCTGCTAGACCCGATAGGAGACACGTTTGCCAGCCGCTCCCGAACGTCTTCTATAAAGGCATGAAAAATGGATGTGCGTCGGAGTCGGGGACATGGAATTTCAGGGCAACAACCTGTGGTTCCTTACACAAAAATAGAGTGGACGTTTTGCCCCAACGAGCACAAGCGGTTTGCATAGAAATCCTAAGGAGTTCTTCGCTTGAACAGCTTGAAATAATGTGTCCCGAGAAATTTAGGATGCAGGAGAGGTGCAATGCACCACTTCTTACTGATGCGCGATATTCCATAGGCCATTCTAATACGAGAACAGAGTTCGGAGACTTGACAGAGTAGATTCATCAGGTTTAATTTCCCAGAAGAAAATTCTACTTTTCAGCAGTAGCATTATCCTTCGAGGCCTTCTAGATTGTAATCAGTATTTGGAATTGCGTCCTTAAGGTCCCGGGTTGAGGATTCATACAAAACTCATATCGCATCAGCGAAAAATAAAAGGAAACCGCGGTGCATTGGGGGGAGGACAACAATAAAGCTCTTTCTTAAAAAGTAATACCGGTTAACTATCCGGAAAGAAGTTGCTCGTGACGGAGGAGAGTTGTGAAAGACAGTCGCAAAATGGGGGCCCCATAATTGATTACGGACCTAGACCGAAAATTTCAGATGCTCCAGGCAAGTCCAAGTTGAAGATAAGGCATCTTTCTTTCTCTGCGGCTTTAATGTTCGGTCTTAAGAGGCAGGGTTAATAAACGTCACAAGGATGAGCTTTAAGACAGCCACCTTGGCTTTAACGCTATAAGCCTCACAACAATAAATACCGGAGTATGCGATGATTCTCTAAAGATTCAGATAGTTTTGAAGCTACAGATTTGTGCTTATTGGAGCAATAATTTGATGGATCAGACTGAGAGCCCTTTTTGCAAAGGGCAATATTGGTTGTTGTTTTCTACTGAGGAGGAAAATTTCCATATTTCCGAGATGAATCAAAGATATTCAAAAAACGACTTTAACATCAGGCCCGCCAAGTTGGTGCGGAGTAGGTGGGATTCGATCAAGACCGGGGCGGGATGGAGGCCTCGGATTAGGGATACGTGAGACAGTTCAATGAGCGTAAATTCCATGTCGAATCAAATGGATTCGGCGGAGAATACCAGTGGGATTTAAACAGTATTAGGGTCAAAAACCATGGAACAGCAGAAAAGTGGGCTGAACGTCGAGTCCACTGCAAAGTGAGTATCAGCACGGCTGCTAATTTGATAACTTCAGGTGAAAAATACTGGGGCTACTCTGTTTTTTGTTTTCTGTTATGTGTGACATCCGGAGTAGCCCATCTATTCCGATAGGACCAGAAGCTTCCTATTTTCTGTGGCTTTCCAGTAGCAGCGTGAATGCCTTTGCAGATTCTTTGTAGAGGGATGAAGAGGGAAAATTCGTGAGAACTTCTGCGCCGCGATGGAGCCGTTTTTATGTTAGCTGCAAAGATGTGGGGGCTTTAGGTTGACTGTGGAAGTGACCCGACTTAAATTTTGGAGTTGAGAATATAGTGGAGTCGATGAGGGCTGGAGTGTGTGGGTCGAGAAATGGCCGCTCCAATCCATGGGATGAAGCGACTCGGTGAAACACTGCCAGTGCCATGAGTAGACGAAAAATCTGGCGGGCTGAGGGAATCAATGTGAATAAATATGGCGCACTTTCAGGACATCACTCTGTGATTACCTTCGGGGATGTGGTCAAGTGCGTTAGTTACCACGTTAGACAGGCCTAGGTTGGGGACCAAATCCAGCCTCAGTTCTTCCGTTGGGCTTTAGAACACTTTGAGCCCAGACTCCCGCTCGAACTCAAGAGACGAAGCTGAATAAGTGGCCGGGGGGAGGTGGGAGTGTTTCGGTTGCTACTAACCGAGGTTGGGTAGGCGGTGATCAGCTAAGCCCTGTGGGGTGTTTCGTACAGGCGAATGAAGAAGTAATGGTGGGTACGAAGAGAGAAGCAGTTGTTCTAAGAGGCCCTAAAGGGTTTGTGTTATCGAGTTGATAGGCCCCCATAGACAGCCACGGAAAAAATCCAGTGTGGGAGGGCTTTGCGAGGTCGCAGTAAGGGTGCACTTAACGTAGACTGAGTGTCGACCACCACGGCCATACATGCTTTTATCAAACACCCGGTGGCCAGTAAAATAAATCTGGGCAGGCAGGGTGGAATCGGTTGGCCAAGTCTTAGTTATGAGAACAAGTGTCGGGGTTGGACAAGGGTGCACGGCTTAGAAGCTGATTGAATTTGTTTATAGCGTACCTGCAAGTCGTGCGAATGGAACTTCTAGCGGGTTTGTTCTTGGTCGGCGAGGGAAGATTTTGCAATATACAGACTAAGGCGCCTGGGATGGAGCTTGATTTTGAGCCACTGAATGTTCGTATGTTGCATGAATCACGGTGTGTTTATTTGATGTTGGGCAGGAAGGCCGAGAAGAATGAAAAGCTTTTGCTTGATGGCCTCGAAGGAAGTCAACAAAACATTGAGGGTTGGGTGGGACAGAAGGGAGGAGAGGTTAGAGAAATTCCAGCCGTTGGGAGCGCGATGAATAACCTTAAATGAGTATTAGGGACCGTGGGTGGAACTAGAAAGGGTGATGGAGCAAGAGACAGGTTGGGTTAAAACTGTCGATTTTTGGAAAAGTCTGGACAGCAGTCGCAAAAGGGATGGATGGCAAAGAGTGCGATGAATGAGATGTGATAAGATATGGCTGGTCAAGCTGATGAGTGACGAGTGAGGGGGAGTGGGTAGGATTGGAAACGGCGTGGAAATTGGGAAATTTTGATAATCAGTTTGGACCAACGAAACCAATGTAGGGGGGATGAAGTGGTCAGTGCACTCCGTGCATGCGGTTTTCAGCGGACGGGGATGCATATGTCGGGGGTTGCTGTGTGATACCACCGTGCCATCACTAGTGCAAGTAAGACACAGTGTGCAGATTGGTCTTGAGTTCAGGTGGAATGTATGAGCGATGTTAGCAAGTTCAACTTTTGTGCCTGTGACAGGCCGTCCATTCATTTTCAGCTGTTGACTTTCATGCCGGTAGGATGAAGCGACTAAGAGGGGTGCGAGATATGCGTTTTGGGGGGCGGAGTCCCACGCTCCAGTGTTCGTTTTGGTAGAAAGGAGTCTCAATGTGAGCTGAAGTATCTCATAGCAACACCTGTGTTTGCGCGGGCTCAAAGCCATATAAATTAGG
The DNA here is from genome assembly GCA_948099385.1 of Fasciola hepatica. Classification (NCBI taxonomy): domain Eukaryota; kingdom Metazoa; phylum Platyhelminthes; class Trematoda; order Plagiorchiida; family Fasciolidae; genus Fasciola; species Fasciola hepatica. Next base: position 1,597,511 of record CANUEZ040000020.1, read on the forward strand.
TGAATTGTCGAGGTTATCAAATGTGGACTGATGGCTTGTCAGTGGTTGCCTGTGAACTGAGACACTGATAGCGGATGTAGTTCTCGTTTAAGTCTGCGTATTGGGCCATGCTCGTCGTACACTGAATCTCGGAAGATACTGCTGTCATGCGAAGTGGTAGAAGACGGGGGTCTTGTAAGACGGACAAGTCCCAGCAGGCTTCTCTCTCGGAAGAACAAGGAATGAGTGTGTAGTGACCTCAATTGTTCTGAGAAATTGATCCTTCCCTGGAAGCCATTCCAGACCTATTTCCTCTACGAAATTTTCTGACATTCGCCATCGACCTCACCGTCTTTTTCGGTTGCATACGTTTAACTGGGCCTACGTTTCCGAAGTTTCCGTCGGCCGCGTTTTTTAACCACATTCACATCCGATTCTCCATCGGTGATACGCGCTCGTGGTTTGCTCCCTGCTCAATCGTTGCGTTCATTTTTATTCTGTGTATTTCTCGTATCGGCATTGCTTTGGTGCCAAGGTACACGGAATACGCTTCCGCATCTGACAACCGGTATGCGCCTTCTCTGTTCGTTCGATAGTGAGGATTATGGTGGCATTTCGCCGTGAGACCAAATAGAAGGCACTTTTGTTGGCCGCGCTCGAATAGCCTCTATTTTGAGTTCAAGTCTTTCGGGGTCATCCACCAGCTTGGCGAGTCTGAATTTTGCTGTTTCACGCCCTCTTTTGTTGCAGGCTGTATATAATTTGCGATGTAATACCGCAACATAGCCATGTCTTTTGATAATACGCAGCTCGACATGGGTCTTACTTTATGTGCTCGCACTTTCAAACCTGTGAACTTTTGTCCCCACGGCCTTCAGGCTTGGCTTCCAGGTGCTCTTTGCGGCGCATATGAATGTTGGCTGATGCCGTTTTTCCCATGCCTTTAAGACAATCCCTGAGGATGTAATCGCCTAATTGGGGGCTCGGTCTTGAATGCCTCCCAAGAGCAGCCGTACGATTGGCAGTCAAAGAATATACTCCAGACTCTCCTATATTCCCTGGAGGGGTGATTACATCAGCCGCTAGTGTCACGAGGACGACTACTCAAGGCAGGATAATTGCATTTCACCGGCCAAACAAGTCAATTCATGAAACACATACAATCTTTTATATAAGCTTTTTTCCAGACCACGCGGCACCGAGATTGCTACTGCCGCTGCTTGAGCGCTTCGGCTGCGTTCTGTCCAGTCGCCTGTGGCCGATGAATTGCTTCTCTTGGGGGTCATTTCCCTTCGAATGGTCCGACTGTCTCAGTTAACTGCTCGATCCGCAGCCCCTTACCTGAGCTATCTTGCTGGTTGTCAGAGGTCCCGCTGCCTCCTCTCTGGCAGTCCGTATGCCTCCTTTCGACTGCTTCTGGAAGTCCCAACATATTTACCACCTGTTTTTCTGTATGTGGACCTCGTTTGGTTCGTCCGTTCACCTTGGTGTTCACACCGTTCATTCGCCCAGCATGCCCGTCACACTAGCATGGCAACCACCAGGTATGCTAAACTCAGCGGCCACCTGGCTCACCTCGGCTTGCGGCAGAAACCACCGATAGGTTCTTTGCGATAATTAAGGAACTGTGGCTAGATCTGTTGCCCTTCCGTAATAAGATCACTGTTGCTGCCCTCCTCGAAGCCTCGCCCTTGGAACGAGCGGCCGCGGTGGCTGACAAGGTTGTTGCCCATGTCAGCAGTGGTGCCCACCCCCCCCCCCCCATTGCCGCCATACCGCGCAGTCATCGAGGTGTCGAATAGGACAAATGGCCGGAGAGGCCTCGGCACTCTCAAGCCATCCGGCGCAGACAGTCTACTAAAGAAGGAGTTACAGCATCTACTTTTCGCGGAAGTCCAATTAAGCGACGACATAGAAGCGCTCCCTTCACTGCCCACACCCTCCGGGAATCAGCCCCATTTGTTTCCTCCAAAAATGATCATCCTACTAGCCCTTTTTTTTGGTTCCACCGCGTTTTCCGGCCAGCCTTCCGTAGGTGCAGGCAGCCGTGTCCATACGCGGTGGAAAACTTCACTGCTGGCTGTTAAACGAGGTCTTTTTCGCCGGCAACTAGTCTTGGGTTGGCAGCTTGTTCTTTGTGCGTGGTATGTGTACTGACGCTAGGTCCCTAGATGATATTAGGGCCCAGGTTCCGTTCTCGCCGGTTGATAAAGACAAGCCGTTGCCTCGGCTGTCCGCGGCGAATGGTTCCTCCACTCGCACCTACGAGACGACACAGCTTGCAGTCAACCTGAGACCAAGATGACGGTAACTGCGGAGGTTCATCCTGAAGGCCTTTTCCACAGGCAAGCTGCGAATCGACCTTTGCAGCATTATGAACTACTGGCTGATTAACGTAGGCTGCAGCTTATTGATCCTCCGGTGAACATGAGATTTACTGGTCTTGCTGTTCGAGCAGACGAACATGTAATCAGGTTTGTTTTCCAACATTCCTCATGATTTTCAGTATATATAAGTTTCCCCATTTTGACCAAACCACCTAAAGAGATGGACACGCCGGCCGACCGTCTGGCACACCACATTGTTACTAACGGACCACCAGTCATGAAGCTGCGTCAACGAATGTCACCGGGCAAACTGGCTTTCTCCAAATGTGAGTGTGACACTTTACTTTTTCAAGTTATGGTTCGTCCTTCTCAAAGTACACGGGCCTCACTTCTACGTAAGGCTCTCGAAAAAGACGGCATTAGCTGGTGACTATGTGGAAACCATCGCTCTCCAAACTTGGTCAGCCGTTGTGATGGCTGCCAGATACCCCACACACGACATCACTGCATCACTTCACGGCACGACTGTATTTTTAAGATCGACTCAGCACCAGCTTACCGCGGGATCCCATTCATCGCTGGAGGTGTCGAGTAAACCGCTGTGTCGACTCCTTTTGGTTTCTTTCAGTTCCTACGCATGACTTTTGGTTTCCGAAATGCTGCTCAGACATTTCAGAGGTTCAACGATGGCATTACACGAAACTCCCGTCGCAAGACCACTCGACAGAATATTAAGTCTTGCAGGGTGAGGTGTGAACTATTCTATATCACTCAGTGCCGTCCTCAATCGAGGGGCTCAAGACATTTTGGAGGTTGGCCAAATTCTGTCGTTGCTTCCTACTCCAAGCTGCTGAAGTTTACCTCCATTAACTCACCTACTTCGTGGCAATCCGCTTAAGTGCCGTACGAGTAGCTTTCTTGGAGGTTGAGGCGAAAACAGCTCACGCAAAGTTATTGAAGCACCCGATTCCCTCTGCAACGCTAGGCATAGCCTGGGTGCATCCAACTTTGCAGCCGGAGTGGTCCCACTACTGTCCGTTTCGGGGATTTGGCAACAGTAGGAGCCTTTCTCTTGAGGCCTCAGTCCCATGGAAGCGAAATGTACAGCCTTCGGTCACGAAAGGCTGGTAGCATATAACACCGCTAAGCACGTCCGCCAGACAGTCGGGGGTCGATATTTTATCCTCCGTACCGACCACAAGCCTTTGACGTATGTATTGCACACGAAGTCTGACCGTTACTCCCCACGAGAAGCCAGACATCTAGACTAAATTCTTCGGTTCACGATTGACCTAGGACACGGTAAAGTTGGGCCAAACTGCGTTGCAGATGCTCTGTCGAGTATCCACTTGATGATACAAAAGCTCCAGTTATGGACATCCCCACCATGGCAGCAGCACAGGCACAAGGTACCTCAGGTATGGAAGCTGTTCGGTTATCATCGCCACTGCGTCATCCCCAGCCAGCAGGAAAACTGGCTGGAGCATGTTGAAAAGAAACTTGCTCATAGCACCGTAAAAGGGTATTTTCAGGCGTTCGGTAACCCCAATAACGTCGCTTAAATACCATCCTGCAGTATCAGTTCCATACGCATAAATACCACTTGGTAATACCGGTTAAACACCATATAAACAGTCGTCGGTGGAGTGCGAAGGGGTCATTTCTACTCAGATACCTCGGCTCCGGCTTCCCCGTAGCCTTCACACCACTGAAGGCGGACATATACCACTGGTAAAATGAGCCTTGGAGCTGTCACATTAGCAATATTCTGTTAACTGACTGATAGCACTCACATAAAAGATCTGACAGTGATTCTCATTGCGAATATCCCGGAAGTACCTCTCACTTCTTACTACCCGATTTAACGGCGTCGCGCCATTTAAAACGAATAATAATTGGGACAATGTTATGACTTTTACGAGCTCAAGCAGGACTCTCCGGCTCCTCCGATTCCGGGTGCGGTGCAGCCCCAAAACCTACAGAGCTTACTTCGCAATCCCGATTTGACCTAATGCATTTCCGAGACCCCATGTTGTGCAGCCAAATGCAAGCACGAAATATGAAATCTGCAACCGGATGATTCGCGAAAACTGTGTGTGCTTTACCGGCGTCCGAAAATTAGAGTGGAAGAGGTAAAATCTTATAGGGAAGCTGTTTGCCAACCTGACGATTATCCCAGACTCATTGGTAATCGAAAGGAAGTACCTTGGACTACTCCAAAGAAGAGTTTGTCATCAAGCACGATGTAGCTCTTTTTCCCGAGAGGCTGCACTTCCAGGAGATAGACAAGCAACACTTTCAGAAGTACAGCCAGGACAGTTTCACCAGATGCTTGCCCACCTAAAGAGGACAAAATTGTAATTTAAAGAGTTGCAAACTTCAGACACATGAACCCATCAAGATTTCCGGCTGTGTTCCTTGATCAACTGCTGTTCAATCTTCATTAGATCATTACCACATTCCAACGGCAGATGAAAAACATCGTTGGTCGTAAATCCAGCCGTGTCGAAAGTGGAAACTTGAACCTCTCTTTGCTGATTTGCGGTCATAAATTTGCAACACATTTTTCGTGCTTGAACAGGATCTTCTACGGGGGACTTTGAGGTAATGACCGAAATCCTTTCCTTCAAACTCTCAACTTCCGATAAAGCCGTTGCTATATTGATTCTTTTGCAACCCCCGGTGGACTTCAAAAGTAGGAACAAGCCGGTTCCATAGGAAGGCAGTCCTTCCAGTTTGACGTTCTTTCCCCAGACAGTCCTCTTGGATTCACTGATGTTGATGGAATTCCTTCTCCGAGCATATTGCGCATGAAGATATTCCCAGGTACCTTATTTCAAGAGTTTTTGGCAGTGGCAGATAGGACTGAAACATTGGTGGAACGTTTTCATTTTAAGGATGTTTTCGGCATTCCTCCATTAAAGGTGGGCTCTCCTATTAAGTGGAGCTTGATTCAGTGGTCGTTAACTGCCAAATTTACCAGTCAAAACATGTTTTCATTACTATAAGCGTCGCAAGCGCAATTGGCATTTATGAAAATTCGGAGTTTCTTCTACTCTTTGAGCAGAACCAATTCTCACCATTCTAGCTCCTTACATATCCTCCGTGCAGTGAAAAGCTCCAGTTTATATGGCTTACTGCAAACGTAAAGGGTATTGGCTTACCGCAAGGTGGGGTTTCCCGAAAGATAGTTATCGGCCTGGCAAAGACTGGCCACTCCATCCCCTGCAGCCTGAGGCCAGCTAAAGTACTAACCACTTGCCACCCACTTCCGTAAGGCTATTTTCGTAACTCCCGGGCTTATGATCTTCTCAATCAGGAACATCTAAGAGTGCAGAAATGGATTAGGAATTTCTTTACCCTCTTTTGTCACACAAGGCGGTGACAGGAGATCTACCGCAGTTGACGCTAAGTAGGATGAACACCGTGCAAAATAGCTTTGTGTCCATAGTGTATGCAAAATAAGAACCACAATCTCTGTGTCGTCAACTGACATATAAAACTGTTTACAATGTAAATCAGAGAGACCTGCACCGTGTCTCCTGCAAAAGTTCACTTACATGAAAAATGAGCAGATGGTAAGGTGGTATTTCGCGGGTGAAAACACTTGCTTGTTCTTCAAACCGCTGATAAAAAACAAAGTTGTTGAAAATCTCTAATACTTTACCATAGTTCGTTCATACCTTCACAAAGGGGTCAGCACCTTCTGTAGCGGGATCGGTTCTACGCCATTTGACCTGCTTGGTTCCTTGGTGTACGCGGAATTGATAACAACCTAAGTCACCGGCTCCTCCTGGTAGCTTCGCTCGTTGGCTTATGTTGTAAGCCTGAGAAGTTCATCCTAAAACCTACATATGGAGACTATAAGACCCTTGATGATTAACTTTGATTTTGGCATAAATGACTCACAAAAGCGGGTAGAAAGTAGATTAGCTTTCCCAAACCATTTGACGCCTAACCCTAAGTGGGCCAATCTGTGGAAATCGTATGATAGTTGCCATTTTGAATACAGGTGCTTAAGTTGATAAATAAATTTCCGTAACAGGTTAACTGCTAATGGGAAACGTGCAGAGAATTAACCACTAGAAGATAAGTACAAACCAATGGACGAGGTTCAAAAAGGTCAGATACGGTAGCCTACATAAAACACACCGCAAGTGAGCTGGCCCCACATAAAGTGCAAAAAGCCGCATTTAGGTAGGTTTCCATCTTTCCAGATGAAATAATTGTCTACATTCTTGAGTAAATTCGCATGGTGTCCATTTACCGCATTTATTAATTAATTTAAAAATTATATCATTCCTCGACAACAACGTGATCCTGCGAAAGACACTAAATAATGCCAGATTCATAGGTTCACAAGCGAAGGCAGCCGTCATACCTATAGGCAATTCTTTTAAAGTTGAGCGTGTTATTTGATGGTGAGGCAAGTGCAAATGCTTGCAAAACGAAGCATTCGTGCAAGGCTAACTGCTCAGCTTGGGAAATGTTATATGACCCTCGACATAAAATTCTTTGCAAACACATCTGTCACTTCCGTGGTACCCAGTATATACCTTGATCTGCTTTATAAAAGCTGGAGCAGAGGCACCACACAATAAGGCTTGCTGGATTACGTTTGATTTGGAAGGACTTCCAAGGATAGAAATTCCATCACTCATAACGGGCTCCAATTCCAAAATCAGGTGCTCGTTACGGGCTTTTTTCTGTTTGCCTTTCAGTTTGTTCTGCTTTTCCATGTTCCACCGATTGTAAAGACAACTGCACGTTATGATGTTCACTTACAGTTCCAAATCTCTTGATCTGCCTCTATTCGATTCCTCTGGTCCGTCACCACATGTCGCACCTGCATTGATCAAACAATTGGGCCCATTCTTACCAGCTCTTTTCGATCCTTTCCTTCATCATCTCTCGGTTATGACCTGCCCTCCAAGGCTGGTATCACTTCTGTGCTTCTTCAGTCTTCTCACTCTGTTGATCCACCATGTTAACCCGTCGTGAAAAAAATTCGTCTCAATTTTCCCAAGTCAATCCTACATACTTCAGTCCAACCCTATCTCCCTCTTCCAATCACCGACACTTTCTTCTCCTAGTGCTGCATTGCTCTTTGCTCCTGCTTCTCTCATATTTCTTTATGTACTTATATGTTTATATATATACATATGTATATATACATTTGTACTGCATCCTGCACTATTTTTCCAGCCATTTCTCATGCTACCATCCCGCTGACCCTCATGATAAGCGTCCACTCTTTTTACATCTGCATATCATATTTACCATATCAAATCCTTACAGATCATTCTTGCCATCCGTACCACCCTTTACTTATTCCAATGTTCGCTGCCTGTTCTGCGGTGAGTTCTGTGCCCTGTCTGCTGACCATCTACTGCAGTGCAGCACAGCCTAATTACTATATAATCCCTAGCAAGGGATCCCTCTTTTTTCCACCGTCTCCCGCTACCACCTTTTCCCATATCAATTTCTGGCCCCCTCCATGCATGCCTGATGGTTTTCAGAAATCCCCAATTGGGCCACAGGCATTTCCTGTGCGCCTTTCATTTTGGCCTCCTTTTCCGTGTTCCGCCGGTCGTGAAGACAACGTTTCATCATGATGTTCCTCTACAGTTCCAAATCGTTTAATCTGTCAATACCCGATTCTTCTGGTCCGTCACCTCATGTCGCACCTGCATTGATCAAATAATTAGACCCATTCCCACCTTTTCTCTTCGACCCTACTCCTCATCTTCACTCTTCCATGAACAGCTCCTCACAGTCGTCATCACTTTTGTGCTTCTGCATTCCTTTTTTCTATTTGTTGGGCCGCCATGTGCACCTCTCATGAAGATAATTCACCACGACATTGCGAAGTTAATTCGACAACCGTTTGACCCAACCTTACCTGCCCCTCCCAACGACCGACAATTTCTTTCTAAGACCCCGTTGTTGTTGCTCCTGCTCCTCTTATATATATATATATCTACATATATACAATATATACACTTGCGCATATATGTATATGTACACGCTCTCTGCATCTTGCAATTCTTCACTGGCCACTTCTCTTGCCATCATCCCGCCGACCGTCATGATACGCATCCATCAATCCTATACCTGTGCATCAAATCTACAGTATCCAGTCCTTCTAAATCGTTTTTTCATCCGATCCACCTTTTTCGTCTTGTGTTGCTCGCTCCCTGTTTTACTATGAGTTTTGTGCCCTGTCCGCCGAACATCCACTGCAGAGCACCAATGCTTCATTGATTTCTAATCCACTGCAGTGCACCTCACTTTTTTTCTCCATTGTCCTTTGCTACTGCAGTTTATTATACCGATTTCTAGCCTTTCTCATGTATATCGGTCGGCCTCCAGATACCCCACCCGGAACAGTTATACCCATCATCTGACCTTGACTTTTAAACTCACCGGGCTTCTATTTAAACTCTCCCTTGAGTTCGTTTAAACACCCCTACAAGTTCTTTGGAGTGCATACACTTGTCCTATTTTCATCCCACTTTATTCCCCCCTTTAAGCCTTTTCATTCTACATTTTCATGCGAATTTCCACATTTTCATGAATTATATCTGTCCATTCCATCACCTGTATCAACAAGGTTATACAAACAGCAGGCTTTGTGCGTCTCCAAAATAAAACAAAATTATTATTTATTATTATTATTATTATTATTATTATTATTATTATTATTATTATTATTATTATTAAGAACGTTAGGCATTCTTCCACCTCCAGCGCCTTCTGTCACGAAATAAAACCCCAACACCAAGAGGCCCGTGACAACAGTTTTCACGATAAGGAATCGTATTGGCCACAGATGCTTAGTGGAGTCCTCGAAGCAACACACGCCATCAAAGTTTGGTTGAATAGAGGTGCGGGTTGGGATCTGATCCATATGACCGGCTTCACGCGGTATTGTTGCAAATAAGTCTAAATGCGCATAGTAACCACCGGGAATGACAAGTAATTGGCACATGCGAGGCGTACCGAGAATCGTCCGTGGATGCCGATATATTTGCCTAAAATGTTAATTTACCATTTAAAACCACGGTCGCAAATCCGCTAGCGACATGTTGCCCTTGCTATGCAAAAGACCCACATCATCCAATATGCCTCCAGTTCTTGTCCATATGTTCGCATCACCTGCACTCCTGAATTCCAAAGCAGCAATATGACTGCCAAATGTAGAAGTATTCACAAGTTCCGCGCTGTCTAAGATGTAAAAGAACATTGTGTAGCTAACTAAATCCTACCAGCTGGACTTAAGCAAACAGCCGTCCCAGCGAAATCCGATGTAGACGCTCCTGCTTTTGACCTGTCTGGTGCTCGAAGCAACTAATGCAGTCTTCGGTTCGTGGCAAATTTTGACGAACTAGGACGGGGAAATGTTCTTAAAAGCATTGTTAAAATAGTAAAATCTGTGTAATGTAAGAAGGAAGCTGAAATGTTGAGACCATCAGCGAACTGCCACTTGTTTTAATGACTACAATCAGCACTATGAAACTGAGTTACTAGATCGATGCTCTGGGACAAACTCTCATTACTCGGAGTACTGGGTTAAAGAAACGGCCCGAAACAGAGTGTATTGTATTGCAGCAATTAGACTCAAGATTTTATTCCAAACTTGGCGAAAATATCGTCACCTCAGGACTGAATCATGAACAAGAAACGGGCACAAACCAAACCTGAAAGCTGACCAGGGTAGACTAGCAGGTACGCTCCAGAAAATCGTGGCACACTGGAACAAACTGAGGCCAAACAACCTATACAACTTGCTCTTTATCAAAAAATCTTGCGCCATAAATAATTCCTGGGCAGTGCAAAGAATTTATTTTTCCATCTTGATTAAAAATAGTCACTCAGATTCGAGAAGGACTGAAGTCGTGCTAGGGGGTGAATCTGCCCCATGGGGAGTGGGACTTTGTGCTGTCTGGGTCCGTATCTCTAGCCATCAGTGCTGAGACTATAACCTGCGACGTCTGCTGGCCTACCTCGACCAGTCGTACCCGCCACATATCGGCTTCCGTTATTCGATACCCTACTTGAACTTCCCATCCAGGCACCGCAGCCAGTCTCCAACTAGTAGCTGCGCGATGCGTTTGGCCGTCCATGAATAAGCATGTTCGTGCGTGGGCAAAACAGTGTCTACAATGTCCAGGTCCCTAAGTGCGCAGGCACCAAGATTCAGTTATCGGTACTTCTGCCATGCTCGATGCTTGCTTCGATCACGTCCACTTAGAAAAACTGGGTCCAGTGACCTATCGCACCGGGAATACCTAGTTAATAAAGTGCATCGATAGATTTACGAGATGGCCCGAAGCCATATCCATCCGTCTCGTCACGGCCGAATCAAGGGCTTGACACCTGATAGAGCGATGGAAAGCTTTATATGATTGCCCTTCTACAGTCTACACCAGTTGAGGGCAAAATCTGAGTCACTCTTATTGCCTGCCTAATTCACACGCTGGGTACAGAAAGCATTCGCACGACCGCGTACTAGCCGGAATCAGATGGCCTAGTCGAAAGTTTCGTCGCCACGACGAAGTGGCTTTTAAAGCACACGAGAGCCTCCACTGGCACGAAACGTTACCCGTAGTGCTGCTCGGTGTCAGGATTCGCTTGGAGGTAGACATCCGATGTTTCGCCAAAGAACTTGTCTACGGCAAGACTGTAAGATTGACTGAAGAATTCTTTGTCCAACGAAGTAAAGATTTACTCTTTCCACAGGCCCGTGCTCTTGGTTTTTCTACGTCATTGCAAATCTCACTCCGGAGCAGACTCAAAAGCAGCCTTGACAAGTCTTCGTTTCGACCGAACTCGAAACTTGTTTGCATGTACTCGTTCGTGTTGATTCGGTAAGGAAACCATTACAACAGCCTTACGAAGCTCAATTTTGCGTGATTTCTTGTGACCATAAGGCCTTTGATGTTGATCGAAGCGGTTGCGTAGATACTGTTAGCATAGATCGTCTTAAAGTTGCTTGGTTTAGTTTGCACAGGACAGGCAACTGCTTCTGCCGGTCAAGCGCCCAGAATCGCTTCCTTGGTGTGCACACTGGTTACGCACCCTCCACTGCTCAGTATATTTCGTCGAATCCCTACTACGATCAAGACAAAAGCGTAAAACTTTATCGCTTAGCTATTACAAGAGACATTAGGTGTCGCTGGCGGTCACTGAGGAAGTATGCAACAAACGAAAAAGTCGATCACAATACACCTCAAAAGGACCTTAACGCCTCCCTTCATCCATCTGGTGAACGTCCTCTGAAGTGGCGACGAGGGATAATCTCGCTCAACTTAAGATCCAGGGCCTTCTATGGGGACTGAAAAGTCAGCAGGTTATCTATTCCATGAGGCAGACCGTTCCAAGTATTCACTACCCTGTTACCAAAGAAATGCGACCTAGCTACCAACCTGGCTTGGAATTTCGTCAACTACTTCTCGCGTGCTCTTGTTCGGGATCCTGAAGCCATCTAGAAAAGACTCCGGTTTAAGACCATAAAAACTTTTGAATACCCTAAACGTTTCTGCGCGACCTCCTCAGAATATCCTCCTTTCCGCGGAGGAGAGTTCGAAATCACGGAGCCTCTGTTCACGCACCTTTTCCCTCTACCACTCAAACTTTTACTTCCTAAGAAGCTGAACTTTCTCCAAGCAGGCCGATCAAGCCTGCACTGTACCTCCTAGATGAGGTCTTACAATAGCCATGTAAACTGGTAAGACCATTTCTTGCTTCCGGCAAGACTATACAGACAGCAATCTAAGGAATAAATCAGGAGCTTTTACTGCACCAGAGCTGTACTGGTCCGGCCATTTAAAATCGCTGTTCGCGATGACCCTGAGGTCTATAACCTTATTAACTGCTTCCATGGTGGAATGGCCCCTAGTCGTGGGAGAAAGCCAGACTTTCTGCTGACCTTGACAACAAATGGCTTTTGCGGGCTTTCATTTGTTAGTCCCACCTGCGTGCCCAATCCAAGGGGGTTTCCGTATCCATGTCTAGGCACTGCCTACCCCCATATCCTACTACTTTCAACTCGTCTGCCAAAATGAAACTAGGCGACTAAGGGCGGATGCCAGGTCGGTTATGTCTAACAAGAATGGTATCGAGCCCAAGACGCATTCTTGAGGTACACAGCTGGTGACGTCCACTAAACTACAGCACCTGTCTCCTACTTTGAAGTAAAATGCCCCGCATGAGAGAAAATCTATCAGCCACCTATGTAATGCTTCCTCTTTACCGAAAGTAGTCATCTTGCTCCGAAACAGTCTGCTTAACCGAGTCAAAATCCCCGCTAAAGTCAAGGCAACATACCTTGAACCCTTTACCTCCATACAGCTGTTGAGTTACTTTACCTTAGAAGCACAAGAGATTGGGCAGACAAGATTTATTCATTAGGAGTTCATACTGAGCCGGGCCCAACACGGAGTGCTCCAGTTAACTCTGACAGAAGTGAGCATGGGGGGTCTTCTCAGGAACTTTATGTAGAATGCAAGTCAGGCTTGCCGGCTTATAGCTGCCCACACCCGATTCGGGTTTACTCTCACGCTTTGCCACAAGCACAGCGCTGACCTTGGTCCAAAGTAGAACTGTACACCCTACATACCGACGGAACCATGATAGTCCCCAAAGCCTTGACGACAGAGGCATGAGGGCCACCTGCACCCGCCGACTTGTGGACATTTAATTCCTGCAGATGCCTGTGCACGATTCCCTCTGAAGGATTCGGTTCATTTAATTCCGGCGGAGGATGTATCAGCATCAAACTGACTGGTACCTTACTGTCTTTTCTACGTGCGCAACCAAAGTGTTCGCCCAGGGCATCTGTTTTGCTCTAATCATCGTTGGACAGTTGACCCGTCCCATCTTTTGTTAAGCCTTTTGATTGCAAGTAACTATAGAATTACTTCTACAATTTTTTCACGCATTTGGCTAATTTAGGCTTAGACTATTGCTTAGTAGTTCGCAGAAGACTCACCGTCAAATTTCGAAGCTTGGTATGATGAGTCTTATCTAGCAGTCTGTCGGAAGCTTCGCAAAGGTTCCAACTACGGTTTCCACTTTTGACGGCCTTGGCTGTTACACTCTTTCACCGCTTTGGTCTGCCCTCCTCACTCCTTCGTTTCAAGGGTGCAAACTTTCTCTGCAGGACACTGGTGATCTCTTTATTAAATTCCAACGTTCCTCGACGGTAGGCATCTCTACCGCATGGTACTTCAGTTCCGTCACCCTAGCACAAAGCTTATCTACTTCCGTGCTACCAAAATTCTCAACCAGTCTTCAGGCCCACTTGGGCCGCCGCAAGCACAGGACGATCTTGACACAAGTGATCACTCTTGCCTAAATGTGCTCAGTTTTGTAGCTCGGATACCTCTTTTGTGAGATTCGGTATTGCGAGGTCCAGCGGAAAGGGCGCTCATCCAGGTGTGTACCTGGTATCTTCTCTAAAGTGTTGGAGCAAAGTGTTTGTACGCAGCTACTCCAAGTATCTCCCTCTTGCCATCCCGGTTTGCAGACTTCGGCTATCCAATCAATGTGCGGTAGGCTGAGGTCACCCACTACGAGAGTTTTTCTTGCTTCCCTAACTAGTTTATTTGGAGTCCTAAGTAGGCGAACATCCTCGAAGCTGTTTGTGCTTGGTGCCCTGTAGACGCAGATAACTTTGGTTCTTCTGCCCGGGATGGTGACTGTAACCGCCCACATCTGAACTTTCTTAGTACATATCTAGGTCTGAGACTCAACATGGTAAGTACCAGACCGAAAAAGTACGCCTAATCCTCCTCTGAGGCAACATTTATTTCTATCCTGCCTATGAATCGTGAGGTTGTTATTTACTAGTTCCGGCTTATGACCTTATCTAGGAAGCTGCATTTCAGCATCGGCGATTATGGATGCGCTGTGCCCTCAAGAGGCTTTGGGAAGCCCCATATAGTTCGCTGAATCCCTGAAGTACTGCACGGGTTCGAGATTTTGAGCTCAATGGCCCCGGTTATTGATGAAGTCTATGATCGTTCGTCGGATTCACCCAGTTCAAAAGAGTAAACGGAACGGGGGCGAAAACCTAAACAAGAGGCACGTGACATCAAGCGATGTCTCACCATGGACAGTGCCTTAACAGGAATGGGGGGTACTACTTCTATAGATATAGCGGAATTGAAGTGCAATAAAAGACCGCTTTCTTGTCTGCGGACAAGGAATTTCTGGGGGGGGGGGGGTAATATAGAGGTCTAGCTTTTAGTTGAAGGTGGTTTCTTCTGTGACAGAACAATATCTTCTGAGAGAGCGTTCCATAGAGTAATAACCCTGTAGCCAGAAAAGTTAATTCATGGAGAGCCACGTGACCTCGGCTTAAAAACCTTAATGTTGTGACCTCGGAGAGGAGAGGCTGGACAGACGGAGGAAAAGCAGTGGTTTAGAGGACGGATGTACTTACAAAAATTTATGAGGAATTCATTCCCAGAGATGTGCGGGGAGGGTCTTTAAATCTTATTCAGGACTCGAAAGACAGACTTTCTCGCAGGTCAATGATGGGAGAATGATGGTTGCCAATCTAACCAAAAACCGAACCCCTGGAGTCAGCCAACCCTTGACAGTGTGGCCGCTCCCTTATTGGAGATCGTACCCAGCGGCTCTGCCGAAGGACATGCCGGCATCTGTCATCAACAACGGGGGGGGGGTTCCAATCCTCAGGCCAGAGCTTCTTTTCACCAACCGCAGTTTGTGGGTGCTCAAAGCCTGAACTCCAGAGGGTTACTTCTTTCGCATTCATGGCAATTTTCGATGCGAGGGTTGCCGGAAGACTATTTATATAGATCAAGAAATTTGACGATAGTGTGAAGCTCGCTAATAGGAGATCAGAAAACTAACTCTGCACTGCCTGTTGACAATACTTCCGTTTCACCTCAAAGTCTGCATTTAGCGTTGCCTGCTACCACTGCGAATGAGACTGCCATCTCAAGTTTAATTCAGCGGCTCCCGCCTATAAATCCACCCGTAAATGAGGCTCCCGCCTTACTTTCCGGTCGGAAGGTATTTGCCCAGCACGCTTTCCTGACTAGGTTGAACACGATCTTGATCTTTGCACTTCTCAGTAATAACCTTCGTGTTTGTCATTTCGACACGATTTGACATATATCATTAGTTAATACGGTGTACTAGTCAAGTCCACCGAGGTTGCTACACCGGGTTTTCATCTCCTTTCGTTTCACAGCACCTCACCAAATCTTGCGCTTCACCGGTCTTACGAAGTCCGGAGAACTCTGACTTCAACATTTGCATCCTGGTTTTTTCTTATCGCTGCCGGTCCTAGCCACTGAGGAACCTGTCGGCCTGTCTTCCACATATCAAATAGGTTTACGCCTACTCGAAGCTGGACGCCGTTGGTGTGGCATACCTGGAAGATGATTCTCACAACCGACGATGTTGGCAGTGAATCTGGTTAACAGTCGGCAGTCATTCTACGGTTCCTGTGTGCCATGGATTCGGCCAGTCAGCATCCTACCGGACAGCTATATCCACGTACCACGGACACATTCACGAGCATGAGTGTCGTTTGCATTCCTTTCCCTCCCAGGCACTTTTAGAAAACCTTCCACTTTTTCTACAGGGGGACCGCTCCTGTGAGGTTAATTGTTTTGAGAAAATGACCGTTGCCTGGTCGCCATTTTGGATCCACTTGCTCCACAATATTTTCTGACATTCGCCATCGACCTCACCGTCTTTTTCGGTTGCATACGTTTAACTGGTCCTACGTTTCCGAAGTTTCCGTCGGCTGCGTTTTTGAACCACATTCACATCCGATTCTCCATCGGTGATACGCGCTCGTGGTTCGCTCCCTGCTCAATCGTTGCGTTCATTTTTATTCTGTGTATTTCTCGTATCGGCATTGCTTTGGTGCCAAGGTACACAGAATACGCTTCCGCATCTGACAACCGGTATGCGCCTTTTCTGTTCGTCCGATAGTGAGGATTATGGTGGCACCTCACTGTGAGACAACACTCAAATGTCCCCTGCAAGCAATCTGAGGTTGACTTTGTCGGGTTCACCAGCAGCAGGTTCGAATGCTCCTTCCAAAGAGCTCGCTTTGAAAAGGCATTTTATCATAAATTACTCCAACATCCTCACATCTTGAGGAAACCGCCATTGTGTGCTGCCCTCGGCTGAAGTCTCCAGCTATTAGTTCGTCGTTTATTCGCAGGAAAATTGAACGGCAGTTACGCTGAGTTTTTTTTGCATAAATGGATGCAGCGGCATATTTCCACTTCCATGCCACCGTTTTTCAGTAATGTATGGCCTGCCGTATTTAGAGGGATCTTTTCGGCGGTGTTAAAGAAAGTGGCTTTCTTGGCGTTTCTCAGCCCCACTGTAATCTCAGGAGAGGTATTACCTCTGGCTGCGCCTGAAGCGGTCAAATCACCGTCACCGCTCGTCAACGAAGACTGAGGCATATTAGATAGCCGCAATAGCTTCTTATTGAGCCTGTCAATAGCTTTCATTTTTCACTGAAGTGAATTCAGTTGCCGCTTGTTGTGGTTGTACTTGGTCATCTTGTCCTCAACTGAATAGTCAACTTAAATAAGACGGAATTTTTTCAACGGGGCACCAACGGGTCTGGGCTCCCTAGCTTCCCAAATAACTTTGTTTCCTTCGGGGCGGAGCATGTTGAAGTGAGAGGAGAAGAATCAGAAAATTAAACTGCTGGTAGGTAAGGCTACCAGCGCTGGTTGGGTCCAAGTAGTACAGAGGACAGAGCGATGAAAGCTAAGGTTATAAAAAGGGATTTATTGAGTTTTAAGACGCGATTAGGCTGATGAAGAGTATCGGGAAATGAAATGCACCTAAGCAGCATACGGTCCGAAGCTGTTGAGCACGGCCCAATGGAGCATCAGGGAGGCTCGTGGTGTCGATACGTTTCAAATTCGTTGACCTACCTCTCCCATATTATGAGGAGCTCTTTGTGTGAAATGTTGCACACTTTTGCCTCACTGCGGGCCCTTGTGGCCAAGTGGCCCATATTGGTTTTCCATCTTCTCAGCCGGTAGATGAGAGTTTTCAGCAGTGTGCAGTTGCAGACAGTGAAGTAAACGCATACGTATCACAGATAACCGTAGTTTAAGCAAAATTTATGTTGTTTGGCTTTTTATTATTTATAAAGTGGGCGTAACTGGCTTTCCTCATTTCATTTGTCCTTTCGCACTCAAAAGTTTTCCATATTTTTGGATGCAAAGCTAGGCAGTGATTCCCTGGAAATAGGTAGCAAAAATTGGGCTGTTACCTGTTGAAGCTTATCTTCTTTGCCCTCTATCATTCCTGTGGGACACATTTTGCCATGCCGAAGAAGTGCGATTGCCAGAGGTAAAAGGGGTCGAAGAGGGAACTGACGGCGGTGCAGTGCCACGTTTGTCGTGGCGGAAGTATGTGGGAGCATCGAGCCCCGTGACCCAAAATAAAGAACCTTCAGGGAGGAATTTTGAAGGATTTGTGTGCTCTAATTTATTAAACTGCCATTTTTGTTGGCTGGCCCTGTCTGCTTTTTGCAGCGAGGCTACAAATTCTAGAGGTACAAACATAAGAGGACCACGGAGACCCGACAATGATAGATATACCTCCCATTGTTTGCCCGTCTGTTACCATCCTTCCACCAGGTAAGTTTTATCCACGAAATATAACTTCTTTACCAGGCCACGGAAAACTTACGGTTGGCAAGAAATACATCAGCAATTATGCACATGGTGTGGGGTAACAGCTGCCGTCTGATCTTTTCGCTGCCTCAATCTTAGGCGTAAAACAGCGATGCGACGTGCTTCTCTGAGTAGGCAAGTTTGGTTTGAGGCTGGCAAGTACTGCAGGGCCTACTTCCCGTACACTACGTTTGTGTGAGAAATTGCGGTTGAGCGGTGGAATATATATTCACTTGGGACTGGCAGACGGAATAAATTTGTGCGTGAGCAGCATGGATCTTGCTCCGAATTCAGTGGACATGCAGCTACGTACATAGATGGGTTTGTCCATTGCCTAGGGCACCTCCTATTCATATATGTCCGATTTTGGCACGGATAAAGCTGCCAATGAGCCTACGTATTTCCAAGCAACATCACTGCGATAAACGTTAAACCAGCCGTTGTTGCGAATATTCTGAACAGTTTCATTTCAAACTCATCAATATAGTTCCAGACGTTTTCGCCCCTGAGTAGCGCTCAAGGCTTTCACTCATCTTTCCAATAGACGGTTCGCAAAAATGATATTCTTACCGCTCCCATGCACACTGTCAACCGTAAGTGCTTGCCATTGTCAGCCACCTTGTTGCATGCGTACACTCCCATTTCGCATAATTTTTATAAAGGTGACATCTCCCCCTCTCTCCTCCTATTCAAATATACAGGCACATGATTACATATGTACTTGTAGGTCTCGTCGTTGGAAAACACCAATGTTAGTGATTGTTCCTCTTTTATCTACCTAATCGGTTTTATTTAGACGAACGTAGAAGGCAAGTTTCTAGAGGAAAGCTCTTATGTTGCGGTTCACAGCCAGTGGGTAGTATATGGCCACCGGGTCTGGTGGCCCCGTACCAGAGGTAAGAAAATACACAAGCGACCACCCTTTTCCGGCGCAGCAATAACTGATTAAGATCCTGCTCACAAATTTGTTGAAATCCTGCAGAAAGGCAAGTATTTCAAAACGTAACTCTCTACAACAATTTTGGTGGCGATTTTGTTTTCAAAAGTAAACTGACCCACGAAACAATGACTTGCGTCACAGATGTCGCTGTGCTTGAAAGACTTTTTGCCAGCCCTGCTCAGGTTACACTAGGTGGGAAGGATTATGGGTTAACACTGAAAAAGTTTACTTACGCCTTTGGCGTGGGATGAGAACTTTGGGAAAGCTCTCAAGGCCGTCTCGCCTGCCTTGTGGAACCTTCGAAATGCCACCAAATCAGCCGCCGTTTTTGAAGAAAAATGAAGATGTTCCGTCGTAAGACAGTTATTGCATTGCCGCAAAAGTTGTGCATTCATTTCAGCTAACACCAAACGGTGTAAGACGCCTTTGAACAATACTTGGCCAAATTCGAAACAAGCTTCGAAATCAGGACGCCATTATGCGTGAAATTCTACGATTTCAGATTATCAAACGAACAATGAAGTAAAACAGATACGAACCCAAATTATGCGATCACAAGGACTCAGAAAACGAGAACCAAGTCGCGGCGTGCGAGAAAAGAACACATGCGCTATGCAGGTCCGAAATAGGATATGACAGAGTAGCTCGTTGGACGCGAACAAACAAACATTGGTTCATGAAAACACGCGGTGCACAAAACACACAGACACAGTATATGAGCGAGTGATGTCTAGAAAGCATGAGATAGTGTTGTTTCTGGGGGGATTTTCCACAACCGGCAGTTACTTAGTCCACCAAAATCCCCTCGAATCCCAACAGAGTCAAAGGTTTGGAATAACGGTACTGATTCTCCCTACCTACCTAGACCCTGCTGTCAGTAGGCGTATTCAATAATAATAATAATAATAATAATAGTTTATTTCAGAGACGCCCGAGTCATGCTAGGCGCAAAATCAAATTTTTACAAACGATTAAACGGACAGACAAAATTCTTAGAAAAATAGAAATATGAAATCACAAAAGTGTGATGGGTACTCTCAGGAGGGAGGTAAATGTATGACGAATGTGTGCGCACCAAATAAAAGTGGAGGGAGTTTCAAATAACCCAAGGGCGGATTCAAGTGGTTGCCCCGTGGATTTGAGGTCCAAGGTCAAGTGGAGATTCCAACAGGTCCATGTGGGGGTATTTGAAAACTAACAGGCACACATGAAAGGGGATAGAAATTGATATAAAAACTGTGGTAGCGGGAGACGGTGGAGGAGACTAGAGGTATCCATTGCTAGGGGTTAGATAGTAATGAAGCCTTGCTACAGCTCAGTAGATGGTCGGCGGACAGGGCACAAAACTCATCGTAGATCAGACAGCGAGCACTGGAAGGAGTAAACGGTGGTACATACGGCAAAAATGATTTGGATGAGTTGGATATGATAGACGTGGGGCAAAAAATATGGGAAGAATGGAGGCATACCATGAGGGTCGGCGGGATGATAGCATGAGAAATGGCCAGCAGAAAAAGCGGGATGCAGAGCAAATGTTTATATACATATTTGCATACTTGTAGATATATGGATATGCGAGGAACCAACAGCAATTAACTGTCAGGAGAAAGAGAAGAGTCAGTGAGTGGAAGGGGGAGATGGGGTTGGATTGAAGTGTGTAGGATTGACTTGGGAAAATTGAGACGAATTTTTTTCACGACGGGTTAACATGGTGGACCAACAGAGGGAGAAGACTGAAGAAGCACGGAAGTGATGCCGGCCTTGGAGGGCAGGTCATAACCGAGAGATGATGAAGGAAAGGATCGAAAAGAGCTGGTAAGAATGGGCCTAATTGTTTGATCAATGCAGGTGCGACATGTGGTGACGGACCAGAGGAATCGAATAGAGGCAGATCAAAAGGTTTGGAACTGTAAGTGAACATCGTAACGTGCAGCTGTCTTTACAATCGGTGGAACATGGAAAAGCAGACCAATCTGAAAGGAGCACAGAAAAAGCTTGTGGCTAGCAATATACGGAACAAGAGTTGACAGCAATGACCGAAGCGACACAGGTGGGTCATGACCAATCAGATCATTTCACCACAGCTGAAGCACGAAGGAGGCGAAGAGAGAAGCAGGAGGAGACATGATAGATAATCCATTAATAGAACAAAAACCCAAGAAATGAATGCGCGACGGAGTTGGGGCAATGGAACAGGAGAGCTGAGTGCCAGCAGCCAACTGAACAGGTAGATTGAGCATATGGATGCTAATCGGGGCACTGCCTGACGGAGAGAACCACAGAGGAATCGCGGAGCCAAGAAAGGCAAATATGGTGGTGATGGTTAGGTGAAAAACGAGACTGTGAATAAGTAAATATTGGAGCAGCTAGTTCTAATGTTGGGATTGGTCATGGGTGCGGGTGTGACTGGTGCGAAATTACATTGAGCATGAGAAGGGATAACAAGAAGGGATTTAACAAAGCAACAGGCGTTGGGGTACAAGAATGCTATTTATAGGCATTATGAGCTTATGGTGAGACCAAGTGAATAAAGACAAGAAGCAGACAATGATGGCAGGTGGAAAAAAGGAATATTGGCTAGCTACGGCAGGAGAAATGGGTAGGACGATGGTGACGTCATACAATGAGCGGTGACATGGTGAGATGCGATATGAGCAGGGAGAGAATGGGTGGGTGTGCATACCGTGGTAGAACGACAGAGATGAAAAAGGTAACAGATGATAAGAACTACAAATGAACGTACCATGGCGGAAAAAGGACAGGGAGCAGGCGATTCTCAACCTACAGTATTGGACGCGGCAGTCCGACGATAGTTAGAGCGTGCGATCGGCAGCCGGTGCTGATGGGCGCGAATGATCGCGCGCTGGGCACCCAACCTGAAAAACAATCCATGGAATGAACGTAGGAGGTGTGACCCACCATCATTATTGCGCTCGCACATCGTTGAAGACGGCCTGCAAGCCCGATGTGCGCCGGCCATAGCTGTAGATCTGACCGCGCCCCGCACTGTTGGGAGAGGTACGAGTGTTCATTGATAATTGTACGGGATGCAAAGAGACTGCGATAGGGGTGTGCGATTCCGGATCAATTAGCCAGGTTTTGAGACCATGGGCAGCAGAGCCAACGGAGACAGCGAGCGGTAGACCGCCGTGTATCAGTAGTATCCAGGCGCACCTGCCATGAAGGTGGCCAGTACAGTGCCCGAAGTGGATTACCATCTAGGATCACTGAAAAGGTAAAATGGATAGAAAAGCGCTGGTTGGGTGTGCCCCAGATGAAGAGCAACGGATACTGGAGGGAGAAAGGAATTAAAAATGATGGATAACAGATGAACGCAGGGGAACAACAGGTTTGTCTTACGAAGGCAGGAGATAAGTTCGCTGTGGGTCAGGGATGGCAGTGGCCGTAGTTCGCGGCACTGAAGAGGAAAGGTGCCGGGCACGGAGCATACCTATTGGTCTGTGACACAGAATTAGTAGTGTCACGTTGTGAGGCCTCTTTTAAAGGCCGGACCGATGGAGGCGATCTCATTGGTGAATAATATAGCAGTGGGAACTGTTCAGCATGACACAAGTGCGTGCCCAAAAACGAACAGCGAGGAGGCCCTGCGTAAAGTAAGGGGGATTTCATTCCAGGTCTTGAAATAAGCTGACAGAAGGAATCGGGACGTCAGACTATTAGATTGGAGTAAAGAGAGAGAGAAGGCATGATGTTTGACGGGGTATGGGCAGGGGGCAGCAAACGAGACAAGATGGGCGGTGTAGGTCTGCTTGTGGACCAGCTTAAAGAGGAAAACCAGGTTGAGCTTCAAGCAACAAATCCACAGAGGCTCAAGTTGAAGGAGCTCACAAAGCTGGCCGTATCTTTGGGCTATAGGTACGCCCGACAGCTTTTTGGTGAGGGTAGGCTGTACGTTCCCAGGAGATGCAATAGAGGAATGTGGCCAGAGGCTGGAGGTAATCGGACAGTATTCTAGGAGCGGTCTTACATGTGAGAGGTGCATGGAGAGGCGACTGGCCGGTAGTAGGGAACATCGATGAATCAGGCTTAGGGTTCACTTAGCTCTAGCGAGTTGGAACGATGCCTGTCCTGAGAAGTTAAAGAAACACGAGCAGCATACACTCAGATCAATAGGCTTCCGGTGTATGGGGATACGTAGGCCGCCCAGACAAATTCGGCCAGGCGGTACAGTGCACTTGTAAAATAGGCGGAAACCTTCCTCCACAGGGAATTTCATGAACCACGAGAGGCACCACGTTTGGAGAGGGAGAGTGAGTCATGCCATAGGTTGCATCGGGTCACGGCTAGGTCATTAGTGGGGAAAGAGTAAAATATTCTCACGTCGTCGGCAAAGAGTAAGGAGGTACCTTGGCAAACAGAAGAGAAAATATTAATGATATAAATAAGGAAAAGTAATGAGTTCAAGACATTGCCTTGGATGACGCCGCTAGTATAGCATTCGGCAGAAGATAAGTGGCCATCTGCGAGCACAGCTTTTAGTCTCTGACAGAGATGCAAGAATAGCCAGGAGAGGAGAGGGTCAGTAACACCAGGAGACCAGATTTTGGCTATCAGGTGCTTGTGGGGAACACGGTCGAATGACTTGGACATTTCAAGGTACAGGACGATTACAGAGTTTCTGGCATCGGCAGCAGATGAGAGGACATTGAGGGAGTCCAACTGGTGGGAAGAACAGGAGCTGGAGTTCAAAATCCTTGCTGACCAGAGTTCAGAAGGTTGATGGATAAGAGATAATGAAATGTGTGTTTGATATATCTTCCCATGACTTTGCAGACTACTGGAGTGTGGTTAACGGGCCGATAGTTATCCTGGCCATTTTGTGTACCTCTTTGAAGCGCGGGGTTATTCCAGAGGTGTTTTATTGAGGTGGGCGAAACTGCGAAGCATGGAAGTGGTGTACACATTGGGTACCTATAAAGGGGGGTCAGGACCACAAAGGCAGAGTAGGGCCGGCTAGAAATCATCAGGGCCCGGCTTCGTGAAGGTTTAATAATAGAAATTGATTTTCCGATCGCTAGATGGTTGGAGAAAATCGATGGAAGAGAGGCAGAGGTGTAGATGTGGATTGTAGGAGGAGGGATACCGGGGCAGTTTATCAGGGAGGAAGAGAAATGGTCGTTGGAGGCCCCAGAAATAGATGCTGTGGTATTAGGGGTAGATGAGCCACAGATGGGGAATTTGGGCGATAGGGAGATTGGAGTGATTGGACTTTCTACTAAGCAGGTTAGACAGATAGCCAGTTTTGTTGGGGTGTGCCAGGGAGATGGCCTCTTGCCTTCCCAGATGTGAATCAACCATGTGACGCAGCTTCATTCGCAGCTGGTTTATTCCCAGAAGAATTGTAAAGTAGCATGATCTAGCGAAGGCAAGTTGCAGCTTAGCCAACTTACGCTCTAAAAATAACAGGCTTGAGCTGCTGGACCTGAGGAGTGAATCGGCACATGGGTTGGCGGTATTTAAGCAGTGTAGGGGATTGGGGTAGAAAGAGCTCACAACATTGAGAGGGATCAGACGAGCGGAAAAGGGTGTCCTAGTTACGGAATGGATTTTCATAGGTACCGGGGGCGAGTTACGTGAAAGGTATGAAGTCGGAACAGCGGGAGGGGATCGCTTCGGGTAAGATCAGCTGAATCAGCTGAACTTGCACCTGACAATGTAGTGGTCACTACCCGGGAAGTGCTCAGTAACCTGGGTGGTGATGTCAGATACTTCAACTGATAATACTGGGTCCAAGTTGTAGTTCTCCTTCCCAGGGCAGGAGACATGCTGGGTCCATCTATCAGGAAGGAAACAGGAAAGGAAGGTGGAGACGGTTGCAAAGAGAGTGCATGAAGATCATCAGATAGAAGGAAGGGTGAAGTCATCTGCAATTCTTTTTGCACCGGCAGGATAGTCAAGCGCAGCAATAAAGACATTCACGGCAGAGTCATTTTTGCAGGCTGCAGACCAGGGGGACGTAGAGGCTGACAAGGAGGAACTTCTGGCCGGAGGTATGAATAGACAGCCATGACGAATCCTCAGTAAGGAGATGAGAGATGTGGTCAGTAACACCAGCGTGGATAGTGCGTTTGACAATGGCTTAGCAGCCCCTTCCACACCTGGACTGGCGGGTGTTCGAGAAACATTGGTACCCAACTATGCGAACAAAGTGAAGCGAGGCATCATCTGGCAGCCAGGATTCGGATACTAGTATAATGTCAGGGGTCGCAGATGCGGTATTTTTCTAATTATTGATCGAGCGTTAATAAGAACTAGTAGGAAGGAGTTCAGTGTCGGTGCGGGCAAAGCATTGACACCAGGTGCAAGACTACTGGGATCGCTTTGGCGACAGACTTTGGGTCTCAGTGAGGATAGAGCGTCAGTAGACGTGGGAGGGCGGACAAAGTTGGACGGGGGGCAGGAATTAGACAAAGCGTTAGCATGGGGTGCCGCCGATCTCTGTGGGTGATAAATGCCGTGGGTGTGCAGCAGACTGCTGATATGGGCTGGAATGGTATCACGTGGTACAGTGGGAGGAGGAACGATATGGCAAAGCGAGAGGTTTAGAATATCTATCAAAGTGGGATGGACAGGAGGGAGTGCACGGCGTAAGGTACTCAAGGACATGCTATCGAAGGAGGAGCGATCAGTGACATAGGTCTGCGAAAGATTGTCGATGTGGTTCATGGGGCGATTAGTGATATGGCCAATGGTGTGGAGGGCCCTGATCAGAAAGTAATGGGATCTTGACTGCAGGCAACCCACTTGTTGGGCCGGACCAGTATAAGGTCGCTAGATCGACGTGGGGGTGGAGGTGTGTTGATGAGCAACCGGGAGGCAGTATGAGGTGGGGGCTGAAAGGGAGCAGCGAAATTTAGCAAGGTTTGTAGGCTCGTGAGTGATATATGAGGCAATAAGTGGGGAGGGTGTGTAGGTTGGGCGAGGAAGCGGGATACAGTTACGAACCTGGAGTATCTGCTAGAGTAAGTGGTGCTTCAGGATAAGATGGAGGTCAGTGCCAGCACGAACCGTTCACAAACCAACCGTTAAAAGACCGTTCCACCAAGCTAGCTGGAATCAATTACCCTCACTTATTCGCTTGCAGAACTGGGATACTTTCTTTTTATCTGATGACTTGCATACCGTGGTGGATCATCTTTACTCCACACTAAATGCATGTCTTGACGTAATCACCCCAACCCAAGGTCTACCTGGACGAGATAAACCAAACAGTTTTTGTCGACTAAAGCAGAAGCTTTCTATGCTACAACGCAAATTCCTTAGGTCGAGAGACTTTTCGTTGTTCTTGCAAATGAACCGTTTATTTAATTCTATGAAATTGATTGAAATGTCCCGCAGTAAAAAACAGGAATTAAGGGCGCTGAGTCACCCCAAGAGGTCCGAAGCTTTATCTAAGCTGATGAAGCTGAGAAACAGCCAGTGCAGTTCTCCTATCTCATCCGTTATATCTAACAACAATTATATAACGAACTCCCAAGAGATCTCCGAGGCATTCAGTGCCTATTTTGCTTCGTCTCTAACGACCGATGACTCCCTATGCCTATATCACGTTGAGCCGCTGACATCTGCACAGTTCTCAGCGGTTACATTTCACCCGAACGACTTAACAGTACAGCTAACTAAAATTAAGAGGTCATACCACCCCGGGCCAGATGCCGTACCACCGGATACTTTTAGTCTAGGTGGCACTGATATCCCATTCTTGCTATCAAAGGTTTTTAATTTATCTATGAGCAGTAGCGTTTTCCCCTCCCATTGGAAAACATCAGTTATTATCCCAATTCTTAAGAAAGGTTCACGCCAGGACCTAACCAACTATCGACCAGTGAACCACACCCCTATAGTTTCCCGAATTATGGAAAGACTGATAAAAAATAAGCTGACAACTCATTTACTAAACAATAACCTCATTAACACTGGACAGCACGGTTTTCTTCAAAAAAGATCCTGTGCCACCTGTATGTGTGACTTCCTTAACCTAATAACTACGGCCACTAACAGTGGTAAATCAGTGATTGTAATCCTCCTTGACATGACTAAAGCTTTCGATCGAGTATCCCACAATAGGCTCATGGCGAAGATGAAAACCTACGGAATTGTTGACCCGATCCTGAGTTGGTTTTCATCATATCTAACATCCCGAAAGCAGGTGGTGGACGTTGATGGCAGTTTATCATCACCTCGACCAGTTACTAGTGGAGTTATTCAGGGTAGTGTACTAGGTCCCTTACTTTTTCTTATATATGTTAATGACATTTTCAACGTCATCACACACGGGGCTGCGTTCCTTTTTGCAGATGACATAAAAATTATGTACTCCTTTGAACCTGACGCCTTAGCTTCTACCATTGCTAGCATAACGAGCGATTTACTATCGCTAGACTCATGGAGCAACCAATGGTTGATGAAATTCTCCGCTGTCAAAAGTTGTATCCTTATGTATAAATGTCAGGTTCCCGCGGGAATGTTTAAAATTAATGATCAGTTCATCCCCAACAGTCCGGAAGTAAGGGACTTGGGATTACAATATTCTTCTACATTTAATTTCTCTGAACATTCGGCCGTGCAGGTTGCTAAAGCTAGACGGCTAATTGGTCTGATTAATAGAACCTTCAGTCTTACAGAGAGCAAGCTAAGCATTTTTAAAACTCATGTAAGACCACTTCTGGAATATTGCACTGTCGTCTTTTCTAACATGCGGCAGATTGACAGATTTGCAATTGAGAATGTACAACGTAGATTTACCAAACAACTACTAGGATATTCCTCGCCTTTAAATTATATGGAAAGGTGTGAAATATTGCACCTAGAGCCCCTATGGCTGCGCCGTCTACGAATGAACCTGTCTTTCTTTTGCAATATTGTAAAACGTACATCTTGCAATTCAGCCCCCCAGGTCAAAACTCCCTCCAACTATTCTTTACGACATAGGGACTCTATGGTCTTGATTCCAGTATCCAGGACTGCGATGCGGTCAAACTTCTTTATTGTTAAATATTCTTCCCTCTGGAACAAACTCCCACCTCAACTTAGGTCAATGTCTTCGGCCTCTTTATTATTCAAAAAAGAAATAAATAAACATCTAACTGTCCAAAAACTGATCCGTATGCATGATCCCTACATGTCTATTACCCGAGCCTACGAACTGGGCCTGGGATACTAACCAAAAGCTTAACAACTTTGTTCAGTACCAACGGATGGTAAGGAGCATTCTGTATTATAGTTAGCAAATAAAAGCAGTCCAACCTATACTCCATGACTGTCAACAGCACACTCCACGTGTTTGTCTAGCCACTTCCTATTTTCAACGCTTCTGACCACAACCCCCTACTGGCCACCGTTACTCCAGTGATTCTTTTTTCATGCTGTCAGATTTTGCCCTAGTCGGTTAGGTTCTTCTTTTTTTATCAGCTGCCGCCAGGTATAAGAGCATTTATAATGCTAGAAAATACATAGCAGCATATATAATATGGTCCTCAAGGTACCAGTCTCATCCACGCTTCAACTACTTACTCATTGAGACCCTATTTCAACACAAGATTCCAGGCCTCGTTCTGATGAACGAATCGCCACAATCGATGTGGTCTTCCATAAACCATTCGTCGAACTACACATAAGTATTTGCCCCCAGTGTCGCCTATTCTCGCTTCCTTGCTTTTTTGGTAACTCTCACTAAGCCTCACAAGAATTAGTCGCTAGTACCGGTCTTCTCCGCTTTCCGTATGTTGTTTAATCCAAAAAACAAGACCTCAACGTCGCGACCACCCATTTCTGTTACTGGCATGATATTGGTGTTCTGTCTTTCTCCCCTAACCCACAGCTGGTAGAATTGCCAGACTGCAGCCCTCTCCGTTTTGTTTTCAGAACCTGTACCCTAAGGGCGATTGTCGCCGTCCACTTCCCAGGAATAACGTGGACCCTCTCTTGCTGGACAGGACAAACGAGATTTACACACAACTTCATTTTCGCCCGTCTCACGATCGCTTTCCCCAAGATTCCCGCCATCGGACTTCTTGAACCTGGACTACTCGATCTCACTGCATTCATACAACTCATTTTAATCCCATATGTCATTATGCCCGTTCCGTGTTAGAACTCGCTAATACTGTTCACACTGGCACCTTTATTGTCACTGTTCATTGCTTCATCGGTCACCAAAAAAAAACGTCCGGCGCTGACATATCTTTCAGTAGTCCTCCAGTGGGCAGCGAAGTAATTAGTAACTACCTGCACTCTTCATCGGTCCATCCGATCGCATCCGCAATGCTGTTGCATCGAGTGTTCGGGCTCTGTAGATCACTGCGTTCCCTCCACGATTGAACGTCTTCGATACACTTCCCATGCTGCATCGCCGCTCCGTTCCCATCATTTGTTACACCTGTCAAATTGGTCATTAGAAATGTGTCACTCACCGTCTACTTGCTATACCATCACCGTTATCGAGACCTTTGATTTTCCAGATGTTGCATTCGTGTTATATTACCGAAACTGACCCCGTATGCAGCCTCTAAATCACACCACTATCTGCACCGGCCGATACATTTTATTTCTATATTCGTTTATCCACGGCCGCTTCCCGCGATATACCTGTGCAGTTTTATTGATCTGTCATTTTTGCATGGTACATACCACACAGCATTCATCTATTGACGTACACTTATCTGTGGATTACTTTACCTTTCCTCTCGCAGAACTGAACACCTGTATAATGGATGTAACCACACGGTCAATATTGATTAGTCTTCCACTTCCGCTTTGACATTTCATACCAACCCTACATAAAGTTTATAACTTGCCGCACGCTCACCTGTTTTACTCCGGCCGTTCCCTGCCACCATCACTCTGGTAGTATCCCTCCCAAGAAATACGCAATTGTTTGCAACATATATGATTCCTCCAGTATACAGCCACCACTTTATATACTACCATCTTTTCAGACTGAAATATTTCCATGTTAATACTTCTTGACATGCCTGTAATAAAGTGAATAATTCACCGAACGCTTCGACGAGATTTTTATCCATATGCCTCTCATATTCTGTAGTGCACCAAAAACATTTCCTTTCAATATGTTCGAATTTCCACTAGTGTAATTATTTCATATACCACGTATGCATGTACTCCAGACCAACTGTAATCATTCGACCTTGACCTTCAAATTTGCCGGGCATTACTACAGTTTTAGTTCACTGTAACACTCTCTCTGATACTCTGCATGCACTTGTTGTACCCTTTTGTGAATTGTCATTCCGGCATCACTATAATCATCTGATCATGCATTCTAGCATGCTTCGGGCGCATCCGAAATATACAATTATTATTATTATTATTATTATTATTAGTGGAAGGGAGCAGAGGGGATCAGCGGGGGAATTCTGAGGCTGTATTATGGAGGGTAGGTGCCTGGGGGGCAGGAAAGGATATGGGGTAGCAGCAGAGATAGAGGATTAGTAAGACCCATTCGACCAGAGAGAGGGAGAGACAGTGGAATTGAGTGCGAGGCAATAGAAGGGTGAGTGGCATTGGCATGGCTCTGAAGGTTACTCCTACTTTTAGGGACAATGGCGTTGGACGAATCTGGACGGTGGCCCAACTGATTTCCACCTGTAAAGTCCGAGAGTACGCTATAAGCGAATGCCGATTGAAAGTGAGGGCTAATGGTTGGAGTGATTAGTTAAACAAGTGCGGACCTGGCAGGAGTACCAGGTAAGGTCATAGGAGACTTGGAGTGGCACTTATGCGGATAACTACGAATTGTCGCGGCTGAGCCGGCAGCAGGTGGGTAGTTTGTGGAGTCGTTAGAGCGAGAGCGGTGGTTGATGACACTCGTCAAAGTCCCGGAGGGCGAATGAGAAGTAGTACGGCGGGGGATGATGGTTGTACCGAGGTTCTGTCTTGGCTC
The DNA here is from genome assembly GCA_948099385.1 of Fasciola hepatica. Classification (NCBI taxonomy): domain Eukaryota; kingdom Metazoa; phylum Platyhelminthes; class Trematoda; order Plagiorchiida; family Fasciolidae; genus Fasciola; species Fasciola hepatica. The sequence goes on from CANUEZ040000020.1 coordinate 1,628,375, forward strand.
TGAATCTGCGATGGGGGGATCGCCGGATTAGTACTGAAGTACTGTGTCGCTAACAGCCTGTGGTCTGGGGGCTAAAGCTACCGGGAGAGATGATAGAAAGGGGCTTTCGTGCAGGAGTGAAGCCGGAGGTGGGGAGTTAGACGTATCTAGGTCGGCGGTTTGCAGGTAGGTAGGGTGAGGCGCTGGGCTCGCCTTTGACTTCTCGCCAGCAGGGCAGTGGGTGATTTCATGTCGGTTCCAGTGGGGTCAGCCTGCATGGGCAAGGCAGAGTTGTTTTTCAGCGAGCGAAGTACTTCCCGCTGAAGGGGAGTTTATCAGGGAATACCCTAATGTCTTTAGACAGCGAAATGGCAGCAACTGTCTACTTGTTGCTAGTGAACTCCCTAGCTTTTAGGTCATCCATGAACTGGAATAGCAGGGGGCAACTACGTCGCTGGGACGTTTTACTTAGCCTCCTGCAATGGCATTTATAGTGAGCCACATTGCACGAACTGTGCTGTGTTTCGCCGAGGAAAGCGGTATGCCGTCTGGAACCTTAAAAACCACCGTGTTCTTGGAGTTGGTAATACGGTTGTATATTTTGGTCGGTAAAATGTCAAGGAGGTGTCCCACCGAAACCAGATTCTTTGGGAGGTAGTGGCTACAAGATCAGAGAGAGGAGCCAAGGGTGAAACCTTTGAAAGAATTTCATCAGTCAGCTGGAGTTTGTTTCTAAGGTCTATGAAACTCTGCTTGAAGCCATTTGGGCTATTAGAAGCTTCACTGTCGATGTTAACTAGGGCGGCAGAGCACGGCTTGATTGTTTGAAAGGGTTGGATGTGTTTGGATTGGCCAACTTCAGGGAAGCGGATCGCCCGGGCGCTGGTTGAAGACCGCGATGGCATGATAAGTAAAAAGGTATGACGAAGGTACGGAGATAGCAGGGTTTCAGTCAGCTAGACAGGGACAAGCCAAAGGTCTACGCAGACCACGAGTGTTTGAGGGTGCTTTATGCGCACAGGTCTAGGTGAGACCTATGCAACAGTGCGGTATAGGAGTTGAGCTATATAGCTCACTATATACATATATTTGGGATTAGGAGACTGAAGACGATGAGGGATAGTGAGCTAGTAGAATTTCGCTGCGCGGTTTGCACAGGTGCAACCAACGCAGAAGACGGTAGATACTGTACTTTGCTTGGATCACAACAGCAGGTTGCGCGGGGAGATATAATTTAGAGGTGTGATCGACGGACCGGATGGAACAAGGGTGCGCTCTAATGGTGGAAAACAAAAGGAGATAGAGTGGGGCAGAGACTTCAGAAAGTGCACCAGCGGACGCATGGCGAGAATAAGGCAGGAGTCAGATTATAGGTAGTGGGACGTAAAAACGCTAGATAGATGGTGTTGTGGTGATAATCAAGGAAGATTTGCTAGGTAATCAAACAGTGTTATTAAATAGAACTGAGGCAGAGAATATCCAACATAATCAATAACTCGAACTCGCGATAATGACTAGCAGCTGCACATTGGTGTGCAGCAGTTATTTACACAGCTAGGCTACTATTTCTGGTTTTGAGGTGGTATATACTGTGATGGATACCGATATAAGTTTAATAAAGGAGATAAGAAAAAAGGAAAACGAGACAACCTGAAATTCACATCCGAGTGGCTTTGACCTTGTATACGCACCTACTTCTGACATACACATTCTACTCACCATCGCACTTGAACCCGCGGACTCACCGACGCGAAGTTACTCTACATCGTCCATGAGAAGGGCCGATGGACGATGGGCGTGAAGGAGCAACAAAGATGTAGTCCTCGGGAGAGCCGTCTTGCATCGGTTTCCCTTGCGTGTGTGTTTACGCGCATTTGGGTGTCATGGGTGAGGTCGCACCCTGGTATGTGGTCAAATAGTGACAGCTACCACCTACTGGAGATATCTTCCATAAAGTCAGTGATAAAAGGGGAGAAATCGGCACTGCTGTCTGTTTGATGAGGGTTATAAAGTATAAAAGAGTGTCATGTACTTGTGTGTGTCTGGGTGTATGGGGCAGTCCAGTAGTTCAGCACGTCATAAATGCCTCCTTTAACTACTTCAACTAAAGGGGAACAGTCCACCGGGGTTCTGTGGTATGGGCTTCTCCGTCTTCACTTTCGAGGAGGCTGATACCACGTATGTCGAGGGTTAGCATTCCGATGGCGGCCTTCCCCTTGACAGTTCTTATCAGTTCGTCAAGGCTATTGATAGTTCCCCTGACAAAGCCCAACAGCCAGGTGCTGAAATGAACGTGTTCTTCGGCGATCATCACTAAATCCCCAACCATGAATGGTCTTGCTTTGATTAGCTACTTCTGTCGAGCTTGCACAGCCAGTAGTTACTCCCGCAGCCGTGGCCTCCAAAAAACCTCCAAAAGATAGGTTGCCTGCTTCCATCCATGGCGGTGGCTCCCACGAAGGTTTGTCGGTCCGTGGAATCCCAGGTTTGACCTCAAAGTCAATAGGTCGTTCGAAGTAAGCTCCTGATTGGCGAGGTCACCTTTGATTACTGGAACCAGTGGGTGATTGTTCAGAATTCTTTCGACCTCGATCATGACTATGCTCAAAGTTTCGTTGCCCGTCGGCCTTTGCTAAATGATCAACAGCAATATTAGCCGGGTGGACCGGACCAGGCGTTCCATACGCCACCGTGACGAATGGCCAGCGGGGGGCTGAAGCTTCATTGCACGCCATAGGCCGCAGTCCGATTCTGCAGCCCTTCCTTGTTTTTCTGTGTCAACCCCGCAATTTCCGATGGGAGCCCACGAAGTTAGACCCGTTGTAGGAGTACATATCGGCTGGCATGCCTTTCCGGTTGATGGAGAGTTGCAACGCCTGGAGGAAGGAGTCGGTTTTCATCGAATGCGCAACTTCCAAGTGCACCGCGAGTGACTTCATGCAAGCCATGATACGCCCATATTGTTTTTCCAATCTCTTTCCACACTTGGACCACAAAGGCCCAGAATAGTCCAACCCGGTGTCACCGAAAGGCCATAAACCGGAGTTACTTTGACTTCTGGCAGCGGGGCCATGTATTTTCTGCCCGCTACAGCTTTGCGCCTCTTATAATGAACAGAAAGTCAGATTACTCTTTTAACAGCAGCCCTTCTCCTCAGTGACCAAAGGCGCTTTAGGATGACGCTTGTCACGTGAATTTTCCCGGAATATCCCTCCGCGGTGTGGAAGTGTTGAATCATCAGCTCTATCACTGGTTGTCCACCCGGTAGCAACATGGGGTATTTCATGCCAAAGCTCAGGTGGGAATTGGTTAGGCGGAAGCACATTGGGTGCTGGACCCGAGAGTGGTCAGCCACCATGAACCTCAAGCCGTGCGAGCAGCACTAGGATGGATATTATATGGTCCAGCCGGGGGCAATGGTTCTGTAAATTACTTGTCGGCCGGAAAGGATGGTACTCAGTATCCCGCGATAATCCGTTACTGAGTTTAAGGTTTAAGTGCCCCTCGTTGCCCGCTTCGTTTGCCCTCTCGAGTTCTCGGGTGAAAACCTCCCGTTTTATCGTCTTGAATGAATCGTATTCTGCGGCTCGTGATTCATCGGGGCTTATAGGACCCACTCGTACACGGCTGGAGGGGTGGAGTCCTTTCATGACTAGCAACTGTCCCTTGAACCCGGCCAGCCCAGCTAATGACCGAGATGTCCTCATCCAGGAGGAAAACCTGACCAATTGTGACAAAATGAATGTAGCTTCGACGACTGTAGCCGTCATCACCACGCCTTTGGTCTCCAGTTCTAATCCCAGAGGGGGCTTTAGTTACTACACGGGCCAGGCATTTTCGGGAATTTCGACCCCCTGCCATGTGTCCAGTTTTCGGAAGTTTACTGCACCTAGGGAGCACAGATTCGCTGGGTTATCGCCAGACTTGAAGTGTTTCCACTGGTTCATAGTAGTTTCCCTGTGGATAATCATGAACCGGTCAGCAACGAAACTACTAATAAGACTCCTGAAGTTGGTAATGCGAAACTATCGTCCAGTGCTTCCTGAAGCTGGCCGGCGAAATGTAGAATTCGTAACACCTCCTTACCGCCCACACCGCCCCACCGCTAAAGCGGCTGCACTGAGTTCAGGGGGCGGGATCAGAGGGGCAGTGAGGGCTTCGACGATCAGAATCCCCGTATCGTATTGTCCATCTCCCGTGCGCCGTAGTCCGTACGCCATGGCCCCGTAACCGACTTCGAGTGCGTCAGCAAAGGCGTGTAGTTCTCCTGTCTGTGCTGTATGGCCAGGGGGCTAACATTGTGGAGTCCGTAAGTCTCATAGTTTCTTTAAGGTGTGTTCAGAAACTCCTCCTAGTCCAGTCGGTCTTCTCGATCCAGTGACTGGTCCTAGTCGACTTTCCTATGACATAGCCGTTGCGGTAAGATCTTCCAGGGCAACAGCCAGGGAGAGATAAAACCAAGAGGGTCGAACAAACTAGAGACAGCAGACAGTATACCTCGAACAGTTGCTGGTTGCTCGGGAACTTTTAGCTGGAAAACGAAGTCGTCCGTTTCTGCATTCCATTATACTCCTAGCGTGCCTTCGGTGGGGAGCGAAGACCCTCCCCCCCCCCCGGATCTCCAACACCTTCGGCCCTCTCGTGGAACGGAATGGCTTTGAACACTTCCGAAGCGTTCAACATCCATTTCGTGAGATGGAAGCCGCACTTCTACAGCAATCTTGTTAGGCCCCTGAACTGAGCTAGGGCCGAGTCTACATCATCAAATGACCCAAGATAGTCGTCGACGCAGAAGTTTCTGCTGATGCTACCTACTGCCGACCGGTGGACCAGAGTACCATGTGTTGTTCGCTGTTTCTCAAAGGGCAAAGCTCGCGCAAAACGGTGATGATATCTTTTCAAAGGGGAGGAGGGTCGTCCTATAAATTATCACTGCTTAGTTCCGGTTGTTTTTCCCCCACCGTAGGAACCACAGTGCATCTCTCTGTTCCACCGGTGTTTTCACCCGGAGAAACATTTCCCTGATGTCGGTGGACAAAGCCACTCCGCCCACTCTGAAATGGCACAAATCTTCAATCAGTGGAGTGGTCCAGTCAGGACCCTGTAGCAAGAGCTCCTTTACCGACTTGCCCTGGAACTTGGCTGCACAGTCGAAAACCACCGGCAGTTCTTTGGGTGTCTTGGGGTGGAGAACCGGGACTTGAGGTAGATACCAAATCCCCTTCCGGCCGCTGGTCGTTGCAGGCACCTCTTCAACGTAGCCGGGAGCTTAATTTTGCGTCAATAATTCTGCTTATACTTCCCACTGATCCTGGTATCGAACGAGGCTTTCTTTCAATCGTAGTTTTCTTCGCAGAGCATAGTTTCTGTAATCAACCCAAGGATCAGCTGGTCTGCCCCATGGGAGGGGGACCCCGGACTGATTTTAGGGCCTCTTGTTCCTTGCTGCACTGTGTGCAGTGAGAAGTGGTTCTCCCGAGACAATGATAGTCTTTCTTCTCCAATGTTGTGAGGCTCCCTTTCATACAGCCTTTTCAAGTGATCCTCAGTACCGTCCGCTTCAACTGATACGGAACCATGCCCCCCGGCTGGACCATATAATATCCATCCTAGTGATGCTGGCATGGCTCAGGGTCCCTGGTGGCTGACCACTCTCTGGTCCAGCACCCAATGTGCTTCCAGCATGTCGCAGCCGGTGAGGAGATCCACTTCGTCGTCCTCCCAGTCTGCGACGGGTACATCCCGCAGGTGACTCCGCCTGGTTAAGATGGCGTTCATCGACCTTGGCGCTTGCATGGAGGAATCAGCTTATGTAAATGCCTCCGCTGATGCGATTTGTTCGTTGGCGTCTGAGGAGATGAGCTGTAACCTCAACCGGCGGGCATTCGTCGCATTTGTTCCGCCCGCCACGCTTACCATTAACGATGTCGCGCCTTTGGTCAGGTGTCTATCGGCAAACTGGCCCTTCACCGGGATTGTATTTGATCTTCTGTTCGCGAAGGCCAAAGCTTTGACCACCCCAGCTGGAGTCATCACTCCCACGGCAACCACTCCTAAACGAATTGGTTAACTGGCAGACCGCGACGTTGAACAAATCACACTGGGTTTGGTGTTCTCCTCTGGTGTAGTTACTTTTGCCCAGTGTAACCATCAGTGGTGTCTGCCCGAGTAGCCCACGTGACCGCATTGGTCCAAGTTTGGTCTTTCGAATGTTCCTATGCAGTGGTTTAAGCCTGGCCGGAGCTAGGTTTGTTTACTCGGTTACTGGCCCGGACGAGCCGGCCAAATCTACATCCAGCCATCTTGGTTTACCTGTCCAAGTATTCCGTCAAGTCTTCGAAGTTGGCCTTACGGTCGTTCCGGCTTATACTTTCCGCCCCTTCTGCCCACCGGCCCTGTAGTCCGGGAAAGAGGTAACGGGCTATATCCGTCAATGTATGCATTACATTGAGGTCATCCCTGTAACCTAAATGGTCGAGGGCTATCGAACAGTTCTGCATTTTGATCACTAGGTCTTTGCATAAAAGTCGCCCCTGGTTGTTTTGGTCTCTAACATCACGTCTTCTATTAAAATATGAGCTACCGTGGAAGGCTGGCGAAACAGGTCCCTCAAAATCTTCCTTTCCCGTGTGTAGCCTTGTTTCGGGTCGACCATCATACACCCATCGACAGCTTATCTCGCCCGGCCTCGGCAGAAGTGAGTCAGGTAGAGGAGCCTTTGCCCAGGGTAGGTTATCTTGCTTTCGACGAAAGTTTCGAACTTTCTGATGAACTTGCAGTAGTGTTCAGACTGTTCTCCGAAAACTGCCAATTCTACTCTTGGCAGATCGATCGGTGGTTGCGTCGATGTTTTATATTTCAAGGCCGGCGCAGAATTTCCTTTTATGATTTGTCCTTATCTGTTTGATAGTTCAAAGTCGTTGGCCTTTAGCTCACGGTAGTTCTGTCTCTACTCCTCTTCTGCTTCCTGGGCCTGCTGCCTAGCCGATAACAGTTGCTGTTTTATGTCTATATTACCCTCAGTAATACATGAGCCGGCGCTGAGAAGGCTAGGTGATCTGGCATTAACTAAGGAATCGAAAGTACTCATAACTACCCAGCGAATTGCCGCATTACTTCCTGTCCAGGTTTCAAAAGCTTCGATTCTTTTCTTGGCATGCTGGGTATTTTCTCTTTCCAAACAGAACAACTGAGTATTGTTGGGCGCCTTTGAGCAATACGTTGCCAAATAAGAAGCAAATCCCGAAATCAAAATACGATTATCCGTGAAATTCCACGATACCAGATTATCAAACGAACAATGAAGTAAAACAGATACGAACCCAAATTATGCGATCACAAGGACTCAGAAAACGAGAACCAAGTCGCGGCGTGCGAGAAAAGAACACATGCGCTATGCAGGTCCGAAATAGGATATGACAGAGTAGCTCGTTGGACGCGAACAAACAAACATTGGTTCATGAAAACACGCGGTGCACAAAACACACAGACACAGTATATGAGCGAGTGATGTCTAGAAAGCATGAGATAGTGTTGTTTCTGGGGGGATATTCCACAACCGGTCGTTGCATGTGGCACAAGACGTCATTATTAGTTGCGAATTGCAGATCAGAACCGACTTGCACTGAAAGTAGTCCCTTGAGATGCTCTCGAGAAGGGTAATCAGCAAACCTCATCTGGCTTCTGTCAGTAGTAAAATCGCTGCTTCTGAGACAAGAGGGGCTTCAGCGGATTGAACTACAAAGGTATTGCCTGAACTTGCACGTGAGTGGTCAGAACACTCCCACAAAAACTAATATAGTTCTCGTTCACGATACATGCAGCGTGTGGGAAAGTTTGAACGTGCGCTCTACAGGATAACTATCGTACTGGGTGTCACCCACGAATCGCCTGTGCCACCAAGGGCTCGAAGAGCGGAGGTGTGAAGGAAGTTTCGAAAATTCCATGGAACTCTGAGTTCGCCCGAAGTTTAACCAGCATCATCACTGTATACATTTTGCCTGAACACCTTCAAGCGTCCGAGCTCAAGTAATTTGCTGACACCGATTTGGTAACAACGGTGCACGGCACGTTCTACGCATCCGTCGGTGATGACGCTGTCTTGAGCAGTTGTCGTCTGGGAACCCTCAAAGGAAGGCCACTACCAACCAAATGTGGTGTGCTATTTTCCTACTCAAGCTGTATTGCAGTTTATTTTCCTTAAATACTACTTCATTAACGGGTTCTTCCTTTAAATTTCACACTCATTTATATGCCGTTTTGGACGTGGGATGTGTGAATCTGCTTTGCCAACAGCTTTTTGAAGAAAGCGCACACTCTGTTCCGTATACGTTGATAAACTTTATTGCCAAGCGATACTGAATTACTTCCAAGGGAGTATAACTATTGCATCGTTTTCCAACACCTAAAACTTTAAACATGATTTATTACGTAATAACCGGTATCAGTTCGCAGCGCATCGAAAAATCGGTGCACCGTGTGAAATATTGTGGTAAAATTTCGTCGTTCCATAACATGGAATAGTCCAAATCGTTGGTAGGGTGTACAGGCCTCGGTCGCTACGGGTAATACTTTTCCAGTCTTGAAAAAAGTGAACAATAAAATGTTAAGAAAAAATATGACTCTCTTTATCATGTCCGGCAATAAAGTATCTAGTACAAACATTTCCAGGCCTTCAATTTAAAGGTCGAGTGAACACCATGGAGAGGAGCTAGGAACATCCTCTATCAGGATGGAGTGATCAAATATTCCTGCACAGAAAAAACCACCTAACTTATATATTGAATCCATCTCCGCTTGATGAATTTGACCTTTTGTCTCACTTCTAGCAGTACTTGAGCGGTTATGCTCGAATGGGAGGTATATACTTCAGCTGCGTATTAGGTGAGTGAAGGAAATCGGAATAATCGGCAAAAATCAGTGAACTATTCTCTAGAGTGTGTCCGTGCACCAGGAGCACCAAACTCCAGCCCGATTAGACAAACGCTACGAGTTACTTAAAACTGAGTCTAAACGGTGGAAGAAGCAAAAACCGCAGCGAACTGAGATTCACGACGAGACGACCTTGATCCGCTGGGTGTTCCTGCTGGTATTCCATTATTGTAGCCATGTGAACCCGATCAGGCACACTCTAAGGCTCGGGTTTGTAGAGCCATCCACTTCTGTCAGTTCAGACCAGACATCAGCTACGTCCCAGCGGAGGAACACTAACATAGCTTACTGCATCGGCTGCCGCTAACAGCAGTATCGAGACGGGCTGACATACTGATAACGTTCTACGAAGCAATCTTCAAGCCAAGCATCGAATACTGTGTGCAAAATTCTTCTCATGCGACAGGCCTGGTGGCGGTGAACCCGCTTTCCATAAGGCGCGAAAGACCTGGAGGTGACTTCACAGACGTCTACGGGTGGACTACAGAACTATCGACACTGAGGGAGGCCAATTTCAGTTGGGGCACTGGGCTCCCGACTCAGCCGAAGCAAGCACGAATTGGCAAAATCGAGAACTCTGAAATAAATCAAGACAAAGTTCATTGTGTTTCGGGTGATCAGTGCGCGGCAAAAAAACATTTATACACCCGAAATGCTGCAAATATGGAACTGTCTCCCTCAGTTATCGCCTAATTTTCATCGAACTCGTCTCCATTTTCGCCCTCTTAACTTACCGTTTCTTACGCTCGGCAAAATCTGCTTTCCCTGGCAAATAATTATCGTGGGGTTGAAAGACCACTTCCATAATCGGCTTACCGTTCGTAATCCTTTTTCGAGGATTTGTGCCAAACCACCCGCTTGTCCCATTCGCGAATTTAACCAATTCCCAAGATAAAACTCGCCCCTTTTTATCACAGTTACCGATGTATTTGAGAAGATTCACATGTAATGTTGCCATACACTTCCGTCCCGCGATGTCCAAACAGTATATTTCATTGAGGAATATTTGTCTCCAGAGCATCCCAACAGTCGACGCTATTGGGACAGTTCGCTCTCTCTATCAGTCCTTCTATTCGCCCACACGTCTGCGGCATTGCAATGTCCTCATTTTGCAAAGATTCATGCCCTACCCATATGTTCACATCTGAGACATCTGTATCACAGCGTTTCGATCTTTCGTCATGATCCACCTTTTACAAGGAATACCTACAGATAATATTTTACCTATCAACTGCTTCATCACTCAACTTCGCGAACAAATTTATCGGTTGTTTGGTGCTTTTTCATATCCGGTATTCTATCTTGGTAAATCCACTCAGACAGTTGTGATCCTTGCAACTATCTGGTCATCATGTTCAGCCCTTAGATAACGGTAATCATTACGTAAATACTTACTTGTCATTTAAATACTCATCTTTTTTGCAAACCGTGTACCTGTGGCTATCATGGCTACGCATCACAAACTGATTTGTCGCCAGTTCCAAATTCCATTTTGGTGCATAACATCCCACCTTTATGAAAGTAAGCAATGTGCGCAACTATTGCATGGTTACATCCGGCCACTTCTTTCACCATCTCTTAGGCAATCTCACTCTACAATTGAGTCCTTCACTGGGTGTTCAACTGATTCAGCCGAAATTTGGTCGCTGAACGCTACAAAGGTGATCTTTGAGAGATTTTTCTTGTTCTTTGTCTGCAAATTCATTCCTCTTATCGTCTGATTCTCCACACTAAGCCATTTCTTACTCCGCGGAAAGCTATATCTGGTTCATATCTCCTTTGGGAGCTTCTATTTCTTCAAGGTGAACAAAACTTTCGTCAATCCTGTTTGGTTCTCTGGTTGCACAGTCCCTCTGCTTGTAATATTTGAGTGAGAGTCTACTACCTCCGACCAGCTCCACCATGACTTGGCCGGTTTGGCCACCCGACCCTGAGGTCATATTTGCCAGCCGCCGCCTTCACGAGTAACTTCAATACTTTCTCCTGTGCAATATCGGGTGCAAATACCTGAATCATCCTCTTGGAATTCGGACTCTGCGTCAAACTGTGCCGTTTGTTCTTGAGTTACAGCACGCCCCGGGGTTATCCGAAATAAACCCTTATCATTATCATTATCATTATCTGCCGGCCTAGCTGTTGGATGCGGCCCCGGCAGTACTGGTTAGGGCCCGTCTGAGCAAGTGCTGGTAGAAAGTATTCCATGAAGGAAACCAGTGTGACACAAACAGCGGAATTCGATGAAGCGCAACCTCAATTCTTTCATCCGCAGTTATTCTTGTCATTCAGTAATACCACCACTCCGCTCCATATTCTTCCAAAGCCACCTGTTATCCCCCCACAAAACTTTTCCCTGTTAGTACCCTACAGCTAAAGCCCGCTGTGTGAATGGTTCACTTTTTTGAGCGGAGACCTTTTCAGGCACCCATTTATTGACCGCGAGGTAGCTGCTGTACTTAAAACAAGCCAAGCCCCAAAGTTGTTCCTCCACATACTTGAAATAACAAAGCAGGAGTTGGGGCCCGATTGGAATTGGTCCAAAGCTCACTGGTGCAAAAAATCCCAGCTGATCGATTGTTCAGAGCGCTATGTCCTAGAGCCGCGAGGAAGCTGCTCAAAAGACAAGCGGTGAGCTCTCCAGGTTTGGACCAGCTTTGTCATGCCGGCTGCCAAGGGCTTTCGTGCCAGGGTACTTCCATAGCTTGGCCCCTTTCAGAAAACTGTGTTCAGGCACGGTCATCCTTCTATAAAAAGGACAGCGCAAATTGGAACAGGTAAAACGTATTGCAAAGCTCATGACTGAGGGTCAGAGGGGCAAGAAGTACCAGTAGAGAATCCGGGACCTTAAGTCTTTCCTATGGGAAGGAGGGAACCACGATCAGATCTCACGAAGACATTTCAGGTAGTGGAGGGCTTTTATGGACTAAGGACAGAGATTCCTTCCTATATAGTGACAAACTCTAGAACAAGAGGTTACTGGGAGAAGTTGGTGAAAGTTTTGATCTGGTTTGATGGCGGGATCCCACTCCTTTACCGATAGGGAGGTAAACTACTGAAAAAGACTCCTGGAAGAAGTAATAGAGCTGAGGGCCGTGGACACCCAAGAGGCCTTAACCCTTTAATGGAACGAAATCACCCCTGGCAGTGAGCTAGAGGCATGTGTAGTGACCTATAGATATCTGAGTTTGGACGTATAAATTCATAACCAAAAATTACTTTAGACAAAATAGTAATCAGGTCGCACTTAGCTGTAAGCGATTAGCACGTTGTTCGATGCCACAGAGAGTTGTTTGTCGGATTGTTGTAGGGACAATTGGGTTCCGCTAATTGAGCAACAGATTTTCAGCATCATCTTCTGCGGACGGCTGAACCTTTGGCTCCCTCAGTTGATATCGAGTCCAGGGTCGCCCCCGAAAGTAAAAGCGAACGACGTTTTTTCAACGTAAACCGTTCTTCTCCTATTCCATTAAATTTTACCACCTTTTGGCAAGCGTCTGAAATTTTGGCTTGTTGCCCGTTCCGTAAGTCATTCTAGGGATTGAGTTAGTAATTGGTATATGGAACTTCAAGACTTCAGGACCGCGCGGCCCAAGAGTCTCTTTGTGGGATGTTCGACAGGTTTTCCCTGGCGGAATCCTTTGCAGCTCAAGCTGGAAGGAATGCCACTAAGCAGAACCTTTTTGCACTATCCAAAGGTCTATCCTACAGGTCAGCGACTATAAAAGGCGCAAGGTGCGGCCAGACCATTGCTCTGAACCCTTTGGCATTCTCCAGTGGTCCATCTTCCAGTTCGCCGGCAGTACAAGAGGCAAGACACTGTCAGGATATGTATTTTGAACCCCTTCACTTTTTCCAGTTGCCCCATCATTCAGGACACTGCCTTCCAGCTCACTGGTGAAATTCGGATAACAAGGCAACCACCAGATTCGGGAACACTCGGGCTTCAGCCTCGTACCCGTGTACTACCTCAAGACGTCAAGACAATTAAACGTGTCTGTAGACGCATGATTGTGAACACTAGGGTCCGTGGGATGCTTTCCATCACTGAAAGTTTCAGCTCGCTACAAAATGATTTCGCAAAAGCTCACGATGCACAATGTCCTTCGCAGTCCATGCTCAATAAGGTTTTATGTTTCCCTCCTATTTTTAGCGGTGATTCGACGAAACCAAATGCTCAGTGCTGAGGGCCTACCCGGGGTGCATACGACTGAAGGAATTCTAGACGTTTGCTTGGCCTTAGCCATTATCTGCATTGTGCGAAGTGAACTTAACTGAACCAGAATAAGTTTGTTTGAGCTGATCAGGTCATTAACGGTTTCCGTTGGCAGTCGACGGTGGGCTTTTCGTAAAAATGGAATCGAAAGATTCGGTCGTATCACCAAGTGAAACTAAGGAATATCTAACAAAGAACGGAGTACCACAGTTATTTGAGGTATGAATGACAATAATAGTTCGACGTTCTAATCATTTCAATGGATACATATTATTATATTATCTGATGTAAGTGGAAAAGAGAAACAAACCTGCTGTGCAATAGTGGTCCAGAAAAATCGAACATTAATTCGGATTTAGTGCGAATATATACCATTTTACGTTTTATTGCTTTGAGTTACGAGGCTCGACTTCCTATGGCTGAGTATGTACTCAATCAGCATATGTATGCATTTTTTGTACCAAAGATGCCACTTGAGGGACAATTTCTTATTACGCCTGGTGGGCTGGGACTAAATTGACAATCCGGTATAGAATGGAGCCTCTTCCCGTTCCTTTGAGAATGGTTAACGACATGGGAGTACACATCGACTTCTTTGTAGAGTGATGCACTTTATGAGGATATTGAGCATCGGAGAGTGCCCGGTCGTGCCAAATAACTCTTAAGGATATTCAAAAGTCATGTTCTTCTCTCAACTCAAAGTCATTAAAGACTCGATAACTAATATCTCGAAACGAAATAATACAATACGGCTTACCTAGACTTGAGAGTGAAGCACATAAGCTGGTGCATCCTCGATGTGTTGAAAAATAGTCCTAAAATGTCCCTGAGGTGTTCCAAACGGGACTAAATTGAGACCATTTTGGGACTAACCTGGGGCTCTTACAAGACTAACTTGGGACTTTTCCGAGACTATTACATTGACTGGGTAGATTTGTGCCCAAGCAGCACAATGGTACCAAGTACCACAGAACAATATTTTATTACCTACATAACCAACATGACGGTATATTGATGTACATGACAGCATACAACCACATATTTTTTCCAGGAAATTGTCATTTGTGGCTGATGCGTGTTATGTAGGATGAAAATACGTAAGTCTTTCCATCCAAGACAAACTCGAAAATGTGATTGAGTCTTTATACCTTTGTAGTACATAGCCCGTTCGTAAGATCGGTTTCCGACCGGTTTCTGGTCGGTTCACTGAGTAGTCATTATCTACAGGTAAGAATTGAATTGACAAGAAGTTAGTCGAAGACCATGGTACCGTACATTTCATTTCAATAAATGCTCCTTCATACAAGTTGGTATTAAAAGGAACTTAAGTTATAAAGAGCCCTGTCTGGTACACCCTTAAATAGGTAGTATAAAGTTGATTATTAAGATTTTACCGTTTAATGGATAAAATAAAGGAAAGGAAAATTAATCTGAGGAAAGTGCCATCGCATGTTTTACACGATCGGTTTTAACCGCTGAGAAACGTATCAGAAAACGCTCAAAAACCGATATGTCCAACAATACAAACCGCTCGAAAACCGGTCAAAAACCAATCAATTCCGGAGTGGATTTTTACAAGGGTAACAGTACCATAAATCAGTTACAACGCCGACCGTGCCACCGATAACATAAGGAAGCGAACGATTAGAGCTGTTCTTAAAACCCTTTGGCACATGTTAATATGCCCACATTGTGGCCTGATTGCGTATTATCGTTACCCAGCAATAATAAATCGCTCGTGGAGAAATTTTATCTTTTGTTAAACCAGAGCTGGCATTCAAGAATGTTCTTATAAGAACAAAGGTTTAGTTAGGGGTTTACAATGGTAAATCAGTGTTGGGAAACCACCTTTGTAGCAATTCCAATAAAATCCCCATTATGATTCTGTTGGGATGCGCTGGATTTTGATTGGGACTACCTGATCTAGAGGTTGGGATAAGAAATGCACCCCGCTCGCGCCCCAGTTGGTTCCCGATAGGGTTAACCTAGTGTTTAGATGGACTTAAAACGCCTTCCCACTTTTAACAATATTGTCCAACATGATGCGGAAACAATTCATACGACGACCCCAAAGTTATCAGGTTTTCCATGAGCACCAGCTAAGTGCGCCTATGTGCAAACAATCGATGTTTTCACACCATTAAAATTTGTGTTGTCTGTGTCGTAACAAATTGAGAACCAAGTAGTGGATACTGCACCCAGAAACAATAGGAAATGCCAAGAATAGGCTACTTCCAATAAATCTTTCCCAACTTCTGCACTTCCGATGGAATTCCTAGGACAGCGAATGTTATAGCTATTTTGGTCGTTCATTCTTAATATCTCTTTATCTTTTGTCACGCTGAATATCGCTGAAAACCACATCCTTCCATAACTCTAAACTATCGCTCTCCGTCGCTATACGCTCTTCTTGATGATCCCCCCACGTCAAATTATAAGATGATTGGACGGAACAAATCCGTTTGTGTTTCGCTGGGAGGAGGCCATTTGCAGTGAGCTGCGACAATCACTGGCGGACGTCAGATTTCAAGTTCACTGATTTAGACGTGATATTTCGCTTCAGTTTAATCGTCTTGCGGCACGATATTCTTCCTGGGAGATAGTAAACTGAATTCAATTCAGTGTGCCTTTCAGTTAATCGTGTAACTCACTTGCCTTTTAACCCACGTTTTACATAACACGCAGGAACGTCCACGTGTAATGGAAGTAGAATTCCTGAATGGAAAACCTGTTTCGTTTTCGATTGGTTTTAACACCATGAACCTTGGTAAACTGGTTATCTAGCTAACCTGAGGTAAAATCAAGAGTTTCCTACTACTTATCATTATAGTGAACTAATATTTTTTTCAAAAGAAGTGTCCTTGGGCTTCCCAATATTTGTCATTTACCCAATTCGGGTATTGTGTCCGGATTTGTTTACTACATCTTAAGTGCACAGTAATTCTTCGCGAAGGGAACTCTGGTGAAAAACGGTCTCCGGGCAATAAAAGTAACAAAATATACTCCACCGAAACATCTTGTGACCTGTTTATTTGGTGATTGTCTGACTGTGCATAGATAGATGCTTTGAAGTCATGAAATAAGCGGCATTTCATATTGAAAAATGATAATCAGGAGGATGTTTATTCTGCCACTGAGTCACAAATTCACCCACGTAACATGGATTGTTAGAGGTGTTTGATACGCAGATGTATTCCCTTTATTTTATCAACATATGGGACACACCCAAAACTAGATTTACAGTATCATGAGTGTCCTTGTATACTCTCTTTAGGGGGACTGTTTCAATCACTCTGTCGTTAACGAATTGTTCTGCATATTTTAAAATACTGAAAGTTGCCTATTTCATGCTTGTAACGCGTTGTAACACAAACTTACCGAGTGCACAATTGTCTTCAGTTGGCTATCGACTGAATCCTAAGATAACTACAATGTATTTACTGGTACGAGGAGTCTGTATCTCAGTTAATGGAAAATCCATAAGCATTTCTCGCATCTGTCCACATCCCATTGGGATGTGACCGAGGAGGCTAGTGTAGTGGATAAGACGAAGACGGCTGATGTGCATCATTAGAACAGTGTTTTGTACCTCATTGGAGATGCACCTGCGTTGTTTGCACCGACAGTGCGTATCGCGACAGCTCAGCTGTTAAAGCATCTACTCGGTAAGCGGAATGTTGCTGGTTCGTTTTTGGCTCGCGGCATTTCACTTTGAATGCAAAAAGTGCACGTGGATTTTTCATTATGTATGACTGCAAGGGTTGTATCTTTCAATTGTGTTTGTTCCTCGCATTCTCGAAAGATCGCATAAATTCCAACACGGTAACAACCCACGTTTTTGCCTCAAAGTAAATGTAAAGGCCTCCTGTTAATCAAATGTCCAGATTAAGTGAAAACCATTGTGCGACACCGAGAACGTATTCCAGCTGTGTTCCTTCACTTTATTCCTAAAGTTATCCCTTGCACTGTGGATATTCGTCAACGAATGATACAACACGAGGTAGTAGTGCTTTATAATCAGTAAGTTATGACATATACACCGCGTAGAATGATAGTTGCTTGTATCTAGTAACAAAGAGAGCAGTTTTTGAAGGTCTGTTTAAACACTGTATCAAGACGCATGTCATCAAAAGACGTTGATAAGAGTGAACTACTTCCAAATCCACAGCGGTCAATTTTTTCATTGCTCGTGCCGTCATTTTTGAATAGCGTCTGAAAATAAAACTCGTCGATAAGTCGTTTTGTTTTTGATTGATAAACAACTTGTTTTCATTAGAGAGCTCTTTATCCATTCGCCTCTCTCCACCGTGAAGATATGTTGTTTTATCATAAGTTGTCGAAATATTTCCCTCGTCCGAGCACCGGAAACGTTAACGGTAACAACAAAACGTGAACATGATGCAGGAAGTTAGTTTGATTGTTTCCCAATTATGTACACTGCGAAAATAAGATTTCAATCTACGAGAGATCAAGCTTTATCTTTTTTTAAATGGAACACGCTTCATTTTACAACCGAAGGTCATGTTGAAAAATATAAATTCCGCATTCAAGACAATAGCTTATCAGCTCATTTCTCACCGCGATACTGTCCACCTGACTAATAAATCAGATTTCTAGGGTTCTACAGATAATTACGGTATATTTTTGGTCCGAAGTGGCTGTGACTCGATCATCAAGCACAACTATCTCAACCACGGTTGCTGAAAGAAAACAAATATCTCATATACTCCTTATAAGAAGTTATCAAATGTTCTTAAATCCATCTGTATACCTGTTAAGTCCTAATTGAATTCCGGAAACAAAAACTAGCCTCAAATTGCCTAGTATTAGGGCTTTATTTCCTGATCTACCAAAACGGTGGTCTGCTTACTGGGTAAAATAATTGAACATTCAAATGTAATTCTTCAGAGATGCAGATCACCTAAAATCACTCCAAAATATTGTTAGCATATATGATTCCTCCATCATAAGTTCAACACTATTATCATCCTCTGGAAGTTCTTATGGTACGTTCAGTAAAATCCAACACTATCATTCTCACAGGTCGATTGTGTATTTTCTGCTACCATATCAATGAAAAAATAAGACAATAAGGTAACTAAGCAGCTGTCAGAAATGACTTTTAAAGTTACTGAACTCAGGTAAAATTCTATCTTGACTAAGAATACAATCATAAATTAAACTTTCAGATATCACGTTTGTTCAGAATTATTTCAAAAGTTTTATGTATTTTCGAAATAGCTTAGATTAGGCCTAAAATCAGCATTCAACTTGCCTTAGTATTAAGTTAATACTGCTTATATTTTCGCCGGTTGTTTCTATGCACTCCAAAGGTGAAATAACATTTCATTTTTCACTGATTATCACCAATTGGGCTTAGATACATTTGAATCAGTCTAAATATAGGATCGCTATGTGTCGTTGCAGATCTCCTGTTCATACTAGTAATAAGAGAACAGAAAGGGCAATAAATGTCGCCTTCACCGTTGTTATTTTAAGCTTTTCCCAGTCTCATTGTTGCTAATAGGTTCAGATGTGTATTCGATACAATCTACCTGTGACACAAAGCTGTCTAAAATAATTGTTTCTCCCATCATAGTGTCTCATGACGGGCCTGATGTATCATCGACCAGCGGATCATCTAAATTATTTGCAAGAATGTCTGGAAAAGATAAAAAAGCAAGGCATCTCCGGAGTCCGATGGGATCTTTTTCTCGAAAGGCAACATTCTTCCCCAAAACCAATTAGTCCTCACAAAGGTGAGCTAACCATTTCTGTTTCAAACGTTCACTCAGGAGGAGAAAACTTATCCAAATATGATCCGTTACCGGGCATAGATACGTTACGCGTCAAAATTCGACCTAATACTTCCATAATATGTGTTCTTGCCGGACCCGGGGTGAACAAGTCAAGATATTCCCAAGGTTTAATCAATCACTACCCGACATTTGTACATTTGCACATGGGTGACCTGCTACGAAATCGAGCAAAGCTGGAGACACAGCGTAAATCCTCGCGTTGGGTAGATTCACACTTAAAAATCAATGCGGGGGAACTTTTGCCTCATGTGAGAAATCAATTACAATGATAATTTGTCTTAGGAAATGGTGATGGAATCGTTAATATGGAATTTAAACCAACATTCTGATGCATCGGGTTTTATCATTGATGGATTTCCAAGAACTGACAAGCAGTATGAAGATCTAAAAAGTCAGGTAAACAAGTATTCCCCGAGATAACTGATTTATTATTCACCCTTGTTTAGTAACGCACGTATGCTTTTAAACCTCCACTATAGTAGATCGAATGACAAGAACTTTTTCATAACATCTGCTGTCAAACTAATGTGCCACTTGATAGCTTACTCCGTTTTCTTCACTATGCATTTTTCGTGATATGCTGTAATGCATAAAAGTTTCTAATATTCACTAAATATGACCTTCAGTTAGCTTATGTAGTGAAAATTGTAGTTTCCAGGTTCAAATGTTCTCGATACGAAAAGTTTTTATTATTATTTTATTGCTACTGATTGGTACAGTAGTTTACAGTATAGAACCCAGTGGTGGTCGAATGGTTTAGAGCGTTTGTTTACACCTCGGAAGTTTGAGGTTCGGATCCCACCACCGCCGGTCACTTTGGTGATAGACAGTTATCCACTGTCGTCCGGCTAGTCATCACACCTGACCTACTGCGGTTTGCCAAGTCCCAGGGGCTGGTTACCAACTAACCTTAGTAATGCCGTGGGTCCTTGAGGTTATCGGACATGCCTCTTCTACTGCACTCATGCGGGAGCGTGTAATAAAAAGAGAGTCTAAAATCGTGTTGACGATTTACTACTGCTTCAAATGTGGTAAAACTGCGAAACCTAACGAAACTTAACATGAACCACGAATTTTGCGTACAGCAGATATACTGAAGATTGTTGAAAAAAACAGTTATATTCACAATGTGTTTATGAGATGGGTCGGCGTTAAACTGGAAGGATATTGTAACTAAACCTTAGAGTCATTTGAAATCCGTAGATTCCATGAAATAGGCCTTGATTCTTCCGTCGAAAAGGCTTTTGACCAGCCGGCTTCCCGGATACCGTGGGTGACCTTTCTGGAGGTGACTAAGCCTACATGTAGTGCAGGAATCCGGGGCGGTTGGACCGGTTTGATAAGTAGTTCATTATCTGGGTGGAGATAATTTGGCAGACAAATAGGACGAGTCATTAATGACCCAGTTATACAAACTGATGAAGACCAGTGCAGATAAATAAGGGATGTGGTGGGTGAGTATGTGAGGTCGAATTACAAATCACTACCGTGGCAACGAAAGTTTAGTGAAAAAAATGTCTTTCGGATGAAAAGTTAAAGGTCCATCCAATGAATGACCATTGCTTTCGTGATCTTTACCAAAACCCGAGTTCGCAATCTTGTGATAATCCGGAATGCAGTTACTGGGTCAACTGGATGACGTGAATCCAACAAATGACGTGTTATTGCAATGAACGGTATTTTTTATCATGCAAACCTCAGTTTCTCCTGATGTGATCATGCATTCTGGCAGGAAGGCGGCGTTCTGTTTATCCGATCTACTTTAAACTACAAAAAAGTCAAAGTTGATAAATGATTGGAGGTAGCTTACCGATTCGTATATGAAATACCTCATGTCGTATCGTATTCTCGATGCACTCTGAAGTGCGCTGAGTTCTGATACACACAGATAAAATTTCACGATGCCAGTTTCCACTGCCATAAAAGGCTCTAGACCAACGAAGATACTGTAAAAATATTCTCTATCTTGGTTTTGGAATAAAAATAACACCTAACCATGTTGGGGATGTAAAACACTGACGACTTCGGCGTTGTGTAAAAAATGAACGGCACTTGCAATAGAAAACCATTTTTCATCTGCGTAACGTCTTTGTTAAAACCAGTCATTCAAAACAAAATTAACCAAAAACAACGACGCCTCGAGACTTCGGGTATACCGAAAGCGGAATGTTAGTGCTAGATACGCTCAGAACACTAATCGGAGTGAAGATGTTCAAGATTACGTGGATGAAACCATAAACTAAGATTTCTATTTACCGGCAATAAATACTCTTAGATTAGACGAGAACAAGACGGTATGCTATATTATTTAGTTAAATTTTTATCTAGAAGCAGGTTAGAACAACAGCGTTTCATCGACTTCCTGTACCACAATCTTGGCCAGTGCTCCATTTATAGAGCTGTGTACTATGATGCAGTGACATGGAGTATGTTACGCGTACCATCGATAGACTTACTGAAAATACGCTGTTCTCCCGGCCAAGTAGTGGTTGAAAGGTAGTCTGTGGTGGTCAGTTCACAAAAGTGTGAAGGAATACCTTAACCACTGGATTTGGTTAAGTAGGTCATGTTTGACCTCCTGGATGAGGTTCACGAGATCCGCCTACCCGACTGTCGGAAACATTCAGTGATAGAGCTAGGAGTCGCGGTCAGAAGCGTAGTTGCATTTGGGCTCTACCTTTGTCTTCGTGATTTCCGCTTATTTGTTTTCGGCTGTTTTTCACTTTATGCTTCCATTAATTTACCCTCGACTGGATGATGCTGCGAGGTAGCAAACAAAACCAGAGCACAGAATGCTAGTTTAATGGTTCAAAGAAATGAATCGACATGGTCGCAAATCACTTAAAACGAGTCTTTTTTTACAGTGAGCTTTGTGCCGGTTCTCGGATATCAGTGACTAAATCACCAAATGTTACAAAAGAAGTATTGCAAAGAAAATAAATATTTCATCATTCAAGGAGGTTTCCTTTCTGAGTTGTCTACCGGAGAACAGTCTAGAGGCAGCAACAAGAGAAAGGTCTTCTGAGGGATGGGTTGAATTAAAATAAATACGAGCGTTGCTGAAATTCAATACATGTCACCGGACTTTGTATATTGTTACGTCGTTACATTACATCAACCTAACGCAAAACTACCAACACTAATGAATTTTATGAAAAAAGGACAATCGAATTTAGAAGTACAGCGACAGTGGATTATTATTACAGCGTGCAATGTGTGCATCTTCTTCAGTGTCACAGTCTTATCAATGAATTTAGTCCTGTGCAGCGCTGTGATCTTCCTCGTGTTGCCCGGGGTATCCATTTATCGTTATCTCGAAAAACTAAGTCACATGGTAGACCGTGTGGCTTTTTTCCCAGCTTGACGCTTTTGATTTAATTTAGGTTCTCTCTGACCGCGTCATGCTGCGCGGTCGCTACCGCAACCCGAGTGTAAGTATGAGGTTAGTGGTTAGCTTAATTAAGTCGTTCCAAATGTCGCTAGATAGGCAGTAATCCACCGGAAACTTTGCAAGAATTAATAGTGTTTACTTGAGACACGCTAACTGATATCCACGGGACGCAGGCAAGCAGTTTTTGAGGACAGTAATACAAATGTGCTCCCGGTATTGGCGTATCCGTACCAAAAGTTCTTATTTATGTGGCTGGTATTCTCACAGTATTTCATTTTCCTAATTATTAATTTTCATGTTACGTAAGACAATCTCTGATGTTCCGTTTTACTTCGTAACTAGCCATATTTCTTTTTAACCACTTAGGGTTTCTTATTTACCGAAAAATAACAACCAAAATTGACGGCATTTGACAATGACAGCACTATTTGCTATTCATAATGCACCTAGTCATTTTATCTTATAGATTGGTCTGGACAGCTTGGCATGTGTATTTTTGATTGATGCTGCGGAGGAATTCTGCAAGTTCCAACTAAAAGAGAGGGGACAA
Organism: Fasciola hepatica; assembly: GCA_948099385.1. Lineage (NCBI taxonomy): Eukaryota > Metazoa > Platyhelminthes > Trematoda > Plagiorchiida > Fasciolidae > Fasciola > Fasciola hepatica. The sequence goes on from CANUEZ040000020.1 coordinate 1,651,255, forward strand.
CAAGATGAATTCTGGAAGGACAATACTCCAGATGCCATAGACAATCGAATTTGCTTGTTCAAATTACAGACACTTCCAGTATGCAAATGTATAGATAATGACGGGAAACTGCGAGTGGTGAGTTCAGTTTTTCTTTCATGTAAGTGCTACGGATTGATTTTGTTTACCGCAGATTGATGGAGAAATCAAACCGGAACACATCGCGCGAGATATGCTGACTGTGTGCGAGTTTGTGTTATCCGGTAAAGTCACGGGTAGGTATTCGAAGCTTTTGGACTTTAGGTGCGGTGCTACGTGAGTAGATGTTGCTTATGCCATTGTGCTGACGTCGTTAGTGTTTTCGTTGTTCTACTTGAGTTCACATTTGTATTGTTTTTAAGAAGGTGAAACATTCCGATCCCATGGTAAATTTATACGTACACAAGCGATGAGTACATACGAAAGAAATTTCTGTTTGTTTTCCCACTGGCTCTTTCAAATGTGTATTATCTCCCATTGTGTCTGTGTTTCTTGCTCGTGTTATTTATTTGAAAGAAGTCAGAATCACACTATTGCACGGTTTACGTCCAGGACGATTTAGCTGCATCTCTACACAAAGCATACCACAGACAAAAGTTAGTATGACAGTTTATATATGATCGAAAGCATGACAACAAAATTACGAATGTGTGTCTCACCATGGTAAACATAATGTCACATACAGTTCTTTCTGTTTGCACGGCGTAGGTTTCCATCGCTTAATTCCAATCGCTTCAACCAATCTAAACAGTTTCGTGTTTTCCGTTCAGTAAACCACCCAAAACGCTTTTTTCTTTCTCAACTTGGTATTGCATCATCAGTAAGTGTTGAGCTATTGATGATGATGGTGTCTTATCAATTCGTCGATCGTTGGTGTTTGGTATCTTAGGGTCAGTTGCGCGTTGAATCCAGTTGGGAGTATGTCCCAAAACCCGATTACGTAACTGCCTTTCTCTTCGGCCAACGTAGGTAACTCCACACTCACATTCGAACTGGTATATCACGTGTGAAGTGAAATGTGAAGATAGACCTTCTCTAATCGGCGGAATTGGTATGCGTTTCGTGCGGTAAATGATTTTTGTTTGAGCGGCTGAGTTCTAAATGTTTGGCAAAAAATAAACGTTCTGGTATTTACAGTTGTAATCTCATTTGAATCGAGTGGGTCGTGCGTGGACGGGGAGTCCATTTTTAGAATCACACGGTGATTCTTCCAAAGCTAATTCGGTTAACACGGCTAACCTTCAGAACGAGCGCACACCTGATAAGCGGCAATAGCCGCGAAACCGGTCGTATGCTTCCGGGTGAATTTTGTCTTGTCATCCAGATACAATGCCATACTACTGATGTAGAAAATCCATACTTGGGACCGTGTGTCCTCGTTCTGAAGGTTAGCCGCGTTAATCCACGAATGAGCTTTGGAAGAATCACCGTGTGATTCTAAAAATGGACTCCCCGTCCATGCACGCTCCATTCGATTCGAATGAGATTACAGCTGTAAACCAACTGTGGAATGCTCAAGTATAACGATAATTGGGCGGAAGAGTACCGGATGCGCATACCTGATGAGCGGCAATAACTGCGAAACCGGCCGTGTGCTTCTGGGTAGATTTTGTCCTGTCATCCAGATACCTTTCCATACAACTCCCATCGAAAGTTCTGGTATTTAGTTTGAGATAATCATATGTAGTGATATTGACATTTTTCGCTATCCATTAGGTAAAAATGATTATTACCTGAGAGGGGGCGATAACAAACACAGTTTCATCCTTATTCACTGGAAGGACCATCCAAAAACGTTCCATGCTCCATAAACTACGTAAAGAATGTTGGACATCTTATAATCTGTCTGGGAACCCTTATTCCGAAATTATAGGCCTAAATTCGCGTTGTTCCAAATTATTTAGATTGGTTTAGTCTCCCGGTGAACCGAAGATATTCGGCTCAGTAATATCCTGCTTTTACTAAGTCAGTGTAAAATCTTGTATTTAATGTGCTCACAAGTAGCTATAAAGTGACGTGACCGTTTTGGTTTCATCTTATTTCTAAATATCAGTCATCGGCCTATATTCATATTTCAATGAAAGCATCTTAGTAAAACTGTTTCACTCAGTATTGGTAGTTTCTTCATCAGTCAGAGCTACATAAAGGCGAATTAAATTAAACTATCCATTGCCATTTTTATCGACTTTTTTGTGTAGTTTCATGGTCCGAAGGTTGTTTGGTAATCGTTCTCATACTCTGATGTGAGAGCCTCAATAAAATCAAAATATCGTATGCAGGACTCACTGAGTACCGAAGCCCAACTGTTAACTGCTGCCTACTTTTTTCAATGTCCAGGTCCTACTTCAAGACCAACACCTGGCTCTATACCCGACCGTCCTCCCGATCGCGTCAGCCACGGTATGACCGGTTGCCCCGGTCAGCCACCAGTATTTAATATTCCGCGCATCGTACCACAATTCCCTGATAAAGGAAGGGTTGCGGACCTGTACACGTGCCCTGTTATCTTGCTTTTCGGTAAGTGATTACCGGATCCACTGCAATTTCTGCAGACAGTTTAAGAACTGATGTACTTATGAATTGCTCTCTGTCTTTGGTTTAAACGATCTTTCTCAACGCAGTTCGCTATTTTAGTTTGGACTGTGGCCACTCGAGAAATCTACACGAAATTCCAAATGATCAAGCTTTTGAATAATTGCATGGAATCACGCTAATTTTTCTTGGGCCGTCCACGTAGCCTCAGTGCACTAAATGGGACTTTAATTATGCAAACCCTCGTAAACTATCCGTTGGACCATTGCTTTTTCTATTCACTGACTAAATTGAAATGAATTGCTAAAGTTAGTAATAGAGAGGTCGCGCGTTTAGTTTAGTTCATGTACGGGTAACTTGTTATCATCAAGAATCGAAATACATTAAACTCACTAACTGGGATAGATGCTGCGAGGGACTGTCTACCTTATCGCGTATCACTCGTCATTCTTGAATCACAATCGGAAGATTCATGTAGATTTCAACAAGTCATTTAGAGAAGCTACATGAAGAAGTATGGAGATCTTGGGAAGAACAGTTGGTTTTTTCTTTCTGGTTGGGGTTTGTAAGATTATGTCACCATTTATTTGTAGACACTGGCTGCAAACCTTAAGTAGTCAAAATCATATTCTTTTCTCTCTAGAGACTATTTTGTAATGCGTTTATGGGCTGATGGTCGGACTGGGGTTTATCGTGGCTGACTAAGTTGAAGTTTTGCTTTTCCTTCCCACCCTATGAGTCCACACCACCTATATATGAAAATATCATTATTTTCTATCCTTTTTCTTTTCGTTCATTGTTTTCCTACTTTACTGTGGTCTCTTTGGCAAGTTGTCTGTACCAGATCTGTGTTATATATATCTGTACTGAGCCGTGCAGAGTTCCGTACAGTACACTTCACTGCCTCCCACTGTTTGATAGAGAATGGCCTCTAGGTCTGTGGTCAGTTTTGGTGATAAAACAAAACTTCACCCCAAAAGAGTTCTTTCGTAAGTATTTGCACATATTAAGGCTATAAACATCCCTTACTCCTTAATACAATTATTTAGGTCTCATCGTGTTTGGATGCATCGACGGTTATTCGTGAGAACCTTTTCTCAAACAGTACATCTTGTCGATAAGACCCGTAGTTTCACAAAGCAAAATACGTCTAGTAATAGGATAATACAAAATTTACTCTTAGTTTGTCCTTTGAGATACCCCACCAGATTGCAACGATAACACACCACCAGTTAGAATGAAATCGTCGGTGCTATGCTACGCCAACAAATTGTTCATTGAGAGCTCAATGGTTTGATCTCTTCCTAGTTGGAATTTGATACACCACGCCACCAACGTATTGGTTGTATCCTCAACCCAAACCGGTTAATAATTCGAGAAAATATGGGATAGTTTTGCTCAGATGATTGAGATGAACTGATCAACATTCTATCTAATTCCCAAATTTAAATGGCTACTTGCTTTCATTTGTTCCAGTGGCAATGGCGAATGCCTCTCGTCCTATGAAATTGCCTCACAATATGTCAATAAAGCCTCACGCTTTTGATAAATTTTATTAGGTGGGCCAGGGTCTGGTCGGACCGAACAAGCTCAAGCTCTATGTGGACGGCTGGCTGGTTTGAAACATTTCAATGTAACTGACTTCCTCCGTCAGCGCGTCTTGTACCATATTGAAGAAGACAGTGCGAAAGACTGGGATGTCGTAGCACGTCGAGTTCACAGCAGTGATCCTCCAAACAAACGAGTAAATTCAGTGTCAGAACTTTTTTTGTTGACGAGGTATTCTCCCCGTTGCCTTCTTTCATACAACGTTTCGGACCTGTGCGATTTGCTACCAAGGAAGACCGTAAAGATATAACGCGGGTTTGTTGTGAAATTATTGGGATGACAGTTGCGTAATCGGAAGCATTTAGGCAATAAAATCTGTTGTTTAATCATGGGATTTAAAAATAGCTAAGTCTATCTATGCATGTGAAGCATTCAGACACCTATGCTTTCGGGCATGGTTTTATATAATCGAAGAAATCTCTAGGAATTGAAAAAACAACAAACCTGACGGAAATGATAACAGAAATTGTATGGCTATGTGGGAAAGCTCGATGTGGATAATTAAAGAGCTTGTACACTCGTTTGACTTTGATCGGTGGTCTCGTATGCGGAAAAGGTGATAGTTGTAGATATTGAACATCATTCGTCGAGTATATCTATCAAACTATTCTTGTATGGTTATCATGACGTGGTAACTAAGTCTTGCACATCGCAGATAGGTGACCGTCCATTAAAAGGTATTCAAAATAAACACAGGATCTAAAGAACATCAAAAGTATCTCCTCGGTGAACTTATATTCATCGAAGAATGTTCGTATTGCACGGTTGGTTATTTAGCACGTGTTCCTGCAGAGCACTGAACGTGCCGCGGGTCACGTAGGTGGAGCTTTCTCTTGATTGTATGGTTTACTTGCTGTTGCATCCTAAAAACCACTTTTAGCTTGTTAAGGAAATTATTCTTGAGAATTCTGATGGAGCAAGGAAAATCTTGTGTGTTAGATAGTCCACTGCGACACTTATGCGATACCTACTTAGATAGAACTTCATAATCTTATCGTAAATTCCATCTACATCGCAGTTGCTGAAAAAAAATTGTCAAACCATGGTAGGGTTATTAAAACTGACGAAACTGAAGCTACTTCACTCTCTTTACTCGGTAAAGAAATTTGTTAATGTTAGAATAAGAGCGATGATCAGTGAGATTATTCCACGGTAAATTCGATATTCTACTGGATCTACTGTCTTTCAGACTGGTTTATTGAATAGGATTGCGCGTCTCACTTTGAAAAGAACAATCATAGGCTCCGAAAGTTAACAGTAACCTGCTCAGCTTAGGTGTATCCGTAACGGACAAAATGCGTTTTAATATTACGTGTTTAAAATGAAATGCTCCAAATAACCTTGCAGCTTTTCGGTAAGCAGTTTAAATATTAGTGAACCAGTCTTTGAGGGGTTGGCTCGTCGAGATACACCAATAATTCAACGTCGTAACGTTTTAAAATACGGTAATGAGATAACGCTTTCATTTTCTTCCCTTTTCGGCTTGAGGACCGCATTGTTCCTGAATACTGGGTAAGAGTCAAATGTTTCAAAGTGGGTTAACTTTTCATTTTGACCTTCTTCTTCATCCCCCATGAATGAGCGTATCGAGTGATTGGTATTTTGTTTTTCTGCAGTGCAAAGTATTACTAAGCTTATTTTTATAAACAAATTCACTTCATCTGCTTTTGAAACTGGTGCGTTCTCATTAGCAACTTATAAATCTAATATTTTAGTTCTTGTTTAAAACAAAATGTATGTAGCTTGGTATCATATGCCGAGGTTTAAAATTTCTATCTATTTTGTCTTCAGGATACTCAAGTGGATATAATCAGACAAGAGTTTGAAGGTGTAGCTAATAAGAGCAGAGCTGTCGTTATCGAAGGATTTCCCAATGACGAGAATCAGCTGAACACGTTCAATCAGCACGTATGTCTTTTTAACCAACACCCAGAAAACAATTGACAATTTCCTATTGCCTCTTCGAAACTGAACATTTAAAAGTAAAAAAACTAAATGCCTTGTTTTAACTAACATAATAATGGAACCAAAATGTCCTACCGGATGAAAAAATCGATTCAATCTTTCTTACTGATTTACAAGTCGAAATGACAAAATTTCATTTTTGTTTATTATTATCAACATCATAATTTGGGGGCTTGGTCATGTGGTTTTCATGGTGCAGTCTTGTATTACAACAGATGCGCAGATGTTTCATCACTGGTAATAATCATCAATAGTGTACACTTATCGGGTTTTCTTGTGGAGACAGAAAAACATGAATACTGATCAGCAAATTTCAATGTTCGTGTGTAACAACTGTAACTTAGTTCGTAAAATTTATGGCAGTAAAATATCGCATCGAACATCACAAACAGCTTTAACCATTGTTTCACTCGGTTCCTGGTTAGATGAGAAATGCACACTGAACTTCAGTACTATTAATTTCTGATAGATTGGCGGTGCCGACTTGGCCATTCTTTTGGATTGCGAGGAATCTACCTTACAAAAACGTTTACTTAGTCGATATACTCGTTTGGGGCGAATGGAGGATGAAGACATGGTATCGTTGCAACGTATACTATTTTTCAAAAACTGCACACTTCCAGTTGTTCGACATTATGACGAACGCAGTATTCTGGTTACGGTATGCTTGCTGCTTGTTTTCATTCGGTTATTTACGTTCGAAGATACCTGGAGATAGAGAACGTGACCTCGTACTAAATGATCTGGTGACAGTTGTGGAATATTTTCTGAGTAAAGTAAGTTCGATTTTTGAATAATTCAGCTCAATTTTAGCAAGAATCCCAGGGCAACAATTCCGCTGTGACCGCCTTAGAACATCCAAAGGAGTGTGTGGTAAGGGTTGACATTTTGAAACCTAGTAAATGGTTTCTGGGTTTGCGTATAAATGCAAAAAACCAATAACTAGTTAACAGCAATTAGCCTTTAGTGCATACAAAACAGGTGGTTGCAGTTTCAAACTGGAACTGATTTCTGCAGTTACTACTGTACGTATGCCCAGCGTTCTTGTGAATTCGAGCACCGATTGCTTCTGACTTGGCCACTCATGTCCAGCGCATAACTGTACCCCAATGCCTCGTCCGGCTGGATAATCGGGGTAAATGGTTTTTGCTCAATGCAGGAGGTAAATGTTATTGCCTGCCATCGCGATATCGTAGGGGGAAATGCTTTTGCATCAAAGAACGGTTCCATTTCAACTAAAAGATCATGTAGATCGTATCGCACATTGATCACTCGCCCAAACTGGGTTCATGCGAAACATACAGTGCCCGGAAGACTCAAATATCATTTTCAGAATGTCCTTCCGCTCCATGAACTTCTTAATAAATGTAAAATCAAGAACCTAGATATACCCGGTTATCATTTGTTTGCCGTGATTTTTCCGACAATAATTCGGAGTAATTGATAGTGTAGACAATAATTTAAAACGCGGCTAAGCAATATAAGCACGAAAGAATTAGAAAGATCTTCTTAGCTGGTGTTAAATAGCGGTGACATCAAGCGATCTTGTTTTCGATTCAGTTCTGCATAAAATAAGTGAAAAAAATTTCGAACGGTATATTTTTTGATTTGCGAATGTATTCACACTCAGTAACGTTTCGTAAATAAAGTCCTTCATATATAGCAGTGATTAATCTATAGATAAAGTGCGGCTCGTTGGTCGTCATTGTAAGAAGATCATGATGGTTGTCTGAATGTCGAATTTGAACTGCTTGCTATACAGATTAACGGATTAAAATACAGGTTGTATCAATTCAACGTTTTAATTGAAAAAGTGATGTCTGTTGTTACGAAGTCAAACCTTTTTGCCGAAGCATGCCACGAATTTGCTGGAGCGTACCAGGCCGGATTGAGTGGTCCATAAGTCGTCAGATCACACAAGACTTAACCCCCTTTTGTTGATGGAGCGGCTATTTGCAGTCCGACTCAAATCAAGTCGAAGCTAAATAATCCATTCGGCAGACGTTTCTTCAATCTAATTGGCCCGACAGGGCTTGAACCTGACTGAACGTCCAAACTCGGGAATGTTCCATTTTCACTTTAAATACTGCAATATAATTCCGGTAAAAGCACTGTCGTTTTGACGTGCTGTGGTGTCGTCTTTTGATTTGTCATTGCCGGCTGGAACAATCGGAGTTGCGGGCTGAGATCAAGTACGTAGATTACCCATTCAAATCGCATGACCGAACTCGTGAGTCATAATATGTGTTTGCATACTGCCAACGATTTGTCACGTCATTCAGATCTAACTTGTACCCCCACGAGATTCAAACAAATCGCAGACTATTTTGATGCAGTTGAGTAGCCAGGTGCATTGGTTGTTCGATGTTACCATCATGTGTTGTTTTTCTTACAGGTAAACGACGCGCTCGGTAAGACTAACGACAAAAGCGTTCTCATATGATAGAAACTTTTGAATCAGTGATATTTAGCATTTTGTCATTCTTTGTTTTCATGATTTTCCGTCACACAATACTTAGATGCATTTGCTCTTTAATTTCATTTCACGTCTGACTGAGTGATAAAATGAGCTAGTAACAAGAGCCAACGCGTTGAAATGTCAAATTAATGACAGGTTGAACTGAGCTGTTTTGTTCCTTTATCAAACGGTATAAATTCAGGGTTTTATTTGCCTTTGAGGTGAATAACCCAGTGGGTTGGTTTCAACTGCACAAGTGAAGCTAAATTGATTTCGAAGGATTCGTATCGGTATTATTAATTCATGCAATTGTATACCCCCTAAATGAAAATCGATGGAAACTAATTAAGACTCAACCCATATATTGCAACTTATTACTTCAGTTTCCCTAGCGAATATTTTATGCCAGGTATTACAATGTCACTTATTGATCGTCGATAAAAGCACGCCGCTGTTTCCTCTAACATAAACCGCTTTTTCTCTCTCATTGTGCGTTTTTAAATCGGCTACACTGCATTGACATCAGGTTACGGAAGAATGAAGAAGGCAAGATCCATTACCGTAACAGTCCAACTTTCCAGCTTCTCGTCAGAAACAGGAGCTCTGTTTTGGCCAGCAAAGCTCAGTGAATTAGCTGGAATACGAAAACACTTTCAGCTTGTTAAGCCTATTTTTGGTTACAGTACGGAACATTTGTACGAGATGTTTCTAAGCGCTGGATATAAATACAACTTCCGAATTTCGCATCACGACTGCTTGTCCTCTGCGAAAAAATCTAATTCAGGTCAACATTGTAGTCGTCTGTTTCAGGATAAGGAAAAACGAGTCACTTTTCCGATGACTCAGTTTGCTGTATACTCAATTTCGTGGTGATAACTGTGACGATAATATTTATTTTCTTAAAACGAGCTGCTTGAATATGGCAGTAAACCAACAGGCAAAACAAGTAGAATTATGAGTAGTAGGAAATCTAAACTGATTATCATTAGTATTATTATCGTAAGAGCCGATCGCTTTGTAGTCAACGAATCGTTACTGAAGAAAAGTGCTTAACGGGAAGGCACTATATCATGTAGCGGTGTTGCGAAACAAACCGTTTAGAGCAAGATCGGATAGCCTGGTACCTAGGTGTTTGATTTACCGTTCCGGTCCCAACGGGGGCTCGGTGGATGTGCATTGCTGATGATTCTTGACAAGGAAGAAACCGCTATACAGTGCTTCCATGGTTTTCAACAGTAAGTTGAGCATTGATACTGCCTGATGAGTCCTTTGATTAGACCAGATATATAGTTACTGCGAGAGCAGGTGCGGCTAAAAAAAGTTTTACCGGCGGTGCTCTGCAGCAAATAGTCAACATATAATGGACAATCTACTTGGATTTTTCATACCCTCGTGCTAATAATAAATTCTATGAAAATGGTCCCAAATGCCACAGAGGACAGCCATAGCATTAGCAATACAACACAAAAAATGAAGAAGGAACGAAAACCCAACGGTGTGTTCTATTTTCTTCACACTCTTTCGCTTACAAGACCAACACATGGGAGATTAGATAATCTAAAATATTTCCCATTGAGGAACTTTTTTGTAGATCTGATTTTTACTACCATGGATCTAATGGTTACATTGTGGTGAGGAGTTCGCGCAGAACATTTGAAATTTTGGAAACTTTCGCGTGTTTGATGAAGTTATACCAAATTTTTTACTTGATATTTACTGAAAACGATTCTTTCAGACGACAGTTCGATGAAAATGGTTATTTTCTTAAGTGAGTTATCTCCCATCATTCATGTAGAGCAAACTTTGAGATTGCATTTTCACCGCACCATCTTAGCATCTGAATCTAACCTTTCTGTAGGCATCATGCATCTTTGTTTTCCTGCGACTATTAATTTTGAGTAATTGGACGTGCCAGAGATTTCTCCTTCCAGTTGCTCAAATTTGATATGTAAGGTTACCATGGTTTTTTGTTCGTCAAATAATATCAATGTTAACGCCTTCTGTTGTCCGGAAACAAAAACAATTTAGCCCTTACAATATCCGAGTACCCCACAGCTTCCACTTTCGTGTACTTATCGAATCCGAAATGTTTGCGTTTTTACAACCTAGTGACAGTTATCACACACCAATTTAAATGAAGTAGGAGCCAAAATATACTCAAGATTGGGTACAGGATTGCCATTCCCATTTATGTTGTTCAGAATATTCGAAACATTTTTACTAGAAACAAAGTTATACTGCTCATCTGGGAGCCAAAAATTACAAAAAGTAGTGTTTGTATTTACTTTCCCCTTCTCGTTACCTATTTCCGCATTCGTGATGTTGGTATCATGCTTGATTCCATGCTGGGAGCCCAAATAGCCTGAAGAAACACGGATATGGTCTTGTTCATCAGGTTTTAAGATTTAAGAAATACTTAAAAGTAGCTGAGTATGTATTTGTTGAGGTTAAACGTTGAGCTCTGACCTTAACACTTTTATTATTGATATAAAGGAAATGTTGACCGCAGCTGATTTGGAGAACAGCTTTAGGGCAATTTTATTTTACAAGGAGGATTAGAAATTCGTGACAAATTACTCAGCCGTGCCTCTAGTTTTTCTGTTTTGAAACACTGTTGATCACGGATCCAGGGTTGTTCCGTAAATCTCATTTTTATTTTGCCCTTTGGAAACGACACGTTTCCTTTGGTTGCATTAGGAAATCCACTAATTGATACTGGCCGGTATGCCCGACGGATTGCGGAGGAATTCGATTATCAGTACATTAATGCTAAGGAGCTGTTACAATCCAATCCTGGGAATGAACTGAAGGAAGTAAGTTTGTTAGGTGTCAATCAGCCACCGGTGAGGTGTAATTTTTTTCCGAAAATTATTTTGCAAGTTAGCACGATGTACCGTAAACAGAATTATTCTCTTAAATCTTTTAATTAGACTAAGCGTATATCCAGTCAACTGAAACTGCTAAAATATTTTCATCTGGGACACTCGCAGTGATTGGGTACACTTGAAAACATGCACACTAAATAAGTGACCCGTTTGCTCACTTACTTCATTATTTATGCCAATGAGACGCCGTTTGCCGTGAGACTGATTAGATCACAGAGTGGGATTCTGCTGCTGAGTGCACTGGTTAGGATGCGATATGAGTCTCTGAACCATTTCTTTTTGCACGTTCCGTTTGCTTGGTAAGGCATCAAAACGTTAATTGAAAAGAGCGACCGGTTTGACCAACGAAAAACGTTGAATCAGACCGGATGCGCCGCGTTAGGCTTCGCTGTTGAGGCTCACAGAAGGCAACTGCTTAATGATCCCCTGAGTCCATTTGCTGTTTCACCCTCTAAGCATCAGTGGTAGACTGTCGTATGAATTTGTTTTAATCATTCGCAGTATCACCTTTACGACTAAGTTTAGTCAACTTTTCTGTTTGGTTCATTTCATTTCACTGGAGTTCTCCGTTTGGAGCTGGTGTTTTTACCACCATTTACTTTCACAACTTTTCTACAATCCGGGTTAATCTATCGATTCTGTTGTTGCTTTGTTGGTTCCATTTTTCAGGTACGTGTTCAGGATGTCTTGGACACTGAAATAAAGAACAATGGCCCGGTTTCACAGCGGTTAATCCTTGACGAATTCCCACCGACAGAAGACGGTTCATTTGGTCTCACAAACGATGTATGCGAGGGATGTCTGTCTTTTCGTTTTTGTTCGTTTTTTACTCCAAAATCGTTGGTTGGCTTTTTTAACACGTCTGAATTCAGAATCTTATGATGAAAATGGTATCAGAAAAACAGAAGTAGTAGGACTGTTCTAGTGTATCAGTTAACCAAACCATGAAAAGCGAACTTTTTCGCACACTTATTTTACTTTAGAAATTTCATGAAAGTGAGAAAAAGCATGATCACAGGACGGGTTGAATTCAACTGGTTCGCGCAAAGGTTTCTTCGGAACAATCATAAACCTGTAGATACCAAAATTTAGAGCATCCCATGGTTTTCTTCTTCTGCACTAAACTAATAGAAAATGCCTAAGGCTTCCTGTGCGGACCTAGAAATTTATGGTGATGTGTGGTGCCACAAACAACTACAAAGGATTGAAATGTGCGGTACACTTTACGAGCAGGCAGTCCCTCAAGATACATAAGTAAAATCGCCCTTGGCATCGGTCAATAACAGTTTACTAATGTGACTAAAATAGTTGATGTCCATCCCAGATAACCTAACGGTCATCCTGTGAGAATCACGGTTCTACACTCCGGGTCCAAGTCCCAGTCGCTGGATACGCGCTGCAGGTGGTTCCTAACAAAGATGAAACCGCCGTACATTGTCTCCTTTCAAGGGTGAGTGCACACACCGTGATAAATCCGTTTGTATAAGACTATGCTTAGTAGCACACCGTTCTCTGGTGCTGCTTCTCGACGAAAAGCGTGTCAAAGGGATTCACTTTAATCATCTAATGACGAGTTGAGAAAACCGAACCACTCCACTCGAGTTCATCACGAGAAGTGATGTCCTTCAGGGTTTTCAGTTGTTTCCTTTCCCATTTACCGTGACCACGACTCGCCCTATCGTTACTTGGTAGTGTTTTTGCTGGGATAGCAACCAGTTTCCAGACCCAATCTAGGGCTAACGATTGTTCAAAGTGAACCGTGCATAGAGTAGTGATGGATTAGGCGAGTTCCAAGTAGCCGCGTGTAAATCAGAAAATTCCTCGGGATTTGTCTTTCAATAAGCCATATTTGCCGTAGACAAAGAACTTGAACAAGTTGGGAAGTAAACACTGAGAGAATTTCTCTTACATACTATCATCGGTCGCGTACGTTTATCGCACAAAAAATTAAATATTGAGTGTATTAGGTAATTGAATCAACCTTATGGTATTTGAAGCCGTGTGTGTGTGAATGAGGGATACTGACTAAAACCGAGATAGTGTGAGGGCTTTTGGGTAAGGCGGGCTTGGTGAGAGCGGTCGATGATGTATTTGGTATCCTTAGTTGGTAGTTTTCACGACAATGTAACAAAGCTGAAAACGCTTTCGCCGGGTTCTCAAGGTGACCCCTTTTTCAGCCAGGTTCCAAGCGATGGTCGAGTTCGCCCTACGTGATGTAGAGTTACCTGGGCTACACTGAGGCATCGCGTCACATATATACTTTAGAATGTGTTCGAATATTCTGATCCACAGTGATTAGGCGGTCCTAGCAATGCATGCTCTAAAAGAAGTAGAAGGTAAATTCGACCGAACGGCGGGCTTTAAATGAGGGGCGTTGGCAGGTGTCTGGTCGAAGACATGCCGCAGTGGCATGGTATGTTCTTTGAAAAGTATTTTTGAGGCTTTATATTGTAAGCCACCCTATTATTTCTCCTTTTTATCGGAAAAACAGGTGGACATCTTTGTCGGATACCCAAGGGAAAGTTGGTCTGATTCCTTGCCTGACTGGCAAATACATTTCCCTCCTCGTTTCTTAGAGCATCTTCAATACAAACGTTCCTCGCCTTAAAGAACTGTATTCGGTCCAGAGCTCCCACGCGTTCAGTGATCGAGAAGCTACTGAAATCGGGACGCTAGCCGGATTATGTCTTACGGAGAATAGATTCATCACCTCTACGAATTATTAAAACAACGAGGGAGGCTAGCAAATCATTGTCTTCGAAGAACAATTAGATGCGGCGAACAAAACGACAGTTCCTCGCAGAAGATACGTATGCGATGTGTCTGTCTCGTCGAACCAATTGGTAGGAGTCAAAGAATTACTAAGTATACTCAACGGATTACATCCGAACTTAAATTTCACTTGCCTTTGGGGCCATAAAATTGCTTTAGTTACTTTACTCGTTTCATAATTCATTTTTTGCTTGGTTTTATACGTATGCAACCGATGAAACTACATGAGAAGGCTGGTCTTCTAACTTGCTGATACAAGTTCATTGCAGTTCAGAGAAAGAATTGAGTGGCCTGGCGTTGTTACTTAATAAAGATTCATGGATCACTGTGTCTAGTCGCAGTCAAGCAACTTGCAGAACTCAGTGAAGCACAAGTGATTTCTCGTTTCAATCCTTTTAGTACTTTGTGAAAAAACTAGTCCTCAATTTCACAGAAGTCCATGATGAATCGGCTGAGGAAACCAATGGAAATGAGGTTCAGAGTTTTGATGAAGGAAATCTCCCAGAAACGTTTGAAGGATCCCACATGAAGTGTCTGACAGCCGAGGTGCACAAGGTAACGACTTGATTTCACGTAAAATACTGTCAGTCAATTTTCCGCCTTTTGCCTTTGCTATTATAGTAACTATATGTCAATAACTCGGTTTTGTATATATTAAAGACAATAATCATAAACCTAAACCAGGCTCTGTATTGTACTCTTTACTGTCTTGGACATTTGTCGCTCACCGAGCTCCCTTCAGAGACTCGCTAGATCGACCATTACCATTGATTACCTCATACCTTCGCGTTAAACAGCATAAGCTTTTTGGGCGATGGATGAACATCCATTAAACATGATTTACAGTTACCATACACAAAAGTTAATTCCGACTATTGGTCATTCATTTTGCTATTAAATTCAAACTTACTTGCCGGTACAGGTTGCATTGTAATCATTGGTGATCCTAATTGATTACAATAATGTCTTAATGTCGCGGGCAAGTCAGTGACTCGCCTTTCAAAAGAGAATAGCCAACGATTTTACCTGAAATATTTGTTGTTTTTTTTAATCAGATTCAACCCTCCGAGTCCGAGGAAGAAACACACCAAAAGATTCACGAGTTGGTCCAAAACTTTTCCTTAAAAAATAACTCTCCACATTGAAATGGCACTCGATGTGGGCGGCGTATAAAATCTTAGAATAGTGCTTCATATTCTAACGCCTCATCTTTACCGTCATGCATTAGATGTCACCTAAATTACGAACCAACAATTTCCTTTCACCTATGTTTACCAGCGTACTCATGACATCATTTTTAGCTCTTCAAGGAATTTTATTTATTTAATTTACATTTTTATTGATCCTATTTACCCCGAAACACTCGAATAACTTCGAATCAAATTTTGTTTTTTATAACTGTCTTTGTCAGAAAGCAACGTCAGAAATATTATCTTATGAAATGGATCACATTCACCCTCGGTTTCAAAACAAATTTTTCATCCATCCGTATTTGTGAAAAATACATACTTGGAACTGTATCGTTTTCTTTCTACTTCTGTTCAGACAATCAGCCTGGATGACTTTCTGAAGTAGAATTAAGTTTGCTTTTACACTCACTTCATTCATGATAGAAACGCATCATGCTTTGATCTTCGTTTACAATGAAAACGAGTAAACGCCACCATATTTCCAATATACTTTTTAACAACTACAACATGCAGTCAAGCCAGGACATTTTGCTTAATTCTGTCAACCACTGTAACCGGTTTCAAACAAACCGGATAGTGTCGCATGATATTTTGCTGACCTGAATTCAGATATGAGCATTGTGAAATTAAAGAAAAGCGAATCAAAGTAACGATATCATATCCTCGTCAAATTATAATCTCTCATTGCGCCTCGTTGCCAAACTCGTATTGCTTGTTAGTTTCCTATTGGCTAGAAGTTTTTCGACAGGCATTTAAGACCACAGCACGTGAGTGAGAAGGTAATATCTACCTGAGCCAAACGGGGTTATGGCTTTCATAGTCACCAACTCTCAACTGCTGCTCAAGATAACAACTTTATTTATAACCACAGGACTTCTATAACATTCCAGTTAGAGGACAGCTTAGTGGAGGAAAAAATACAAAAAAAGGATTTTGACAACGTCGATCGACAGTGAGTGACCTAATTCATGGCTAATGATGATGCAACCTCGACTGGTAAAGCAACATGTGCAATCATGTACCTCAATTTGGACAGTAATGCAAGCTGAAATAAATAACGCTGAATACCATTCTGCTTTGTTCAAGATGATAGTCATATGCCTGTTTTGTTTTCATATCACACTGAAATCTCGATCCAACGAGAACGAATAATACGAATCGGGTTGGCAATGTTATGCCCCACAGATAACACATGATGGCACACAACATAAGATACACAAGACACCTACGTCCTCGTAGGGGCAAAACACTTGACCACTGGTGATTCCCACATGAAAGTACGACTGGGTATCTCTAGGCCCGTGTTTGTATGACAGTATGACTCTCAAACGAACACGAACAATGCGCAACTGGACGAGGCTAGCCCGCCCGCTAGTTAGAGAGAGAAGACGAACACCGACACGGTCAAACGTCTATTACAGATCAGACGACACAGTGCCAGAAAAATGCTTTCAGCACCTTCGCAGATGGCCTTGTAAAAATGCACATTCAAACCACTCATATATCAGAAAAATACAATGGTGAAACAGTAAGTGGAGGGAAACAGGAAATTTTACAACGGCGGGGGAAAATCATATTTTTTGCAAGGGTAGGAATATCGACTTTCTCCGTAGTTCAACGTTTTTCGAATAAGGATAATTTTCTAACTGAAACCTACGATATTGAATTGCGGGGGAAAACGTGATTTCCCTCAACAATTTCAAGGCACAGTAGCTAGTTTGCGATGTGACTGGAAGTATTTCAACAGATCATCGAGTTTTTTTTTCGTCTGTCCTGAAGACACCTCATCTGAAGAAACATAAACGTACGAAAGAAATGAGATACTTCTAAGCCGAATCATCTAGCCAATGAAAGGAAATCCAACGCAAATGCACCACAGACTAAGGGGTGAAATTCTGTTCCGATCTATCAGTTCTCTTTATTCTCTCAACCAGTCACTTTTTGTCTCTTCTTCATTCTTTGGAATCACTACTCGCAGGAACATTTTAACCACATAGCACCTGGGCAAAAACGTTTAATTTGATCGTAATTTAACCGCATACAAAATTGCCGGTTTTGGTTGGCATTCATCAGTACGGCCTAAATAAAATCGACACAAATCAAAAGGAAAACTGCATGGTGATGGACTGATGAACCCATGATAAAAAACTTTATTTTGGTTAAAAATGATAATACGTTTATTCACTGCATCTCAGTATAATGTTTCAACTGGCGTTACATACTTAATTACTTGGTCGTGTTAGAACGGAAACGAAGAACCGAAGTAACCCTAGGCAACGTCAGAAAGATGAGTTGTCTAAAAAACAGACCGAACCAGATGGGCTTCCTTTGACAATTTTCAAGGACGGAGGCTAAACTTTATTATTGGATTACTAAACAGATTCCAAAGGAATGATGTGAATCGGTCATCGTGCCGATTAACGAGGTCCAACAGGTATTCTTGTGAAAACCGCAGAAGAATTAACTGTTCAAAAATTGAATTCCTCCAACATGATAGGAACACCGCATCCGGGTTTGAGTTCACGGGACATGTCTACCGGACAGTTGCAGACGTAAGGCGACATGGCTATGTGCCGGGGTCAGTGGCGCAACTGAATTTGAATTCCTCATTTGTCTACATAGTTTTCATTGACAAAAAAATTCTCGTTTTTTCTCCTTTCGACTCGATGGGTTCGCGAGGTAGGATCCAAAACCAGGCTGCAGAAGTGTACTCACTCGCTGAGTAAACTGAACTGTACCATCTACATGCCTGTAGAAGACGTTCAACTAGCCGCTTAGGAACGTATCTTCTGTCGGGTCTTGAAGCGAACTACGAACAAAATCCCTTCAATCAAAAGAACAGAGAAGACTCGTGTCCGTAAACAGATGCGATTGCCTATCATATATATATATATATATATATATATATATATATATATATATATATATATATATATATATATATATATGTATAATCGGCCTGAGATCAAGCAACGTGCCAACGCAACAACAACAGTTACGAAATAGGGGAAAAGGCGTACAATACAGTAAACAAACCGTGAGTGAGGGGGGAATGCATATTTTTTGGGGGGGGGGGTTTCACCGTACACTTTTCGATGTTTTTTGTCAATTCGTCTTTCGGAATGAAATTTTTGTTACGGGGCACGAGAGTTCGACAGAGAGACCGCACAGCACTCGCGCCAGACTTCTATTTTCAGCCATGTCCCTCGACATCTGCAACCAATGACAGTTTTCATCCCTTGGGCCTCAATCCCGGAGGCGGGAAGCTCCAACCGAAGCCAGTGCTGGTGCTAGATTTTTCATACCTCTACGCCAAGTCATGGCCTGACGGCCACGTCACCTCTTCCAACCTTGCCCAGCACGTGCGAATAGAGCATGGAAAGGCAGACGATGGGCAGGCATTCGAAAAACATGACCGAGCCACCGGAGGCGGCGCGGAGTGATCAATTCGTTAAGAGGGCGGCTATCCGTGCCTAACACACGACAGCGTACCTCGTCATTATTTATTCGAAGTTTCCACCAGACGCGAGCAATGCTTTGGAGAAATCGGTTGTCGAACCCGGAAAGATGCCGAGCATCCCCAGTGTGAAATGGCCTGGTCTCGCAACCGTACGGCAAAACAGTACGAACCGTGGCAACGTACACCCACCCCCTAAGACAAAGAGAGAAACGAATCTCACGGCGACGCCACAGGTGTCGCAGGTTTGCGAAAGCTGCTCTAGCTCTCGCTATGCGTGAGCTGATCTCCTCCCCATCACCCCCTCCAGCTGTTATCAAGCCCCCAATGTACTTAAAGTTGTCGACGAACTCTAGCTGATCACCACAAAGGGCGGGGGCAGGTACCGGTTCCTGTCAGTCTTGCAGAAGCACTTTGCTCTTGGAAGGCGCAAAGTGCATTCCATATCGGGATACCTCAATCGCCAAGCAGTCAAAAGCATGTCGCACTGCCTGTGTATTATCACTCAGCAAAGCGATATCATCGGTATATTCCAGGTCGAAAACTTTGTTTCCTGGGAGGCGTTCATCTCCACTGTTCGGAATACCTGACAAGGCATTCCGTAGAACATTCTCTATGGCAAAGTTGAAGAGAAACGGGGATATAGGGCAACCTTGTCGAACTCCACTGGCCGTAGGCCCTTACCCGACTTGAGGTGTGACGACGCAACTGTTTGAGGACTGCTACATACTTCTCAGGTACTCCATTTCTCAACAAGCAGTCCTATCGACGGAGTCGAAGGCCGCGCAAATGTCCAGGAACACGATGACTATTGGTCTGTGGAAAGTGAGACGGTGCTCTAGCATTTGTCAGAGGGTGAAGATTTAATCGACACATCCACGACCGGCGCGTAACCCAGCCTGCTCTTCGCGAGTCTGTTCTTCACGCGTTTGGTACGTGACAGACGCAAGCAGTTTCGACGCTGTTGGGATAAGGCTCACACCCCTACGGTTAGCGCAGTCTCTGCGCGAGCTCTTTTTAAAGATGGGGACGGCAATCGATTCCCCTCTACAAAGACGGGACCTGCTCCGAATTCCAAACCTTCGAGAACAAAACATGAAGTCCTCTGAGGAGCTGCACCCCACCATCTCTAAACGAGGCCGGGGGAATGCCATCGGAGCCCGGCAATTTGCGACGTCCTAAGGCCTGAATCTCCCTTCGGATCTTTGCCCTGGTAGATGGATTTGTCGAGACGCACCACTAGACGTGTGCCGGAAGAGCTATCGGAGAGACCGACACCGAGGGGCAGCTAAATTGTGCCTGAAAGTGCTCCGCCCAGCGACCAAGATGCCGCTTCTAATTGTGGATTTGCAAACCGTTAGTCTCACAGATATATCGTGACACTGAAACAGTACGGGTACGAGAAATACACGGAAAGTAAACGGAGATAACGGCGAAGCAATAAGCGGACCGCGCGAACACAGACGGAAAAAACCGAGAGTGTGTCAAAGCCGGTATCGACGGGAACCTCAAGAAGGTCGGTTCAGTAAGACCGAGGAAAAACAGTGCAGTCGAAACCAAGCGTTAGAGATCGTAGAGACAATAAATCTAAAATGTCCTTAAAATTGTCAGTTCCTCAGTACGGCCTGGGTCACTACAAGCCGAAATCTTACTTCCGTTACGGACTTCCGTAAATAATGTTGGTATCCAGAAGTGTATTTTCATTTGTAATTTGGAAAATACAGATTGAGTAGCTTGCTTGTTTTTGCCATTTAGGGCTTAAGTGTACTCAGAATAAATAACTCTTCGTTGGGAAAACGCTTGAAACCCCAAATTCCTAAGAACTCTGCAGTGGGTTGCAACATTATCCAACGTGGAGCCCCAGATAAGATCTTTCTATTGAAACAAAAGAAATCGAAACATGTGAACTGCCTTTGAATAGGTCCGGGACTTACAGTTGGTTAGTTGGTAAACGAGCAAGTATTCTCGGGAAGTTAAATTAGATAACCTTGCATGACGACAGAAAACTTCAGTCCACTCAACCACACACACTCACACTTTGTGCTCCGGTTGTGGTTACTACTTCGCGCTATCGTCCAGTTGAGGGCAGAATGAATATAAATATAAAGTAGAAAATAGCCGAAGATGAAGTAATGAACGGGAACCATGAGTAGCAATAATAAAAAGGAGACCGAATGCAACTACGCAACTGGCCGTGACACCTGGTCATATCACTTATTGTTCCCAACCATTTAGTGGGCGGATCTCGTGGAACCCAACCCGGAAGTCTAACGCATCCTACTTGGCCAAGTCCATTGGTCAAGGTCTTCGTATATTTCAGCCATGTCATGGGCTGATAGCTTCGATCAACATTCAAACCACTACCCTCCTCAAAGAACAGCACATGCCGAGGAATTTTATCGGTAATTGTGATTGAAAAAAACATGAAAATATAGAAAATCCATGAGAAGGCAGGATGAATTGCCTGCAATTGTGAGCAGTACTATTATTTATCGACAAAAATTATTAAAACTAAATGACCGTCGATTGTTCTTGTCTAGCATCAATTTCCGACACAGCTCGCGTCGAACATCGACATGACGCTCTAACTCTACAGGTATTCTAAGCCAGATTGAATACACCGCTAGAAGCTACCGGTGGGGTAGTTCGGTTCAGAACTGTAGATCTGACTGGTCTACCTGTGTACTGAATAAAGCGCCCATGTCCACCAGTTTCCTGAAATCTCCGCCATGCTTGCTGCTTGCGCTTCAGTGCCCAGGTCATACCGCTTTTCCAACACTGGTAAGACTTTTCTCCAGAACCTGCGCAGCGGAGCTTCTTCGTCCGTCACACGTAGTAAGTTGCTTCTTACAACCCTCCACATTTCGTCCATCTTGCCCTCGGTATCCCAAACTAGTAACTCTGCGATCGCTATCAGGCGCCTTTCGTCCAATTTCCTGAAGGTCCTCGCCACTAATCTGGTAGGTCCTCCCTCTGACCGAGGGACTTGAACCTGAATATTCCCTAGAGGGGCACCAATAAGGATTTCATCTACTTCCGCACAACATTTGGATATAACTAGATCAAACATTCATCTACTGTGCTGGTGGATGTGCTGTGTCAGTGCCCTGTCCTCAATGCGATCAAGCAACCTTTGGCCGAAAGACCCTGCCGGTGCCCAATTTGCTTGCCAGTCTATGTATGGTGCGTTAAAATCCCCCAGGACTAAACGCCTTTCCGCGTTTCTGGATGATAGTGTTAGGTATTCTAGCAGACCCGCATCTTCCTCCGCGTCAGAGGATGGGCTCCTATATACACACTAACGCCACCCACTTAATCCGAATTTTTATCTGTGCTGCGACCGCCTGTATACTGGGTGTCACACTTAGTGCTCTATTTTGAATTGTATTGGGCTACTAGCAACAGTACTCTTCCTCCTCCTATTCTCCTATCCTCACAGTCAGCTCTGTGCACGCTCAATCCCTCCGGACACGCTGGACTTGATCTATCGCTCTTTCTTTGGCAAGAATCATCTCCGTTCATTTGTTTAACACGCGTTATTGTTTAACTGAACGGTGAATGCCAAGCGTAGCTGCAGTTTGACCGTTATTCCGCTGCGCTCCTCACGCAAGCTCTTTAGGCGAGTATTGCATTGTAAGACATCTGCAATAACACGTATTTCCCCCGGCATCCCTGTGCACATCATGTATGAGTTTTGCAGCGCTTGTGTCACAATCAGGTCAGGTCACAAGACTGGCGGCTTGACCTAGTTGATAGGTCTAGGTTCTTGCATCAACGACCTTCAGGTAAATCCCTCTGCGCTGCTACAATGGGTACTTCGGTAATTGAAGAGCATCAACAAAGTTCGTCTATACAGCGCAACGATACCACGTTGGAAACACCGGTTCTCGTCTGATCACCGAAGTTAAGCAATGTCGGGCCCGGTTAGTATTTGCATGGGTGACCGGCTGGGAATACCGGGTGTTGCGGCCGTTCCTTTCCATCACGACGAGACTGCATCTTGGCTTGCGCGCCTCTACGACCCAAAGAGCCATACAGGATGGCTTCTTTAAGCCGGAGATGCAATCATACCCGACAGGTCAATGGGTAGAGGTCAAACAAAGTTCAGTCTCCTGGTCCTCCAGGTCGGGGATCGGTTTGAGCTGGCAACTGAATCGGCAAAATCAGTGGAAGAATAATTGATCCAAGCAAATGGGCTTTCACTAAGCCATCCCGCTGCCTTGCGGATAGGTTCTTGTTAGAACTAAAGGCTTTGATTGAGAACCCTAATCGTTCTCCTGTTTTGTGGCTGGACACCCTAGCAGTACCCGTTCAACAGTTCCCATGAACTGCACGAATAGAAAGAATTCCATACTACATCGGTCGTCGCGCAGGATAATCAGGACCGCACTGCCCCATGCATCGAGCGGGGTGGGTAGTGATAAGTGGGCTACTGCTCAGAGTTCCCTCTCTGTTATTCAACCTTTGTCTTCTGTCCCTAACCACCCCTCTTTGTCCCTTCTATCCACCCATAATGCTCCCACTGATAACGCGGTCGATACTCGCAACTATTCACTGTCAAATAATGTTGAGAATAATCCTGTGTCTGGTAACTCACATTTTCTCAAGCCTCGTCAGCCTCTGAATCTCGGCTCCTTCAACGTGCGTACACTAATGCAGGCCGGTCAGCAGGCGTGCCTAGCGCTCACAATAAATTCTCTGAAGATTGATGTCTGCTGCTTAAGTGGAACGCGTATCCAGGATTCGAGCAGTGTGATTCAACTAACTATTCTTGGTATCTCACCGAGGTATTTTCTGCACACTTCAGAAGACGAAGCAGCCAGAGCTACGGGTCAACGTGGTGTAGGAATAGTCTTGCCTGACAAGGCTGAGGCCTCCCTTTTAGACTGGATCCCTGTAAACACTCGTTTATGTGCTATGAGACTCCAAGGGTTAGTTGGCGTTCGAAAGGATAGTTGTGTTAAGCGCAATTTGTTTGTGATCTCGGCATACGCCCCAACGGACTGCAGCTCAAACTTGCAGAAAGATGAGTTCTATGATGAACTCACCGCCCTCGTTCGCAGCAGTAAAGGTTCTGACATTGTAGTGCTAGCTGATGACTTCAATGCACAAGTTGGCAAACTCAGTGTGTCAGAAGCCTGTTTAAGTGAGCGTTGTGCTTTACCTGCTGAGCGTACAGATAACGGGGATAGACTTCTCCAGTTTTGTGCAGACAATCGATTGTTCTTGCCTAGCACCAATTTCCGACACAGCTCGCGTCGCACAGCAACATGGTGCTCTAACTCTACAGGTATTCTAAGCCAGATTGACCATATCGCCGTAAGCTGCCGGTGACGCGGTTCTGTTCACAACTGCAGATCTTACTGGTCCACGTACGTTAGTTTTAATGCTACTAGCTCTCCAGCTCCATGGTCATCGTCGCAAACCGCAAACCCGATTAGCCTTGCAACGTTTGTATGATCCAAAAGTACGCACCCGCTACGAGCAGAAGTTAGCACATGAGCTAGGATCTACGACGAACGGTAATGTGGATGAGCATTGGGCTCATACCAAACAGGCAATGCACTTTGCAGCAGGTTTTGCCTGTGGTCTTAGATCCGTTGTCCGTCAAAGACACTGGATCTCGCAAGAGTCGCTGAGTATAATGGAGCAAAAGCGTCAGCTCTCGAACCGTAAGGAGATGAATAAGATGCGGAGAAAGCTACAAAGGCAAGTTATGAAAAGCCTTAAGAATGATCGCGACAATTGGTGGGTCAAGGTAGCCGAAGAAATGGAAGTAGCAGCTGCTTCAGGTGACAGTCAAAGACTGTTCAAACTTATTCGTGGCACCAGCGGACGGCGCATCCAAATCAGTGAAACGATTTGCGATAGAAATGGAAAACCCATCCATAGCAAACAGCAAAGGCTTGACCGTTGGGCCGAGTACTTCAATGAACAGTTTAGCTGGCCGCACGCTAGTGTAGTTACTCCCGTGTCAACAACTGCGACTCCTTGGGTGGTATCACTTGAGCCCCATCGGAAGTAGAAGTAGAGCCATGCATTCGATTACGGAAGCGTGGGAAAGCGGCAGGTCCTGACGAACTTCCTCCAGTTCTTTTCAAACTGGGTGGTGAGGCGTTGATAAATCACTTACCGTCTTACTTCGTGACATTTGGGACGAGGAGCGTATTCCGTTAATATGGAGCGAGTCACTAGTTGTTCGCATCTTCAAGAAGGGAATACGGAATGACTGTAGTGATCATCGTGAGATTAGCTTAATTCCGATAGTCACCAAGATATTAGCTTCGATTTTGCTGCACCGTCTTGCACCCGCTCGCGAGAGGAACATCCGCGAACAGCAGGCTGGATTCCGCCCAGGTCGAGGATGCATCGACCAGAGTTTTACTCTTCGCCGACTTCTTGAAACGCGTCACACGCACCGCCGACCGACAGTATTGGTTTTCTCAGACCTGAAAGGCGCCTTCGATTCAGTTGATCGAACAGCGCTTTTCAGTGTTCATCGAAAAGGTGTGCCTCAGCAGTTCGTGAACCTACTAAGATCATTTTATTCTCATACTTCTGGCCGCGTTAGAGTTTACGGTGAACTATCCGGTCGGTTCGAAACGACCAGCGGTGTTTGAAAGGGATGTCCCATCTCTCCATTCTTGTTTAAATTCATCATGGACGAAATAATGGAGAGCGCGCTGCAAAATTACCAGGATGTAGGCGTCGAACTAGGAAATAGTGGAAAGCTGTGTGACCAAGATTACGCGGACAATGTTTTCTGCTTGTTCGAATCCACGGAACATGCTCAACGTGCACTAGATAGACTCTCACAGGCTGTAGTTCCATTCGGCATGCGCTTTGCACCTCAAAGTGTAAAGTGATGTTATAAGACTGGACGTCAACGATTCCGAGCTTGATGCTCGATGGGGAGGTGCTGTCAGTTGTCCACCACTCCATCTACCTCAGTAGCAGCGTGACGACGGATGGAAGCACTGTAGTGGAGGTGAGCATACGTATATCTAAGGCTCGAGCCGCAGTGCGTTCAGTTTTGTTGTATGGTTGTGAGACTTGGGATCTGCGTGCGGTAGATACTTGTCGTCTTGAGGTTTTTGACCACAATGTCTGCGTAGTATCGCTAAGATTGGTTGGAATAGCCGAGTAAGTAAAGATGAGGTCAGAAAGCGAGTATTGAGTACTGATTCGGAGAACGCTTTGTCACAGCGTATCCAGCTTCGTAGACTTTGTTGGCTGGGGCATGTGTTACGTGTGTCAAACACACGTCCACCATACCGTGTCCTATTCTCCGTTGCTCCTAGGGAGTGGAAGAGACCACGTGGAGGTCAACAGATGACGTGGCAGCGAGGAATGAGAAAATGTACAGCTAGCTTAGGAAAATTAGATGTCTCACGTCTTTGTGGTTGGGGTCCGAAAGATCCGTCTACCAGTTGGCTGGAGACACTGAAGGATATGGCTGCGAACCGTGAACATTGGCGATCGTGTTGTCACTTTCTATCGAATCAGAATGACTGGTCGATGTGCGTTTGTACAGTTAGACTGCATTCCGTGTGTTGGCTACTAGGGCATTCTTTCCTTTTCCTACCCGTATAGGTCCACTCCATGTCCATCTTGTATATCCATACTTTCTAATTCAGCGTGCAACATGGCGAGAAAGGTAATGTCAGTGATAATGAACTTCGGTCCTGCATGCCTAGGGATGTTAGGACAAAAAAGTGTCTCACATTTTACAGATTCAAACAGTTAAGTGTTTTAAGTCAACTGGTTGGTAGACTGCCTTAATTCGAATAACGGTATCACGAAGATAGACATTCGGTTCAAGTAACAAATGCTAAGGATGTAACGAACCAACATTAGCCACTATGGTTTCTGGTTATTCGCGATCAATTTTCACCGTACGCTTCCAGAACCATGAACCCTCTCATGAAATGTTTTTGCTGTTTCAAATAAACATTGAAGCCAACGATCGAATACCTAAAGGTACAAAAAGTTCTCCACATTCCACGCCCCCTTTTTTGTAATTGTCGTTGCGTTGCCACCATGCATATATATATATATATATATATATATATATATATATATATATATATATATATATATATATATATCTCAATAGTTTTAAATATTTGTGTTGGTTGTAGCTCAGGTTGTTGGTTGCTATGATGTTCTGATCGCTGAGCTTGGCGTTCAAATCGCAAACGTTTCATCACCAGTCGAGGTGACATCGTCAGTGCATGTGCTTACACTGGGTAGTCTACCTGAATCTACACTTATGCGGATATACAGTTCTGTGTTGAAAAAACATCACACTATTTTAGCGAGAGGCGAAAACTCCAGGTGTTTTCGCACTTGCAGTTCAACGGCGGAAATCAGTGTCGCGAAAATGTCTGAATGAGTGTGGCATTATGTTCATAGATTTCTACAACCTTCACCCGTGGTTTACCCAATGACTGGGTTCTTCCACATCTTCAGTGAATATGGTCTGTGGAAATCTGAAAGCTGCAGCCGAATGAATATTCATCACCAAAAATCAGCCTTCATTTTGCCAACCAAATAAAAAATCAGCAACGTAAAACTGTTTCACAAAGTGTGGTTTCATTCAGCTGCGACAAAAATAATCCAGCCATGGAAAAGTGCCGTGTTATTTGGAAATCTCTGTTGAAATAAAATGACAAAATCAAATAAAAGATAATCGAAATGAAAGTTAAAATGGTTACGATTCAGCATAATTTACTCAAAAGATCTGGTTCCGGTTCTTCCTCGGTGGCATATTTTTCATAATCCAAGGAGATGGTTGCCGAAATGAAAGAAATGCAGTTCTCTTCCTCCGTCACACCTGGAAATGACCAGGCTTGTCCCATGAGGTTAAAATTGGCAGTTCGCATCATTGCTTTTAACTGCTTCTCTTCTTCCATTTGAATGATCGAGAACTTGTCGTTAATAAGAAGTTGTTGCAATAGCGAAATGCATATATTTATCACTTGGTGATCGAAAACTTTGGCTTTGGTATCGTATAAGAATTCTTCAAAGGGTCGAGAACGTAGCTCTCGTAATGCTGTTATGGCTTTTTCATCAAGAGACTTGATAGAATCGAGGACCGTGAGGCCTTCCAACTTGGAATCAAAACCAAATATTTTCCCTGATTTGACATATCATTATTCACGATGATTACTTACCCCAGTGACATAAACTTGTAGAAAAAATGAGAGCCGTTGACGGATCTTGGAGGTAGTCTAAAAATCTTTTAGCGACGATTGGTTGGTGCTCGTGAGACAAAGTCCCAACATAGACAGGAACAACTTTGAACATGTACGTTCGGCTGTGCAAAAATTATGATTTTTTAGTTGAATGCTTTACTTTTCCATCACTTTTGCAATGAAAGGCAGTTGCATTTCGATTGATCTTTCTTTGGTCTCAAAAGGTAACTCGACAAACTGGAAGTCTCCTGTTTTTATGAGGCTTAAATTCACTGGAAATAAGTCGTACGAAAATCAAACTACCTTAGTGGAACATTAATTAATTATTTTTTTAACTGTTATGAAAAGTTCGAGTTTTCACAAATCTGTAACACCAAAGGCTTCATCTCATGAGATTGCTGCTGCACGTGGTATTCTTTCTTACAGCACCTGACCGCGGATAGACGCAAACGTACGGATTTCGTTAAGGCGTAGGACTGTTAATAATAATAATAATAATAATAATAACTGCACTTGTCTGGCCTGCTCAGTCGCGGCACGTGGGCCTAACTAGTTTCAAAATCGAACGTACGATTCAAAGTTCTATTTTTTATTTGTCTAATAAGATAGTAAAATCGCAATATCAGTTATCAGTTGTGCATTGTAGATGATTCTACGCACAGAGCAACCCGCAACGCTGCGAAAAACAAGCCAATCAAATACATTTGGACAGATTATTAAGATACTTTCAGGGCAAGTGATTAAAATGAGTGACACTTTACAACTACTGGAAAATATTCCCAACTGTAAAGCGTCTGGTGAAAACCGTTAGTGTGGCTCATCAGACAAAGTGATTTCATATATAGCTATGACAGTAATACGAAAACGCTTCGCTTGTGCAGGCAGAAAATAAGCTGCGATGAAACCCATTATATTACCAAATTAACGGATACTTTACTCTCAAGTTTGTTCCCTCGAAAAAGCTCTTGGTGGGTATAAGTAACTGATCAGCATGCCTTCCCGATTTGCAGCTACGTATGGCTTTCTACAGCCCAAAATAATGGATGAACCTTGAAACCGGCGAATCAGCTGACGGACCAGTATTGGATTTATAGAGTCAATCTTTTTGAAATGAAAATTTGAGCGAAAAAATGCAGAGGGGACTATTATTTCTTTACTTGGGCGTATACCTCGATGGGAATGACATCCCGAAGTAGAGGCAAAACACTTATCACCAGTTCCATCATACGCATTATTGGGTCGGTACGACGCAAATTTCATCCCAGAAGAGAAGTTATTGACGGTAATGGATACACTTTGTTACCTTAATAAGTACAGCCCACCTGGCGTGTCGGATATTGGATTGTGTCGTCGTTTATATACAGGGTGAGTTTCGCTACTGCCAGTTTATCAAACATGTCTGACTATCGGAGGTAGAATTTAGGCCAAAACGTTTCGGACGGTTTTAGTGTTTCGTTCAAAAACCTGGATAAAAAACACCGATACTACCAAACCTTTAGTAGACGTCTTCAAAACATCGTTAGGAATATAGTATGGCATGGAATACTGGCACCGCGTGTTAGTGACCGGATGGGATTCTGCTCTTATTTCAAGGTCTTGTGTGAGCGCTACGAAGGGAGCAAAAACTCAATAATCCACTACCAAGAGAATCAGAAATGACGCCCTCAAACCCCAGGCAGCACAGTGGGATACTCGGCCGTCTCCCGAAGGGGAACACGCAATGTTTTTGATAATCACAGTCATTTTACTTCTTGGAAATGCGAAACATTGACTTTATATCTAAAATAAAAAGGTCTCAAAAAGTGGGTGATTGTTAGTTAGTTGTCAAATAATTTTTTTTTATTACATGCTCTCGCATGAGTGCAGCGGAAGAGGTATATACTCCATAGCCACGGGGACCCATTGCACTATTCGGGTAACCGGTTACCGAACCCTGAGGCTTGGGGTGGCGAAGAATCACGTAAGGTTGAAATTTCAACCTGTGTGGATAGGATAACGTACCACAGGTTTCTACTTATAACGTGAGAATCCATAAACTTACCGGTAAGTCACCAAGCAACGCTTCGTATTTCGTAGACTACCCAAACAGCGCGAGTGTCCCCTGACCGTATCATCGAGTGGACTCCAAAGGTACACTCAGGGGACGGTCAACAATGAGCCCGCAAAACTGGCTGGGATTGTAGCTTGGTTGCCCAACCGCATAAAAAAGTTAACTTCCATGGCTATTTAACGATTGCCAATCTTTTTTCTCAATAAAAGGCAATCCACTGCTGCCGACATGCTCACGGTATGTACACGTTTTATCTCAACAAATTGGTATGATATCGTACTGACAAAAGTTGACACGCAGTGTACATGCTAAACAGCAATATAACTGAGATTTATTGTGCGATAATTACCTAAGATACGGTCCAAGAGCGTTATACTGGTTTACCGTTAACCATCTCCTGAGTGTACCATTTTATATTTCATTGGGGGTCACTCAGTATTTCGGTCAGGCAGACACTCGTACTGCTTGCGCAGCCTCATTCGATCAGCCGCGTTGAACCTGACGATATGGCCAATTTTTATTCTCGCTCACAAGTCATCATCATCATCATCGTACAGTGTTAAACAGTGGGGCAAGCCCCACTGACCACTGCCTTTCTCATCATGTTGCACGCTGAATTAGAAAGTATGGACATGGAGTGGACCTATACGGGTAGGAAAAGGAAAGAATGCCCTAGTAGCCAACACACGGAATGCAGTCTAACTGTACAAACGCACATCGACCAGTCATTCTGATTCGATAGAAAGTGACAACACGATCGCCAATGTTCACGGTTCGCAGCCATATCCTTCAGTGTCTCCAGCCAACTGGTAGACGGATCTTTCGGACCCCAACCACAAAGACGTGAGACATCTAATTTTCCTAAGCTAGCTGTACATTTTCTCATTCCTCGCTGCCACGTCATCTGTTGACCTCCACGTGGTCTCTTCCACTCCCTAGGAGCAACGGAGAATAGGACACGGTATGGTGGACGTGTGTTTGACACACGTAACACATGCCCCAGCCAACAAAGTCTACGAAGCTGGATACGCTGTGACAAAGCGTTCTCCGAATCAGTACTCAATACTCGCTTTCTGACCTCATCTTTACTTACTCGGCTATTCCAACCAATCTTAGCGATACTACGCAGACATTGTGGTCAAAAACCTCAAGACGACAAGTATCTACCGCACGCAGATCCCAAGTCTCACAACCATACAACAAAACTGAACGCACTGCGGCTCGAGCCTTAGATATACGTATGCTCACCTCCACTACAGTGCTTCCATCCGTCGTCACGCTGCTACTGAGGTAGATGGAGTGGTGGACAACTGACAGCACCTCCCCATCGAGCATCAAGCTCGGAATCGTTGACGTCCAGTCTTATAACATCACTTTACACTTTGAGGTGCAAAGCGCATGCCGAATGGAACTACAGCCTGTGAGAGTCTATCTAGTGCACGTTGAGCATGTTCCGTGGATTCGAACAAGCAGAAAACATTGTCCGCGTAATCTTGGTCACACAGCTTTCCACCATTTCCTAGTTCGACGCCTACATCCTGGTAATTTTGCAGCGCGCTCTCCATTATTTCGTCCATGATGAATTTAAACAAGAATGGAGAGATGGGACATCCCTTTCAAACACCGCTGGTCGTTTCGAACCGACCGGATAGTTCACCGTAAACTCTAACGCGGCCAGAAGTATGAGAATAAAATGATCTTAGTAGGTTCACGAACTGCTGAGGCATACCTTTTCGATGAACACTGAAAAGCGCTGTTCGATCAACTGAATCGAAGGCGCCTTTCAGGTCTGAGAAAACCAATACTGTCGGTCGGCGGTGCGTGTGACGCGTTTCAAGAAGTCGGCGAAGAGTAAAACTCTGGTCGATGCATCCTCGACCTGGGCGGAATCCAGCCTGCTGTTCGCGGATGTTCCTCTCGCGAGCGGGTGCAAGACGGTGCAGCAAAATCGAAGCTAATATCTTGGTGACTATCGGAATTAAGCTAATCTCACGATGATCACTACAGTCATTCCGTATTCCCTTCTTGAAGATGCGAACAACTAGTGACTCGCTCCATATTAACGGAATACGCTCCTCGTCCCAAATGTCACGAAGTAAGACGGTAAGTGATTTATCAACGCCTCACCACCCAGTTTGAAAAGAACTGGAGGAAGTTCGTCAGGACCTGCCGCTTTCCCACGCTTCCGTAATCGAATGCATGGCTCTACTTCTACTTCCGATGGGGCTCAAGTGATACCACCCAAGGAGTCGCAGTTGTTGACACGGGAGTAACTACACTAGCGTGCGGCCAGCTAAACTGTTCATTGAAGTACTCGGCCCAACGGTCAAGCCTTTGCTGTTTGCTATGGATGGGTTTTCCATTTCTATCGCAAATCGTTTCACTGATTTGGATGCGCCGTCCGCTGGTGCCACGAATAAGTTTGAACAGTCTTTGACTGTCACCTGAAGCAGCTGCTACTTCCATTTCTTCGGCTACCTTGACCCACCAATTGTCGCGATCATTCTTAAGGCTTTTCATAACTTGCCTTTGTAGCTTTCTCCGCATCTTATTCATCTCCTTACGGTTCGAGAGCTGACGCTTTTGCTCCATTATACTCAGCGACTCTTGCGAGATCCAGTGTCTTTGACGGACAACGGATCTAAGACCACAGGCAAAACCTGCTGCAAAGTGCATTGCCTGTTTGGTATGAGCCCAATGCTCATCCACATTACCGTTCGTCGTAGATCCTAGCTCATGTGCTAACTTCTGCTCGTAGCGGGTGCGTACTTTTGGATCATACAAACGTTGCAAGGCTAATCGGGTTTGCGGTTTGCGACGATGACCATGGAGCTGGAGAGCTAGTAGCATTAAAACTAACGTACGTGGACCAGTAAGATCTGCAGTTGTGAACAGAACCGCGTCACCGGCAGCTTACGGCGATATGGTCAATCTGGCTTAGAATACCTGTAGAGTTAGAGCACCATGTTGCTGTGCGACGCGAGCTGTGTCGGAAATTGGTGCTAGGCAAGAACAATCGATTGTCTGCACAAAACTGGAGAAGTCTATCCCCGTTATCTGTACGCTCAGCAGGTAAAGCACAACGCTCACTTAAACAGGCTTCTGACACACTGAGTTTGCCAACTTGTGCATTGAAGTCATCAGCTAGCACTACAATGTCAGAACCTTTACTGCTGCGAACGAGGGCGGTGAGTTCATCATAGAACTCATCTTTCTGCAAGTTTGAGCTGCAGTCCGTTGGGGCGTATGCCGAGATCACAAACAAATTGCGCTTAACACAACTATCCTTTCGAACGCCAACTAACCCTTGGAGTCTCATAGCACATAAACGAGTGTTTACAGGGATCCAGTCTAAAAGGGAGGCCTCAGCCTTGTCAGGCAAGACTATT
Organism: Fasciola hepatica; assembly: GCA_948099385.1. Lineage (NCBI taxonomy): Eukaryota > Metazoa > Platyhelminthes > Trematoda > Plagiorchiida > Fasciolidae > Fasciola > Fasciola hepatica. The sequence goes on from CANUEZ040000020.1 coordinate 1,684,776, forward strand.
CCTACACCACGTTGACCCGTAGCTCTGGCTGCTTCGTCTTCTGAAGTGTGCAGAAAATACCTCGGTGAGATACCAAGAATAGTTAGTTGAATCACACTGCTCGAATCCTGGATACGCGTTCCACTTAAGCAGCAGACATCAATCTTCAGAGAATTTATTGTGAGCGCTAGGCACGCCTGCTGACCGGCCTGCATTAGTGTACGCACGTTGAAGGAGCCGAGATTCAGAGGCTGACGAGGCTTGAGAAAATGTGAGTTACCAGACACAGGATTATTCTCAACATTATTTGACAGTGAATAGTTGCGAGTATCGACCGCGTTATCAGTGGGAGCATTATGGGTGGATAGAAGGGACAAAGAGGGGTGGTTAGGGACAGAAGACAAAGGTTGAATAACAGAGAGGGAACTCTGAGCAGTAGCCCACTTATCACTACCCACCCCGCTCGATGCATGGGGCAGTGCGGTCCTGATTATCCTGCGCGACGACCGATGTAGTATGGAATTCTTTCTATTCGTGCAGTTCATGGGAACTGTTGAACGGGTACTGCTAGGGTGTCCAGCCACAAAACAGGAGAACGATTAGGGTTCTCAATCAAAGCCTTTAGTTCTAACAAGAACCTATCCGCAAGGCAGCGGGATGGCTTAGTGAAAGCCCATTTGCTTGGATCAATTATTCTTCCACTGATTTTGCCGATTCAGTTGCCAGCTCAAACCGATCCCCAACCTGGAGGACCAGGAGACTGAACTTTGTTTGACCTCTACCCATTGACCTGTCGGGTATGATTGCATCTCCGGCTTAAAGAAGCCATCCTGTATGGCTCTTTGGGTCGTAGAGGCGCGCAAGCCAAGATGCAGTCTCGTCGTGATGGAAAGGAACGGCCGCAACACCCGGTATTCCCAGCCGGTCACCCATGCAAATACTAACCGGGCCCGACATTGCTTAACTTCGGTGATCAGACGAGAACCGGTGTTTCCAACGTGGTATCGTTGCGCTGTATAGACGAACTTTGTTGATGCTCTTCAATTACCGAAGTACCCATTGTAGCAGCGCAGAGGGATTTACCTGAAGGTCGTTGATGCAAGAACCTAGACCTATCAACTAGGTCAAGCCGCCAGTCTTGTGACCTGACCTGATTGTGACACAAGCGCTGCAAAACTCATACATGATGTGCACAGGGATGCCGGGGGAAATACGTGTTATTGCAGATGTCTTACAATGCAATACTCGCCTAAAGAGCTTGCGTGAGGAGCGCAGCGGAATAACGGTCAAACTGCAACTACGCTTGACATACTGTAGCGGCTTCGCAGACACCAAATTCAATAAAATACAATTGCGAGCTTAGAGCTTAGGCGCGCGTTGTTTAAGTCCACCGGTGTGAGGATAAGAACACGTGAAAAAGAAGAAGAACCTTCGTCACACTACGTCTAAACGGCAAGGCGCGCTCCAGCTCATCAGCTCTGGTGATTAGCTAGATCAGCCTCCCTTCTCCTGTACTTCATACAGGGCAATCAATACAAGTACAAAAACCATCAATCGCTGTCGTTCTGCGTCTTTATTCGCTGGACGGGAATTGAGTCCACAAGTCGTGCGTTCGACCAAATTGGTGAGCCCGTTCCAAGTTATTATTAATTTTTATTTATTTATTATATCGTCCGTGCCCTTCAGCGTTCCTTTTGTTTTCGTTGTGCACATACGTATTGAGCCTTTTTTGGTGTTAATTTCGATCAGCCATCGTATATTTATTTTGCTGTCTATTTGATATGGATGACGCTAAGTTAACTATGTCTGACCCTGCGGTGCCTGAAACGCTCTCTATTGCGCGCCCAGTGAAAGCGTTACCTTTCATTCCGGGTAATCCATCTCTTTGGCTGACTCATCTGGAAGCACAGTTTGCTGCCTCCAGAATCACCTCCCAGCAACAGAAGTATGTGCATCTCACTGCCGAACTTCCTTTAAATATTCTTGAAGCTGTCGAGGATATCATCTCCAACCCACCCACGGACAAGCCTTATGATATGCTTCGCCAGGCTATCTTAGATCGCACCGGGGTCTCCGACTCAAACCGTCTTCGTCAGCTGCTTAGTGGCATTTCCCTCGGTGACCAGAAGCCTTCACAGCCTCTGCGTCGTATGCGACAGCTGGCCAAGGGCATCCAAGTTGGTGACATGATGTTGCGAGAATTGTGGATGCAGCAGCTACCCCAACAAGCGCAATGCACTCTGGCCCTTCTCGTAGATGAAGTCTCACTAGACAGACTGGCTTTGGCGGCGGACCGCTTTATGGAAACTGCCTCCGCCCAAATTAGTCAGTGTGTTCGTTCGTCCACAACCACTACGGAGGTGACTCTCACAGATTTAGCTGCACAACTCAGTGCCCTTCGGGCGGACGTGACCGCTATTCAGTCTTCACGTTCGGCACGTCGTAGCCGCTCCCCAACTCGCACCTGTCGGCCTATTGCCGCTCGCAGTCCTCCTAGGCTATCCTCTCCCGATGCACACACTTGGACATGGTGTTGGTATCACCGCCAGTATCGTGCCAGCGCCAGGAAGTGTACACCCCCGTGCACGTTCCACGACAACCAGGGAAACTCGTCGGCCAACGTGTAGGTACGGCAGCGCTCGTTGGCCTCCCTACACCCTGCCGTCTTCTATTTATCAAGGACCTCATCTCCCACCGTCAGTTTTTGATTGACACTGGCGCACAGATCAGTGTCGTTCCCCCTAACCCTTCTGATCGTCAGCACCGGCAAACTTTAGAGCTTCAGGCCGCCAATGGGTCTCGTATATCCACTTTTGGTACTAGGCGTCTCAAGTTAGATCTGGGGTTGCGTCGTTTTTTTTCAGTGGACTTTTGTCATTGCTGACGTTTCCCAGCCCATCTTAGGAGTTGATTTTCTGCATCATTTCAACCTTTCGTTACATCCCGCTTCTCGTAAGTTAACCGACCCTGTGACTCATCGTGCTGTTGTTGGATCTGTCTGCTTGGTCAACGTTGTTCGACCGTCCGTAGCTCCTATCGCCAACGATACCTTCGCCAAAATTTTAGCAGAGTTTCCGTCTCTAACCGGACCGGCAAACCACTTACCCATGGTGCGCTCGGCTGTTGTACATCACATCAGTACCGCTGGACCTCCTGTTTTTGCCCGTCCGCGTCGCCTAGCCCCAGACAAACTGGCCGTCGCTCGTCTTGAATTCCAGAAAATGCTGGACCTAGGCATCATCCGTCCTTCGAACAGCCCGTGGGCCTCTCCATTGCACATGGTGCCGAAGAGAACTTCGGGCGACTGGCGTCCGTGTGGTGACTATCGTCGCCTCAATCAGGTCACAACGCCAGATCGATATCCTGTGCCTCACATTCATGATATCACGTCTGCTCTGGCTGGATCCACCATCTTCAGCAAAATCGACCTGGTCCGGGCCTATCATCAAATTCCGGTCGCCGACGAGGACGTTGCAAAAACCGCCGTTACCACTCCGTTTGGTCTATTTGAGTTTCTCCGTATGCCATTTGGCTTGCGCAACGCGTCCCAAACGTTCCAGCGGTTTATTGACGGGGTTACCCGCGGACTGCCCTTCGTTCACGCTTACATCGATGATATTCTTGTCGCTAGCCCCAGCGTTGACGAACATCAGCTTCATCTTCGACAGCTCTTTCAGCGGTTAACAGAGCACGGTGTTACCATCAATGCCGCCAAGACTGAATTAGGGAAGCCGTCATTGCTCTTCCTCGGCCACATCATCGACGCCAACGGCATTCGTCCGGCTGAAACAAAGGTCAGTGATATTGCTGAATTTCCACTTCCACAGTCCTTCAAACAGCTTAAACGTTTTAACGGCTTTGTCAATTATTACCGCCGGTTCATCCCACACTGCGCCACCCTGATGCAACCGCTCACTGATCTTTTGCGGGGCAAACAACGAACCCTCATCTGGACCGATCAAGCCCAGGAGGCCTTTTCTCAGCTCAAACAGGCCTTGTCGTCTGCGGTTCTTCTCCGTCATCCGGATCCCCATGCTCCCGTCAGTATCGCTGTTGATGCTTCCGATGTCGCACTTGGCTGCGTTCTCCAGCAGGCCGTGGACGGCGCCTGGGAGCCTCTGGCTTTTCACTCACGCCGCCTGTCTTCCGCAGAATCCAAATACAGTGCGTTTGGTCGTGAGTTACTTGCCGTCTACACCGCCATACGTCACTTTCGCCACGCTCTGGAAGGACGGGAATTCATCATTTTCACAGATCACAAGCCACTACTGTATGCTTTCCGCAACGCGTCTGATCGTCATTCCCCACGAGAAATTCGCCAGCTGGATTTCATATCGCAATTTTCTACCGACATTCGTCATATCTCCGGGTCAGCTAATGTGGCTGCAGATACTCTTTCCAGGATCCACAGTCTCGGGTCGCCCGCTGCTCTCGGTATCAATCTCGAGGACCTGGCACAAAGCCAGCAGGATCCTGAGTTTCAACAAACCATTCGCGATACAAGTCTCAGAGTGCGGGCTTTGCCTCTTCCGTCATCTGCTGGCACTATCCTCTGCGACACCACCTTGGATCACCCAAGGCCAATCGTACCACTTTCACATCGCCGTCCAATTTTCGATGTGTTGCACGGTCTATCCCATCCGGGTATCAAGGCCACATGCAAACTAGTCCGTGCCCGATTTGTTTGGCCAAACATGGATCGCGACGTTCGTCAATGGGCACGTAACTGCATTGCTTGTCAGCGAGCCAAAATACAGCGACATACCACCAGTCCAGTCGGAAATTTTGAGACTCCAGACGCCCGTTTCGCTCACGTGCACGTCGACATTGTGGGACCTTTGCCACCATCCCGAGGTATGATCTATCTACTCACTTGTATTGATCGTTTCACTCGTTGGCCCGAGGCCATACCCATTCCGGATGTATCCAGTGAAACTGTCGCCCGTGCGTTCATGGAACACTGGATTTCCCGCTTTGGTTGTCCTACCACAGTAACCACCGATCGAGGAGCTCAGTTTGAATCTGCCACTTTCGACAATCTCCTCCAACTGACTGGCACTAAGCGTATTCGCACCACAGCTTATCATCCCCAGGCAAATGGCTTGGTCGAACGTTTTCACCGGCACCTCAAAACTTCGCTCAGTGCTCACAACAATCCTCAGTGGACGGACGTCTTACCACTGGTTTTATTGGGCATTCGCAATACGTTGCGCAGCGACACTCCGTGCACACCTGCGTCCATGACATTCGGCACCACCGCTCGTCTCCCTGGTGAATTTGTCGCACCCAAGGTGAGCGCACCTTTCCCCAACCTTGGAGACTACACTCAACGTCTCATGATCTACATGCGTCAGAAGATTGGTATTCCTGTCCGTTCGACAGATCGGCCGTCGTTTATTCCCAGTCACCTACATACGTGCACGCACGTTTTTCTGCGTACGCCGAGCCGCCGCCCGTTGACTCCAGCTTATTCTGGCCCGCACAAAGTCATTCGGCGTTTAGAAAAAACGTTCATCATCGATCTCAATGGTCGGCAAGAAACCGTCAGCATCGACCGCCTTAAGCCAGCGTTCGTCGACTCGGAAACCCAGCCTACGCCGTTGCCCGTCGATGGTAAAAACACAGACGTTTGCCCGACCCCAACAACATCTAGCTCCAGCACGCGTGAGTCACAGGTCGACCCCCCATCACGTTCCACCAGGTCTGGTAGGCATGTTCGTTTCCCTGCACGATTCGTTGACTTTATTGTTCTTACATAGATTTCCCCTTTTGATTGCATACTGTATCCAGTTTTTCTTATCTCTTCTAGGGTCAGTCGTTGTTTACCTAGGAAGGATCTGGCACACCACTAACAATGGACATGTGTCACTATATGAACATTACCATTTTTTGTTGTTGTTGTTGTTGCCTACGTGCCTTGTACATGGTTTGGCACGTCCCTGTCCCCACTTAAGGTTTCTAGATAGAGAGCACGGGGAGAGGATACCCCACCAGTTCACGCGTGAGTAACCTTCTCTGCGGCTATATATGGCCCAGAGGTCCTTAGATCACCTTAGAGGTGCTGAGCACAAACCTTTTCCAGCTGGAACTATTCAGCTGGTTTTTGGCTCAACTCACGACGCTCTCTTAGGTCGAAGTTCTCCTACTCGGTCGTCCTTCTGGAGGGGGACTGATGTAGCGGCTTCGCAGACACCAAATTCAATAAAATACAATTGCGAGCTTAGAGCTTAGGCGCGCGTTGTTTAAGTCCACCGGTGTGAGGATAAGAACACGTGAAAAAGAAGAAGAACCTTCGTCACACTACGTCTAAACGGCAAGGCGCGCTCCAGCTCATCAGCTCTGGTGATTAGCTAGATCAGCCTCCCTTCTCCTGTACTTCATACAGGGCAATCAATACAAGTACAAAAACCATCAATCGCTGTCGTTCTGCGTCTTTATTCGCTGGAAGGGAATTGAGTCCACAAGTCGTGCGTTCGACCAAAATACACCGTTCAGTTAAACAATAACGCGTGTTAAACAAATGAACGGAGATGATTCTTGCCAAAGAAAGAGCGATAGATCAAGTCCAGCGTGTCCGGAGGGATTGAGCGTGCACAGAGCTGACTGTGAGGATAGGAGAATAGGAGGAGGAAGAGTACTGTTGCTAGTAGCCCAATACAATTCAAAATAGAGCACTAAGTGTGACACCCAGTATACAGGCGGTCGCAGCACAGATAAAAATTCGGATTAAGTGGGTGGCGTTAGTGTGTATATAGGAGCCCATTCTCTGACGCGGAGGAAGATGCGGGTCTGCTAGAATACCTAGCACTATCATCCAGAAACGCGGAAAGGCGTTTAGTCCTGGGGGATTTTAACGCACCATACATAGACTGGCAAGCAAATTGGGCACCGGCAGGGTCTTTCGGCCAGAGGTTGCTTGATCGCATTGAGGACAGGGCACTGACACAGCACATCCACCAGCACAGTAGATGAATGTTTGATCTAGTTATATCCAAATGTTGTGCGGAAGTAGATGAAATCCTTATTGGTGCCCCTCTAGGGAAAAACGACCAGGGAATATTCAGGTTCAAGTCCCTCGGTCAGAGGGAGGACCTACCAGATTAGTGGCGAGGACCTTCAGGAAATTGGACGAAAGGCGCCTGATAGCGATCGCAGAGTTACTAGTTTGGGATACCGAGGGCAAGATGGACGAAATGTGGAGGGTTGTAAGAAGCAACTTACTACGTGTGACGGACGAAGAAGCTCCGCTGCGCAGGTTCTGGAGAAAAGCCTTACCAGTGTTGGAAAAGCGGTATGACCTGGGCACTGAAGCGCAAGCAGCAAGCATGGCGGAGATTTCAGGAAACTGGTGGACATGGGCGCTTTATTCAGTACAAACGAACAAATAAGCAGGTAGTGGATCAACAGAGGTCCAAAAAATTAACATACCAATCAGGCATCGCTAGGGTAGCGAAAAGGCACCCAAATGTGTTCTACAACTACGTCCGGGCGAAAGTAGCCATTAGGGTTGCAGTGGGTGGGGTAAGGATTGGGAATGGGGACCCAGATGAGGACAAGCAAAAGGCAGATGTACTTGGGAAGTACTTCGAGGAGGTCCACAGGGTAGACCATGGTGGTACACCGTTGCCTCTAGGGGGTCTAGGCCTACGCAGATGGTGGGGCTTGAGATAACACCGGAAGATGTTTCACTAGCCAGAAGGCATGCACCTCACAATCCTAGAAACGCTGGCCAGGACACTCGCAGGCCCTTTGGCTGAGCTGTTCAAAAAGTCCCTCAGGGAGGCACAATAGCCTGTCGAATGGGAAACAGTGGAAACCATAAGGATTCACAAAGATGGTGGAAAGGATGAAGTGGAGAACCATCGGCTTGTTAGTCTTCTATCGGTAGTATTAAGAGTAATGGAGAGAGTAATTATAACTGTACTGGTGAGACACCTGGAGATGAATAACCTAGTTGCAAGGGAACAGCACGGATTCACAAAAGGAAAGTCCTGCCTCAGCAATCTCCTGAGATCCTTTGACGAGGCAACTCGGAGACTAGACCAAGGTGAAAAGGTTGAGGTGTTATCTCGACTTCCGCAAAACGCTCCATGGTGTGAACCACAGACTGCTGCTGCATAAATCTGGTGGGATGAATGTGGCTAAAGGGATAATAGAGTGGTTAAAAGCCTGTCTGTGCGATCGAAGGTTCTACGTCCAGGTTGATGACGCTAAGTTCACAATGGCGACGGTAACTAGTGAGGTACCGCAAGGTTCAGTGTTGGAACCAGTACTTTTCTTCATATATGTGAACGACCTACAAAGTGTCCTTCGACCACTCTGTTCTACGTTCGCAGACGACGTGAAAATTTTAGGATCCCCTGAATGCACTCAGATTCAGAATGACCTAGATGCTATCCGTGACTGGACAGTAGCCTGGGACCTGCCCTTGAACACGGAAATATACACGTCTGCTGGCAGATGGGTCCGAGGGGACCCGCTACCTGAACCCGGATAACCCATAACCAATGGCTCAGACAGAGATCCGGGACTTCAGGCTTATTGTAACAAGCAACTTTAAGCCATCGGCGCAGTGTTTGTAGCGGCCAACAAAGTGAAAAAGTCGTTTGCCAAGTGAGAAGAACAGTAACTACAGGGGACCCTAGAGTTATGCTGTCTCTACACCGCACTGGTGAGACCCCACCTGGAGTACGTAGCCCAGGCATGAGCTCTTCAGTTAGTTAGTGACACTCACACACTGGAGAGGGTCCAAAGGAGGTTCACAAGAACCATCTCCGGTCTAAGGGGACTAGAGTACGAGGACAGATTGGCATCGCTAGATTTGTTTTCGCTGCAGCGCAGACGCGCAAGGAGAGACCTGACAGAAACAATGAAGGGACTAAAAGGTTTGTCACGAACGAACAAGCCATTATCTGTCCGGGACAGAAACTCCACCCTCCGAGCGCATGAACTGAAGCTTGTTAAGCCAAGGGCCAAGAAGAATATCGAAGCTCAGTTCTTCTCATGCAGAGTAGTAAACGACTGGAATAAACTCCCTGCAGATTTTGTGGCAGCAGACACGGTCACCGATCTTAAAAAGAAGTTAGACCTTGCACAGACACAGGTATTTCCGGAGAGCCACTGAGACAGCGGATCGCTTGCAGCAAAATCGGTTTAAAACTGCTATGAAACGATCCGTTTCCGACCGGATTTTACTATTACGCCGATCGGTTTTCGGTCGGTTTGTTTAGTAGCCATTTTACACATATGAACAATGAATTGATACGAGGGAAATTGACGACCGGAGTAATATGCAATGCTTAGTTGGCGTTTTATTTAAATGCATTGGTCTAATTCATTGAAATATCACGAAAACCTCAGTATAGATCGCTCTACTTTATTCCTTCGAAAAGGGGGAATTAATGATAATTATTCGGAAAATCATGATTCAGAAGATAGATAGGCCTAGACCCCCTAGAGGCAACGGTGTACCACCATGGTCTACCGTGTGGACCTCCTCGAAGTACTTCCCAAGTACATCTGCCTTTTGCTTGTCCTCATCTGGGTCCCCATTCCCAATCCTTACCCCACCCACTGCAACCCTAATGGCTACTTTCGCCCGGACGTAGTTGTAGAACACATTTGGGTGCCTTTTCGCTACCCTAGCGATGCCTGATTGGTATGTTAATTTTTTGGACCTCTGTTGATCCACTACCTGCTTATTTGTTCGTTTGTACTGAATAAAGCGCCCATGTCCACCAGTTTCCTGAAATCTCCGCCATGCTTGCTGCTTGCGCTTCAGTGCCCAGGTCATACCGCTTTTCCAACACTGGTAAGGCTTTTCTCCAGAACCTGCGCAGCGGAGCTTCTTCGTCCGTCACACGTAGTAAGTTGCTTCTTACAACCCTCCACATTTCGTCCATCTTGCCCTCGGTATCCCAAACTAGTAACTCTGCGATCGCTATCAGGCGCCTTTCGTCCAATTTCCTGAAGGTCCTCGCCACTAATCTGGTAGGTCCTCCCTCTGACCGAGGGACTTGAACCTGAATATTCCCTGGTCGTTTTTCCCTAGAGGGGCACCAATAAGGATTTCATCTACTTCCGCACAACATTTGGATATAACTAGATCAAACATTCATCTACTGTGCTGGTGGATGTGCTGTGTCAGTGCCCTGTCCTCAATGCGATCAAGCAACCTCTGGCCGAAAGACCCTGCCGGTGCCCAATTTGCTTGCCAGTCTATGTATGGTGCGTTAAAATCCCCCAGGACTAAACGCCTTTCCGCGTTTCTGGATGATAGTGTTAGGTATTCTAGCAGACCCGCATCTTCCTCCGCGTCAGAGGATGGGCTCCTATATACACACTAACGCCACCCACTTAATCCGAATTTTTATCTGTGCTGCGACCGCCTGTATACTGGGTGTCACACTTAGTGCTCTATTTTGAATTGTATTGGGCTACTAGCAACAGTACGTTCGCAGACGACGTGAAAATTTTAGGATCCCCTGAATGCACTCAGATTCAGAATGACCTAGATGCTATCCGTGACTGGACAGTAGCCTGGGACCTGCCCTTGAACACGGAAATATACACATCTGCTGGCAGATGGGTCCGAGGGGACCCGCTACCTGAACCCGGATAACCCATAACCAATGGCTCAGACAGAGATCCGGGACTTCAGGCTTATTGTAACAAGCAACTTTAAGCCATCGGCGCAGTGTTTGTAGCGGCCAACAAAGTGAAAAAGTCGTTTGCCAAGTGAGAAGAACAGTAACTACAGGGGACCCTAGAGTTATGCTGTCTCTACACCGCACTGGTGAGACCCCACCTGGAGTACGTAGCCCAGGCATGAGCTCTTCAGTTAGTTAGTGACACTCACACACTGGAGAGGGTCCAAAGGAGGTTCACAAGAACCATCTCCGGTCTAAGGGGACTAGAGTACGAGGACAGATTGGCATCGCTAGATTTGTTTTCGCTGCAGCGCAGACGCGCAAGGAGAGACCTGACAGAAACAATGAAGGGACTAAAAGGTTTGTCACGAACGAACAAGCCATTATCTGTCCGGGACAGAAACTCCACCCTCCGAGCGCATGAACTGAAGCTTGTTAAGCCAAGGGCCAAGAAGAATATCGAAGCTCAGTTCTTCTCATGCAGAGTAGTAAACGACTGGAATAAACTCCCTGCAGATTTTGTGGCAGCAGACACGGTCACCGATCTTAAAAAGAAGTTAGACCTTGCACAGACACAGGTATTTCCGGAGAGCCACTGAGACAGCGGATCGCTTGCAGCAAAATCGGTTTAAAACTGCTATGAAACGATCCGTTTCCGACCGGATTTTACTATTACGCCGATCGGTTTTCGGTCGGTTTGTTTAGTAGCCATTTTACACATATGAACAATGAATTGATACGAGGGAAATTGACGACCGGAGTAATATGCAATGCTTAGTTGGCGTTTTATTTAAATGCATTGGTCTAATTCATTGAAATATCACGAAAACCTCAGTATAGATCGCTCTACTTTATTCCTTCGAAAAGGGGGAATTAATGATAATTATTCGGAAAATCATGATTCAGAAGATAGATAGGCCTAGACCCCCTAGAGGCAACGGTGTACCACCATGGTCTACCCTGTGGACCTCCTCGAAGTACTTCCCAAGTACATCTGCCTTTTGCTTGTCCTCATCTGGGTCCCCATTCCCAATCCTTACCCCACCCACTGCAACCCTAATGGCTACTTTCGCCCGGACGTAGTTGTAGAACACATTTGGGTGCCTTTTCGCTACCCTAGCGATGCCTGATTGGTATGTTAATTTTTTGGACCTCTGTTGATCCACTACCTGCTTATTTGTTCGTTTGTACTGAATAAAGCGCCCATGTCCACCAGTTTCCTGAAATCTCCGCCATGCTTGCTGCTTGCGCTTCAGTGCCCAGGTCATACCGCTTTTCCAACACTGGTAAGGCTTTTCTCCAGAACCTGCGCAGCGGAGCTTCTTCGTCCGTCACACGTAGTAAGTTGCTTCTTACAACCCTCCACATTTCGTCCATCTTGCCCTCGGTATCCCAAACTAGTAACTCTGCGATCGCTATCAGGCGCCTTTCGTCCAATTTCCTGAAGGTCCTCGCCACTAATCTGGTAGGTCCTCCCTCTGACCGAGGGACTTGAACCTGAATATTCCCTGGTCGTTTTTCCCTAGAGGGGCACCAATAAGGATTTCATCTACTTCCGCACAACATTTGGATATAACTAGATCAAACATTCATCTACTGTGCTGGTGGATGTGCTGTGTCAGTGCCCTGTCCTCAATGCGATCAAGCAACCTCTGGCCGAAAGACCCTGCCGGTGCCCAATTTGCTTGCCAGTCTATGTATGGTGCGTTAAAATCCCCCAGGACTAAACGCCTTTCCGCGTTTCTGGATGATAGTGTTAGGTATTCTAGCAGACCCGCATCTTCCTCCGCGTCAGAGGATGGGCTCCTATATACACACTAACGCCACCCACTTAATCCGAATTTTTATCTGTGCTGCGACCGCCTGTATACTGGGTGTCACACTTAGTGCTCTATTTTGAATTGTATTGGGCTACTAGCAACAGTACGTTCGCAGACGACGTGAAAATTTTAGGATCCCCTGAATGCACTCAGATTCAGAATGACCTAGATGCTATCCGTGACTGGACAGTAGCCTGGGACCTGCCCTTGAACACGGAAATATACACATCTGCTGGCAGATGGGTCCGAGGGGACCCGCTACCTGAACCCGGATAACCCATAACCAATGGCTCAGACAGAGATCCGGGACTTCAGGCTTATTGTAACAAGCAACTTTAAGCCATCGGCGCAGTGTTTGTAGCGGCCAACAAAGTGAAAAAGTCGTTTGCCAAGTGAGAAGAACAGTAACTACAGGGGACCCTAGAGTTATGCTGTCTCTACACCGCACTGGTGAGACCCCACCTGGAGTACGTAGCCCAGGCATGAGCTCTTCAGTTAGTTAGTGACACTCACACACTGGAGAGGGTCCAAAGGAGGTTCACAAGAACCATCTCCGGTCTAAGGGGACTAGAGTACGAGGACAGATTGGCATCGCTAGATTTGTTTTCGCTGCAGCGCAGACGCGCAAGGAGAGACCTGACAGAAACAATGAAGGGACTAAAAGGTTTGTCACGAACGAACAAGCCATTATCTGTCCGGGACAGAAACTCCACCCTCCGAGCGCATGAACTGAAGCTTGTTAAGCCAAGGGCCAAGAAGAATATCGAAGCTCAGTTCTTCTCATGCAGAGTAGTAAACGACTGGAATAAACTCCCTGCAGATTTTGTGGCAGCAGACACGGTCACCGATCTTAAAAAGAAGTTAGACCTTGCACAGACACAGGTATTTCCGGAGAGCCACTGAGACAGCGGATCGCTTGCAGCAAAATCGGTTTAAAACTGCTATGAAACGATCCGTTTCCGACCGGATTTTACTATTACGCCGATCGGTTTTCGGTCGGTTTGTTTAGTAGCCATTTTACACATATGAACAATGAATTGATACGAGGGAAATTGACGACCGGAGTAATATGCAATGCTTAGTTGGCGTTTTATTTAAATGCATTGGTCTAATTCATTGGAATGTCACGAAAACCTCAGTATAGATCGCTCTACTTTATTCCTTCGAAAAGGGGGAATTAATGATAATTATTCGGAAAATCATGATTCAGAAGATAGATAGGCCTAGACCCCCTAGAGGCAACGGTGTACCACCATGGTCTACCCTGTGGACCTCCTCGAAGTACTTCCCAAGTACATCTGCCTTTTGCTCGTCCTCATCTGGGTCCCCATTCCCAATCCTTACCCCACCCACTGCAACCCTAATGGCTACTTTCGCCCGGACGTAGTTGTAGAACACATTTGGGTGCCTTTTCGCTACCCTAGCGATGCCTGATTGGTATGTTAATTTTTTGGACCTCTGTTGATCCACTACCTGCTTATTTGTTCGTTTGTACTGAATAAAGCGCCCATGTCCACCAGTTTCCTGAAATCTCCGCCATGCTTGCTGCTTGCGCTTCAGTGCCCAGGTCATACCGCTTTTCCAACACTGGTAAGGCTTTTCTCCAGAACCTGCGCAGCGGAGCTTCTTCGTCCGTCACACGTAGTAAGTTGCTTCTTACAACCCTCCACATTTCGTCCATCTTGCCCTCGGTATCCCAAACTAGTAACTCTGCGATCGCTATCAGGCGCCTTTCGTCCAATTTCCTGAAGGTCCTCGCCACTAATCTGGTAGGTCCTCCCTCTGACCGAGGGACTTGAACCTGAATATTCCCTGGTCGTTTTTCCCTAGAGGGGCACCAATAAGGATTTCATCTACTTCCGCACAACATTTGGATATAACTAGATCAAACATTCATCTACTGTGCTGGTGGATGTGCTGTGTCAGTGCCCTGTCCTCAATGCGATCAAGCAACCTCTGGCCGAAAGACCCTGCCGGTGCCCAATTTGCTTGCCAGTCTATGTATGGTGCGTTAAAATCCCCCAGGACTAAACGCCTTTCCGCGTTTCTGGATGATAGTGTTAGGTATTCTAGCAGACCCGCATCTTCCTCCGCGTCAGAGGATGGGCTCCTGTATACACACTAACGCCACCCACTTAATCCGAATTTTTATCTGTGCTGCGACCGCCTGTATACTGGGTGTCACACTTAGTGCTCTATTTTGAATTGTATTGGGCTACTAGCAACAGTACGTTCGCAGACGACGTGAAAATTTTAGGATCCCCTGAATGCACTCAGATTCAGAATGACCTAGATGCTATCCGTGACTGGACAGTAGCCTGGGACCTGCCCTTGAACACGGAAATATACACATCTGCTGGCAGATGGGTCCGAGGGGACCCGCTACCTGAACCCGGATAACCCATAACCAATGGCTCAGACAGAGATCCGGGACTTCAGGCTTATTGTAACAAGCAACTTTAAGCCATCGGCGCAGTGTTTGTAGCGGCCAACAAAGTGAAAAAGTCGTTTGCCAAGTGAGAAGAACAGTAACTACAGGGGACCCTAGAGTTATGCTGTCTCTACACCGCACTGGTGAGACCCCACCTGGAGTACGTAGCCCAGGCATGAGCTCTTCAGTTAGTTAGTGACACTCACACACTGGAGAGGGTCCAAAGGAGGTTCACAAGAACCATCTCCGGTCTAAGGGGACTAGAGTACGAGGACAGATTGGCATCGCTAGATTTGTTTTCGCTGCAGCGCAGACGCGCAAGGAGAGACCTGACAGAAACAATGAAGGGACTAAAAGGTTTGTCACGAACGAACAAGCCATTATCTGTCCGGGACAGAAACTCCACCCTCCGAGCGCATGAACTGAAGCTTGTTAAGCCAAGGGCCAAGAAGAATATCGAAGCTCAGTTCTTCTCATGCAGAGTAGTAAACGACTGGAATAAACTCCCTGCAGATTTTGTGGCAGCAGACACGGTCACCGATCTTAAAAAGAAGTTAGACCTTGCACAGACACAGGTATTTCCGGAGAGCCACTGAGACAGCGGATCGCTTGCAGCAAAATCGGTTTAAAACTGCTATGAAACGATCCGTTTCCGACCGGATTTTACTATTACGCCGATCGGTTTTCGGTCGGTTTGTTTAGTAGCCATTTTACACATATGAACAATGAATTGATACGAGGGAAATTGACGACCGGAGTAATATGCAATGCTTAGTTGGCGTTTTATTTAAATGCATTGGTCTAATTCATTGGAATGTCACGAAAACCTCAGTATAGATCGCTCTACTTTATTCCTTCGAAAAGGGGGAATTAATGATAATTATTCGGAAAATCATGATTCAGAAGATAGATAGGCCTAGACCCCCTAGAGGCAACGGTGTACCACCATGGTCTACCCTGTGGACCTCCTCGAAGTACTTCCCAAGTACATCTGCCTTTTGCTTGTCCTCATCTGGGTCCCCATTCCCAATCCTTACCCCACCCACTGCAACCCTAATGGCTACTTTCGCCCGGACGTAGTTGTAGAACACATTTGGGTGCCTTTTCGCTACCCTAGCGATGCCTGATTGGTATGTTAATTTTTTGGACCTCTGTTGATCCACTACCTGCTTATTTGTTCGTTTGTACTGAATAAAGCGCCCATGTCCACCAGTTTCCTGAAATCTCCGCCATGCTTGCTGCTTGCGCTTCAGTGCCCAGGTCATACCGCTTTTCCAACACTGGTAAGGCTTTTCTCCAGAACCTGCGCAGCGGAGCTTCTTCGTCCGTCACACGTAGTAAGTTGCTTCTTACAACCCTCCACATTTCGTCCATCTTGCCCTCGGTATCCCAAACTAGTAACTCTGCGATCGCTATCAGGCGCCTTTCGTCCAATTTCCTGAAGGTCCTCGCCACTAATCTGGTAGGTCCTCCCTCTGACCGAGGGACTTGAACCTGAATATTCCCTGGTCGTTTTTCCCTAGAGGGGCACCAATAAGGATTTCATCTACTTCCGCACAACATTTGGATATAACTAGATCAAACATTCATCTACTGTGCTGGTGGATGTGCTGTGTCAGTGCCCTGTCCTCAATGCGATCAAGCAACCTTTGGCCGAAAGACCCTGCCGGTGCCCAATTTGCTTGCCAGTCTATGTATGGTGCGTTAAAATCCCCCAGGACTAAACGCCTTTCCGCGTTTCTGGATGATAGTGTTAGGTATTCTAGCAGACCCGCATCTTCCTCCGCGTCAGAGGATGGGCTCCTATATACACACTAACGCCACCCACTTAATCCGAATTTTTATCTGTGCTGCGACCGCCTGTATACTGGGTGTCACACTTAGTGCTCTATTTTGAATTGTATTGGGCTACTAGCAACAGTACGTTCGCAGACGACGTGAAAATTTTAGGATCCCCTGAATGCACTCAGATTCAGAATGACCTAGATGCTATCCGTGACTGGACAGTAGCCTGGGACCTGCCCTTGAACACGGAAATATACACATCTGCTGGCAGATGGGTCCGAGGGGACCCGCTACCTGAACCCGGATAACCCATAACCAATGGCTCAGACAGAGATCCGGGACTTCAGGCTTATTGTAACAAGCAACTTTAAGCCATCGGCGCAGTGTTTGTAGCGGCCAACAAAGTGAAAAAGTCGTTTGCCAAGTGAGAAGAACAGTAACTACAGGGGACCCTAGAGTTATGCTGTCTCTACACCGCACTGGTGAGACCCCACCTGGAGTACGTAGCCCAGGCATGAGCTCTTCAGTTAGTTAGTGACACTCACACACTGGAGAGGGTCCAAAGGAGGTTCACAAGAACCATCTCCGGTCTAAGGGGACTAGAGTACGAGGACAGATTGGCATCGCTAGATTTGTTTTCGCTGCAGCGCAGACGCGCAAGGAGAGACCTGACAGAAACAATGAAGGGACTAAAAGGTTTGTCACGAACGAACAAGCCATTATCTGTCCGGGACAGAAACTCCACCCTCCGAGCGCATGAACTGAAGCTTGTTAAGCCAAGGGCCAAGAAGAATATCGAAGCTCAGTTCTTCTCATGCAGAGTAGTAAACGACTGGAATAAACTCCCTGCAGATTTTGTGGCAGCAGACACGGTCACCGATCTTAAAAAGAAGTTAGACCTTGCACAGACACAGGTATTTCCGGAGAGCCACTGAGACAGCGGATCGCTTGCAGCAAAATCGGTTTAAAACTGCTATGAAACGATCCGTTTCCGACCGGATTTTACTATTACGCCGATCGGTTTTCGGTCGGTTTGTTTAGTAGCCATTTTACACATATGAACAATGAATTGATACGAGGGAAATTGACGACCGGAGTAATATGCAATGCTTAGTTGGCGTTTTATTTAAATGCATTGGTCTAATTCATTGGAATGTCACGAAAACCTCAGTATAGATCGCTCTACTTTATTCCTTCGAAAAGGGGGAATTAATGATAATTATTCGGAAAATCATGATTCAGAAGATAGATAGGCCTAGACCCCCTAGAGGCAACGGTGTACCACCATGGTCTACCCTGTGGACCTCCTCGAAGTACTTCCCAAGTACATCTGCCTTTTGCTTGTCCTCATCTGGGTCCCCATTCCCAATCCTTACCCCACCCACTGCAACCCTAATGGCTACTTTCGCCCGGACGTAGTTGTAGAACACATTTGGGTGCCTTTTCGCTACCCTAGCGATGCCTGATTGGTATGTTAATTTTTTGGACCTCTGTTGATCCACTACCTGCTTATTTGTTCGTTTGTACTGAATAAAGCGCCCATGTCCACCAGTTTCCTGAAATCTCCGCCATGCTTGCTGCTTGCGCTTCAGTGCCCAGGTCATACCGCTTTTCCAACACTGGTAAGGCTTTTCTCCAGAACCTGCGCAGCGGAGCTTCTTCGTCCGTCACACGTAGTAAGTTGCTTCTTACAACCCTCCACATTTCGTCCATCTTGCCCTCGGTATCCCAAACTAGTAACTCTGCGATCGCTATCAGGCGCCTTTCGTCCAATTTCCTGAAGGTCCTCGCCACTAATCGGGTAGGTCCTCCCTCTGACCGAGGGACTTGAACCTGAATATTCCCTGGTCGTTTTTCCCTAGAGGGGCACCAATAAGGATTTCATCTACTTCCGCACAACATTTGGATATAACTAGATCAAACATTCATCTACTGTGCTGGTGGATGTGCTGTGTCAGTGCCCTGTCCTCAATGCGATCAAGCAACCTCTGGCCGAAAGACCCTGCCGGTGCCCAATTTGCTTGCCAGTCTATGTATGGTGCGTTAAAATCCCCCAGGACTAAACGCCTTTCCGCGTTTCTGGATGATAGTGTTAGGTATTCTAGCAGACCCGCATCTTCCTCCGCGTCAGAGGATGGGCTCCTATATACACACTAACGCCACCCACTTAATCCGAATTTTTATCTGTGCTGCGACCGCCTGTATACTGGGTGTCACACTTAGTGCTCTATTTTGAATTGTATTGGGCTACTAGCAACAGTACGTTCGCAGACGACGTGAAAATTTTAGGATCCCCTGAATGCACTCAGATTCAGAATGACCTAGATGCTATCCGTGACTGGACAGTAGCCTGGGACCTGCCCTTGAACACGGAAATATACACATCTGCTGGCAGATGGGTCCGAGGGGACCCGCTACCTGAACCCGGATAACCCATAACCAATGGCTCAGACAGAGATCCGGGACTTCAGGCTTATTGTAACAAGCAACTTTAAGCCATCGGCGCAGTGTTTGTAGCGGCCAACAAAGTGAAAAAGTCGTTTGCCAAGTGAGAAGAACAGTAACTACAGGGGACCCTAGAGTTATGCTGTCTCTACACCGCACTGGTGAGACCCCACCTGGAGTACGTAGCCCAGGCATGAGCTCTTCAGTTAGTTAGTGACACTCACACACTGGAGAGGGTCCAAAGGAGGTTCACAAGAACCATCTCCGGTCTAAGGGGACTAGAGTACGAGGACAGATTGGCATCGCTAGATTTGTTTTCGCTGCAGCGCAGACGCGCAAGGAGAGACCTGACAGAAACAATGAAGGGACTAAAAGGTTTGTCACGAACGAACAAGCCATTATCTGTCCGGGACAGAAACTCCACCCTCCGAGCGCATGAACTGAAGCTTGTTAAGCCAAGGGCCAAGAAGAATATCGAAGCTCAGTTCTTCTCATGCAGAGTAGTAAACGACTGGAATAAACTCCCTGCAGATTTTGTGGCAGCAGACACGGTCACCGATCTTAAAAAGAAGTTAGACCTTGCACAGACACAGGTATTTCCGGAGAGCCACTGAGACAGCGGATCGCTTGCAGCAAAATCGGTTTAAAACTGCTATGAAACGATCCGTTTCCGACCGGATTTTACTATTACGCCGATCGGTTTTCGGTCGGTTTGTTTAGTAGCCATTTTACACATATGAACAATGAATTGATACGAGGGAAATTGACGACCGGAGTAATATGCAATGCTTAGTTGGCGTTTTATTTAAATGCATTGGTCTAATTCATTGGAATGTCACGAAAACCTCAGTATAGATCGCTCTACTTTATTCCTTCGAAAAGGGGGAATTAATGATAATTATTCGGAAAATCATGATTCAGAAGATAGATAGGCCTAGACCCCCTAGAGGCAACGGTGTACCACCATGGTCTACCCTGTGGACCTCCTCGAAGTACTTCCCAAGTACATCTGCCTTTTGCTTGTCCTCATCTGGGTCCCCATTCCCAATCCTTACCCCACCCACTGCAACCCTAATGGCTACTTTCGCTCGGACGTAGTTGTAGAACACATTTGGGTGCCTTTTCGCTACCCTAGCGATGCCTGATTGGTATGTTAATTTTTTGGACCTCTGTTGATCCACTACCTGCTTATTTGTTCGTTTGTACTGAATAAAGCGCCCATGTCCACCAGTTTCCTGAAATCTCCGCCATGCTTGCTGCTTGCGCTTCAGTGCCCAGGTCATACCGCTTTTCCAACACTGGTAAGGCTTTTCTCCAGAACCTGCGCAGCGGAGCTTCTTCGTCCGTCACACGTAGTAAGTTGCTTCTTACAACCCTCCACATTTCGTCCATCTTGCCCTCGGTATCCCAAACTAGTAACTCTGCGATCGCTATCAGGCGCCTTTCGTCCAATTTCCTGAAGGTCCTCGCCACTAATCTGGTAGGTCCTCCCTCTGACCGAGGGACTTGAACCTGAATATTCCCTGGTCGTTTTTCCCTAGAGGGGCACCAATAAGGATTTCATCTACTTCCGCACAACATTTGGATATAACTAGATCAAACATTCATCTACTGTGCTGGTGGATGTGCTGTGTCAGTGCCCTGTCCTCAATGCGATCAAGCAACCTTTGGCCGAAAGACCCTGCCGGTGCCCAATTTGCTTGCCAGTCTATGTATGGTGCGTTAAAATCCCCCAGGACTAAACGCCTTTCCGCGTTTCTGGATGATAGTGTTAGGTATTCTAGCAGACCCGCATCTTCCTCCGCGTCAGAGGATGGGCTCCTATATACACACTAACGCCACCCACTTAATCCGAATTTTTATCTGTGCTGCGACCGCCTGTATACTGGGTGTCACACTTAGTGCTCTATTTTGAATTGTATTGGGCTACTAGCAACAGTACGTTCGCAGACGACGTGAAAATTTTAGGATCCCCTGAATGCACTCAGATTCAGAATGACCTAGATGCTATCCGTGACTGGACAGTAGCCTGGGACCTGCCCTTGAACACGGAAATATACACATCTGCTGGCAGATGGGTCCGAGGGGACCCGCTACCTGAACCCGGATAACCCATAACCAATGGCTCAGACAGAGATCCGGGACTTCAGGCTTATTGTAACAAGCAACTTTAAGCCATCGGCGCAGTGTTTGTAGCGGCCAACAAAGTGAAAAAGTCGTTTGCCAAGTGAGAAGAACAGTAACTACAGGGGACCCTAGAGTTATGCTGTCTCTACACCGCACTGGTGAGACCCCACCTGGAGTACGTAGCCCAGGCATGAGCTCTTCAGTTAGTTAGTGACACTCACACACTGGAGAGGGTCCAAAGGAGGTTCACAAGAACCATCTCCGGTCTAAGGGGACTAGAGTACGAGGACAGATTGGCATCGCTAGATTTGTTTTCGCTGCAGCGCAGACGCGCAAGGAGAGACCTGACAGAAACAATGAAGGGACTAAAAGGTTTGTCACGAACGAACAAGCCATTATCTGTCCGGGACAGAAACTCCACCCTCCGAGCGCATGAACTGAAGCTTGTTAAGCCAAGGGCCAAGAAGAATATCGAAGCTCAGTTCTTCTCATGCAGAGTAGTAAACGACTGGAATAAACTCCCTGCAGATTTTGTGGCAGCAGACACGGTCACCGATCTTAAAAAGAAGTTAGACCTTGCACAGACACAGGTATTTCCGGAGAGCCACTGAGACAGCGGATCGCTTGCAGCAAAATCGGTTTAAAACTGCTATGAAACGATCCGTTTCCGACCGGATTTTACTATTACGCCGATCGGTTTTCGGTCGGTTTGTTTAGTAGCCATTTTACACATATGAACAATGAATTGATACGAGGGAAATTGACGACCGGAGTAATATGCAATGCTTAGTTGGCGTTTTATTTAAATGCATTGGTCTAATTCATTGGAATGTCACGAAAACCTCAGTATAGATCGCTCTACTTTATTCCTTCGAAAAGGGGGAATTAATGATAATTATTCGGAAAATCATGATTCAGAAGATAGATAGGCCTAGACCCCCTAGAGGCAACGGTGTACCACCATGGTCTACCCTGTGGACCTCCTCGAAGTACTTCCCAAGTACATCTGCCTTTTGCTTGTCCTCATCTGGGTCCCCATTCCCAATCCTTACCCCACCCACTGCAACCCTAATGGCTACTTTCGCCCGGACGTAGTTGTAGAACACATTTGGGTGCCTTTTCGCTACCCTAGCGATGCCTGATTGGTATGTTAATTTTTTGGACCTCTGTTGATCCACTACCTGCTTATTTGTTCGTTTGTACTGAATAAAGCGCCCATGTCCACCAGTTTCCTGAAATCTCCGCCATGCTTGCTGCTTGCGCTTCAGTGCCCAGGTCATACCGCTTTTCCAACACTGGTAAGGCTTTTCTCCAGAACCTGCGCAGCGGAGCTTCTTCGTCCGTCACACGTAGTAAGTTGCTTCTTACAACCCTCCACATTTCGTCCATCTTGCCCTCGGTATCCCAAACTAGTAACTCTGCGATCGCTATCAGGCGCCTTTCGTCCAATTTCCTGAAGGTCCTCGCCACTAATCTGGTAGGTCCTCCCTCTGACCGAGGGACTTGAACCTGAATATTCCCTGGTCGTTTTTCCCTAGAGGGGCACCAATAAGGATTTCATCTACTTCCGCACAACATTTGGATATAACTAGATCAAACATTCATCTACTGTGCTGGTGGATGTGCTGTGTCAGTGCCCTGTCCTCAATGCGATCAAGCAACCTTTGGCCGAAAGACCCTGCCGGTGCCCAATTTGCTTGCCAGTCTATGTATGGTGCGTTAAAATCCCCCAGGACTAAACGCCTTTCCGCGTTTCTGGATGATAGTGTTAGGTATTCTAGCAGACCCGCATCTTCCTCCGCGTCAGAGGATGGGCTCCTATATACACACTAACGCCACCCACTTAATCCGAATTTTTATCTGTGCTGCGACCGCCTGTATACTGGGTGTCACACTTAGTGCTCTATTTTGAATTGTATTGGGCTACTAGCAACAGTACGTTCGCAGACGACGTGAAAATTTTAGGATCCCCTGAATGCACTCAGATTCAGAATGACCTAGATGCTATCCGTGACTGGACAGTAGCCTGGGACCTGCCCTTGAACACGGAAATATACACATCTGCTGGCAGATGGGTCCGAGGGGACCCGCTACCTGAACCCGGATAACCCATAACCAATGGCTCAGACAGAGATCCGGGACTTCAGGCTTATTGTAACAAGCAACTTTAAGCCATCGGCGCAGTGTTTGTAGCGGCCAACAAAGTGAAAAAGTCGTTTGCCAAGTGAGAAGAACAGTAACTACAGGGGACCCTAGAGTTATGCTGTCTCTACACCGCACTGGTGAGACCCCACCTGGAGTACGTAGCCCAGGCATGAGCTCTTCAGTTAGTTAGTGACACTCACACACTGGAGAGGGTCCAAAGGAGGTTCACAAGAACCATCTCCGGTCTAAGGGGACTAGAGTACGAGGACAGATTGGCATCGCTAGATTTGTTTTCGCTGCAGCGCAGACGCGCAAGGAGAGACCTGACAGAAACAATGAAGGGACTAAAAGGTTTGTCACGAACGAACAAGCCATTATCTGTCCGGGACAGAAACTCCACCCTCCGAGCGCATGAACTGAAGCTTGTTAAGCCAAGGGCCAAGAAGAATATCGAAGCTCAGTTCTTCTCATGCAGAGTAGTAAACGACTGGAATAAACTCCCTGCAGATTTTGTGGCAGCAGACACGGTCACCGATCTTAAAAAGAAGTTAGACCTTGCACAGACACAGGTATTTCCGGAGAGCCACTGAGACAGCGGATCGCTTGCAGCAAAATCGGTTTAAAACTGCTATGAAACGATCCGTTTCCGACCGGATTTTACTATTACGCCGATCGGTTTTCGGTCGGTTTGTTTAGTAGCCATTTTACACATATGAACAATGAATTGATACGAGGGAAATTGACGACCGGAGTAATATGCAATGCTTAGTTGGCGTTTTATTTAAATGCATTGGTCTAATTCATTGGAATGTCACGAAAACCTCAGTATAGATCGCTCTACTTTATTCCTTCGAAAAGGGGGAATTAATGATAATTATTCGGAAAATCATGATTCAGAAGATAGATAGGCCTAGACCCCCTAGAGGCAACGGTGTACCACCATGGTCTACCCTGTGGACCTCCTCGAAGTACTTCCCAAGTACATCTGCCTTTTGCTTGTCCTCATCTGGGTCCCCATTCCCAATCCTTACCCCACCCACTGCAACCCTAATGGCTACTTTCGCCCGGACGTAGTTGTAGAACACATTTGGGTGCCTTTTCGCTACCCTAGCGATGCCTGATTGGTATGTTAATTTTTTGGACCTCTGTTGATCCACTACCTGCTTATTTGTTCGTTTGTACTGAATAAAGCGCCCATGTCCACCAGTTTCCTGAAATCTCCGCCATGCTTGCTGCTTGCGCTTCAGTGCCCAGGTCATACCGCTTTTCCAACACTGGTAAGGCTTTTCTCCAGAACCTGCGCAGCGGAGCTTCTTCGTCCGTCACACGTAGTAAGTTGCTTCTTACAACCCTCCACATTTCGTCCATCTTGCCCTCGGTATCCCAAACTAGTAACTCTGCGATCGCTATCAGGCGCCTTTCGTCCAATTTCCTGAAGGTCCTCGCCACTAATCTGGTAGGTCCTCCCTCTGACCGAGGGACTTGAACCTGAATATTCCCTGGTCGTTTTTCCCTAGAGGGGCACCAATAAGGATTTCATCTACTTCCGCACAACATTTGGATATAACTAGATCAAACATTCATCTACTGTGCTGGTGGATGTGCTGTGTCAGTGCCCTGTCCTCAATGCGATCAAGCAACCTTTGGCCGAAAGACCCTGCCGGTGCCCAATTTGCTTGCCAGTCTATGTATGGTGCGTTAAAATCCCCCAGGACTAAACGCCTTTCCGCGTTTCTGGATGATAGTGTTAGGTATTCTAGCAGACCCGCATCTTCCTCCGCGTCAGAGGATGGGCTCCTATATACACACTAACGCCACCCACTTAATCCGAATTTTTATCTGTGCTGCGACCGCCTGTATACTGGGTGTCACACTTAGTGCTCTATTTTGAATTGTATTGGGCTACTAGCAACAGTACGTTCGCAGACGACGTGAAAATTTTAGGATCCCCTGAATGCACTCAGATTCAGAATGACCTAGATGCTATCCGTGACTGGACAGTAGCCTGGGACCTGCCCTTGAACACGGAAATATACACATCTGCTGGCAGATGGGTCCGAGGGGACCCGCTACCTGAACCCGGATAACCCATAACCAATGGCTCAGACAGAGATCCGGGACTTCAGGCTTATTGTAACAAGCAACTTTAAGCCATCGGCGCAGTGTTTGTAGCGGCCAACAAAGTGAAAAAGTCGTTTGCCAAGTGAGAAGAACAGTAACTACAGGGGACCCTAGAGTTATGCTGTCTCTACACCGCACTGGTGAGACCCCACCTGGAGTACGTAGCCCAGGCATGAGCTCTTCAGTTAGTTAGTGACACTCACACACTGGAGAGGGTCCAAAGGAGGTTCACAAGAACCATCTCCGGTCTAAGGGGACTAGAGTACGAGGACAGATTGGCATCGCTAGATTTGTTTTCGCTGCAGCGCAGACGCGCAAGGAGAGACCTGACAGAAACAATGAAGGGACTAAAAGGTTTGTCACGAACGAACAAGCCATTATCTGTCCGGGACAGAAACTCCACCCTCCGAGCGCATGAACTGAAGCTTGTTAAGCCAAGGGCCAAGAAGAATATCGAAGCTCAGTTCTTCTCATGCAGAGTAGTAAACGACTGGAATAAACTCCCTGCAGATTTTGTGGCAGCAGACACGGTCACCGATCTTAAAAAGAAGTTAGACCTTGCACAGACACAGGTATTTCCGGAGAGCCACTGAGACAGCGGATCGCTTGCAGCAAAATCGGTTTAAAACTGCTATGAAACGATCCGTTTCCGACCGGATTTTACTATTACGCCGATCGGTTTTCGGTCGGTTTGTTTAGTAGCCATTTTACACATATGAACAATGAATTGATACGAGGGAAATTGACGACCGGAGTAATATGCAATGCTTAGTTGGCGTTTTATTTAAATGCATTGGTCTAATTCATTGGAATGTCACGAAAACCTCAGTATAGATCGCTCTACTTTATTCCTTCGAAAAGGGGGAATTAATGATAATTATTCGGAAAATCATGATTCAGAAGATAGAAAAGAGCATCGTAATACGTAGTTTGGGTTACTGAAAGAAATAAACGAAGCATATCACGTATTTCAAATGACTGACACAAACCGCTCCGAAACCGTTCAGAAACCGTCTAGAAGATAAATCGCAAACCACTCAGAAACCGTTTGAAAACCGATCGGCGTAATAGTAAAAACCGACCCAAAACCGGCCGAAGCCCGATCGGTTTCGGAGCGGTTTGTGTCAGTCATTTGAAATACGTGATATGCTTCGTTTATTTCTTTCAGTAACCCAAACTACGTATTACGATGCTCTTTACTATCTTCTGAATCATGATTTTCCGAATAATTATCATTAATTCCCCCTTTTCGAAGGAATAAAGTAGAGCGATCTATACTGAGGTTTTCATGATATTTCAATGAATTAGACCAATGCATTTAAATAAAACGCCAACTAAGCATTGCATATTACTTCGGTCGTCAATTTCCCTCGTATCAATTCATTGTTCATATGTGTAAAATGGCTACTAAACAAACCGACCGAAAACCGATCGGCGTAATAGTAAAATCCGGTCGGAAACGGATCGTTTCATAGCAGTTTTAAACCGATTTTGCTGCAAGCGATCCGCTGTCTCAGTGGCTCTCCGGAAATACCTGTGTCTGTGCAAGGTCTAACTTCTTTTTAAGATCGGTGACCGTGTCTGCTGCCACAAAATCTGCAGGGAGTTTATTCCAGTCGTTTACTACTCTGCATGAGAAGAACTGAGCTTCGATATTCTTCTTGGCCCTTGGCTTAACAAGCTTCAGTTCATGCGCTCGGAGGGTGGAGTTTCTGTCCCGGACAGATAATGGCTTGTTCGTTCGTGACAAACCTTTTAGTCCCTTCATTGTTTCTGTCAGGTCTCTCCTTGCGCGTCTGCGCTGCAGCGAAAACAAATCTAGCGATGCCAATCTGTCCTCGTACTCTAGTCCCCTTAGACCGGAGATGGTTCTTGTGAACCTCCTTTGGACCCTCTCCAGTGTGTGAGTGTCACTAACTAACTGAAGAGCTCATGCCTGGGCTACGTACTCCAGGTGGGGTCTCACCAGTGCGGTGTAGAGACAGCATAACTCTAGGGTCCCCTGTAGTTACTGTTCTTCTCACTTGGCAAACGACTTTTTCACTTTGTTGGCCGCTACAAACACTGCGCCGATGGCTTAAAGTTGCTTGTTACAATAAGCCTGAAGTCCCGGATCTCTGTCTGAGCCATTGGTTATGGGTTATCCGGGTTCAGGTAGCGGGTCCCCTCGGACCCATCTGCCAGCAGATGTGTATATTTCCGTGTTCAAGGGCAGGTCCCAGGCTACTGTCCAGTCACGGATAGCATCTAGGTCATTCTGAATCTGAGTGCATTCAGGGGATCCTAAAATTTTCACGTCGTCTGCGAACGTAGAACAGAGTGGTCGAAGGACACTTTGTAGGTCGTTCACATATATGAAGAAAAGTACTGGTTCCAACACTGAACCTTGCGGTACCTCACTAGTTACCGTCGCCATTGTGAACTTAGCGTCATCAACCTGGACGTAGAACCTTCGATCGCACATACAGGCTTTTAACCACTCTATTATCCCTTTAGCCACATTCATCCCACCAGATTTATGCAGCAGCAGTCTGTGGTTCACACCATGGAGCGTTTTGCGGAAGTCGAGATAACACCTCAACCTTTTCACCTTGGTCTAGTCTCCGAGTTGCCTCGTCAAAGGATCTCAGGAGATTGCTGAGGCAGGACTTTCCTTTTGTGAATCCGTGCTGTTCCCTTGCAACTAGGTTATTCATCTCCAGGTGTCTCACCAGTACAGTTATAATTACTCTCTCCATTACTCTTAATACTACCGATAGAAGACTAACAAGCCGATGGTTCTCCACTTCATCCTTTCCACCATCTTTGTGAATCCTTATGGTTTCCACTGTTTCCCATTCGACAGGCTATTGTGCCTCCCTGAGGGACTTTTTGAACAGCTCAGCCAAAGGGCCTGCGAGTGTCCTGGCCAGCGTTTCTAGGATTGTGAGGTGCATGCCTTCTGGCTAGTGAAACATCTTCCGGTGTTATCTCAAGCCCCACCATCTGCGTAGGCCTAGACCCCCTAGAGGCAACGGTGTACCACCATGGTCTACCCTGTGGACCTCCTCGAAGTACTTCCCAAGTACATCTGCCTTTTGCTTGTCCTCATCTGGGTCCCCATTCCCAATCCTTACCCCACCCACTGCAACCCTAATGGCTACTTTCGCCCGGACGTAGTTGTAGAACACATTTGGGTGCCTTTTCGCTACCCTAGCGATGCCTGATTGGTATGTTAATTTTTTGGACCTCTGTTGATCCACTACCTGCTTATTTGTTCGTTTGTACTGAATAAAGCGCCCATGTCCACCAGTTTCCTGAAATCTCCGCCATGCTTGCTGCTTGCGCTTCAGTGCCCAGGTCATACCGCTTTTCCAACACTGGTAAGGCTTTTCTCCAGAACCTGCGCAGCGGAGCTTCTTCGTCCGTCACACGTAGTAAGTTGCTTCTTACAACCCTCCACATTTCGTCCATCTTGCCCTCGGTATCCCAAACTAGTAACTCTGCGATCGCTATCAGGCGCCTTTCGTCCAATTTCCTGAAGGTCCTCGCCACTAATCTGGTAGGTCCTCCCTCTGACCGAGGGACTTGAACCTGAATATTCCCTGGTCGTTTTTCCCTAGAGGGGCACCAATAAGGATTTCATCTACTTCCGCACAACATTTGGATATAACTAGATCAAACATTCATCTACTGTGCTGGTGGATGTGCTGTGTCAGTGCCCTGTCCTCAATGCGATCAAGCAACCTCTGGCCGAAAGACCCTGCCGGTGCCCAATTTGCTTGCCAGTCTATGTATGGTGCGTTAAAATCCCCCAGGACTAAACGCCTTTCCGCGTTTCTGGATGATAGTGCTAGGTATTCTAGCAGACCCGCATCTTCCTCCGCGTCAGAGGATGGGCTCCTATATACACACTAACGCCACCCACTTAATCCGAATTTTTATCTGTGCTGCGACCGCCTGTATACTGGGTGTCACACTTAGTGCTCTATTTTGAATTGTATTGGGCTACTAGCAACAGTACGTTCGCAGACGACGTGAAAATTTTAGGATCCCCTGAATGCACTCAGATTCAGAATGACCTAGATGCTATCCGTGACTGGACAGTAGCCTGGGACCTGCCCTTGAACACGGAAATATACACATCTGCTGGCAGATGGGTCCGAGGGGACCCGCTACCTGAACCCGGATAACCCATAACCAATGGCTCAGACAGAGATCCGGGACTTCAGGCTTATTGTAACAAGCAACTTTAAGCCATCGGCGCAGTGTTTGTAGCGGCCAACAAAGTGAAAAAGTCGTTTGCCAAGTGAGAAGAACAGTAACTACAGGGGACCCTAGAGTTATGCTGTCTCTACACCGCACTGGTGAGACCCCACCTGGAGTACGTAGCCCAGGCATGAGCTCTTCAGTTAGTTAGTGACACTCACACACTGGAGAGGGTCCAAAGGAGGTTCACAAGAACCATCTCCGGTCTAAGGGGACTAGAGTACGAGGACAGATTGGCATCGCTAGATTTGTTTTCGCTGCAGCGCAGACGCGCAAGGAGAGACCTGACAGAAACAATGAAGGGACTAAAAGGTTTGTCACGAACGAACAAGCCATTATCTGTCCGGGACAGAAACTCCACCCTCCGAGCGCATGAACTGAAGCTTGTTAAGCCAAGGGCCAAGAAGAATATCGAAGCTCAGTTCTTCTCATGCAGAGTAGTAAACGACTGGAATAAACTCCCTGCAGATTTTGTGGCAGCAGACACGGTCACCGATCTTAAAAAGAAGTTAGACCTTGCACAGACACAGGTATTTCCGGAGAGCCACTGAGACAGCGGATCGCTTGCAGCAAAATCGGTTTAAAACTGCTATGAAACGATCCGTTTCCGACCGGATTTTACTATTACGCCGATCGGTTTTCGGTCGGTTTGTTTAGTAGCCATTTTACACATATGAACAATGAATTGATACGAGGGAAATTGACGACCGGAGTAATATGCAATGCTTAGTTGGCGTTTTATTTAAATGCATTGGTCTAATTCATTGGAATGTCACGAAAACCTCAGTATAGATCGCTCTACTTTATTCCTTCGAAAAGGGGGAATTAATGATAATTATTCGGAAAATCATGATTCAGAAGATAGAAAAGAGCATCGTAATACGTAGTTTGGGTTACTGAAAGAAATAAACGAAGCATATCACGTATTTCAAATGACTGACACAAACCGCTCCGAAACCGTTCAGAAACCGTCTAGAAGATAAATCGCAAACCACTCAGAAACCGTTTGAAAACCGATCGGCGTAATAGTAAAAACCGACCCAAAACCGGCCGAAGCCCGATCGGTTTCGGAGCGGTTTGTGTCAGTCATTTGAAATACGTGATATGCTTCGTTTATTTCTTTCAGTAACCCAAACTACGTATTACGATGCTCTTTACTATCTTCTGAATCATGATTTTCCGAATAATTGTCCTTAATTCCCCCTTTTCGAAGGAATAAAGTAGAGCGATCTATACTGAGGTTTTCAGGACATTCCAATGAATTAAACCAATGCAATTAAATAAAGCGCCAACTAAGCATTGCATATTACTCCGGTCGTCAATTTCCCTCGTATCAATTCATTGTTCACATGTGTAAAATGGCTACTAAACAAACCTACCGAAAACCGATGTTATGAACGGGCTGGGTGCTTCAAGGGACAGCACTAATAGAACTTTCATCTCAACTTCTTTTCTTCCCTTCGTCTTCTTGTTATTACTGTTTCACTTTTACCTTTCCATTTTTCCTTCCCATCGATCTTTCATCCGCACCTCCTTGATGCCCCTTAGACTCCGTACTTTTCGTTTCTTACAAGAGAGCTGACTATCGGGTGACTAACTTTTGCATGACGAGTGAACGTGCCGGTTGTGGAGGCTCTGCTCTATCGAACTGTTGATTTCGCTGACCTATCCGAAGGTGACTCGATAAATGTCACGTTGTTTGAACTTCCATCGACCGGCAGACAAGGACTCCAAGAAGTCGAAGCCCGGTGAGGCGCGGGCGCTTGCAGGTGCAAAAGAAACTATACTATCACCGGCGTCCTGTGCTCCGATTCGATTTGATTTGGTATCCAGCGTGTCGCCTAGTTGTATAATAATCGTCACGCTGAACTTTTACTGGTCACTAGACCACACTTTGTATACTATTCGACCAATCGACCTTTCCGAGGTAATTAAACGAACACGTTCGTTTAGTTACCTTGGTTATATGCATACAACCAAAAGGTTTATTTAAAAAACTCAAACGAAAAGAATACTCGCAACTAACCTTCTTTATCGACTTGAAGTTTCCCAAGTGGCGTATCCAGATAGTCAGCATTACTTAAGCCACATTTGAATGGTAGAAACTGCTCCGTTCGGCCGAAAATGAATATCCTTTTGCTAGATAAACTTTAGTTATTAATTACTAAATCACTCTACATTTCTTCAGGGCACAATTTTGAATATGCAGCAGCCATAATACGGCCACATATTCTATAGCTCCCGTTCCTGAAATAAGACGTTTGTGCGGACACCTACGGTACTATAAGCACTCGTGTTTTTGTGTCTTGTGTCCGAGTGACAAGACTAATTGCTTCTTTCATAAACTCCCATGCATGTGTTTCTGATATGGGTCAATATCATAGATTAACAACATACTTTCTTCGGGGTAGTAATGAGCACGGTAGTATCTCAACTCCCTGCCTCGAAAGAATATCGGAGAGCGCATCGCAGGAGTGCAAGTGTAGTATGCAGGATGCAGTGTCTTCCTTGGGGGTTGCACGTGTACGATCTGCAAAGACAGAAAGAAAACTTGGTGAGCCAGAGCTCAGTAAGTGCATCAACAAGCATCAACACTTACACCGATAAAGATGAGAGTGGCGATCTGTCTGAGCGTATTACACAAGCCGAGCGCACCAAGCTTCGCTCAGGGTTACTACTGGTAATTGGTGTAGTTAAACAAAGACTTATTTTCTTTTCGTTCACTTTCTGAATGACAGGTATTGGCTACGGTTAAGTGGCTCCCTAAAATTTCTCCGTAGGTGTTCATACTTGTTGGACACCCACTGTAACAGCCAGGAACAATCATTTCTCGACGCGGATATCAAAAGGGATTCACTCAGGTAGTCACCGTGGCTAACATTGTCCGTAATAAGAATTTTCTGCCGCAATAATCACAAGTCAGAGCAGTGGCCTTATGTTCTAATGTTGATAGAATTCAGAGGGAGACAAAGAAAGCATATTTTAATCGAGAATTACTCTTGTTGGTGAGGTGAAAAAGACCCCGGCCATGCATATTGAATGCGTTCACTCAGTTCGTTCAAGGACCGGTTCAAA
The DNA here is from genome assembly GCA_948099385.1 of Fasciola hepatica. NCBI lineage: Eukaryota > Metazoa > Platyhelminthes > Trematoda > Plagiorchiida > Fasciolidae > Fasciola > Fasciola hepatica. Next base: position 1,717,601 of record CANUEZ040000020.1, read on the forward strand.
CAGCAACGGTCGGTTCCTTTGTCCCCATTGTCCCTTACATTATTTATTACATTCTACTGGCCCAGCCCCGGTTGGTGCATTAGGTGAACCAGAGGTGTATGGGCGTCATTGAAACGGGTTCCAAGTTCCACAAAATTCTCTCTCTAAATGGAGCCCCATCCTCGGCGCTGTCTCGAACTTTCTCCGCAGGTTTCATGCACACGACATGAACTACGAGGGACCGTTGAGGGTACCTCTTTTCCACTAAGTACAGGCCCTTCCAAAGATGGTGCAGTATGGTAGGTACTCCGTCTGGAGGCACGGTTCTGGTAACCAAACACGATCTTCGAGTTCGTAACTGGTGACGGCATTAGGCCGGTCGGAGCAGATGTTCTATTGACCCTCAGCGGCTTATAGATGTCGACGCGAAAGCTGATTACTGTGGAGTACCTTATACTGCGAACTCTGGACAAATGACGAGGCGTACAAAGTTTCTTGGAAGGCATTTAGCAGATGATCTAGCGAAAAGCTCTCTTCACCGTAAGCGAGAATGCACTGAAGCTCCCTGCTGGCGTGCATCCGTAATGAGGCCCCATGAGTCAGCAGGCTGCAAGTCAGTGAGAAGTCCCATTGGTCACGGGTCTCTCCACATCATCCCCTGACTGACTAGCTACCACAACCGCAAATATCATTCGCTGATTAGCTCCCACTTTCGACAACCTCACACCACAGCCCGTATAAGTGACCTACGTTGTTCTTCTATATTGTCTTCATAACCCAGCCCGATTACTGGGGTCTGACCGACTTACCTCGAAACACCTATTTGCTACCTTCGCCATGCCCCTCGCAATATTTCACCGCCCAGCCCCTAGCTGGCGCTTCGAACACATGAGTTGCTTAAGTTAAGAAACTCAAGCAAGCGCAGCCCCACCCAGGAACCGATTCCTGCCAGGTGGCCTGCGTCAAAGTAGCCGACATGTCACCTAGTGGACCTAGTGACCCAGGAGGGGGACTTCCGCAAATAACAGTAAACTTCAACTCATCGATGAATCCCCTAAAGATTTCCCCCCTGTTAACCCTCACTTAACCAGGGGCACCCTAACCCTCTTAAAAGCTGCCTTCGGCGGGGCACTTTCTCGGCTTCGTCGCAAACGTGGTCTTAATTGTCCCCGACCGTCAACTGGTATCATTAGTCAAACACAACCTACAAAATGCCTTCAACATGGCTCACCACAGATGCCAGCGCGTCAGGCTAAGCGAAACATCCCTGTACTACAATAGCTCCCTGCTACTTCAGTTCGCGGAAGGCCTAGCATCCAGGGAGTTCATCAGTAACAGACTTGCGGTTGCAGCCTGGTTGCTCCTTAAGGACAATCAGATATCCCCTGACAACACCCCTCTACCCAGCCTTGCCAGCCCAATTAACCCCGAAGCGAAACCCACTCAGTACCTCATAGGCGTGACAACCTCAGCGTGTCAGGCACTCGTTATTGTCTACCCGCGTGCTGTTGACCTAGAATCGGCTACCTCCCCTCCACCGTCCCGCCTCCTCGCAAAGGCCCCTATTAAAAGCCCCCACCAGCAGCTCCTGCCTCTAGTTGCTTCAGCCCTCGGGCCACACGCTCTAAAAGACACGGTGACTCAGTATGAAACCCACACTCCCTGGCTGTAGCTCCAAAATCAAAAATCGGTGCTGACTCAAGCCCCAATCTCTACAAGATCGCCCCGCCAGTCCACCTAATCTCTGCTGCGCATCACTAACCTTCACTCTCACTCTGACGACTCTACTCACCGCCCACTCGGTGCGCACTCTGATCTGCCGTGTCTCAGTGTTCCTTGACAAGTTACTTTGAAACCAATGGAAACAGCATGAGCCGCACCTACTTCTCCGCTCGAACGGTTGCTCTCTTCATTTCTTCACCTTCATTCCCTACTGAAATTCCCACAAATTCTACCCCCTGTCCTTGTGAGAACTAAGCAGTTTTGATACCTCACAACTCCATCAGAAGCTATCGACCCTGATTGCCTCGGTAACCTTCCCAGACGTCACGATGCCACCGACTCCTTTACTTCCCCTTGCTGGCCCCCGCTTTCTCCCCCCCCCCCCCCCCCGACAACGTACGACGTTCCAACCACCCATCTACCCTGCCGATATTCACCCCTTTTTCATTACCTGAATCCAATCCACTTATAAGCAGCCTAAGTGTGCCCCTGCAGTTTCCCCCAGCTCTTACCTGTCTAATCTCCTCCCGATCCTGAACAACGATTCCAAACTCACATCTGTTTCCCATTTCTCCACTCCCCATATTCCTCCCTCCACATAAAGACCCTCGTACCACTCAGAAGCATCCTGCCGTTTTTGAAACTAGCCACCCACATCTTAACCTCGGCTTCCGCCAGTGCAACATAACCCGTTCACATCCCTTCGACTTTAGACTTTCTCACCCACCCTGGACGGTCTCGCCCACGAGACATGTAAACCGCTCTCTAGGAACACCTTCTTCATCACTGCCCGCAACACCCTCGGCACTATCGCCGTCCACCCTGGGACCTTCATAAATAGCCTTTATAAACTTATTTTGTTTTGTAACCACTACCATCAGCGGAGCCTGCTGCTGAGGCGTTGCGCATTTTTTGTCCCCCGACCTCGCTCACCCCTTCACTTTGGACGGCGCTTGGCTCCCCGAGACCCAATTCCTATTGCCATATGAACACCAATAGTCCCGCACCCGGCATCGTCAAGCTGCTCACACCAACATCGAATTCTTTTCTACTAGTTCTTATCAACCGTCGACCACTAAACAGGAGTGTACGTGCCTGCTATCCTCGGCACTTCTAACTGACAATGCCAGTGACTGAAACCTGGTTCACCGAGGGCACCTCATCGGACCCTGTTTGCATGGCTGGGTATCGGCGCCACTCCACCATTCGACAGTCCGTGCGTGATGGCGGCTGCTCAGACTTTATCAAATGCACTGGCACGTTGGTGTTATTGCCGACCCCTCTCTTGCCCATTGAACTTGTGGTTATCTCTTCACAACTCAGACGACAACCTCCTCCTTGGCTTCATCGACATCCTCCGGGGCTGGAATTCCTGTAAAACAGACTCTGTAGTGGAAGATTTTGTGGCTGATCTTGACTATCCTACCAGTGAAAAACTAACTCCGGGTGACTTAGACACTCCCCTTATTGGCTGGCCCTCCACTCCAGGCCCCCGTCCTTTCCACTTTCCCTCCCTGCTTCGGCCCCGACGGGTGGACTAGCCATGTTGCCTTCCCCACGCGGGGGGCAAGACTTATTGGGCCTAGCACTCTCCGTCAATATTCCTGATACCAAAACTTGGGTCAATGGCCAATCCCGAGGTAGTGAACAAAGTATTGTTTCATGTAATCTCGGCAGCCTCGAATGCCTCCGACCGAATCGATCGCATCCCCGTTTCCGCTTCCTAACTTTCGTGCAACTTTCCACTAGCTTCAACTACTAGCTGCTTCCCTAGTTGGAACGACAACTTATCTTTCCCCCGATCATGAGGTTGCTGTCAAAGTTCATCACTCAAAGCACTTACAGTGCCTAAATGCTGCGGACCCACGAGATGGGTCATGCCCCTAGTCAAACGGTACTTCCTATCTGCTTATGAGCTTAAGACTGATAAGCTGCAACTTATCTATACCAAATTGCCCGAATTCACAATTCTTCTGCACCTCAGTCCATTGTAGTTGGAGCTTGGTCGTGCTGCCGAATTACATCTGAGACAGCCAAAGACCACCTCTCCAGCGCACCCCCCAAAACAATATCCACCTATCCAAGCAGCGTAGTAAAAGCTCCAAAGGCTTCACTCTTACCTCGTCCAACTTTCTAATCCGCGGTTGATCTACTGCTAATAAACCAGCACCTATTACTGCGGACTTGAATAATCAATTTTCTCCATTACCCATCACCCGCGCAGGTGTCCCTCCACATTTTATCCACTCTAGCACCTCAGCTTCCTTTCATCGATTCCCTTCGTCCATCTTGATGTCGATAAATTGGCCTCCTCCAATAACCCCTCTCCCTGACCGGTCCCGAGTGGCTCCCCAACGGTCTTTCCTCGTTCAGGCGGTTCCGACCTACACTCCATGTTACCAAACGTGTACGCAATCTCAGTGCACTGTGTGTGCCAGCCGGTCTTGGAAAATCCCCCTTTTCCCCTCGTGATTCAGTGTTTTTCCCAACATCACTCATTTGCCTACACTATTGACTTGTCTTTACGAACTGGTTGTTTTCATGGACCAATTGTTGTTTGTTCGCGCCCAGAGCGCTACTTTGGCACATCTTTGTTCAGGACCTGCGTGACGCACGTGCTGTTTTCTCACACGCTGCTATTCGGTTTCTTGTTGTTGAGTCCTTGTGATCGTATTATTGAGGTTTGCATATTTTTTTATGTCATTGTTCATGTAATAATCCAGTATCGTAGAATATCGCGGATAATCGTCTTTTTGATTTCGGGATCCGTTGCGAATTTGGCTACGCATTGCTGAAATGTTCGTTACAATACTCAATAAATCAATTTGGAACGAGGAAAAACACGCAAAATGCCCAGAAAAGGATCGAAAACATTGGAATCCGGACAGGAAGTAACACGGCAAATCTCTGGGGAGGTTTCGGGTACATTTGATTCTTTAGTTAATGCTAGATCGCCTAGTTCTGTCAGTGCTAGTTCATGTGTTAATGAGAGCAGTATTTATCGTGAGGATGTTGATTTATATAGGCTGAGGATACTAGATCTAGAACAACAGTTACTATCGGCTAGACTACAGGCACAGGGAGCAGAGAAGAAGTGTACACAGAAAGAGCGAGAGCATGAGACCAGCGACTTCGACACTTCCGATAGATCAGGGGGCAATAGGATAGAGAACCCCACGCCGGTCGCCGACTACAAACACCATCGATCGATTTGCCTAGAGTGGAACTAACGGTTTTCAAAGGGCGAGCTGAGCAATACTGAAAGTTTGTCAAGCAGTTCGAGACGTTCGTTGAAAATAAGGTAACCCACCCTGGGCAAAGGCCTCTCTACCTTACTCACTACTGCCGAGGCCGAGCAAGAGGAGCTATCGACGTGTGTACCATGCTCGACCCGGAACAAGGCTACACAAAAGCAAGGAAGATTCTGAGGGACTTGTTTGGCCAACCGTCCAAAGTAGCCCGTAACCTAATAAAGGGCGTGATGGTAGAGGCAAAGAGAACCAAGGGCGACGTCTACACAATGGCCGACCTGGTGATTAAGATGCAAAACTGCTCAATAGCCCTAGACCATTTAGGTTACAGGGCTGACCTAGATGCCGTGCACACTTTGGAAAACATAGTCCGTCACCTTTCTCCCGAACTACAGGGTCGGTGGGCGGAAGAAGCGGAACGGATAAGCCGAAGTGACATGGAAGCTAACTTCGAAGACCTGACCGAATACTTGGACAGGCAAACCAAGATAGCTGACAGCAGGTTCGGCCGACTCATCCGGGACATCAACCGAGCAAACAAGTCCAGTAATAGCCAAGCCCAAACCCCTGCACCGGAACATCCAAAATACCAGCCTTGGACCAACACACATGCCATTTCACGCGATGCTACTGCCCAACCCAATTGCAGATCATGTGGTGCAAGCCATGGACTACCAGAATGCCCCAAGTTCGGCGACGCCACAATAGACGAACGGTGGGGAATGACGAGGATTGCAGATGCGTGTTTTATTTGTCTTAACACCACGCATCAGGCAGCAGCCCGTGTAACGAACGTTTGAGCAATGCGTAGCCAAATTCGCAACGGATCCCGAAATCAAAAAGACGATTATCCGCGATATTCTACGATACTGGATTATTACATGAACAATGACATAAAAAAATATGCAAACCTCAATAATACGATCACAAGGACTCAACAACAAGAAACCGAATAGCAGCGTGTGAGAAAACAGCACGTGCGTCACGCAGGTCCTGAACAAAGATGTGCCAAAGTAGCGCTCTGGGCGCGAACAAACAACAATTGGTCCATGAAAACAACCAGTTCGTAAAGACAAGTCAATAGTGTAGGCAAATGAGTGATGTTGGGAAAAACACTGAATCACGAGGGGAAAAGGGGGATTTTCCACGACCGGCTGTCACAGGCTGTAGGACAAGGAACCGATGTGGTTACGAAGGCTGCACGGGCAGACACCATCGGCTGCTGCATCAGGCGAGAGTAACCTTACCCGAGACGAGTACCGAGCCTAACGTTATTTGTTCAACGTCACGATCTGCCGGTAAACCCGGAACGTTTAGGCGCAGTGGCCTTGGGAGTAATGACCCCGTCTGGGGTGGTCAAAGCTTTGGCTTTCGTCGATAGTGGATCCGACACTACTCTAGTGAAAGAGCGGTTTGCCGACAAAAACCAACTAGCTAAATGTGCGACGTCGTTGGCAGTGAGCACGGTGGGTGGAAAACAGGTGATGACTGCCGGTAGATTGAGGCTGCAACTCATCTCTCTAGACACTAACGAGGAAATTGAACCAACGGAGGCATTCACGTTAGCGGATCTCCCCATGCGAGCACCAAGGTCGGTCAACGCAATCTTGACTAGGTGGCCCCACCTGCAGGATGTAACCGTTGTTGAGTGGGAAGATGATGAAGTGGATCTTCTCATCGGCTGCGACGTGCCAGAGGCGCATTGGGTGCTTGACCGGAGAGTGGGCTACCGCCAGGCATCTTATGCCGTAAGCACGGCTCTGGGATGGATGTTATACGGTCCAGTAGGGGTACATGGTTCCGTGAATTACTTATCCGCCGAAACGTACCGCATAGAACACAATCTGCGGCGGCTGCATGAAAAGGAGTTTCATGACATTGGAGACGAAAGACCGACGTTGTCTCAAGAGGATCACTTCGCTCTACAAACGGTGCGCCAAGGCACTAGAGGCCTCAAAAACAGTTCGAGGTTCCCCTCCCATGGCGCACATCTGTCGACCCGTGGACTGACAACAGAAATTGTTCTCCAGCGATTACTACGACTAAAAGATCGCTTCATTCGAGACCAGAATCTGTGGGAATGACACGCAGATTTAATGAAGCGAAACGAAGCCCTCGGTTACGCTGAAAAGGTGCCTACCAACACCGACGGCAAAAGGGATATCTGGTATCTGCCTCACCACCCGGTTATCAACCCCAAGAAACCCAAAATACTGCGGGTGGTTTTCGACTGTGCGGCCAAGTTCCAGGGCAAATCGTTAAACGATGGCCTACTACAAGGGCCTGACTGGACCACACCACTGATCGATGTTTTGCGCCTTTTCAGAGTTGGTAAAGTGGCTTTGTCTGCTGACATTAGGGATATGTTTCATCAGGTGAAGATTCCGGTGGGAGAACGAGATGCTTTGCGTTTCCTGTGGTGGGAAGGGAGAGACCGGGACAACGCAGTGGTGAATTATAGGATGACCGTCCACCCCTTCGGAGCCACATCGTCACCATTTTGTGCGAACTATGCCCTCCGAGAATCAGCGAACAAACATGGAGATCTAGTCCACCGGACGTTGGTAGATAGCGTCAGCAGGAACTTCTACGTCGACGACTACCTTGGGTCATTCGATGATGTGTAATCAGCTCTAGAGCAGTTCAGGGGTCTGACGAGATTGCTGGAAGAGGGCGGCTTCCATCTGACTGAATGGATGTCGAACGCTTCAGAAGTGCTGGAGGTCATCCCGTATCATGAAAAGGCCGAAAGGGTAAGAGATTTGAACGGCTCTACACTTCCTATAGAGCGCACTCTAGGAATACAATGGGACGCGGAAGCGGACGACTTTGTTTTCCAGCTAAACGTTCCCGAGCTGCCAATAACCCGTCGTGGCATACTATCCGCTGTCTCTAGTCTGTTCGACCCGCTCGGTTTCGTCTCACCATGGCTGCTACCCAGAAAGATCTTGCTGCAGTGGCTGTGCCGTAAGAAAGTTGATTGGGACCAGTCACTGGACCGAGGGGACCGGTTGGACTGGGAAGAGTTTTTGAACACCCTGAAGAAATTAGGGGACATAAGAATCCCACGATGTTTGACTCCTGGCCATACGACACGGACTGGAGAACTACATGCCTTTTCCGATGCATCCGAAGTCGGTTACAGAGCTGTGGTGTACGGACGATGGTGCACAGGAGATGGACAATATACCATGAGGATCCTGTTCGCCAAAGCCCGCGTTGCTCCACTGAAGTCGGTCTCAATCCCACGCCTTGAACTCAGCGCAGCCGTGTTGGCAGTCAGCGTGGTGCAAGCTGTGAAGAGATGTCTCGATCTCTACATTTGGTCGGTTAGCTTCTGGACGGATTCAACGATAGTACTTTACTACATTAACAACGTCCGGAGCCGGTTCAGTACCTTCGTTGCTAACCGACTCACGATTATCCACGATGAATCAGCCACGAACCAGTGGAATCATGTCAGGTCTGGCGATAATCCGGCCGATCTGTGCTCTTGAGGTGCGACCAACTTCAGGCAACTGGACACGTGGACGAGAGGGCCAAACTTCCTGCACTTGCCCAAACAGGACTGGCCCGTGTTCGAATTATAACCCCCTACGGAAGTAGAACCGGAAGTCAAAGGCGTAGTGATAGCGGCCAACGTCATCGAAGCGACGTCCATTCTATTGCGACCGGTCAGGTTTTCCTCCTGGAGGAAGGCACTTCCTGCGTTAGTTTGTTTAGCCAGGTTCAAGAGAAATTTACTAGTCATGAAAGGGCTACGCCCCCCAGGCCGGATACGGGTCGGCCCGATCAGTCCCGATGAGCTACAGGCGGCAGAATACGATATTTTCCGAATGATACAACGCGAGGCTTTCGCCCGGAAACTCAAGAGGGCGGGAGAAGTGGGACCGACCAATAAAGACATACCATCTCCAAGAGGCGAGCTGAAGCGTGTAAACACCAAACTCATCTACGGACTGCTGCGGGTGGATGGTAGGCTGACCAAAGCCCACCTGAGCTTCGACACAAAGTATTCTATGCTGCTGCCTGCGAGACAACCTGTAGTAGAGCTAATGATTCAACACGTCCACTCCGTGGAGGGACATGCCGGGGAAAGTCACGTGACGAGCGTCATCCGAAAGCGCCTTTGGTTGTTGAGAGGACGAGAGACTGTAAAACGCGTAATCCAACGGTGTGTGCAATGTAGGAGACGCAATGCCACGGCGGGCAAACAACACATGGCTCCGCTATCAGAATGCAGGGTGACTCCGGGCTGGTGGCCGTTCAGTGACACCGGGTTATACTATTTCGAGATCTTTTGAATCAGGTGCGGGAAGAGATTGGAAAAACGATATGGGTGTATCAAGACGTGCATGAAGTCACGCGCGGTACAACTAGAAGTCGCACATTCGATGACGACTGATTCTTTCCTACGGGCCTTACAGAGATTTACCAACGGAAGAGGTGTACCGGCCAATAAATACTCAGGTAATGGGTTGAACTTTGTGGGCGCCCAACGGGAATTGCAGCTTTGGCAAAAAACAAAAAAGGGACGAACTGCAGAATCAAACTGTGGCCTACGGCATACGATGGCATTTCAACCCCCCACAGGCCAGCCACCGAGGCGGCGTATGGGAACGCATGATCCGGTCCGCCAGACGGATATTGCTGTCAATCATGGAGCAGCAGCCGCCCGACCACGAGACGATGAACACCGTCATTACTGAGGTGGAGAGAATCCTGAACAACCGCCCCCTGGTTCCAGTAATGAACGGCGACCTCATACACTTGGCGCTCACCCCGAACGACTTATTGACGTTAAGGTCAACCGAGGGTTTCCAAGGGCCGGTAAACCTTCGTGGGAGCTACCTCCACGGATGGAAGCAAGCGAACTGTCTGGCCAAGGTCTTCTGGAGGCGATGGCTGCGGGAGCACCTACCGGCTTTGCAGACTCAACAGAAGTGGCTGGTGAAAACAAGGCCATTCAAAATTGGGGATGTGGTTATGATCGCCGGCGAACGCGCACATTTCAGCGCTTGGTCTTTGGGAGTAGTTACGGAAACCATCGAAAGCACTGACGGAATGATAAGAACGGTGAAGGTGAAGACAGCTAACGGAGTGCTCATTCGTGACATACGCAGTATTAACCTACTCGAGAGCGAAGGCGGAGGAGCTGATAACCCTGAGGCCCAGTAGACCTTTTCACACTAGTCATCGAGGTGGATAAAGAAACACCATATATACCACACGGTCTCCGCCAAACACGTTACAGTGCTCGCTGTCTTTCGTTGACATTACGGAAGGTTCTTTCCGATATGTGGTGATGAAAGCGACCCCATTGTACATCTCGACACATACACACGTGCCCGACGCACTCTACCCCCCGTAACCCCATCAAACATGTGACGGTGTTCGTTGTTTGCTTTTTGTTTACGTCACCGAATGCCCCTTGCACACGTAGAATTAGCGGAGCTTAGGTCACACACACATGCTACATTTTACTCGTTTTTTCTTGCCACACAGTCTTTTGTTGATATTGCAGAAAGTCCTCCTTTGATGTGTAGTCATACCTGTGATTTCATTGTACACCCCGGCACACACACACACTCACACTCACCCAAGCACATACATCCAGAACAGGACGGCCCTTTACAAGGACAGAATCTATGTGGCACCCTCACGCCAGCCATCGGCCATTTTGTTTTGTGGAAGATGTAGAATAGCCTCACGTCTATGTAGCCAATGGGTTAGGTGCGGCTAGTAGTAGAAAGTTGACGACGAGCATTAGACGCGCGCACTGACAGCAGGGCCTAGGCAGGTACAAAGAATCAGTACCTTTATACCGAACCTTTGACTCTGCTAAGGATCTAGGAGGATTTTGGTGGGCGGTGTAACAGCCGGCCGCGGGAAATCCCCCTTTTTCCCTCGTGATTCAGTGTTTTTCCCAACATCACTCATTTGCCTACACTATTGACTTGTCCTTACAAACTGGTTGTTTTCATGGACCAATTGTTGTTTGTTCGCGCCCAGAGCGCTACTTTGGCATATCTTTGTTCAGGACCTGCGTGACGCACGTGCTGTTTTCTCACACGCTGCTATTCGGTTTCTCGTTGTTGAGTCCTTGTGATCGTATTATTGAGGTTTGCATATTTTTTATGTCATTGTTCATGTAATAATCCAGTATCGTAGAATATCGCGGATAATCGTCTTTTTGATTTCGGGATCCGTTGCGAATTTGGCTACGCATTGCTCAAACGTTCGTTACACTGTGACTTTGTCCCTCATCAAGGCAAAAACTTCTTTCATCACCCCACTCCTCGAAAAGGGAGCTACATTTCGATCCGAGTAACCAACGGCCCACTGAGCACATCTCAGTGGTCTACAAACCACGGGAACAATTATCAAAACCCTCTCTCATCTAACAACCAGCTGAACCCTAGTCGGCACGGTATTTTGAACCCCTTCTCATGTTTCTCCTGCCAGCCGGACCTTTCTGGTGTCTGATCGCCTACAGTTGAGGCCAAACACTGTAATTGGCCTGCATCTCAGCATGTTTAGGACCGTTGACCGTACCCCATATACACCTGACAGCCGAAATTCGATCCCTTGTTATGTTGGGCTCTCCTCCCTCTTGGAAACCTTAGCGTCCTTCCCACTGTGTTGGCCAACACCCACTCAGTTCCTGCCAAGCCCAGCAACACCTGTGTCATCTAAAGCAGTGTCTCACGTACACTGTTGATCCTCATCTCTATTAAACATTCTCGTTTAATTGCCACGGCACTCCGCCTCACTTCGAGGATGACATCAAATTAGTGATGTCCTTCAACTCTGATGACATATACACAACAATGCAACGTATAGGCTGACTCGTCCTCCCTTCTTATTTATGGCACCTTGTCTGCAGAGGAAACCTTCATCTTACCCCACAAATGCACCGTACCGCCCGGTCAAGCTATTCTGAACGGCCTTCCCATCCCCATCTGCTCTGCTGTTGCCAACCTTGGCATGTGCTTCTCCCGTTCCCTCAACTTCAGGGAACAGACATCTTTCCAAATCACCAAACCTTAGCGAACCCTAAGCCTGATCCACTGATGTTTCATACTACCAGCCACTCGTTTTTCTGTGTCTCTCACGCGAAGAACACTCCTAGAGTACTACCCGATCAGCTCCACCAACTGACTGCCCTCCCCTATAGTATATCTCGAGAATTCCAGCCTGCCTTCACTACAATGCTCCTGGGCCTGTTCGTTCCCTCAACCCACCGTCAACACTGTGAGCCTCCACACGTTGAGCCCCTGCGGATTCACCGTTTAGGGCCCAACCTAGTATTCTCTTCAGTTTATTCCATAAGCAAGTTTACACTTCCTACCAGGCATTCTTCGCCTCCTCCTGCTCCCGTCCCTCTCATCGTCGCACTTTTCCTCCCCCCTGCGACACCGTCTTATCTCGGTCTCAGGTCTCCATTCTTCCTCTGTGCTTATCACAAAACCCGGAATAAGCTGCCCCTTGATATGCACAGGGTCTGTTCGCCGTAGGCTTTTGAGCTCCCACTTATATCCACTCAACTTTCCTTAATGCTATATTGCTAGCCAATGAGTGCGTCTCCACCTATCTGGCCTACTAAAGAGGTCCTAATCTCCAAACCTGGTTACCTCTACTCCATGAGCATATACCTATACCCCGGGTACTCTCCGTTTCATCACCTCAACACCTCACATTATAATAGTCGTCTTCCCGGGTCCGCTGTGAGTTTACCTCCTGGCCTCTTTGCCCTGACACTGCCCCCCGCTCCTATTATCCTACGTATCCCCTCCTGGCTTCATCTCTCTCGTTCTATCTCGCATTGTTACCATGATCTTACCGCGCTTCCCCACTGCAGATACCATGTAAGTCAAACAGGTTGTAGCCGTTAACACCCCTTCCCCCAATGTCTCAACTAGTTCTACGGTTCCTTATTTATCATTTTCTCCGGTGATCTTTGGCCCCAAGCAGGAGCATACAGAGACCGCGCTTTTCTATCTGGTTTCCTTTTTGTTCATCCTCGATGGCCTGCAATGATAGTCAAACACTTCGGGTAAGGCAGTGGCCATTTTCTTGGCGGGCGCATCTAGATAGTAACGCTATACCGCCGTATACCGATGGCTGTTCCCATTGGCTCAGTTCTTCAATACCTCTCGCGACCTGGCCAACTGATCCTGGATCAAATACCCCTGAGGTGCCTACCATGCAATCCTCTGTAACCAGTAGTCATCATTACGGCAAACCCCGCGTTGCGGGGCGCGGTCGGATCCATCGCTTTGGCCAGCTCACATCGGGCTTGTAGGACGTCTTCAACGACAAGCGGGAGCAATAATGCTGGTGGATCACAACCCCGGCTTTCACTTTCCGGAGAGTTTTCTGGTTGGGTGCCCAGTCCCGGGCAGCTCTTCCCACTAGCACTGGCCTTGGAGCACGTGCATTACTCTCCTCACCCCGCAAATTCCGATACAGCCCGATGCGTCTCTCATTCTTCCACGGTCTCCGTTCTGACAATGTATGCCTACCTATGACTCCTGTTGTCAAACTTATCACCTCCCATCTCCGTAGGACTGCCACCGTATGCAAATTTACACATCTCGTTTTTATTCCTGTAGTTCCCCATCATGAGAGCTCTCACTAAATGACGCCACATTCACCCTATTCACTCACTGCGCCCAAGCCCAAAAATGTGCTTGTCTATCTACGTCCTTCTATTTGATTACATATCCCCAATCCGAAGCTGTCACCTTTTACCCATAAAGCCTGCTGGTGGCATTCTTATACCCCCACTGACCACCTTTCCGTCGTATCCCTTTTTGCCCACTTTTCTCAAGCCCAAGGCAAACAGGCACCGGATCTACCCGTACCCACGTCCAATCCCCATACAAGAGCTTGTTGCTTCCGTCGTTTCGTTAGTTGCAGCAACACTTATTATCGATGACCATCAGCGCCATACTCCTCTTGTTCGGCTCGGCCAGTCCTCTGGCTTCTTCTTTCAGTCAGTGTCTTGATTTGCTTCTTGCGGCTCACTCTACTTGTCCAGTTGCTTATAGGCGCACAGATCCTCAGATCGAGAGTCCCAACTCCGCTGAGCGTATCTTGCTCGTGCCCACTGTTCCATCGTAGGTTCACCTGTCCTGGTATCTCCGCTTTCTTCGGAGTTCTCCATGGGCTTCATGTGAAGTAAAATGATCTAACTGGTCACCTTTCACTTGTTTCCATTAGAGCTGTTTTGCACCCTCTCTTTTTATGTTTTCCTCCACGGATCTTTTCCGTGCCTCCTGGGTAGATTCGTTCCTCTGTTCTCCTTCCTGCTTCCTGACCTTCCGTTTGTCACAAAATTCGACGTGCTATGATTATTCTGTGAAGTTCTAAACCATGTCTTCAGCCCACACCGGGCTCTTCCGACCTTTCATAAACTTATCCTTTTTCTTTGTCATTATCTCCCGGCTTTTCCCTAAAGAACATCCTTTACTTGATGATTCTCGTTTTCAGCCACCATCCACCGGTGAACCTGCATTCGGACAATTTAAAAGGTCTACCGTTCCCTTCTTTTCTCAATGACTCCCCATACCCAGCCTTATTCACGTACAGCCCACCAGTAATTGTTTCTTTTCTTCCTGGGTTTTTCCCGCTAACTTACCGTGTTTCACTTGCCGTAGATTACGCGGTGTGTCATGAATTCCGTGTGCTATTCCAAACCACATAAAATGCTCTTACCTGAATTCTCTGGTACTTCGTATGCCCAGTTATTTCCTAACTCATTAGCCGTTACACTTGCTTTTCCCTTGCAACCCAGCCCATCGTGATTCTCACTTCCCTTTAAACACGGATAGCCCATGTCACGTCCACCACTTCTGCTCTTCGTAAGCACATTCATCGTTATCTCCTTGCTGTCTTTAGTGTACCTCCCTTTCCTGATGCTTCCTTCTTTTTCGGCCCTCACCACATGATGCATTTGCTTTTGCGTAAAATATTCGATCTGCAATCATTCGTTTTCTCCGATAAATTTCTTCATCTGTCCTCTGCTATGACCCAGTCACCATAGCCGTTAACGTTACCGAATAAGTCACTAAAATCGCGACTTGGGCAGCCCGAGCAAAATCACACGAATTACAAAATCAGAACAGAATTAGTTCATATCCTCCTCAGTACTAAGTTGAGAACCAAGAAGGTAAAATATGCACAAACCTTAAGTGTGCTGCAAGTAGAATTGACGGTGAAACTCAAAGGTTCAACTTCCAGTGGTCCAAGAAAGACCGACAGAAACGGTTCAAGGCAGAATTCGAATGTTTCACACAAAACAGACAAACGTGTTAAGATGCCGTGCAAGTTTCAGATTAGCTAAGTAGTGCAGAATACGTGTCAGTGTTCACTTAAATGTGCAACAATTGGAAGGATTCTCACCATAAACCCTTCAAAAGCTGTGCTTCCAAGGTCATTTTGTTTCTGCGTGTTCCTCCGTCGACCAACCGAGTTTTGCCTGTCACGAAGAAAGCAGTACATCGTGATTTTCTTGAGTAATTCCAAGCCATCCGGTCCAAATCTATCTTTCCCCTCTGATAACTGTCGCGTTGATCTCTGTCTAAAATCATTCGCCGTTTTTATTCACAAGTTTAGGGGCCCAACTCTGTTCAACGCTATAGCTTCTCGTAGCTGATGGTCCATGTTCCCCTGGATGTACTGGGCAAGTATTCGCCCCTTTTTCTGCGGTTCTTTTTCAGCCTTTTCCCCCACTACCATACCGATGCCCCTATCCCGATATGTGGCCATTCTTAAGTCATCCGTACCCCATTTCTTTCATGCACTAAGCTCCCCAGATATTCCTTCTAATTGGTCTAACTTCCACTACTTGCCTCAAGGGCTCCTCGTATTATATCGAGCTTTGTACCCAGACAACAATAATTCAGCTACTGTAGCAATGCTTCACATCATCATCATCACCTATTCCCTTCCAAGTAAAACAGCTTATTCTGGATTGTCTGCCGCTACAATTGTTATCCCAATGCCCTTTTGGCCTCTCGAATCATCTCTTTATTTTGGCTAAGCCCACGTGATTTGATCAAAATCCTTCTCTTTGCCTTGAAGTTCAAAATAACCGAGCAATAAATTTATCTGCTTGTGAGTCAATTCAACCTCCCTCCATTATTCCCGGATGTGTATACGTCTATATCACTTAAATCTATCTATTTTAGATTTGTCACATTTTGCTGCTTAGGCCGCCATTCTCGGGCTTAGTGAATTGTCCAAATGAAATCAGCGAGCATAAGCTAGCCTGAACGCAGCTGACATTACCAATCCCCTTCTAATGAGCCTAGGCCCACCTTATTCTCCAAAGTGCCCCGCTTTTTCTCGTGGAACATATTCCTTTGGTTTACTAGGCATTGATCCTTACGATATACATGAATGTGCATCCACGTATTTCTTTCAAAAGGCTTCGATTAACCGTTGATTTGTCCTTCATTCCTCTGGTAATGCCTCCTCGTTTTCGTTCTCGGTGACTGCACAACACTGCCTAGATTGGCGTGGGATAGTTTTCAAACGTCCGATCTCTCAAAATTATTTGTTGGGAAAATTTTCACGCAAGCCGAGCATTACCTGTGATTCGGTCTGCTTATTCATGTGGTGAATTGTACCGCCAGCTCGACCATTGACGCTTCTAGGTGCCGCCGACTGCTTAGTTCAATGAAAGCAAGTAAGTATCTTCAAAAAACCGTTCACATGTCCTTTATGCATGTCGCTCCACCTGCGTTACAAATTGAAGTTGTTCTACTCATATTCGCGCTTGACAAAATTCCATCGATTGCTCACACTTTAGTTCAGGACTGGTTCTCATTTACCGTGTAAAAATGTGTCAAGTTACTCTCTTCGAACTCCGTTCTGCAGAATTATACAGTTATTTGAACACGCGGATGCATTTTTCTCAGTTTATAAGTGTTCAGTCACACCGAGCAAAGTTATCTACTCCGATTACGAGCCTGCGCCTGGAAATGTACCACAATCAAGAAACGTACTATTTTTATCACTTGAATTTTTGAGAGATACTGTAAGCTCGGGGTTGAGGAGCTGGCTCCGGAGTCCTATTTTCACCGGACCAAGGGAATAGATTAAGTTTAGCCTAATTCTCCTCAACCAGAGTGGAGTCTACTTTCAGCGGGCCCCGTCGTTCATTATAGTTAACATGAGCCGAGTAGCCGGGTTGGCTTTGTCAGTCGCCTTCGAACATTTTCACTGACCACTCTATCACACTGACTCTTATTTGTGCGCATTACAGTGCAGTAATCCGCATGGACCTTACATGGGTTTTAAAAGGATCAGTCTTAACCTCCTGTTGGCAAAAGGTCTAGCAAATCAGGCGGTTAGCTTTCTGGCCTGCCCTACTTGCATAATTGTGTCCCGGAAATGTAAGGAAAAACAATTGTTCCGCCAAATTGGACTTTTATAATAAATATTTGTCCGGAATTGGCCGCCCCTTCCATAAGGAAAGCCCCGGGATGGTGCTACATTTAAACTTCAAGATGCTGCCCTCCTCTGCGGAAGGCTTCATAGTAGTATGGCAGCTCCACGAACCGAGGGAGTTTATATCGTAGATGTAAGCTGAATAAGAAGAAATTCGCAAAGGATTTTGATGCTGTCTGCGAATAGACTTAGGCCAACGTGTCGATCAGATCCAATAAACATCAACAGTTCACGTTTGTGAGTCGCACTGACTCGAGACACTTTGTTTTACCACGGTTTGGTTCCTTTTTTCCTTGCTTTGACGAATGGTAGACATTCAGCTCGTTAGCTTTGGTTCTTGGCTCTCATCCTCACAGAACTGGTCGCCAAGCTTCAATAAGCCTGCGCATTTTATCGTTTCTATTCGGATCATAAGACGGGTAGTTTCAGTTTATTCTGTTGGGCCAGCTGTTCTGCTAACACAGAGATTTCGCTCCCCTTTAATTACTTTTTGCCTGTATGGCGACTGGGGCTCGCTATCAAAGGCATGATTGTTATGTCCATGTTGATTGGAAAGTTCCTCTTCTGCCTACATTCCTATACTCTGTGACGGACTTTGAACCGCCTTCTCTAACCTAATTCATGCTGACACTGTTTTGTGGTCGACAGTTAATCCATGATTGATGCACTTATTTTTTCTTTTCATGGTTCTGCTTTCTTACAGAGGTCACTTTGCAGACAGTTGGTACGATAGTGAGTTGCACTGATTCAACACAATTTTTGTTTTATTACTCCTCGGTTTCACTTTCTCGCTCACGTCGACTGATCGTAGACGTTCAGCTCGTTTACTCTGATTTTTAGCTGCCACGCTCAGGAAATTGTCCTTTGGGCCTGAATAAGCTCGAAGAACTTGCTCCATTTGTTTGAACCTCGTGACAAGCACTTAATCTGCATTCTTTTTGGTCAACTGTTTCTTTTTACATAGAATTTTGTTCTTTTTTCGACTACTTTTTTGCCTGGATAATGACTGGGGCTCACTGTCAAAGGTATGATCGTGCTTGTACTCATATTTTTACTCGCTAATAATACCGTAGAACTTGCAGAGCAATCGCGTTCTTGATTTGGGTTTTGCATCGACTTGGGCTACGCGTTGCTTTAAGGCTCCAAGTTACCATCCAGAACGAGTGAATCTTATTAGTCAGTGAATCGAGCATCGAATCGTTAGTCAGGCTTCACCTGGACCAGGACTTGAGCATTTTGGTCGTTACAACGATCGCTATGTACTTACTCCTAACTGAAGAATGCTTCTGCAGAATCTGAAAAGTAATTTTGTTCTATTTGGGTTTTTCATCGATTTGTGCTACGCCTTACGTTGGGGTTCTGGGGGGCTCTCCTCTCCGGAGCGAGTGATTCTTTCATTTGGTGAAAAGAGCAGGGAAATCTTGAGCAGACTTTGCTCGGACCAGGATCCGTATATCTTCCAGACACGATTCAAGCCTTCCGCCGAGTGTCTCACGTTGGTTAATTACCAAACCTTCAGACGTATAGTATTGTTTTTCCACTCTATGCTTGACTGGAACCTTACTTACCCTCGAAAACCCAAGTGGTAAACTCTGATGGCACCAATTTCACAACCAGCACTTTGACCAGCGGGAGGATCCAGGATGCTGCGAAGGGTTCGTTTTTGTTCCTCACGTATGTAAATGACATACTCAAGGTGGTTCGCCAGGGGGTTTCTCTTCTCTTCATCAACGATATAAAGCCGTTATACACCCTCTAGAAAAGCTCATTCGGAAAAGTTATAGAATAACACCTCAGGACTTACGGTTGTTCACTTTGTGGTGCAATTAGTGGATAGCGAATTTCGCGGCTGTTAAAAGCTGCATTCTCATGTAAAAGTGTCGCCTCTTCCCAAAGAATTTGACGTGGGTGGTCTTCTGATTCCAATCAGACCATCAGTGCCGGCCTTAGGCGCACAACTCTTCAGTTCATTTTTTTGAGGCAAATGGGCATTCGAGTTGCCAGTTTCCTTGGGCCAATATGGCGAGTCAACAAAACATTCCGTTTGTAAGAAAGCAAACTAGTTTATGATACGACTCATAGCAGACCATTTCCGTATTACGGTGATCCAGATTGCTCTTACATGCACTAGTATGACAAGACTGCTGCGGAAAACGTCCGGCACTTCTTCACCAGACTACTAATCCGTTATTCATCTGATCTAAACCATAAACAACTCTATGACCTGTTACATCTAAAACTTCTTCGATTCAGGCAAACAGAGAACAGCCGGCCCTTTTGCATTCACCACAAAAACATAGACCTTGTAAATCCTTCCCTTGCCTTGTGCATGTGTATTGACCACGGTCAAGAAATATACAATTAAATTGGGAGAGCCATCATGCTACGTATACGGGTTGCTACTCCGCAGCACTCAGTTGAGCAGACCTTGGAAATTATTCGTCAGCTCAAGTTCCTCTTTAGTAAACACCCATAGATGTAAAATGAGCCTCCACCTCGTATCCACCCAGTGGGCCACTCGTAATTTCCTTTGAGAAATGAATCAAACTCCTCGATGTACCGATTCTTGTATCCATCAGCAGTCAGAAGGCTCCAAGGATCGAGTTGTCCTAAAAAGCACGGGATACCACACCCTTTCATTCACGGTTGCATTTGCTGTGAATCTTGTCAGTCATTTACTTTTCCACACTCCAGTTGCTGGATGTTGCTTCTACCTCTCTCTCAGTAATCTTGTCATGTCCTTTTCTTGACTTCAGACACCTCTACCTTCACCGGAGCTAGAAACGATATCAAGTGACCAAACTTCCTTACCTTCTACCGGCCCAATCCTTCTGAAACCTCTTCTACTGCAAAAGCCTTGTTTTCAGTCCACATGGTAAGCCACTTCTTCAATACTGATCCCTTGTTGCTTCAACCAAATTACGTCCCATGATTAGTGATACAGGAAATAGCTAATGGACCTTCAGTAGACGACCGATAGGAGCCTCCGCTGCCTTCATACCGACATAGACTTGAATTCCTTTGGCTTGATCTATTACGGCGGTAAGTTGCTCGCGAGCAAAGAGAAGCTCATTCGCAAGAATCCCAAAACCAAACCGAGATTGATTCGCTGTCTCTACAATACTGGACTTTGAAACGAACAACGTCGCAAAATATATTCAAACCCCAGATATGCGATAGCAAAGACTCACAACAAAAGCAGAAATCACGGCCCGCAAAAGACGAGCACGTAAGCCACACAATTCCAAACGAGATATAACGAAATCGCCCATTGGACGCGAATAAACTGAGGTTTGTTCACAAGCATGTGATTGGTGAATCTTAGTGCAACAGAAGTATTTTATGTTTTGTCCGTGAACACACAAGTACGGAAGATTTCTGAGAGGCATGTTTGGGAGTCAGTAAGAAGAGTGGAAAAGAATGCAAGACAGGAAGCAAAGATATTGATGACACAAACAGAAGCACTTGGTGGGTGAAAATGGTAGAGGTTATTGAGCACGGGGAAATTTGCGTCACTTGGGATAGTTGTTGGGGATGAAAGTCAAGCATTACGGAGGGAAATGACTCAAAAACGAGGGCTTGAGATGAGGATGGAAGCAGTCCAGTAGAACTTAGTAGACCACACTGATCTGTAGGGGGAAGTGTGGTGCCGGGAAAGGAAGAGACAGTGGAACTCATGCTCTTGGGCATCCGGTGTTTGAATTGGAGTATATGTTACCTAGAAAAGTCTACTGAGGGTATCTGCAGCGATGCACTTGAGAAAGCAGGACTCACACAGAGAAACAAATCGTAGAAATCAACTATGCCCAGATTTATTTGATGCCGTTATTCGAAAGGCGATATCTAAATATAACCAGTGAATCTCAACGGTGTGTTTATCATATGGTTTGCAGAATCTCCTTCCACTGTACTGCTTCCTCTTAGTCATGCCTCAGTGTAGGGCTACATTGCTGAATGAGCTGGTTCATACAGTGAAGGGTGAGACTTTCGCGATAGGGTGAATGTTTCAAAAGGCTTTTATGAGGGAACGCACCCAGCTTGTTTTTAAAAGACGGCTCGGTTCAATGAAGCAGACTGCTCCTGATCAGCTGACGGAATCACTTACAAGATCAGGGTGAGACAGGCCGTCAATGGATTTGTCAGCGGTTAACATTCGACCAAAGCAAAATCAACCAATCCAAGCGCAGACAGAAAATCTAGCCGGGTGGGCCGTTTAGATCTATCTGTATACCAACGATCTTTTATGCACGGTTCTGTTTATGACGAGCGTGTATTTTATATAGGCAGTGTATTCCGTACCAATGAAAAGGAAACGACTCTCAGGCAGAATTGAGCTCTCACTAGAGATGGTGGGACGGGTCAAAACAGCGTTGTACTCCACATGATGACGCTCAGTGCAGAGGCTAGGTACCATCCGGGCCTGCTTCAAGCAAAAACGTTTCTCTGTGCACAGCTATTATCCCTCAGAGCGTGAAGTACCAGGGGTGCTCCATATACTTCAGACCTAATATTTTAGTTTCATCACAGTCTGATTTGTTGCCAGTGGAGAAAAATGAGTTGATTCGGCTCGAAGCCACAGCTCCCAGGCCCCGGCAGATACGTTGGCCGCATGTAACAAGCCACGGTCAGAACGAGTCCGTCACACCAGTCGTTAATTAGCAAAACAGCCGCCCCTAAGCGTGGGTTGCATGTGAAAAGTCGGTCGATAATTTCTGTCTTACTCCATTACGATAATATTTGTTTTGGTATTTATATCGCATTATTATGGTCAACCACGTCGCAAAGGTTCTCAGTGTGCTCCAAAATACTCTGCATAACTGTGACATCAGGAGCACCACGGCAAATTACTTGAGAAAAATGCAGGGGCTAGTAAAAACATCATTACCTGTGGTCAATAAATGGGGTTCATGTTCATCGAAATACCGGTTCTTACACGGATGGAGATCAACATGCAGCTCACTAACAAAGAAAGTAGAGCAGATATGTTGAAGGGGCTGGAACATGACCCCAGCCATTGGAAGAACCAAGAAAAGAACTGCGAGATTTTTCGAAGGCAGTGCCGGGGGAAGCAGTGCTGTTGCCTAGCAGCACGGCAAAGCTCGTGACGAGATAGCTTTTAATACTACTCTGGGGTCTGCACAGAGATTAGGAAGATTGTATGATAGCTGAAAGCATATTTCAGACTTAGTTGAATGCAAGAAAACTATAACACTCTGGCTTCGACAAAATACTCGATTATTTACATTGTTTGCGTGTTCCTCACCATTTATATTCTTGTGAACAAACCTCAGTTTATTCGCGTCCAATGGGCGATTTCGTTATATCTCGTTTGGAATTGTGTGGCTTACGTGCTCGTCTTTTGCGGACCGTGATTTCTGCTTTTGTTGTGAGTCTTTGCTATCGCATATCTGGGGTTTGAATATATTTTGCGACGTTGTTCGTTTCAAAGTCCAGTATTGTAGAGACAGCGAATCAATCTCGGTTTGGTTTTGGGATTCTTGCGAATGAGCTTCTCTTTGCTCGCGAGCAACTTACCGCCGTAATAGATCAAGCCAAAGGAATTCAAGTCTATGTCGGTATGAAGGCAGCGGAGGCTCCTATCGGTCGTCTACTGAAGGTCCATTAGCTATTTCCTGTATCACTAATCATGGGACGTAATTTGGTTGAAGCAACAAGGGATCAGTATTGAAGAAGTGGCTTACCATGTGGACTGAAAACAAGGCTTTTGCAGTAGAAGAGGTTTCAGAAGGATTGGGCCGGTAGAAGGTAAGGAAGTTTGGTCACTTGATATCGTTTCTAGCTCCGGTGAAGGTAGAGGTGTCTGAAGTCAAGAAAAGGACATGACAAGATTACTGAGAGAGAGGTAGAAGCAACATCCAGCAACTGGAGTGTGGAAAAGTAAATGACTGACAAGATTCACAGCAAATGCAACCGTGAATGAAAGGGTGTGGTATCCCGTGCTTTTTAGGACAACTCGATCCTTGGAGCCTTCTGACTGCTGATGGATACAAGAATCGGTACATCGAGGAGTTTGATTCATTTCTCAAAGGAAATTACGAGTGGCCCACTGGGTGGATACGAGGTGGAGGCTCATTTTACATCTATGGGTGTTTACTAAAGAGGAACTTGAGCTGACGAATAATTTCCAAGGTCTGCTCAACTGAGTGCTGCGGAGTAGCAACCCGTATACGTAGCATGATGGCTCTCCCAATTTAATTGTATATTTCTTGACCGTGGTCAATACACATGCACAAGGCAAGGGAAGGATTTACAAGGTCTATGTTTTTGTGGTGAATGCAAAAGGGCCGGCTGTTCTCTGTTTGCCTGAATCGAAGAAGTTTTAGATGTAACAGGTCATAGAGTTGTTTATGGTTTAGATCAGATGAATAACGGATTAGTAGTCTGGTGAAGAAGTGCCGGACGTTTTCCGCAGCAGTCTTGTCATACTAGTGCATGTAAGAGCAATCTGGATCACCGTAATACGGAAATGGTCTGCTATGAGTCGTATCATAAACTAGTTTGCTTTCTTACAAACGGAATGTTTTGTTGACTCGCCATATTGGCCCAAGGAAACTGGCAACTCGAATGCCCATTTGCCTCAAAAAAATGAACTGAAGAGTTGTGCGCCTAAGGCCGGCACTGATGGTCTGATTGGAATCAGAAGACCACCCACGTCAAATTCTTTGGGAAGAGGCGACACTTTTACATGAGAATGCAGCTTTTAACAGCCGCGAAATTCGCTATCCACTAATTGCACCACAAAGTGAACAACCGTAAGTCCTGAGGTGTTATTCTATAACTTTTCCGAATGAGCTTTTCTAGAGGGTGTATAACGGCTTTATATCGTTGATGAAGAGAAGAGAAACCCCCTGGCGAACCACCTTGAGTATGTCATTTACATACGTGAGGAACAAAAACGAACCCTTCGCAGCATCCTGGATCCTCCCGCTGGTCAAAGTGCTGGTTGTGAAATTGGTGCCATCAGAGTTTACCACTTGGGTTTTCGAGGGTAAGTAAGGTTCCAGTCAAGCATAGAGTGGAAAAACAATACTATACGTCTGAAGGTTTGGTAATTAACCAACGTGAGACACTCGGCGGAAGGCTTGAATCGTGTCTGGAAGATATACGGATCCTGGTCCGAGCAAAGTCTGCTCAAGATTTCCCTGCTCTTTTCACCAAATGAAAGAATCACTCGCTCCGGAGAGGAGAGCCCCCCAGAACCCCAACGTAAGGCGTAGCACAAATCGATGAAAAACCCAAATAGAACAAAATTACTTTTCAGATTCTGCAGAAGCATTCTTCAGTTAGGAGTAAGTACATAGCGATCGTTGTAACGACCAAAATGCTCAAGTCCTGGTCCGGGTGAAGCCTGACTAACGATTCGATGCTCGATTCACTGACTAATAAGATTCACTCGTTCTGGATGGTAACTTGGAGCCTTAAAGCAACGCGTAGCCCAAGTCGATGCAAAACCCAAATCAAGAACGCGATTGCTCTGCAAGTTCTACGGTATTATTAGCGAGTAAAAATATGAGTACAAGCACGATCATACCTTTGACAGTGAGCCCCAGTCATTATCCAGGCAAAAAAGTAGTCGAAAAAAGAACAAAATTCTATGTAAAAAGAAACAGTTGACCAAAAAGAATGCAGATTAAGTGCTTGTCACGAGGTTCAAACAAATGGAGCAAGTTCTTCGAGCTTATTCAGGCCCAAAGGACAATTTCCTGAGCGTGGCAGCTAAAAATCAGAGTAAACGAGCTGAACGTCTACGATCAGTCGACGTGAGCGAGAAAGTGAAACCGAGGAGTAATAAAACAAAAATTGTGTTGAATCAGTGCAACTCACTATCGTACCAACTGTCTGCAAAGTGACCTCTGTAAGAAAGCAGAACCATGAAAAGAAAAAATAAGTGCATCAATCATGGATTAACTGTCGACCACAAAACAGTGTCAGCATGAATTAGGTTAGAGAAGGCGGTTCAAAGTCCGTCACAGAGTATAGGAATGTAGGCAGAAGAGGAACTTTCCAATCAACATGGACATAACAATCATGCCTTTGATAGCGAGCCCCAGTCGCCATACAGGCAAAAAGTAATTAAAGGGGAGCGAAATCTCTGTGTTAGCAGAACAGCTGGCCCAACAGAATAAACTGAAACTACCCGTCTTATGATCCGAATAGAAACGATAAAATGCGCAGGCTTATTGAAGCTTGGCGACCAGTTCTGTGAGGATGAGAGCCAAGAACCAAAGCTAACGAGCTGAATGTCTACCATTCGTCAAAGCAAGGAAAAAAGGAACCAAACCGTGGTAAAACAAAGTGTCTCGAGTCAGTGCGACTCACAAACGTGAACTGTTGATGTTTATTGGATCTGATCGACACGTTGGCCTAAGTCTATTCGCAGACAGCATCAAAATCCTTTGCGAATTTCTTCTTATTCAGCTTACATCTACGATATAAACTCCCTCGGTTCGTGGAGCTGCCATACTACTATGAAGCCTTCCGCAGAGGAGGGCAGCATCTTGAAGTTTAAATGTAGCACCATCCCGGGGCTTTCCTTATGGAAGGGGCGGCCAATTCCGGACAAATATTTATTATAAAAGTCCAATTTGGCGAAACAATTGTTTTTCCTTACATTTCCGGGACACAATTATGCAAGTAGGGCAGGCCAGAAAGCTAACCGCCTGATTTGCTAGACCTTTTGCCAACAGGAGGTTAAGACTGATCCTTTTAAAACCCATGTAAGGTCCATGCGGATTACTGCACTGTAATGCGCACAAATAAGAGTCAGTGTGATAGAGTGGTCAGTGAAAATGTTCGAAGGCGACTGACAAAGCCAACCCGGCTACTCGGCTCATGTTAACTATAATGAACGACGGGGCCCGCTGAAAGTAGACCCCACTCTGGTTGAGGAGAATTAGGCTAAACTTAATCTATTCCCTTGGTCCGGTGAAAATAGGACTCCGGAGCCAGCTCCTCAACCCCGAGCTTACAGTATCTCTCAAAAATTCAAGTGATAAAAATAGTACGTTTCTTGATTGTGGTACATTTCCAGGCGCAGGCTCGTAATCGGAGTAGATAACTTTGCTCGGTGTGACTGAACACTTATAAACTGAGAAAAATGCATCCGCGTGTTCAAATAACTGTATAATTCTGCAGAACGGAGTTCGAAGAGAGTAACTTGACACATTTTTACACGGTAAATGAGAACCAGTCCTGAACTAAAGTGTGAGCAATCGATGGAATTTTGTCAAGCGCGAATATGAGTAGAACAACTTCAATTTGTAACGCAGGTGGAGCGACATGCATAAAGGACATGTGAACGGTTTTTTGAAGATACTTACTTGCTTTCATTGAACTAAGCAGTCGGCGGCACCTAGAAGCGTCAATGGTCGAGCTGGCGGTACAATTCACCACATGAATAAGCAGACCGAATCACAGGTAATGCTCGGCTTGCGTGAAAATTTTCCCAACAAATAATTTTGAGAGATCGGACGTTTGAAAACTATCCCACGCCAATCTAGGCAGTGTTGTGCAGTCACCGAGAACGAAAACGAGGAGGCATTACCAGAGGAATGAAGGACAAATCAACGGTTAATCGAAGCCTTTTGAAAGAAATACGTGGATGCACATTCATGTATATCGTAAGGATCAATGCCTAGTAAACCAAAGGAATATGTTCCACGAGAAAAAGCGGGGCACTTTGGAGAATAAGGTGGGCCTAGGCTCATTAGAAGGGGATTGGTAATGTCAGCTGCGTTCAGGCTAGCTTATGCTCGCTGATTTCATTTGGACAATTCACTAAGCCCGAGAATGGCGGCGTAAACACCTAACAGCGCCGCAATTGCAGAATGTAGGTAAATCTGTAGGTGATTCAGAGTTTCTTATTACGGTTTTCTTTATCTGGATAGTTGAGTCCCAGGGCCATATAGGGAGGATGATGCTTGACGCGAAAGGGCATAGGAAAACAAATTGGTAGCGGGGAAGTTATTGCGTTGCTGGGCCCTCACTAATTGCGATCGTGTTAGCTGATGGGTATTCCAAAATTAGAAAGCTGGAAAACCCGTGAATAGGGGTCAGAAAATTGGGAGCGACTGTTACTCAAATGAGTAGAATGAGCGAAGTCCTACCGCCGTGGTTTGTAGGAAATCAGATCCAAGGGTACAACGAGTTTTCTATGGAGGTAAGAATAAAAGTGTTCTTTGTACATAAAGCAATTGAACATACGGTGGGGCTGCGAATAACTGTAAGTGATCAGTGCTTTATTTTATGGTGATCGTTTTCGCCAGGTCGCAGGACTTCAGCTTGTAACTTATTAAGACTGTAGGGCGGACTCACCAGTCGAGGTCGGCCTTTTATACACGTAAACAATACGGGGAAACTTTGAGTTAGACGGCGGGCAGGAGTGGACTTAGACGGGGTTGGTTAACCAAGAAGGGGTAGTAGGTTGCAAATGAAAAGGTCGTGATTTGTTTCCAGTTGAGAGTTTCAGTGCCACTACTCGGTTCGAGCGAAACCTTTGAAGTGTATGTGGAAAATAATTGTTGAGGCAGTGCATGAAGTAATTTTAATCGGGGATCAGCCAAGTGTCTTAGTAAAACTATTGTAGGGATCTGTTGGCGAAGACGGGCTTATGGTCACGGCAGCGGGCGACATCAAATGCCTCATCGTGGGGATAAATTTAGTTCATGGCCATCCGCACCGGAAGTCGACCTGATATCTTCGGTTAGTCGGTCAAATGCACGCGGTAAAGGGAAAGCAAGGCCTGATGGCCCGATGGCCACACAAAAACCAAAAAGACCATGCACTGGTATGCAGGGCAGAGGGCCATTTGGTTTGTTGCCCCTATCCCTTAGGTCTTTGCCCAACTTCAAGAGCCCTGACTTCACTTAGGTACGGATGAATATGTTGGATACGGATTTGCGTATTATTGTGCTGAGATGGATCTTGAGGGCCACTGCAGTGGACCGCAGGGACTTTGGTAGTTTGTTCCGAAGAGCGGCTCATTTTGCAGAGTGGAAAATGAGCCGCTCTTAGGAACAAACTACCGAAGCCCCTGCGGTCCACTGCAGCGGCCCTCAAGATCCATCTCAGCACAATAATACGCAAATCTGTATCCAACATATTCATCCGTGCCTAAGTGAAGTCAGGGCTCTTGAGGTTGGACTGAGACCTAAAATTTGCTCATAGGTAACCTGACCCGTAATTGAAACTCCGTCGTTTGCAATTGAACACATCTCAACTCTTCTTTATTCTATTCAGCACACGGCAGCAAATAGACCTACGCCAGTTTTATAATTACTGTTTCGGGCACCATCAACTCGCGTCATCACTGCTGGCTGCTGAACGTGATTTTCACTTTACCATCACCTTGGCCCTACAACGGACTCATCATTCATCAATCGTCACTGTTGATTTGGAACTGCGGAGCGTTATGACTGGACAGGACCGGAGTCCGTGATTATATAGGATTGGTCCAACCTACAATCCCTCACGAGGGTCCTTTAAAGAAGACGACCAGTCAAAGACTCAACAGTGTTATAAAACAACATACGACTGATTTAGAGAATAATATCTCCATCTCTCCATTGTGTTTGGCCCACCTAAAAGGAACCAAAAAGTGACCATCTGCAGAATTTATTCACCTTTATAAAGGGCCACATGACAGCTCCATTATTCATTGTAATACCTCCACGCAAATAAACCACGGCACAGAATACAGATTGGACTGCTTTCTGCTGCCGGATTCTCTGCAAGATGAAGTGCACTAATGCTTGCGGCTTGACAGGCTGTTTTCCGTGGGTTTGCTAGCATGAAGCTTCAACCCTCAGACCTTAGCTGCAGTTCGCACGACAACAGTAGTACTTTGACCTGGTTGTTATCGAAAAATGGGGAAAACATTCAGCCTGCTGTAGGTAAAAAGGCTACCAGTGCGTGAAATCATAGTCAGAACGAAAGCAATGGAACCTTCTCGGCGTTCTCAAACTCTCCTCTGGTAGAAAATAATAAAACAGTAAAACAAATTGAGAAGCGGTAATAAAAGAGCTCCGTTTATTCAGTGCGAGCCATGAACAGTGAGAAATCCGGGTTATGAAGGAGATAAAACACCCTCACGCGAAGGTATTTTCCCCGTTTGTCCAAGCCTGTCCGAACAAGCGGGTAAACTCCATCTTACAGGCCAAAGCTTTTTCGTGTGACTAGCCTTTTTTCCGCTGCCAGAGCTTGGCTGGGGTATTGGGTAATTGAGCTGTTCACCAGTTCTTCCCTCCTCAGTCCTGAGTCTGCTCTACCTCGTGTGCTTCGTGCAAGCACGTCATAACCTGCCTGCATATGACGCCAGGAACTACCGTTGTCACTGGAAAGTTGGAACTCGCTGGACCATCACGAGTCATCTCAACTCACTGCGCTCTTCACGAGCCGCACAAAGATGTGTGCGCATGAACATAAACTAATATATTACTAATGACGCCGCCTATCACTTTCGTCGCAACTTCAGTTCCTTTTGCTCACTCTAGGGGAAAACGTTTTTTGACGGTACTTAGTAATGGGGCTTTGAGGCTCTAAATACATTGGTAAAGTAGCCTATGCGACAACCTTCGGTCCAGAAGTTATTACAACGAACCTCGGAAAATTATTCTACGCCAGTTAACAGAAAAGCAAAGAATTTTAGTCGAACAAGGTGAATATAAATTGAGAAGTAGTCCCAAAACCCAAAAGAACACTGTTTTCTGACGACATTTATCCCCTTCTTGAGGAATCTGCTAGAAAGCTTAAACCCGCTTTCTTTGTCAAAATATCCGCGGGGCAAGTAGTGGCGCTTGATAAGGCGCCCAGGTTAAGAAACCGTCGCAATGAAATGTTTCAGCATGTGCACAAAAAGAAACTTGCCTTTATAACACCTGAGAGGACAAACTTTTACCTATCTACTACGTGAATTCTGAAGCTTGATACCTGAACCTAAGTGGACTGTGACGGAGCTGTTTGTCTCAAACCTTTCGGACAAGCGTTTTTTAATTGGATCTTAATTCACATAACAAAATTCAACAAAGTCCCCCCGCTGGGTTAGTGTATCTATTCAGAAGTATGCTGTATATAGTACATGGCCCCACACAACTCCCGAGCGGAACAAATTCCAGTTTGATGTTCACCCCTCTTTGTCCGGTTCATGTTTAACTCAAATTGTCGCCTATGGTAATGGTCTACCCACACCGGTGTTGTCTTCATAACTTTGGAAAATTGATCCACAGGACCCTGTGATCAACGCTGGATCGTCACCTTCAGTTACCTTACCTGTGGCATCAACTCTTGCTTAGTTTCATCCTCTACCCTCATTGGTGATGAAACTCCAACCAAACTGATCGCAGGCATGTACACTCCGCTGAGGACCGTGCTGTCCGCCACTGCTCCACCATCCCTATGTCCATATCCTGACCACTCAATCTTCCACCCAGGCGAATAAAGAGCATGCTGCTGGCCGCTCAGAACAAGACCCCATTCCCATATCAAAGGTACATACTACTCCACCTGATAAGTAACCTCCTGCAATCAAGCAAGCGTAATCGGTTGGTCGAAACTGCTGATTTATTTGTCATTCTTCACCTCTCCAACCATTCTGATTCATTCTTGGTCCAGCATTTCCGTCCTTCACCAAGACCTGTCCCTCACTTTTTACAAGTTTTGTCCACGCTGTCAGCAATTGAAGCTGCCTCCATCCTGAAATCCATTTCCAAACTTGATTTCAAAATTTTCCCCTTTTATTTAGAGCTCGACATTCTTTCTTTCGGGCAACATGCCCCTCGTCATTTTCGGCTGAACCCTGGAGTTAGCCATACTCCAAGTCAGGTGACCTCCCTCGCGTTGCAAATTCATAACTTCGAACTGGAATTTACGGACCAATATTACCACTTTCATGGAATTTTTCCTTCCATGACTCATTTTTTCTATCCAAAAGTTTCCGCATATACTTTAGATTGTACCTGATTACGAACAACAAAGTTTGACTTTGAATTTTACTTCTTGCGTAGAGGAAGCCATTTTGTTGTGTGTAAAACGCACCAGTGTCCAACTGATCCTGCTCGTCCAAGAGTCTCTGAGGAAGAACACGTAATACACCGATTTGACTTCGTTTGATAGAATCTTGGGTCACTGTGAAAGATGTAGGACCATCTGATCCTGTTATATCATGGGGCACCGAAAAAAGTTTTCCTCGTTCAAACTATGTGAGGCAACAGCATGAAAAGCAAAAAATTCATCTTTTCAAAGTAAGCCCTGTGGGGCCAACCCAGTTTTGATTTTAGATGGGTCATTTTATTAACACTGTAGCAAATTTAAGGCCATCGTTTCAAGGTAAGTAAAGTGGAGTAGCCTTCACAAACAGAGGACAGCCGGCATGCCATTAGATGGTAAAGTACGATCGCCCCGAACGTTGGCCTTTACTCCCCGTGAACGAAAGGACGTTCGCCATTTCCGAACCTGGAATATTCGAAGTTAAACAAGTACGATCCAACAAGAAAGGAATGTCCATAATGACCAGTGTAGCATTTAAATAAGCAACAATAAAAAACCGAAACTTTGACAATCGTACTTGACTGTGTGCATTCCAAGGCTGATCGTACGAATGTGGTGGAATCAGGGTTAGTGAACAGCCGCGAACCAAATATCCGAAGTGTTTGTGGGGAGAAAGGAAACTGGAGTAGTCAATCAAAGAGTAAATGAAAGCAAGGAATAGCCAATTTTAGAGAGGTAGCTGGGTTTAGCGAACATTTCGTACTTGAAATGCACCACGACATGCCGGCAGCCGTAACATTGAATCCACGCGTATGAGGAAAATGTTCTAACTTTGTCTGCAAGTTCTGCCTCCGCCCTAACTGCCAGCTCAATTTATTCAATAACTCCTTGAAGAACTTATTTTCCTCTTCTAGTGAGTGTCCAGTCTAGGTCAAATATTTACATACCTACTGAATCTTATGACCATTACTATTCCGTTTCCTCTCTCAGTCTTACGTTCCATGGCCTCAGTTTGTCTTACGAATCCGCTGCATCAGTGAGCTCGCGCTTCACTTTTGCTCTTCGTTCCGCCAACCGTTTATCCTCGGAGGGCCACACTCAAACTGCGTTCCTTTATTTTGTTTCCCTTTCCAGTGATCCTCAATGCCGGTCAACCACCTCGGGCACTATACTAATCACCTTCCCGGCTGATGCACCTGGATAATAATGCTGTATAACAAGCTAACACTCCCTGTGCCCACAGGCTCCGTTGTCAAAGCTCCCACAACCTGTCTTATTGATCTTGGACCATATATCCCTACCATGGTGTCTCAGCTCTCCGTACAACTATCAATGAGCACTCACGCCAACCCCAACGGTGCGGGGCGCGGTCAGATCCACTTCTTTGGCCAGCGCACATCGGGCGTGTAGGCCGTCTGCGACGGCGTGGGAGCGCAAATAGGCCATTGGATCACACCTTCTGTGTTCACTTCATAGCCGGTGATTTTAACTGGCTTAAAATATCCTGAAGAAACCCCACATCACCTCCCAACTTAGTAGACTTTGTCTCCCATACTCATGTTTGGGGCTGGGTGCAACACGTTAAAACCCCTACTAGAAACGCCAACATCCTGGATCTTATATTCACTCACAGTGTTCCCACTTTTCGGTTTCCGTTGTCAATAAATTTCCGGGTTACGACAATAAGATAGCGGCCGGTAATCTTTCATTCCATCCTTGTCCATCAGACTATGTGACCCCAGTCAACAATTCCCTCCGTTTAAATTTGAACCCTCTGCCCAATCTCATCCGTAACCAAGATTGGAGCAGTTTTTTCTAACGGATGACCCTCAACAGGCGGCTGATCACTTTTACCTTAACATGGGAAACAGCTTC
Source organism: Fasciola hepatica (assembly GCA_948099385.1). Taxonomy (NCBI): domain Eukaryota; kingdom Metazoa; phylum Platyhelminthes; class Trematoda; order Plagiorchiida; family Fasciolidae; genus Fasciola; species Fasciola hepatica. The sequence goes on from CANUEZ040000020.1 coordinate 1,750,891, forward strand.
CTAGAACTTAGCCCAATATCCAAAAACTCCTCTCTTAGGAAGTCCAAACTTGCCTCCCTCAAACGAAAGTAACTTACGATGAAAAGACTTTACCTCCGAAACCACGACTTCTCTCTTCTGATGAGACTAACACGTCTGAATGTTATTATCCGGAACCTCAAGGAAGACCAACTCCGCAACGGAGAAGCCAAAACCCTAAGGCATCCTAATAAAGCACTTAAACTCTTACTCCTGCACCAATCTAGGAATTTGTCAGCAGACACTTCGATCCACTACTTTGTGTTACCGAGTAAAACTTCGGCCAACTCCCCCTTCGATATCGCGGAGGCCTTCAACCATTACTTCGCCAATTCCATGGCCCCCGCCTCAGAAAAGGCCCCCTAGAATCCTCTTGCTATTACCAGCTGTTCTCTATCTAACCCAACCTTTGAAGTAAACGTTTTTTCTGGGCTCATTTCACGCTATAAAATATCCGCCTATCCTGGACTAGACGGGTTGCCCCCAGCTGCAATCATTACCGGTGGATTGGGCCTTCCACTTATATCACCAAACCTATTTACCTCGTCAATCAAATCCAGTTTGGTACCGTGGAACTGGGTGCGTTCAGTCATCATTCCAAGACACAAAAAAGGACCTGTCCACTAAGTCGCTAATTACCGTCCCATCAACCATACCCCTATCATTTCCAGAATAATGGAGTCGATTACCAATGATGGCACTATTACCCATCTTCTCGTTTCAAACCTTCTTAGATATAAGCAGCACGGGTTTCTCAAATCGTGATCATGCACCACATATCAGTTTGACTTCCTCAACTTAGTCACTAAGGCAGTTGATAGCAGGCGGATATTAGCAATTGTCTACCTGGATCTGTTGAAGGCTTTCGACCGTGTTGAACACCACATCTCATCGCCAAATTGTGTTCATTCGGCATTTCTGACCCGCTGCTTTCTTGGCTGAAATCTTATCTCGCTTATCGTTTGCAAGTGGTCCTCACTAATGGATATACTTTTAAACCAAAACCTGTTGCAAGTGGCATTATACAGGGAAGCGTACTGGGTCCCCCTATTTCTGATGTACGTTAATGACGCATTGGATCTGGTACACCATAGCACGCCATTCTTGTTGGCAGACGACACAAAAATAGTCTACTCTTTCAATTCTAATGATGTTACCCCCACTCTTTGCAAGATTTCCGCTGACATTTTTGCACTTGACCGCTGGTGTCAATCCTGGATGCTGAGCTCTCGCTGATAAGTGCGATGTTCTAACCTGCAAATTCCAATTGACCCCTGAATCCTTAACCCTCGGTGGGTTCCAAATAGCCAGTCGGCCCACCATCCATGATTTGAACCTCAGCTATTCCTGCTTCATCAGCCTTTCTGAGAACGCAGCCATCCAAGCGGCCAAGGCTAGAAGAAATGTGACCCTTCTCTTCCGCTCCCTTCGTCTCCGGGACAGTATCATCCTCATCTACAAATCCCACATCAGGCTTCTGTTTGAATACTGCCCAATAATATTTTCTAACATGAAAAAATTGGAGAGAGTTGCGACTGAAAGCATAAAAAAGCGCTTTAACAAACAACTACTCGGTTGGGCCAGGTCTTTGAGCTATAGAGAACAATGTCAAAATCTGAACCATGACCCACTCTGGCTCCGCCGCTTAAGACTAAATTGAGATTTCCTGTAAAACCTGCTACAAAACCAGTTTTTTACTTTAAATCAATAAGCTTCTACTGAGAAACCCCTTATTACCTCTGCACAGGTCATTGACTATAATTCCAGTACAGCTAAATTGGACATACGGTCAAGTTATTTAATCAAGTCTGCACCAAGATCCGGAAAAAGTTGCCCATCACCCTTCGGGCTTCACAAACCAAGTCCCAGTTTCTGTCGGCACTCATCCCATATCTCAGCGTCAGCCGTGCACTCCAGTTGTCTAACGTGAGCATGGTAGAGGATAAAGCATACGAGAGGGGCCCCGAATTTTAAGACCAACTCCTTCGCCGACTCTGCTTCCTCCCATTGTGGACTCAATCAAAGACAGACAGTTTCATTTATCTGACTGAGTTCTCAACGCTTGACTAGCTATGGCCACTCCCGTAATGAATAAGCGGAACTGAAATGCCATTGTCTTCATCCACTCTGCTTTTACCTTCTCCAGTAGTCTCTGTCACTCTTATACCTTGTGCTTTACTGGTTTTTATTTGCCTCTATTAACTGTTAATCCACAGCAGGGTCACACCCTGACTGCCCTCTTTTTAGCTGCTCGTTTTTCCAGTTCTCTCCTTAAGTGCGCTTCACCCTCAACCTTGGTACACGGGCCTGGATAACGCCGTTGCTTGGTTGAGTAATAACCGCTGGCTCCGTCCTTTGAAACCCCTCGCAATCCGGCCATCTGATCGTTGATCTTATACCTTATGCTTTCATAGTTGAACTACGCCCTACACATATAACCATCAATGAACATTAGTGCCGGTCCAAACGCTGCGGGGTGCGGTCAGATCCACCGCTTTGGCCGGCGCACATCGGGCGTGCAGGCAGTCTGCAACGATGTGCGAGCGCAATTAGGCTGGTGGATCACACCTCCTGCGTTCAATTCGAAGTGTTTTTCAGGTTTGGTGTCCAGCGCACGACCAGTCCCACCCACTAGTACCAGTTGCGGATCGCAGGCTCCAAAGCTTTATATATGCGCGAGTAGCCGGAGCAATAACAGTGGAGTCCTAGAAAGAAATTATCAGTCATTAGGAGGGACAGGTTAGTTTAGGTGGAACGTTTGCAGAATTAACTTTGGAATATCGTGGTGAATTATCTTCGTGACGAGTGAACTTGGCGGATCAACAGAGAGAGTGGAGAATGCGAAAGCACAGTAAAGACGGCGGCCGAGGAGCAGTTCAAAAAAGGGGGAGATGAAGGAAGATATCGAAGAGAACAGGTAAGAATGGATCTAATAATCTGGTCGGTGTAGGTGAGACATGTGGTGTCGGTCAAGGATGGGAGGAGCATTAATAAATGGGCTTACATTATTCAGCAGGAGGATGGTGGCGATGGAGGTGGCTAGGCAGCGCAGTGCGATTGTGGATACAAAGTGGAGAAATTTACCTGGGAGATGAAACTGTCCGCAATGCAAGATGCAGCAGCTGTGACGGTAAAAAGCCTGAGAGATAATTGAGCAAAATGAGTACCAAAGGGGTTGGGTAATGGATGATGAAGAGGACTGAAACTGTGAGTGAGAAACGTGACAACACAAGGATTTTATATTAGGTGGCAAGTGAAAAGGCATAACGGTCTGAAAGGCATGCATAAAATGCCTGTGGCAGTCAATAGACGAAACGGGAGATGGGAGAACTGGCCGTAAAGGACATGTGAGACATAACCAGTGGGATCATCTTATTGCGGGTGGAACACGAAAAAGGCAGAGTGGAAGGAAGCACCGGGACAGGTAAACCGGTGGACGAACATATGGCATGAAAAATGGATGTGCGTCGGAGTCGGGGACATGCAATTTGGGAGCTGCGTGCATGCAGGCAATTGTACAAGTGGATGCAACTAGACGATATTAATCGGACCACTGCCAAGTGGAAGGATCCACAGAGGAATCGCGGAGCCAGGAAAGGTAAATGGAGTGATAGTGACTGGATAATAAAGTTGGCTGTGAGAGATGCAGAGTTTGGAACGGCAGTTCTAATATGAGAATTGGTCATGGGTACGGGTGGGACTGGTGTGTATTAGTATTAGGCGTAAAAAAGGAGAACGAGAGAGAATTTGACAAAACAGTGGGCAGTGGGGCGCAAAAGTGCGATCAGTGAGCTTGACGAGCATGGGGTGATACCAAATGAATAGATACTACAAGCTGGCAACGCCGACTTGGGTGAAAAAAGAAATATTGGCGGTCGTCAGCAGAGTAAAGATGGCAGGACGATAGTGACGCGCAGTGAGACGTGACACAGTGAGAGCTGATAGGAGCAAAGGAAGAATGTGTAGGTGTGCGTACCATAGAAGAACGCAGAAATGAAAGTGATGGGAGTGAAGATAGGAGTGACGGATGGTTGGATCATGCGACCTGAAGCTGACAGCATTGGAGCCTGCGATCCGCAACTGGTACTAGTGGGTGGGACTGGTCGTGCGCTGGACACCAAACCTGAAAAACACTTCGAATTGAACGCAGGAGGTGTGATCCACCAGCCTAATTGCGCTCGCACATCGTTGCAGACTGCCTGCACGCCCGATGTGCGCCGGCCAAAGCGGTGGATCTGACCGCACCCCGCAGCGTTTGGACCGGCACTAATGTTCATTGATGGTTATATGTGTAGGGCGTAGTTCAACTATGAAAGCATAAGGTATAAGATCAACGATCAGATGGCCGGATTGCGAGGGGTTTCAAAGGACGGAGCCAGCGGTTATTACTCAACCAAGCAACGGCGTTATCCAGGCCCGTGTACCAAGGTTGAGGGTGAAGCGCACTTAAGGAGAGAACTGGAAAAACGAGCAGCTAAAAAGAGGGCAGTCAGGGTGTGACCCTGCTGTGGATTAACAGTTAATAGAGGCAAATAAAAACCAGTAAAGCACAAGGTATAAGAGTGACAGAGACTACTGGAGAAGGTAAAAGCAGAGTGGATGAAGACAATGGCATTTCAGTTCCGCTTATTCATTACGGGAGTGGCCATAGCTAGTCAAGCGTTGAGAACTCAGTCAGATAAATGAAACTGTCTGTCTTTGATTGAGTCCACAATGGGAGGAAGCAGAGTCGGCGAAGGAGTTGGTCTTAAAATTCGGGGCCCCTCTCGTATGCTTTATCCTCTACCATGCTCACGTTAGACAACTGGAGTGCACGGCTGACGCTGAGATATGGGATGAGTGCCGACAGAAACTGGGACTTGGTTTGTGAAGCCCGAAGGGTGATGGGCAACTTGTTCTAGACTTTGGAATAAATTAGATATGTATATATATATATATATATTATATAAATGTGGACATGAACTTACATGTATATTTGCTTTCGCTTCTTATCCTTCAGTTACTCGTGAGCCATTTCTTTTGCTGTCATCCAGCTGATCACCATGGTATGCGTCCATTCCTTCTACGTATGTGCTTCACATCTACTCTCTCCAACTCTTATTAACCAGTTTTTTCTCTGATCCACATTTTGCCTGTTGCATTGCGCGATCCCTGTTTTGCAATGGGTTCTGTGTCTTGTTCACTGATCATATATTGCAGAGTACCAGTGCTTCATTGCTATCTGGTCATTTGCGTTGCATCTTACTTTTTGCTCCATCGTCTCCCGCTACCGCAGTACTTTATGCCGATTTCTAGCCCTTCTCATTTATATCAATCAGCTTCCATTTGTCCCCACCCGGATCATTCATATTTTTCACCTGACCTTGACTTTCAAGCTCACTGGGCCTCCATTTGAATCCGCCTATTGGTTCATCCAAACTAGCTACATTTTTTGGTGTGCATGAATCTGCCATACATTCATTCTACTTACTTCCCCGTGTCAATACTTGCTGCCACTCTCAATATACTCACACATTTCACAGTCACTGTTGCTGTCCATTTTCTAATCATAATAGCCTATCGGACTGCCTCGCCGAAAAGCCCTTCCGTAATCCTTCAGCAGCCAGCCATGTAACCGATAGTTATCCAAAACGTTCATCAGTCCACGTTTTCCTCATCACGAAGCCCTTCTTTCGTAATGTCCTGAGATTGCAGGGCATCACGTCGTCTCTACCTCTACGTACCTCACACACATGTCTATCCTCAACTTCACTTCCCAGTTGCTATTGCGTCATATCTGTCAAAGTAATCCACAGTGGATGTGCGCTTACATTTTGTATTCCCCACCACAACCTTTGTACGCTGGTCGGCTCTGTATTCATCACAGATATGTATCGCAGACGGTTTTATTACCTATGTACCGCTTTCACGTGACATATCATTACCCCCTAATATAAAGTGATCACTTTAATGGAGGCCTACCAGTTTTTCTCTAGGAACCTCATTTGCCGCCACTATGGTAGTTCCTCTCCTTTTCATGATGTTATTCGTCTGGTATAAATCTCATTCCGTCAAATTATTTGTGTGGAAACCATGGCCGCCATCTCCATCAACTGGTCCATTTTACTCGTGCTCTGTTCTAGATGTCCCACATGCGTCCTTCCCTCTTCATGCGTCTTACGCGGCTTTGTTTCTGGTCTTTGTCGCATGGCCACTCCAACAAAGTAGTCATCGTCAGAAGTGTACTTAACTTCTGTGCCCTTCAAATGCACTGCCATATTTCTCACGAGCTACTGGTCTCCAAAATTGCCCTGGCTATATCCTACCTACGTGCAGACAAATCATGACTTTCCTTCCGTAAAGCATTTCATTCAGGGACCAAATACCTGTCTTCGTTTAGACATTTCTTTTGTGATCACTCTGCCACTCTCTTTCCAATAAACGTGTTGGTTATCTCCTATAAAACCAATGCCGTCAGTACAATGCCATCTGACTTAAACGATATTATACCTCATTGTCCCATAGCACTCTTTTTCTGATATTCTATCCCCAACCATTGTTTAACTCTCTATCCATATCCCTATCATTTCTTGCACTTTACTGCTGACTCTTTCAGTCTATCGTTTGTGACAATCCCTTCCTTTCAAGTTCTCCAGTAGTCAGAATACTTTTTGAAAATTTGCACTTCCCGGCAGCAGTGATCTTTTTCGATAACTGTTAGGCATGCACCCTAAGTTTCGAAATGAATTTTTGCGGCACCAGCCGAATTGATTGTATGACCTCTATTTTTAATTTTGCGGGGTTTCACAAGCTTTTTCCATTAAAACGTTCTCCTCATCCTTTTGTGTGCACATGAGTGCATTAGTCTCACTGAACCCCAAAATTTATCGTCACAGGTATGATGGGATTGTGTAATGTAGCGTGTTTCGGACTCTTCCCAAATAAACCATCATCACGGTAACACATAGCCCCCTAGCCCTCAACACTAAATGACCAACTACTGATCGAATAACTCTCAGCTGAACAAAAAGAAGGCGAGAGTAATTGTAGTTAACATTTGGGCAAAGAAAAGGTGGAAGGAATCACTGAGGGGGTTCGCCATAAGAAATGAAGACTTTATGAAGGGATTGTAACAGATGAACTAAAAATTAGACCCAGTCCTCTTCAGTTAAAGATATCTGCCCAATAAGAACACTGAGGAGCCAACCATAGGAGAGGCCGATTCCGGGCACTATTCGATGAGAACGGGGTCGGACAGGTCCTCGAGGTGATGGAGATAAACCACCACAGGAGCCGAGGAAGTTTTACTGACTGAAAACCTGGAAGCCACCAAGGTCAGGGCTGTAATTGCCCCCAACTCAGCCGATTTTGGTGGTGTTTGTGGACCAGCTTGCAGCATGAGCTGGTGAGGTCCTCCATTGGACTTGAGAGAGGTACCAAACTGCGCCTGGAATCTCAAAAAATGTAATAAGAACACAGGTGGGCTTGGAGTTAGAGTAAGAAAAATAAATCTGGCCGTGAAGTAAGGGACCGGGCGAAAATTAGGTTATATGGAGGCCACAGCTTGGAGATCCACCTAGTTATTGGTCCAGTGACCAGCAAGCTTCGGACTATTTCGAAAACATGATGGAAAATGGGACTCGGCAAGGCTGTCCACTCGTAGTGTTATAAGCCATTTTTGATAGCACCAAGAGGAAACAGGTGGAACGGATGGCAAATACCAAAAGCTGTGGCGTCAAATAAGTTGCAGTATCCGGGACACGGCTGTCCAAAAATCTTCGCATCCCACAGGAGGATGAAAACCACTTCTTGGTCTCGCAAAAAACAGATGTGGTGTTACGTTGGGCGGTGGGGTGACCCTTCTCACTAGAGGGGGTTTGGCTCGTGTGGAATCGAGACCTAGGTTATGTGCAATAAACAAGCTGCTACCCGCTGCCACAGTCAAAACACTCGTGAGTAAAATTGCAGTGGCTTGTATGTACAGGGTTTTGAACTCGGATAACATGGAACTCCTGCAGGCACTAGAACATGTGGCTGCGTGAGTGAACAAGATGCCGATTGCTGTGGATTGTGACCTCCTTGAAATGGAAGGGGAACTAGGAAGCTGCATTTGCGGATAGAGCTAAGGAGAACTTCATCAAACAACCCCAAGAGAGAACCTTATTGCAGCCTGTAAAGGAAAGCGCCAGATGCAGAACGAGGAACCTGCCATCTTTCCTAGGCCTAGCGGTTTATTTGATGACCATTTTCTCACTCAGCCTGTTCAATAGCCCGCCATCACAAGTTTGTCTAGTTGTACCTTCCGGGTCCTAACGAGCCCCCAAATCTCTGCTCATAAAGACATCTCAGTTGCGTTCATCTTGTAAATTCCTCTCTCGTTTGTCTTTTGCTGTTATCAAGCAATCCATTCATCAAAAAGTAAAACAATAGGTCCACTTCTACCTGTTTTCTGTGGCCGTTTTGCTCGCTGTCCATTTTATCCTGCTCACCTTATAAAGAAAATCCATATACGCTTATGTTTAATCAAAAACAGAGCCAACCGATCTACCTTAATTTTCCTTCTCGGGTCGTCTCCACTCTCCGTCTTCTCATGCGCTATTTACTGTATTGACACAATCCAGGTCAGTTCCCCCCGGTTCTGGTCTCCTTTGATGTATCATTTCTAAAACCTATGAGGAAATCATAGTCCCCGTGCCTTTTACCAGTCACTTCTTTTGCCATCGCTTTTGCAGTCTGTCTCTCAATGTGCTTCCATCTTCACAAACACTCTTCCCCAGTTACCGTCCACCAAATTTTCTCATTATTTTTGGTGATTAGTTCAATTTATGTTCCTCACCTAGTTCAGTATACCTATCTCCCCCACCCATTGCTTTTTATAAGGGCTCCATCACATTCGCCTTGCGATGAGATTCTTCAATGACTACCAATTTATCCTTTTTCATCAAGTGACCCCTCAGTTCACATCTTTTCTTGTGTCATTTCCTCGAAGTCCCTTCTCTCCAGTTGCCTTTACATGACTCTACAGGACTCGACCATCTGTCCTAGGTTTTTAGTATTGTGCAGTCATACGACGGCTTCTGTACGCCGTTTATCCAGGGTTTCTCATATATCCCTTAGTGTGCTCCCATTAGTTCCTTTCTTCTGTAAGAGTCCTGTTACGCCATCACTCGAATCATTTGATAATGCATCTTATACGTCCTAACTTAAACCAAATGAACCTATACCAACAAATATTGTGCTGTAAGCAGCACTCATTCTGAGAAGCATTATTCAGACTTCATCCTGAAGAGTAACTCACAGACTATCCCAATTAAAAATAAAATATTCAGAAAAAAGAGGTCATTTTAGCCAGCCATAAGCATAATAAAATAATGTGCATATAACATTGTGACTCCATAATTATCTAGTCGGTTTTGTAAATAAGAGTGACACAAACTATCATGAAATACAAATACCAAGGAGGAATAACAAATACCTGCTTAGTTTGATTCCTTTTAACATGAGAGTTTCTTTAGACAAGATTGAGCCACATAAACAAGCATCCTAGAAGCAGCAGCTAAAAATCTACTTTCGAAAGGGAGAGTCGGAAAAGCACAATTCATCGGCAACAAATCAGAAAAGAGTACCACTGAATAAAGCTACCGTGGATCGGCTCATTTTTCATCACCCAAATCGGCCCGACAGACTGTGTAGTAATCAAGCCCGACAGTAGACAGCAAAAATGAATGTGGGATAACAAAAAAGGTACCAACACCAACACAACACCAGCAAGAACGGCTCCGGAAAGGCCATCGAGACATAGCATACAGGTAGCGGGACGAAAACCTTAGTGATGGGACATTCGAGTTCATGTGACGCATCTTGTAGAATCCGGTTATCACCGCGCCTGATGGCACAACCCGTCCTCCTTACTCTATTTCGATCCCCAGTAAGTATTTTTTTATTATCATATATCCACTCGTTGTGCCCTGAGCAAGACTCTTTAACCTGCTGGTCCACGGTGATAGTCGTAGCAATCCCATCTTCATCTCCTCTAGTGTAAATGGCTTATCCTCTAACCTTCAAACAAGAGAGGAAAGCATCGTACGCGTCGGTCTTATTCTTCAACACGAGGTGAATACCTGCAAAGATTCATTTTTTGCCTGCCCAGTTCTTTTCACTTGGGTACTGCAGGAAACTTTAAAGCTTCAGATGGGAGTTGATCATCACACAGGGGCCCACAACATATCAGTGTTTCGCTGCCTGTACCCAAACTGCCGGGTGAACCCAACAACCTTCAATCAACAAGTGATAGCAGTTTAGCTCCGAGCTTTCTTATTCATGGTCATACTCAAGAGTTTATCTCAGCGAAAGATGGCTTCGCCGAATGTAACCGCAGACCGATCGCCTACTAACTCCGCTACCAAAAACCATCACTTCATCAGTATGACCTGCCAAGCAATATCACTCTACCTGATGGGACGACCTTCCAAATACAACGAGATTTCGGAACTGAAATACACCTCCATTTTTTCCGACTTCAGGTAGCAGCAACCCATCTGTAATATCTTTTCGAACAATGTAAGGACAACATCACCCTAACTACGTAAATCTCCACAAACTTCAGAAGATCGAGTTCGCCAGATATCATCAACTCGCGCTTGGAACCAGGTATCAGTGGATATATATATGCAACTAGACTGACCTTCATGGAAAGTCCATTTGCAAACTAAGCGGAGGATTATTCGACAGGAGTCAAAGGCCTAACGTCAACCTTGTAAACAGAAAAGCTGAATAAACTGATGAAGCTAAAACCTCTCAAACTCACGAGGTGATAATTTTCGCCAACTTGAGCATTTCATATTTAGATAAACTGAAAAAATCCGTTGAAGCCTTCAAAGCATTCTTCGTTTCCGCCTCAAATTCTTATGCGCCTTCTTCTGGAGCGAACTCTGAGTGTTTATTAAACGACAATCTATTCACTGTATCACTTTACATCCATTACGAAATGACTGTTCCTTGGCTTGCTTGCCTCCATGACCAAAATAAATATGCAGGGTTGCTTCTTTAGGCCGGGAGTGCAATCGTGCTAGACACGCGAAACGGTAGGGGCCAGACAAAGTTCAGTCCCTGGGCCAGCTGACGGATGACGTCTAGTTCCAACAGCCACACCTCTGGAAAGGACTTTCCGGCAAAAAACACCAAGCAAAACAGTTTCCTTTCTAAAACATCTATCTGGCAGAAGTAGGAGCGGAGTATCTTGGGTGTGTCTTGACGTAAGTAGAAGTCATCGCACCTCATCGGGCAGCTATTTCCCACCTAAGCTGGGAAGCTCCCAGCCCAAAGAAAGCTGCCTCGTCAACGTTCCACTTGCTCTATTGGGTGCATGGGGCTGAGGACTGAATCCGAGAAGCGGACTGACAGCAAAGCACTAGCGGGGACAAAGAGAAAAGCATGCAACAGTCAGGTCCCGCGTGACAGACCAGAAAATGTTTCTTCACAGACTCTCCGGTCACATATTGGAGCTAATTTTTGCCACACTTCCCCGTTGGTGACACCCTTGATTCATATGTTCCGGTTTAGGCACCGAATAAAAAACCATTTCTGTTGTGAGGGCGGCCTCGGATTATGGCTCGTCCAGAAGCCTCGATTCTCTTTCCTACGAAGCGCCTTACCAATTTTTACTCTCCTTTTTAAGATCCACGTAAAATTCCAAGAGCTGTTGCCGCCCTGGAAGAAGCAGTAACCCAGAATTTGGATACATACTAGAAGCACCTCTTACCCCTAACGGGTTACTTCACTTTGATGCCTTTAACACAGACTGTCGGCTAGGGCAGCTGGCTGTCCCAGCTGAAGCTACTGACTCTTCTAAAATAAGTTCATGCTGCGTCTCCGAAATGAGCTTATAGAACTCCGCTTTTGTGATCTTTCTTCACACCTCAGATACAAACTCAGACTTCCAATTCACTTTTATTTTTTCCGGGTTATCCGGTTTCTGGATTTGTGGACTGTGCTTAGATTGCCTTGAGCATGAGGGCTGAGAGTTCACTGGCAGACCAGTTTCTCGTCAGCAGTCGTTTGTGTGGAGTTCACTTGAAATGGTTCTGTGCATATCACCAGTGACAAACTAAGGAGCCGGCGCTTGTTTGTCGTGTCTGTGTACGCGCCGACTGACTGTAGACCCTCTGAGGTCAAAGACACATCTTACCAGGGTTCGTCTCTGCAGCTTCGAAGCGCAAGTCTAACGGAAGAGGTGGTCAATGCTGAGGACTTCAGCCATCAAGTTTGCCGATTTGGGGACATCCGAGAATAGCATTCATCCATTTTCTATCCAAGCCGACCGCGCCCGTGACAATGATGGCCACATTAGGCCGTGCTGTGATCACAGGTTACTTCTGGCGAATGCGAACTTTTCCCATGGGAGGCGGCGTAGGATGACATGGGCCCTAAGGCGTCTTTACAACCCTGAATTAGGAATGACCATATTTTGTTTGGTCACCACTGGCGTCGTGCAGCTAAAAATTGTCTCTTTTTCGTTTATGGAAGCGGACTCAGAACATTCATTGGCACACACCCCCCCTGCTGTTTGTGCCTGGTCAGTGGTTGCACGAAAGTAAGTGCTCTTAGTCCCGAGCAACTGCTTTTAGACGATAACCGGTGATACTATCTCCAGGATGAGCTGTCTACAAGGTCACTGATGCAAACTGAAGTGCACAACCCAAAGACTGGTCCAAGTAGGCCTCCCAAGCGACGGATAACTTCGACAACATTTCTCTGTGGGATACTCACAGATTCTTTCTTCCAGATGCCACATTCAATGAAATGCGTAGACCGCCGGAAGGCCAAATGATTGGGAGTTTGGGAAACGACGGCAAACAATCGCTGATGGTGGAAAGCAGGGAAAAGGAAAAGCGTGATACTGTACGCATTGTCGTAGTATTATTTTCCACAGCATATCACCGAAGCAGAACACGGATATGGCCCCTGACTTGCTGTGGTATGAACAGTATTGGGGTAAGTGAATACAACAGAAATCTTAAAAAACGTATGTATTTTCCGTCATGAATGCCACTTCAGCCACATTTTGAATTCAGCCCCGGATGCTTGTAGTGCTTCTCAAGGAATGCTCATATTCTCGCTGATTTTCTGACGGCGAATTCTGTGGGAGATTCACCGGATCCACATAGGGCTTGTAGCACTAGTGGGCGAAACAACAGCGGAACTGTTCTCTGGCCGACCAAGTGTGTTGAACTGTACCTGGCCACTTCATCTTCGGAGACTGGACAAATATTGACGTTCAGGTACGACCACCATTCGAATACCGTTTCGTGGCAGAATCACGCCGCTGGAAGGCCGAAAATAGTTCCGCCTGGGAAACCTTACTTCCGCAGAAGAGGTTCTTTCACAATTGTCTCTCGAACAACAACATTTCAACAACCGAGATGAACTCCTATTACTGGTAATACTTCTGGCGTTTTGGTATTGCGCCAAGGAATTATCAACGTCTCGGTCCAGTTCAGCCAAAGGCTGAGGAGTGATAGAACTTGTGGCAATTGTAAGATTACAAAAAGTGTTCTCAGCAAACCCGTTAGGGGTGGGGTACACATATGACGACAACCAAGCCATTTCAACCAATGATCAAGGGATTCAGCGGAGAACGGAGTACATCTGCCTGTAACAAGTGCACGAGGTGCAGCTTCTCTACTGAACGTCTTGCACAGCACAGTCTGAGTGAACTCGGCTATGGGTAACATTGTCTAAAATACATCTGGCTACTGAGAAAAAGCATCACCAACTACCAGAGCATAATACCTGCAGGAAAAAGACCGAAAACGTCCACATGCACAGGCTGCTATGGTCAGCGTGAAACCGGCCATAGGAGCCATTCGTCGGGTTTTGAATGCAGCTTGTTTAGGCACCAGTTGCATTTCATGGCCGCATCCATAATATCTGCGTTTAACTCGGGTCTCCACATATCACTCTGGCCGAGGGCTTCATTTTATCAACTTTCAAGTGTCCGGAGTGTGAGTCTTGAAGTACGGCTGATCGAAGCGCCGAGGGAATACTGTTACGCTCATCAGAGCACAGCAGTTCATCCGGAGTGACCGAAAGACTCTCTTTGCGGATGTAGAGGTTGAAAGATCGTTGCTTCCGACCGTCTTGTTGTCCATGGTGCAAAGCCAAGATCATAAATGCGGAGTACTCACGGGTACCTTGGATCGAGTCTTTTCTAAGCACTGGTAGTGGCTGTATCAACAAGCAGTCAGAGGTGTGTAACGGTACGGGTGCAGCAGCATATCGGAATAAAGTGGCTTTATACTGAATGTGTTTTGGGCTTTGATGGACGTGGTTATGACCGTAAGAGCACTGTGTGATGCCCCAGCGTTGAACCGTGGCGGCTGATATCTCTGCTGGTGATTGCTTCGGATGAGGAGCAAATTTTAATGCTCCATGATCAGCGATGGTGGTGAACTTTATATCAAAAGATATTAGTTTATATACTTCGTTCCCCAGTGGACGGCCAATGCCTCCCTTTCGGTCTAAATATAACCTATTTTGGTCTTCGATAGTCACTGCGTGATGCGGATCACAAGAAGGCCACATTGTTCCAGGAGAGCACCCATGCTTGTCGGAGGTACACCGGCGAGCACAGCGGTATGACTCTTGGTTGGAGAGGCTTTATGAACAACATCCGACTTCGGAAGTGCCCGGAGATAGAGTAACGTGTGCTGGTGAACTACGGATAATGAAAGACGACTATCAGAAGGAGTGTCGAAAATAGCTGGACCTATGAGAAAAACTTGGAATGAACCGAAAATATTACAACAGTGCACCCAGAGCACCACGAACTTCGTGAGTTTTTGTGGGCGAAGGCACATCAGTTGAAGGCGATAATCGCCAGGAATCAGAAGAAATGCCATTGGAATTATTGGTACTGCTCAGGCAGGAAACCTTTGAAACACGAAAAACTCACTTGTTTGAATGTATTGCAAAGTCACACTACGGAAATTTCCCGAATAAAAAAGAAAAGTGGGAAAAGACGTATAACTGTATATGGACTATAAAAAACCACATCATCTTGATAGGCTTCAGCTCCACAAAGACCAGCAATAATCAGATCAAGAGACTACTGGAACATAGCAGGTGACACGAGCAAATCAAATAGTGGAAAATTATACTTTTTTAGGGGAAACGGAGTATAGATAATCGTTGACAAACTGGGTTCCTCATTAAACGTTATTTGCAAATATGCATCTCTGTGTCCAATATTGGGAAAACTGTGGAACCTAAAAGACGACGGAGCTCATCCTCCGGTTCTTCGCCGGTGCTCTTGAGTTTGAATAGTCTTTTGGTGAGGGTAAACCGATAGTTATCACATGTCCGTGGGGTTTTGTCGTCTGATTTGAGAGGAGTGACGGAGGGAGTGGCCCAACAAGAGGATTCAACTGGAGTGATGAGGCCTTTTTTCACCCGCGGATGGTACAGCGAGTTGAGCTGGTTCACGTAGGCCGAATAGGACAGTCAGCAGTCTTATAATTATTGTGCTTTCGGACACTTTCAGCTCGATAGTTGGTACATGCTTCCCACCAGCCACCTTGGAGTATTAAATAATAAGGCTTCTAAGGCGAGAAACATCACCCCGAGTGCTAGGCGATGAAATATTTGCGTTCAACTGATAGAGACCTCTTAAGCCCAGAATAGACGGACCAGAGTCAGAAGTAAGAAGCTCATAGAGGATGGGATAAGAGTCCGAAACCCGGACCGGAATGATATATTACCGTGAAATCGGTAAAGAATGACCAGTGATACCTCGCATATCGACCTCAGCAGGCTGAATATAAGCATCAGGGAAAAATGGTTCGAGATGAGACCTTGGAATGCCAGGCCCAGTACTGCCCATGTCCACAAAACCTTGTGCGAGTTACCGTTGGGATACATAAAGTGTGAGTAAAGCATGGGAAGGAGGTTCACCTTTAAGTGAAGCTGGGGTGGAAACTGGGATAATGGCCGCACTACTCACTTGACGTTGTATGCCGACACTGCTTATCACCAGTTTCTCCGCAGGAACAACAGGGGTAATTTCGGCATGGACAAGAATACTGGGAATGTAAGAGTCCACACAAGGCACATGCGCAAATGGGTTTCTGCATGGGAGTACGAGAACTCCTCAGACCACTGGGAGTAATACACATGACACGGCAACCCCCCAAAGGTTTTAACTGTTGATCGCATTTCTTTATGAACTCTGACTGAAATGAAAAAAGGTGTTGTTCACAGTTTCAGCTTAAAATCTGACATCCTTATACCGTTTACAAATAGTTCTGATGCTCTAAAATGTTTGATCTCCCTGAGTTAGTAGTCCTTGCAGTAATTCTGGTATATTTATCCAGGCAATCAAAACATATTGAAGCTGATCATTCAGTTGTGCACTATAATCACACTTTCAAACTTACGTCCGATGCCCACGAACGAATGCACGAAAGGAGTGGCTCTCCGTGCTGAGGACGTAAATGAACCATGCTCTTTCCGCTGTCGCAAAATTATTAGGTATGAAAAACGTGGCTAAGGCGCGCTATTCCAGGTCGTGTTGCTTACTGTTATCGACATAGTTTTCATTCAGCTATCTTAGGAAACAATAAAAACTACGTCATCTCAGGGCTCTCCAGCAACCCAGAGAAATTTAGGGAATTCTTTCTCAGCCGTAAATTCTAACCTGGCTTTGGTTTTCTTTTACTGTTCCGCCCCACTCACAGAGTCTTTTTACTGCTTCAAAATGCCACTCTTAGTAATGAAGAATTCTTATAATACCCCTTCTATTCATACCCCGATTACTAGGGAAAATAGGCTTGTTCAAAATCTCGTGGCCTTAAAACAATGCTCGGTTGACCTCCGTGAATTTGTAGGCCTCGCTGTTTTAGGTCAAGGCATCTCAGATATAAAGTCTCAGCTTCTGAAGTTGGAAGATACGGTTTCTAAACTCGCCCCCCACTGTGCATCTCCGAACGCATCCGACATTCTACCTTACAAAACCTGACGGCGGCTGGCCGCTTTATCGACTCCGTTGCATCCATGGTTCTCATAGTAGTAAGGAACTCTCTTAAAGCAGTTGTGTTTATTTTACCGGAGAGAATACCCCTCGAGCACGTCAAGTATACATTGTTGAATGCACGTGGTATGGCCCACCTTCCTTGTCAAGCTTCAAGGCTGCGTAAGCGAGTTCAGCTCTTCAGCTGTCTAATCCCTTCTTCAAATGGAGATTATTGGATCTGTCTCTCTATTTTCCTTACGAGAAAGACGCTTGGTACTCCCTGGCCTTGGACGCAAACAGCCGGTCGCTCCATTGCTTCCTCTCAAGTCCACACCGCTCTATCTTCACACTCGCCTTCCGCTTCTTCCCAACTACCCTCTGCCCCCTCATCTGCTCCCGCACTGAACTCTTTAAAATCCAATCCCAGTACTGTCGATCTTGACATTTCCGCTTCTCCCTATTACCGCCACCCAGTGAAAGACGCCAACAATTGTCTAGCTCTCTCACTTCATCACCTTTTGGGTAGACCCCCAGCTCTAATTCGCTTTCTGT
Source organism: Fasciola hepatica (assembly GCA_948099385.1). Lineage (NCBI taxonomy): Eukaryota > Metazoa > Platyhelminthes > Trematoda > Plagiorchiida > Fasciolidae > Fasciola > Fasciola hepatica. The sequence continues at coordinate 1,768,448 of CANUEZ040000020.1, forward strand.
TGCCACCGGTGATACACTATTCGCCTTCCAGAGGAATAGGTCTACCAGTCTTTCCACCCTTCTCACAAACCCCTCCTTCATTCGACTGTCCCACACCGTACTCCTCACCTGACAACTATCCTTACTGCTCCCGATACTAACTGCTCCGTATTTGGTGTTCCACGCAACTTGACTTACCTTTTCCATAACGTGCAGCTTAATCTACCACTACACACCTCTTTTCCTCACACATTTCAGCCCTGCCGTCTGCAACTCCCTTCAGTCAATACTCAATTCCTACTGGCCAGTACTTCTCAACTGCTCTCGATCAGCCCCGTCTGATATCGGCTCGCCAGATCACATAGGATTTTTCCTTCACTCCGACATTTCCCCCTCCGTTGATGTCCAGTTGTTCTACCCCTCAGCAGTCCCTGTCACTGCAGCATTTACCCCAGCTCGGTTGGAAGCCGCCCCATCTGAACCTCCACTAGCCTCAACATCAACGTATTCCTCTTTAGCCCTGATCTACTCTCCGGCCAGTAGCGATAGCCTGCCTTCTTCCAACTGCCACTATCCCCTGATGTGCCTATACCACCTCCCACAAATGGAATGGCACTAGCCCTATTCAACTCGACGTATATTCTTGGAAAACTCCCGCATCTAAGGAGGCTTGTCCTCAAAAATAATTACGACATTATCTTGATAGCGGAATCCTGGCTGTCTGAGAGCACTCCCAATGATCAAATATCGTTGATAGGGTACAGTCTTCTAATGACCAACAGACCGAGCCGGCCTGATGGTGGATGCCTAGCCTATGTCAAGGGACTCTACACCACGACCCATCTTTTACATATGGCACTCGATTCTATTCTCAATTCTCTCTAGTTCACTATCAGTCTCCAAGGCACTGTTCTTCACATTGGCTGCTTGTATCGCTCGCCAAATTCCCCCAGTTCCTTGGTTCCACTTCTCATTAGGTCTTCCAAGTACCTCTCTTTCCCTCCTTCTAGAACCAAGCTTATTGCGGGTGATTTTAATTTCCCTCTAGTTTGTTGGCCTAACTCTCGGCTCTTCTTAATCTTATGGACCTGATCACTAGCAATCATGTTGGTGGCTAGATACACGCTGTTTTACCTACCAGAAATGGGAACATACCGGATCTGGTATTTACTCATAACATGCCTTTCATCGAGGTGTCCGTAACGCAAAATTTCCCCGGCAGTGACCATGAAATGGTTATCTGCCATCTGCTCCTTAACGGCCCACCTAATCCCGCACACCACTCCAACAGTACATCCCCACGCAGAAAGTGGGCCTTGCTAGTCACTCCTATCCACCAGGAAGACTGGAGTGAGTATTACCTCACCCATGACCCTCAGCTTTCTGCGGATATGTTCTGCTCCTTTTCCGACCGCCTGAAAAAATTGTCTTATACTTACCAGGCTGTACCTAAATGAAGTCCCTTGTCTCGCCACTCCATAAGAAGTATCAAAAACCTCCCAAATAACTACGTATTTCCAAAGACTTTTCAGTTTTTATTCGTCTAAACCGCCTGTCCACACCTACTCAATGACGAGATAATACGCGACTTCCTGACTAAGAAGCTAAGAAATTGAGTCATCCCAACAGGTCGATACTTCCTCCTGTTGCATGAGTCTAGAAACGCCGATATTACGGCCAAATTCCAGCATATGTTTCTGGATAATAACTCATCTATCACCTCCCCACCTTGTAGAACCGAAGTCTTCCATGCGTTCTTTGCCTCAGCCACGGCTCCAGCTGCTACCACTGCCCCTCCTCTATCTTTACCACTTACTGACTCCGTCCTTTCTTCGATAATCTTCGATGCCAGGGGTTTTTCTAGGCCACTATCCAATTGCAAACCCTCACCTCGATTAGACCTCGATGGCCCTTCACCTGCTGCTCTTGCCAGTGGCGGACTAGATCTCCCCCTGTTGTTGCCTAAGCTTTTCAATCTTTAACTTAATAAACTCACCGAACCTGCTAGTTAGGAGCGCTCCGCAATCGTTCCCCTTCATGAAAAGGGAACTTTACAAGACATATCCAATTATCGCCCTATAAACCGTACCCCCACTTTGTCCATAATGATAGAAAATATACTTAAAAATCACATAATTAACTACTCATTAGACCTCAGCCTTATTGACTGAAACCGACACGGATTCCTCCGCCCATGGTCCAGCATGACTTGTCAGTATGGCTTTCTGAATCTCGTCACCGACTCTGCTGAGAATGGGAAAACTTTTGCTGTTCTTTATCTTGACTTTTAACAAAGCTGCAATCATTTTGCATTATCGATCCACTACTTCCTAGGCTCCCGTCTCACTTATCCCATCTTTCACAGGTTGTCTTGAATAACGGGCACACCTCTAACCCTGAGCCTGTTACTAGCGGTATTATTCAGGGCAGCGTTTCAGGCCCCGTTCCTTTCCTTTCATATATAAATGATATGTTTCCGGCAATACTTAACGGCACGCCGTTCTTGTTCGCGGGCGACATTAGGATAATCTACTTTTTTCCACTGGCAACCCCAGTACTTCTATCACTAAAATCTCCTCCGACTCAGCAGCTCTTGATGAATGGTGCTCAAACTGGGCGATGAAGTTCTCCGCCGATAATTTTATTTTTCCTAAAAATGCCAGGTTCCTCCTGGCTTCTTGAGCAGCGGCGGTTCGCCCATCGACAGCCAGCCCTTAGTAATAGACTTTGGCTCAAGTTATTCTTGCTCTTTCAGCTTCTCCGAACGTGCTGCTTTCCGAAAGGTGAAGGCAAAAATGTGTCTTCGTCTTCTCTTCAGATCCTTTCAGCTCATGGATAGCATTTTTTACAGGTACCAAGTACATGTCAGGCCCTTTCTCGAACATTGTCTCTTAATTTTCTCTAGTATGCAAAAATCCGACAGGATTATTACCGAATGTACTCAGAGAAGATCTACAAAGCAGCTTACTGGTTGGTCGTCAAACCTAAACTACAGGGAACGATTCTTATCCCTCAAAATCGAACCACTGTAGCTTCGTCGCATCAAGCCAAACCAGGTATTTTTTGTATAAACTATTGATTAAGCAGTCTTATTCCTCGAACCAATTATGCTTTTCGCCGGGTACTGGATATTCACTAGACAGTATAATATTACCATACCCTCCACGAGGACTGTTCTACGCTCCAATTTCTTTCTCTTCAAATACTCCAGAGACTGGAATTAACTTCTTTTTCACATCAGATATTCTCAGTCGAAGTATGCATTCGTGAATGCTACTGATAAATTCCTTTCTTTCCCGGCTGTTTTGCGCTTATTCAAAGTTCACATAATCGAAAGTCAAGCTCACCAAAAAGGCCTCGACTTCCAAGCCGTTGCTCTGCTTCCTCGCTTCACCTTACCTTACTAAAGAATTTCACCGCTTTTTGACTTCTAAACGCTCCGTTTGACCGCTTCCCCTTAGACTTCGCCACCGACTTGTTTAAAGCATGTCTGCGTCCACTAATTGTTTTTCCATAACAAATTATAGCATCCCGCCAACTCGAGTTTAAAATGAGTCCTTCCAGATGCATCCGAATTTTAGGACAGGCCACCGTAATACTCCCCATGGTTTATCAGTATGCCTCATCCGATCAAAGATTTATCACCTTTATTTATTTACTTCAAGTCTGCTGCCCTGACACCAGCCTTAACAAGGCTATAGAAATTGCATCAGTACCTACGCACTGGTCCGCTATAGATACATATATATATGATGTATACACGTATCAGTATATGTTTATATTGTAATACACATATACATATATTTACCTGTATTCCTTGCTGTCATGTAATCATTAGCACAAGCATGGTAAGTAACCCAAATTTCCCGGATACCTCTTAGCTCAGGTTGCCTCTTTTCCACACCAGGTCTCACCACATACACCTCCATCACCACCTCTGCTGTTTTGAACTGGAAAATCTGGTCTCATTTCCCCCAACTTAGCGCGGCTCAATAACGGAAATCAACATGCGGTTATGACGTCACTAATTCTGCCCCCACCCTATCCCCCAACCAAGTTACTTCCGTACTTTCATGCAGAACTTAGTCTTTTCTTCAGCTTAACGATTACTTCAGGTGAAATATTTACCCCAAAATGAATTTTTCCGCTCTCACTTATGCGTTTCCTTTTTAGTCTCACGATCGATGGCCTCAGTTTGTCTCGCGAATCCGCTGCATCAGTGAGCTCGTGCTTCACTTTTGCTCTTCTTTCCGCCAACCGTTTATCCTCGGAGGGCCACACTCAAACTGCGTTCCTTTATTTTGTTTCCCTTTCCAGTGATCCTCAATGCCGGTCAACCACCTCGGGCACTATACTAATCACCTTCCCGGCTGATGCACCTGGATAATAATGCTGTATAACAAGCTAACACTCCCTGTGCCCACAGGCTCCGTTGTCAAAGCTCCCACAACCTGTCTTATTGATCTTGGACCATATATCCCTACCATGGTGTCTCAGCTCTCCGTACAACTATCAATGAGCACTCACGCCAACCCCAACGGTGCGGGGCGCGGTCAGATCCACTTCTTTGGCCAGCGCACATCGGGCGTGTAGGCCGTCTGCGACGGCGTGGGAGCGCAAATAGGCCATTGGATCACACCTTCTGTGTTCACTTCACGAAGCGCTTTTCAGGTTGGATTTCTAGCGCACACCCATCCCAACCCACTGACACCGGTTGTGGATTGCTTACTTCAACCCTCCCTGCCCCACCGCATTCATCACTGTCGTTGCGAATCGCATGCTCCTGCCATTTTTCATCCGCCACGATTAGCTTATTTATCGTTCTTGTCAGTACTCTTATCGCTTCTCTCTCCTGTCGTTCTACCTCTGTATAAATGCCCATCCATTCTGTTAGTGTTCCGATCGTTTTTCACTGTGACAACCCTCAGTGCATGATGTCACTCTTGCCCTATCCATTTTACTCTGCCTAAACTAGAAATGTTTTTTTCCATCCATTTTGCCCCTATCGGCCCCTAATCTCTATTCCCTTGGTACATCCATATACTCATGAATCACATTTATCGCATACCTCACTAACTACCTTTTTGCGATATATTTGTTTCGCACCTCGGAAAAAATGAAATCAATCATAGCTCAGGCCACTCTCTAATCGACGCTATGTGGACGATATATTTGTCATTGCTAACACGAAGGACGAGTGTGAAAAAATGTTCTACTCCTTCAAAACCATACACCCAAACATTCAACTAACCAAAAACGGAGAAGACAACAACAAAATCGTATTCTCAAATATTGAAATTACCCGCCGAATCGCTGGAGCAATCCGAAGATCAGTCCATCGCAAAAGTACGTGGTTGGGACAGTATCTATACTTCACCAGCTTTGCCCCCGCGAAGTACAAAATCAGCTTCGTCCGCACCATGTTCCACAGGGCACACGAAATATGTACAACTGACATGGTGGAAGGAGAGTGCCGTGCCTTGTTCAAAACCTTCGAGGCCAACGGATATCCAAAATCATTTGTATCCAAGCACTCACAGCCACCACCGAGCAAAACGAAAGTTACCACAGTTCCGAAACTGACAGCCTACCTACAGTTACCTTACAAAGTCGATGACATTAATACCCTAACCAGAAAACGCCTCAAACTTGCAGTTAATCGTACGCATTATGCCGCAGAGATCATCATTCTCTATTCAACCTCCGGGATGAAACTACCAACGACAAAAGAACCGCTGCCTCTCCACGCCAGGTCAAATTGCATTTACCAGTTTAAGTGTGGGTGCTCAGCCACCTAATTTGGCAGAACGGAGAGACAACTGCGTAATAGAATGGTTGAACATGTTCCGGTTTGGTTACATAGAACAGTGAGCAGACAGATACAATCAGTGACGTCATCGAACTCACGCAGAACACTCAGGTCATCCATTACGAAACACGTGTGGGAGACAAATCACTATGTTAATCTGAGCACGGCATTCACCGTCACTTATGTCACAAACCGTCACCGATTATTGAGACACGCACAGGCACTAGAAACTAACCAACGTCACCCTAAACGATGCAAACAGCGAGAATGGATAATTACGTTAGCCTTGCCTTGGTAACGCCTTTTTATTTGCTATCATCAGTTGTGTGTGTGCACTTTTGCCTTTGATCTCATGAGAACGATCAATTTACCATTTATAAGTGATCACCTTGACTGCAGTATGCACTAGTGAAGATTCAGCGAAATGGTCCGGAATACATCGTGCAATCTAATGCTTTTGACTTCTATGTTCAAATTTGTGTCGGGAAAGTTATGTTTTCATATCCTTTTGTGATCATCTTATATCTCCCACCACTACGCATCAGACCCATTGGTAACCATGAGAAATCACCATAAAATAATTCGCCTTTCCAACCTTTGCATTTTTTACGACCGAATTTATTATCTTCTTAACACCTCCACATTTTCCGCGTCTAAATCCGCAACCATTCTGTGGATCTTCCTCTTAAGCAAAGTACCGGTTAGCGACTTCTGGCTTAATCCATTTGTATATTTGCCTGCAAGCACGCAGCTTTCCAGTTCCATTCTCCCAACTCCGAAGCACAAATATTTTTCGTGCATTTTTTTCCGTCACAAGCATTCGCGTCCAAGTTCTTTCCTCCTTCCCGGTCTTCATCCCATGTCATCTGCAGTGAAACCATCTCACTGCTAATCTCTTTCCCAGTTTCCTTTGGTCAACACTCTCGTCTGCTTCGTACATTGCTCGCCACAGGCATCTTCGGTGCGCCTTTCCGGCTGCGCTGCTCTTCCGCGTTCTAACTAGTGCAATGTCATCGTTCCCATCTACAGTTTCAAACCGTATGATCTGCCATCACCTGATCTGTCTGATCCTCCACTTCCTTATTTCTCTCCCATGTATTATGCTGTTACAACCGATGCATCTTCGCACCACAGTTACTCTAACATCCGAGTCACCCTTCCCCAGTGATCTTTTACGCCTCTCTAAGCACCCCGTGCTTTCAATTGCCCTGTATTCTCCAGCCGCTTTCGCGGTCATCTTGCCGCATAAAGTAAGTCCATTTATTACCGCTTCACCCATGTTCGACCGTCACTACACGTCACACCTGCAATAATCAGGCTGTTAGATTCACTCCTATCTGTCTATTTCGATCCTTTCTCTCATGTTCCCTCGTCTATTAACTTCTGCTCACAGCCATCGCCCCTGTGCTTCCAAAGTTGGTTCCCTCTTGCTGTTGTTCCTCCATGTTCACCTGTCATTACCAAATTCGTCAGGGCTTATCCGAGTTAACTCTGCACCGTTTGACCCAACCCCACCTATTTCTTCGAAGAAATGCTACTTTCGTCTTCCGTCTTTTCACTGCTGTTCGCCTCTGCTCTCATATATATATATATACATATGCATATATTTTTATGTATCTACATATTTTCTCTGCCTCCTTTAGTTCTCATACCACCACGCTACCGCCCTTCGTGATGTTTGTCCATTTTGTCCATATCTGTGCCTCGCATTTACAGTATCTCAATCCTCCGGCGGCACTGCTGCCATCTGACTCACTCTTTACGTCTTGCATTGTCAGCTCCCTGTTTTCAAATTCACACCATCCGTTTATTGCAATAACGAGTAGTCATAGCTACCTAGTCTCCAGCCATACAACTCAAGTTTTTGTTCTTCCTTCCTTCTCTTTTTTCTTTCTTTTCCTCGTTCCTCATAACGATATTTTCTCACGTCGATTTTCACTCTCCCTCATGTTAAACTGCTGGGTCCGTTCTTCTCCACATGGCTCAGCCAGCTGTTCCATCTGATCCTGACCTTCACGTTTGCCGAGCCCATATTTGCCCCCATCTCCGGGTTCACTTACTCTCCTTCCGTTACTCCTTGGTGCGTGTACTTTTATCCCACTCTCATCTCCCCTTCATTTCTCCAGACCCCTCCACCCTTTGTTTTACGCATTTCTAAGATTTTCATGAACTGTGTCTGTCCGTTTTGTAGCTTGTATACATTTTGATCTTGCGTGAGGCACGCTTCGGGCTTCTCCGAAATAAACTAATATTATTACTTCCGTTATTTCAGTTTGTCGTAGGAGAAATTCATCACAGGATCCGGAAGCGCGAGATTCTCCATCAATGCGCACGTATTTTTGCTGACGAAATATGGGACAAATGCAGTTTTCTTCCCCGAACTCAACCAGTTTTTAGTCAGACACCCCATTTCAATAGGGTGAAACAGTATGCGCATTTTTTGGGAGTAAAATTCGGATCAAGTTGTTCCATATCAGCTAAATGCACGGCGGAATTTTCGTTCGGGACGCCAAACATGGTATTGAATGGACTGTCATAGTGTTATTTCGCACAGAACAACACGGGATCAGAATACGGATACGGCACCCAACGCGCCGTGGTTTTCGTTTTTTGTGCACAGGTATGAATAATACCGGGGCAGGTGAATACAACGGAAATAGAGAAAGCCAAATGTATCGCCAATCTTAAATACCAACAGAAGGCTGAGTTCATTTTTAAAGCCCGCAACCACTCCCTTTTGATGAGAAGTCTCGGTCCACGGCCACCCGGCTTTCGCGAGTTAATCGAGGAACTCGACGGCTTACTGATTCACTTCCATGAAAGTAATGTGGATCCATGTGCAGACCTGCTTAAGTGACAGTTCACTTGGTCCAACTCCACAGCTGACCATCCAGATCTACTTGCCAGGGAAAAGGTTAACGTGGATACCACCTTTCCGCCAGAACTCGAGGTTACACGCAAGCGGGTTGCTTGAAAGTGTCCAAAGCCGCTGGACAGGATGGGTTTTTCCAAAGATGGAGACGAAGCTTCGGTTTCGGAGTTGACAAAACCCCTCAGGGTAACCTGGGTTAGTGAGCGGATCCTTAGGTTATGGTGTGGATCGGTGAGTGTACAAACCTACAAGCAAGGTGACAGATCCTTTTGCAAAATCCACAGAGGAGTGAGCTCAATAAGTGTCGCATCCAAGCCGCTCACTGGACTTATTCTCTGCCTATTATCCAATGACCATCGAGTGTGCACGCGTAAGAACCAAGCTGGTTTTGGACCCGGTCGGGGTTGTATCGACGACATCCGTGTTCTCCGGCAAATCGTAGAGCACAGGCACATCTTCCGTAGGTCCAAAATCTCCCTTTTCTCATCTGAATATGGCTTTTATTGCGTTCGACCAAATGATTCCGTGCAATTGCCTTTCTTTGAATCGTGTGGCAGAGAAGTCTGTTCATCTTCTTCGATGGTCGTTTGCGAACAACAAGATCCGAGTTGGTTCTCGCGGCGATCTCCCGCCCGAGTTCACCACGCAAGGTAATGTTTATAATGGTTGTCCCCTTTCGCCCTTCCTCTCCATTCTTTACATGACTTTTGATATAGTCCTATCTTCGTGTGAGAATAGTGGCATCAATCTTTGCCGTAGTAGTACACTGTCTGGCTTAGAATATGCGGAGAATACTGTTCTTCTGAGCGAAGATCCAAGTGAGTTTTAAGCTTCCCTAGATAGCCTTGACAACAGAGTGGCCATGTTTGGGATGTATTTGGCACATTTAAAGGGTAAAGCTGTGTTGCAGGCCCGGGCCAACTAGACATTAAGGGCCTTCTTTGCGGGGGAAGCTCTAGCTTGGGTAGATAATTTCTGTTAACCAAGCAGTTCCATCTCACCGGGTGGACATATATCGGATGAAGCTTCGTCGCTCATACAAAAAACGTGTTTGGCTTTTCAAACCCCGGCCATTTGAGGCTTCGGCTAGACATTCGATTATCTGTCAGGGGTCGAGTATACCACGCGGCTGTTTTGTGCTCTCTCGTCAAACGCAGCACACAATTGCGGGCTTAACTGCAGTATGAACTGAAGACAACTGAAGCATACCATCCCGGTGGCCTTTCACTATTCTGATTTTATATTATATCACTTCTTCCATGCCCTTCTGGTATCCCACTAGCTGCCTTAACCTCGGAAAACACCGATATCCCTTTCGATTTAACCAATCATTTAACATATCTATGGATAGTGGCTCGTCCCTACCCCAAGAAAATATTTTGTAATAACCCCTCTACATAGAGATGGTTCCATCCATGATTTCGAAAATTATCGTCCCATAAACCGTGCACCGATTGCCTCCCGAATCGTTGAGGGTATTGTCAAAAGCAAGGTAAACTTTCACCCTTCAACAAAATTTGCTTAGTTTTGGACCGCGTGATTTCCCTAAAATCTTTCGGGCTTAATCTTTTAAGTCTATATTTTGTCGACAGTCACAGAATCCGCTGCCAGCCGCTTGTCTACCCGTACTGTTTTTCTAAATAAGCAGAGGGCCTTCAAACAATTATCATAATCTCGGTTTCCTCCAGGGGATGAATCTTATGGTGCCACGGGGCCGGTTCCCCAGTTGATTATCTCGTTACCCCGACTGACACCGGTTTTGGTTTCAGTAGAGCTGTCTGTAAACCTCAAGCTGCCATTAGTTTTTCATTCAAAGCACCGTACTTGGTCCCGTGCTTTTTCTTCCATAATATTATTTTCACTTTATTTCGGCTGAGGATGAAAATCCCTACCTCTTCAATGACGACATCAAAACCTCATGTACTTTAGATTCCAGAAAAACGCAGCCCGTTATAATCGGTATAATACAAGACTTCGCCTCTCCTTATTCCAAGCGAATAAAAACACTGATGAAATTGAATGAACGATATTATTCTTCAGCGTGAAACAGGTCGTACATCCATTTTGCTCCCCATGAAGGAGGACTTCACTATTTTCTGTGATCTGCCTCGCCGTTATCCGGACTGTGATCTTCTTAACCTCGAAACTAGTCCAAAAACCGTGAAGTTACCACTCACTATTTTAGAGGACTATTCGCTGCTGATAAGGAGTAACAAACGCCCGAAATAAAGGAGGGAATGGCATTTGCAATGAGCCAAGCCTAAAATGAGTCTATGGAATCTGGGGCTAGTGATATCAGTCCCACTCGATAACTGAAGCAACTTCTGCAAAGTTGCCCGCTAGTTTTTCCCTACCCCTTTTCCTTGCTTATTAAGCTCACAAAAAATTCACCGGTTCCGATTACCAGTAATCCAGAGTGGTAGTTATGCCCATGTTCAGGCTAATGTTTGGGAGAATCTGGAGTTATAGTCCATAGATGTGGGCCATCAAACGTGCGGTCGTCCCGCGCATCTGCCTATCCCCATGCTCCACTCGCCCACACTAGGTGGCAGCATCCTCGGTGGCAAGGGTACCTTGACCACTGGTTTTTCTGACGCTTGGCGGGGATAGTTCGCCAAGGCAGTTTCTAGCATTAAGTTTCACGTGTAGCATTATGGCCCGCAGTTGCCTGCCAAAGATTCTTGAGTGGGTTCAGCCCTTCAGTAAGATTTAAAAAGTCGTGGTAGTTAAGTTTTTGAGTACAGGGATATATTTTTCTCAGGCCGGGTTGTGGAGAAAAGGGACACCCTCAACCTTTAGCCGGGGTTCTAACCTTCAACTCGGGAAGCTCTGGAACAAGGCCTCATTTCTGTATGTCAGATAAACCGATGGTATTTCCGCTTGCACCTACGAAAGCGACAGCTCGTCGGGCTTTCCTGTAGCACATGCAGTACGTGCCATTATTTACATAATCTATCTTATCCCACATATTCACCCCTTGACTCGCATGTCGATGAGATAATATTGAGGGTCCCAAAACAAACAACACTGCCAGAAGTTTTCCAACATTTCCTCTCTAAAGATGCAAGTTTCAGGCTCATCTAGTGAACCACTTTACCATTTCTATCAGGGACTCCTAGTAGTGCCGAAATCTTTCCATACCGCTAAATGTTTACCACCTGTTGTAGGGCCAGCCACATTTGCACTGAAAGTTATTTTGAAACCATGAATGGCACTCTTTTACCTAGGATGGTTAAGCTATTGAAACAAAATGTATTCTGGTTCCGTGAACAAGCCGAACTATTTTAGCATCCAATTCATCCATACTAAAAGGCCTTGAACCATGAGTATAGCCCTACACACAACACGCCCAGGCCCTTTATCCAAGCAGGTCCAAGTTTCAAGCACTGTGCCCTTACTGCATAAAAATCGATTCTCATTGCCCTTGTCGATTGGAGGCATATAAAAACTATATTCGGTTGCCAATGCTGCTAAACTCTACCGCAGCCAATTCTCTGAGGCCACGGCCCAAGCTATGGTCCAACCGGTGGAAGTCAGTGAGGGTCGTTCTAAGCTTTTCTAAAGCGGACCCCTCCGCAAGAGCCGATCCCTAATTTTGTGGTTCTTAAATTTTTACTTATTTCCACGTCATCCTCTCTAATACATCTCCGTCCAAGCTAATCTGGACAACTGTTTGGTACCTTGCCATTTTCTCTGAATTGGATCCATCGGAAGAAGCTCACTACTTTTCTGCAGGTCGCGAAAATGGCTGCTCCAACATAGGGCACTTTGGCCATGCTCTCTTGAAACGGTAAGCTATAATTAGCGGGGCTCAACACCGGCTCACCTGAGCAACACTGGGCCGTTTTCTTATACTCCCCCTGCGGTGGTTTTACTAATGCGTATCATCAGTTGTAGACACCTGTTAGTCCATTTGCCCCCAATTCTGAAGAAACGAATGCAGATAGATTTCTAATAGAAAGTTTATCACAATCTCCAGCCAGAACACCTCCCATACCGCGACCATCTCGTTCTACTTCATGTCCTGCTGGATACTGGTGCACCCATCACGATACCGGACCACACTCCCTGACGAAGCTGTGACTCCGGTGAGCCAATTACTTTCACCGAATCACTTTTTATACCGGAGGGCCAAGAACTACGCCCTAGCTTGTACGGATTGAGGCCCAAATGAAACCTTGCGTAAGACTTGCTGGCCTTATGGTAATTTTTCCACCTGATTGCACTCCTTCTAAGTGCTCTACAGCAGAAGGTTTGGTGATTTCTGTCGGAGCATATCCTCAGTCGGAGTCGAATAGTGTCTACAAAGGTGGTTGACCAGAAGCCCCTATTACCACCAATGATGCCTTTGTCCAGCTTTTTTCTTCTAGCAGACCCCTCCACACGACTGGAAAATTACCTTTTTACCCCTCCGACATCACACTCAAGTACGGCGTTGTTTCCAGCTCCAGCAAGCAGGCAGAGGCCAATTATTACGTGACCTATCATCCCTCATGAGGCTGATCAATTACACCGTTATCAACTTCGTACTTCCACTTTCTCCCCAGTATAAGGCACACTCCTTGTCAACCTAAAGTGAGAACACACTTTCTTCGGTAAGTAATGAAAAACGCTTATTCCTCTTCTTGTAGTCCACATACCAGCAATACGTTTATTATTTGTTCTCTTAGTCACTGAAGAAAAATGAAAGTTTTCTTTTCCTTTGATTCTTCTCCTGTTTTCCGTAATAAACAAGTGCAGAACTCCAAGATAACTGTCAGCTTCAAGAACAATAGCAACTTATTTCCGGGAGGCCCAGAGCGTATATGATATATGGCCCAATGATAAAGACCATGAAATGATCAGATATTCAGTGACTATATGGACAAATGGTGTCTTGTCCACGCAGTGTACTTCCTTCATTTTTTCCCGTACCTCCGGGCCCAGTATTGAACCTCCTCAGGCTCAAACGCTATTTTTGTAACTAACTAAATTTTTGAGACAGTAAAGTAATAAACCAAAGCCTTTAGGAGCCGCGACTTTTTCCAGTGACAGTACAAACTACGATATATGTCACAGATAAGGCTAATCACCCTAGGAGAATCCTATGTATGGTTTCCACACATTATGGCTTACCGGTCTCTTCTCGTTTATTGCGAATTCAGTTTTTGACGTTATTTTGTCCTGCCTGAAAACCACCCCGCCAGCCGCTTGGATATGGATCATTCTCTTACCCCCGAGTGTGCCCGGTATATATTCATTTTTAACCTGTCTCTTCATCAGTTCCCGTAAGGTCATCGTCCTACTTTAAGACTGTACAAAAGACCTTGATCGCACCTAGTCATCGTCTGAAAATCCCACCCCCAGTTGCCTTTGCCGCGTAGTTTGTAGACTGCTTCATTTTAACCCATATGTCCGATGGGATTTTCTACGCATTATTTAATTCATTCCTTATGTAGAAAAGGGAAAACAACACGCCTCCGTTTGCTCTCACACTCAGATCACGCGCTTTTGCAGGCTTTTCAAGTATTTATGGGAAATAGTGTTATCATTATTACTTCGGCGATCGGAAGGACAGCTTCTAATGAAGTGTATGGCATCTGGAGTGGAACAAGGCCAGGATCATCATGTGAACTAGTATTTGGGACTACGCTCTTTGCCCCCAAGAGTCAAGCTCACGTTTTAGGGTTCGTACTCCTTCCAGAGCTACTCTTGATTTCATAAATCGTCCCTTCGGCCTCTTGCTTCCCGTGATGTTCCAATTATACTTTGCCTCCCTTGCTTGGCAGAGGCTTAAAAACGGAAGTATCGCCACTAAAAGTGCACTATTGAGGGGGCCGTAAAATTGTAGGAGTGACGCTTCGCAAACAGACTCGTTGGTAACTTACGTGGGTCCAGCGATGAGGATCTTTTAGGATTTTTTGAGACTTCCTCAATTACAGTCGGCAATTTCGCGGGGACGGAACCAGTCTAAGGAAGACCACATTTGGTGATATGGGTCCGAAATAGCTAGCTGAGCTTTCCCTTAGAATGAACTATTAGATGCAGGGCCATTTTTTAAAGATTCGGAAGCCCATGTTGATTGGCTTAACACTGGTCAGTGATATTTTACGTAGGGTGGCTAATCCTTGGAAGGCCTAAACTGCCGCAGTTTTGTAAAAGAAGGAATACGCTTGATCAAAAAGATGAATTTGCGCGAATTTAAGGTCACTGAGGGGGAAAGCTTCCCCGACATGAACCCACAGATTCTACGCGGAGACTTACAAGGGGTGCTTTGCAGTCATGAAGTAATACGCGGGTACGAAACTCAGGCCTAAATAATCCCTGATCTTGTGTTTACCCTGGTGTCAGGTTATTAACAGTGTTCCAACAGGTAATTCTCTTGACAAAGAAAAGGGGTGCAGGAAAAAATCTTGAGTACACCCGCAGTGTTGTTTTGTGATGTGCTTATGAGTAAACCGATAGACTACGAGCAAGGCTTAAGTTTTGTGTCCACTCACTCATTGGAAGTCAAGTGACGAGATGGCTGAACGGCAAGTGCGGCGCACGGCCTTCCGCGCTTCATTTACCTTTTTAAAACGAAAAATGAGATCAAAATGAAATGATTTTTCAAAAAGCATCCCAAGTTTGATCAGAACGCCACTAAAAACGAAGAGTTTCATTAACTGAACTAGAAGGATTTGAAAAAGAACCAAAATTAGCACGTACGCTGAGGGAGTCAATCACTTGGATCAAGCACAGAAAAGCCATCAAAGCCGAAAGTGAAATCGCAATGGGAACCAGAAACTGGAAGTATAAAAGCTGATACTTATCTCTCGTCATTGTTGCTAACGCATCTTAGCAGATTCTACCACAAAAACTCCCCCAATTCAGTCCGATCCACAATAGGAGACTGTTTCTTCATTTTTGCTCTGTTGAACTGCTACAAATAAGAGCAGTCTTTAAGAACTGTCCAGATATCTTGGTTTTTATCTCTCTTTATCACTGGTTCTGTTTTATTCTTCGCGTCAAACTATTAATGAACACAGCCAGCTATGATATGTAATGTCTCGACTAATAATTGTTCAATATCTCGGTACCGCTTCTATCATTGCAAACGTTCCGCTACTTTGCGGAAATGACTTATTGGGTCTTGATAGTTCCGGGTTTCGTGGTCGCAGAAACCCTCCCTATCCTGCCGTAGTGGCTACCACTCGAGGCTGTACCAACCCTGCCCGAAGCCGCCTAGTCATTTTCTTGAATGGATAGCTGTGGAAGCCTACTCATTCGCTCATTCCGATGTTCGGAAGCCTAGAAAAGCAGAATTTTTGTCATCTTCAAAGCCAGCCAAACTATGTCGGCCAAAAGAAGGCAAATATAGCTCAACAGCTCGAATGCCAGCAAAATAAAATACGTAAAAAGCTATTGAAGTAAAACAAAATGGTGGAATATGGAAAGATCTGAGGAGATGCAAAAAATCCACAGATGGCGGGCTGGAGGTGAAGGGTCCCATTTGCAAACAGCCCTCGTTGTTATCTAGACCTCAGAAACCATCGACCTGAAGTCAGTAAGAGGCTACCGGCATTTGCGAAATGGGCAGCAGGCAGATCGAAAAGAATCAAACTAGAGATAATGTACACGGACAGTGACGTGAAAGCTGGGACAAAACAGCTTAAGGAAAGAGGAATTTTGTGACTTTGCGACGAAGGAGCTGATTCGGTTTGTACTGTGTCTATCATATATGTGTTCAAAACCAACAAGATCTACATTTCTAAGATTGTGTTTCTCCATTTTTTAATCAATTCTTTGATAGTTGAAGCGGTAAATTCTTTTCCCTAACTTTACAAACAGCACTATGCCTCTGAAAAAAGCTGTACCCGTGCGAATGCCGAAGGTATGCAGAGGCACCGGACCCGGGTACGGCGAGTTGCCTGTCGCCATTGGTACCGGCGTAACCAAGGTAGGTTCCGAATGAGGCTTTAAAGCTGCACTGAAAATTGATCAAATTGGTCTCTCCCTAGCTCTGTAAGGCGAGAAGGAAACGGAGGCTAAGGAGAAGAAATTCGGTGGACGTATCCTTATCGTATCATTTCTCTTCAGTGGGTGCAGCTGGTGCAGTCACAGAGAGAACCAAGCTCTCCAAAGATGCTGATGACATAGCGATTCCACTTACGGGCGCAGGATGCGGACTCTTTCGGGAAAATTCCGACCGGGGTAAAGGAGCAAAAAAAGCAACCCTTGTATGAGGGCCAAATTAGGATCAATTTTGGGGTCGCAAGAGTAAATAAACACTGCTTCTTGCATAACCTCAGAGCGACATCCAAGTTTGGTAGTCAGAGACATCCATGAAACTGTGTGCACGACGGCTGAAATTTGCGGCAAAGAGAGAGTATGATATTTCATTTGTTTAGACTTTAACAGACTACTGGGCTGGTCAAGTAGAGGGTAACAACGGGTGGGATACGAAAACCAAGGTAGGTCCTCGCAGAATTCACCAACCCACGATGTAAGAGCCAGGTAACAGCTGCAACCAGAGGAAGGAACCTCGGAAATAAGCTAAGGTAGCGGCTGAGCCTAACTTCACATTTACAGCTAAGCATGGGGTTAAAGGCGGTAATAAGATGGGCATTAGTCCTGCACAAAAACCCGGAAGTCAAGCTGCTCAAGCCGATATCAGCTGAGCGACGGCTAGGAGCTGCGTGTCTGTTTTATACCGCCCAATCATTCGTTACTCCTGCAATGAATTCACCTTCTGCGTACTCCACAACAGAGGCTACAAATGGGGTGAACACCCGAGTACACCGAAAGCAAGCCAAGAAACTCAGGGCAGCTGACATCAAAAATACCGCCGAGCGCAGCGTCAGTGACAAACGGAAGGATCTTGCGTACGAGGCTCACGAAGTTGGCTACGGTGCTGTGAGACATACGTGACTAGTGCTCCCAGAAAAAAGCTGCTCTGAAGGCAACTTGGGTGCCTGGCACCCAAAGGCTGAATGAGGTAGACAGACATGAGGGGTGAGGTGCAATGCTCCTTGTTCAGCGGAAACGCGTACAGCTTTCAAGTGAGACATACAGCAGACAACCTTCAAGGTATTTCGCGAAAAATTGAAATGGATTCTGTTTGTTAGATGTCTTTTTGCGTCTACAAGAACCCACCGGCCGAAAATTGCGGGATTATTGTGCCTCCGGATTACCTACACACAAATGGCAACGGCTACAAAGGTGGTGGAAAGTGGTGAAAAGGAACCAGTATTCAGTGGACCGGAAAAATCCTTGGACCACGGAGAAAGGTTTTACAGCTCACCTGCTGAACTTCCCCCCAACCGAGCCATGGAACTTGTGATAGCAGACCAGGTGAGAGCTGGGACAACCTACGTCGTACAGGATATCGTTATTAGCAAGTCCCCAGTCAACTTGGGCAATCAGTAAATAACTACTGCCTCAGGTAAGAGCTGGCACAATAACTTACGGTTCACAGAGAGTACATATTCCAAACTTGTACCTAAAAGGAAGCAGACTTTCTAATAAATTTTATAAGCTTGCCCTGGTCAATGCCGCCCTAGGTTTGGAATTAAATATGTCTATAATAAGGTAGAGGGACAGATGTTGTACGGGAACAGATTTGTAGTTCCAACTGATGGCTGGTCTCCCTTGTGCTCTACTCAAACTCCAAGTAGGCATCCTTCTTGGGGCCTTTGTGCAGGGCTGGTAGAAAAGCAAAGATTAGATGCATGGAGTTTGTTTTGGCGAACTAGTAGCTACCAAAAAAGGTGCTTTCAAAATTGACCCGGACCGTAGCCGCCTGACTGCGGGCTACGTTTCATTCAAGATTTGAACTGATGCTGGTGACTGTGACCGGTTCCTGTCAAAAATCCTATTGCAGCAACATGCAAACCAAGTGCACCTTCAACTACGCAGCAGGACGTGTGGGTGAATGTGTGGAAAGGTAAGCCAAGACGAAAGAATTTGGGGTGAAACTCCTGAATTATCACTTCGAACAGGCACACGGATAGGACTTACGGGATTACATCGACCGGCCCTCCAACCAGGCTACCAGTTAATAGAATGACTTCTTGATGTGTCTTGATCACGCTGCAGAGGCCATCACGATGTTTAGCGTTAGGGACCTCATGAGATGGGATGGACTACCTTCTGTCACCACCAAGCCGCTGGAAGAGATAATAGCTCAATCATAGACTCGGTTATTTAAAATGTCCGAATAATCCAAAAAGGCATAAACAACAAAACGAAATGGAGAATGAGCTCGTTTTTGCAACCCATGAATATGCAATTATCCATATTTTATATGAGAGGTTTTGTGAAGAACCCAAGGCTAAGAATGAGATAACAGAAACTTTAGGTACGAAGTAACAAAAGTTCGCACACATGGCCTGTTTCGAACACAAAATGGAAGTTCTGATCATGGTAAAGTCTGTTCAACATTTCGTTGCTCCTTCTACTGAATAATTAACCTCTAACGTTACAGGCAATGTCGCAGAGCCTCAAAGCATCAAGTAGTTCAGGTCGACCCGGAACCCAAGGCAAAACACAATTTCTCCGGGAATTCCACGGCACTGTTCGTGAACTAAAAGTTGAGTACATAGTGAACATGTCCTTGACAGTGAGCCCAAACCATCGTTTTGCAGCATGTGCTGAAGATCGAGACAAAAATCGGGCAAAAAGGCCAGCTGAGCAAAATAAACAAGCGAAAAGTGACTTCTGTTTGCTTGAAATACATAGAACAAATTACGCACGCATATCAGGAACGAAAAAGACTTCTTGAGTGCGGCAGCCAAAAATCGAATTGAAAGAACTGAATGTCAATGGTTCATCAGCGTGAACGAGAAAACGAAACCGAAACTTAATAAAACACACTGAGCTCAGTCAGAGCGACCCCCTACCATACCAAATGTCCACAATTTTATCTCACTAGGAAAGCTCGATCATAAACGAAAAAGGTTAGTGCCTCTATCTTAAAGGTTTTGAAGATCACATGGATGTCAGCGAGAACAAAATGGGGAAGAAATGTTTAATTTCCTTCGAGAAAATAAGTAAAGGCAAGAGATGACAAACCTTCAATCATCCTGGATATTGCATAGCCTAGGTTAATCTTCAAAAGCCCTTAGAATCAGCCACACTTCCTTCGCAGTGAAAGATGGCTGGGGATTTCATTTCTGTAAGAGTGGGTTGAGGGACGGTTAACGAGGTGGCGGACCAGTAAACCTCCTAACGATAATAATGATAACTTTGATTCCCGTAAATGCTCAAGACCCATGCTAGGAAACCAAAATGATGTTTGTAGGTGACACCAACAGAACATGATTTTGCGTATTTTAACACAAGAAATACGTGTTTAGAAAAAAGCAAATCCAGAAAGAACAAGAGGCAGTTAGACGTATGCTGTTATGCGGCGATGCCATAAATAAGGCTCACATTCAGGTAGATGAAAGTGTCCGCAAGTCGATCCAGAAGGCCTAGGGTAAGGTCTCATAAAAGGTTGGCAAGTTAGTGCAAAAGGACAACGGCAAACGGGTCGAAGGTTCAAAAGAGCGCGCGAGGCAGTATTACCCGAAAGCACTGTCATCAATATACAGAAGACCAATACCAGAAAACCGCTGGAGTAATTTCTCGGACTAACGAGCCCCTTAGGAAGAGAAACCGAGCAGGTAATTAGAGTGATCAATGGACCAGTATGTGAGGGCAATTTGCAGAACTACCATAATATGAAGGGCGTTATCCGCGGCACAAGTGGCAGCTTATTACTGCTGATGTCACTGGAATAAACCAATGAGCAGGGAGAAGGTGGCATTACCACCTGATGGTGTAACCATCATCAAGCATGAAGAAAATGGGCAAGTGAGTCAGAAAGTTTTCGAGCTGTGGTCTTTTTGAGTAAGCTACTGCGGGGGCGATATGGGGAGGAAGCTGGTTGACGTCAGTAGTAAATGAAATACTGTGTCAAAGAAAAGGTAGACATTGCTGAAGCTTCGTGGATTGGTAATTACTGATCAACTGAGATTGATGGAGGGTTCAAAACAAGATGGTTTTAAACAGCCAGTTTGTGACCATCGGCGAGCGATCGGCTACTCACCTCGTTATAGTTTCTTGTGTTACAGTAAAGTAGGTCATCAGCCAAAATTTCCGGCTGGGAAAATTTTGAAAATCAAGCAAAAACCAACGAAAATGGGATTTGTTAACCCTATAGGGGATAATCAGTTGAGAATGCGAAGGCTGCGGCCGGTTTCCCCATGCGGTGCTTTGGAGCTGCTGTGCAGTTTTCAGCAGGTCAGTTTCCACAGTATTTGGGAAGTAATTGTTGTCATTTGAAAAGGCATGAATTGTGGCACCAACAAGGGATATACTGGGCTTTGGGAAACAGCCAAGAGGTTTGGCGAGCCGTTGACGTGTATTTCGTGCCCGATTGCCGGTTTTTCAACATGTTCTCTAACTATATGGGGGTTTGAAAGCAGCACTAGCCAGGAAGACTACAAATGTAAGCCATGACCTTCAGGCTTGTATGAGGACCTGATCCGATCCGCTAACCCACTTGGTTCGTGTGGTAATCAAAGGGTAGGGCATAGTTGTCCGATGGCCACATGAGTACCAGCAAAATCTGAAAAATATCCCAAACGGGAGTTGCAGTGAACTGTTTAGTGAAAATCAATGAATGCTTTATATTTTTCACACTACAAAGCCCACAAACCGACATCCTCGGAGAATCAACAGGCCAAAGCAGGGAGTGCAGGGTGAAAACTTGACGGATCTGATTTGTGATGGTACTAATGGAGTCAGTCATAGCCGTGGATTATTTAGATATGGCCATCAAAACCGACACCAAAACAGGTCTCGGAATGGAATTCAAGTCACAAGGTTGGGGCTCTTCTAATGGAAGGTGTTCTGTTATCAGGTTGGTGGCGTAGTTTCGTGACTAACCGGTTGTGCTCGTCGAAGCCTTCTTCCTTCATGGAGAGGCTCAGGTCAATGACGGGCAGGACTGAACAGGTCAAGCTCTGAAACGTGGAACTTCAGAGAACTTCTGACCCCACAATCCAGTGTATTTTGGTAGCCAAAAGGTGATGGAACAAACATCTGTGTAAGGGGTGGATTGGGACCCACGCGGGAGATGTTTCGCTCTGCTTTTAACTTATTGAGTATAAACCAAACCTGGTCAAATCCCTAAATGAGGTCGCACTAGGGTTGGTGCTGGGACCATGGTCACTGTTCCTCGACGTCGAAGAAGGAAACCGAGACTTCACGAGCCCCAGCTCCTCGTCCGTGGATGCCTCGTAGTTTGCAGGGAACTTCCCTGACTAGCTCCTTCAAGGAACCCAGCACGTATCCATGGGTGGATAAACAACTGGCACTGTTCCTAACTTGCGGAAAAATTTAAAAACTTGCTACAAGCCTCTAGACAATGAGAGGGGGAGTTCAAAAGTGTCTGGGCGCCACACCATCAGAGGGTGGACCAAATTGTTATTCTCGAAGTGAGCATACATGAGTCTCCTGAACCAGGCTTACAGCAAATGGCTGCAGCTGCAAGCATCACAATTGCTTTACAAGTCATCCCGGAACAGTCCCTCCAGAAAGACTGCGGTTCAAGTACCTGTTCGAAAGCGATCTTAGGGAAGCTTTCAAATAACTGTGTTCAGGCTCGCTTGCCGGCAGTCATGTGTAGTGGAAAGATTTGACGATTCACTGTCTGTTGAGCGTCTAAAAAAACTGCTTTATTCAGCCTCACTAGACCTACTAAACCTGTCTAAGAGAGGTTTCTGCATCCGTGGTTTGTTACTTTCTTTTACCGCGTATCTAAAGTTTTGCATAAAGCTCCATAACTTCGCCTTACTCCTTTGCCACTTCAAAGCAGTTGCTGTAAAGTTACTTCCACGCTCGGCATAAGCCGATGGAATTACTCACTGTTTGAATCGTTTTTTTCAGCTTGTCCTATTGGGGTTGATGGCATATGCCGCCAGGCAGAACTTAAGTTACTACCTTTAGTGTCGGCCCTGAATCGGAGTTTTTTATTTCATGTTGTGAACTTATGAACAAGACAAATCGTAATCCGGAGTAAATTCTCTTAGGCGATTTTGACCAGAAATATGCTACGGTACTCGGGAAATCCTTCCGATTTTGAGTAAGAGGGAACCTGGTGTAAATTTCACGGTGTTTTTAGTGAGATAGGGTATCAGGTGCACTGTGTTGTAGTCAAACCAAGAAGTGTCCAATCCCAAATCTCTCTTCCAGTTGGATCATCCTTTACTCGACCTTCTCGGAGCTATCTTCTTCCCATTCACCTTCCTGTTTGGTTTATCCGGTCTGTTTATTATGCCAGAAGTGCCGCTTGTAGGGGTGTCTGCCTAAAGCTCTAAGTATTGGAAATGGTGGAAGCACTCCCAAGTAAGTCCTCCTGTGAGTTTTATATTCTTTTAACAATAGAAAATATGACCAACTTCAATTATCAAAGGAGGAGGCAAAAGTGGAACAGAAGAGGACTCAAAAAAACCCCGATGTCGATTGGGAAAGTTCAAAGTTAATATTGAGCTTTCTGGAGTCATGCACGAAACAAAGCTCACAAAACTAGAAGCGTAACAAATCATCGATATATTCCAGCCATCACTAAAGGCCCTTATCAGAATCCTCAAGGAGATGAAAAAAGCAGCCTGCAAATAAATCGGAGATGAAGGTCTTAAACTGAGTGGCGGCTTGTGCTGTGGAAGACTCCAGGGGAATCTGTGAAGTGATCAGTCGGCTGGAACTGCCACAAATAAGAACCACCATGTTCGACGGAAATGGAGAGGTTTTAAACCATTTCACATGGCTATTTAATACACTAGCTGAAGAAAGAATACCAGATGAACCATAGGGGATCTATTAGTTAACTTTTTACTGCAAAAGAAGAGCCGGATAAACTACTGAAGTATGTGTACCAAAAACTCATTAGGGAGAAACCATAGAAACAGGAAAAGTTTTCGCAATTTTCTGCAGGCCAAAGTCATTTTAGGGTCATAGCTCGGAAGTTTGTTTAATCGAAAGCCCCTAAGAAATGCTGTGGGTGATGTACCAGAATTTGTTATCTAGATGCAGAACATCATACGGAATCTGTCAAACGTAGTCTGTAAAGTGACCTTGAGTCACGCGCCACCCCAAATGGAATTCTCCGAAGTACGCCTATAGAACTCAAGAATACATGGGCAAAGAGCGTTGGTGATATTGAGAATATGGGTAAGCGGCCAAAATTTATTAGTTTCATGATTTTTCACTGAGAATCAAAGCATGATAGATACGGGATTATGTGAAGGTGGTGACGGCTACAGATTGTTTAAAGAGAGAGTAGACAAACGGAGGCAGGCCAAATGTGTGAGGGAGAGCTTAAAAATGAGTAGTAATGGAGGTGATAATATTGTCAAGTTTAATGAAAAGTCAAGTTCAGATGATGAAACCGTCCATAACCAAGTGGCAACAGACGGAAACTTTGAAGATAACCATGAATGAAAAAGAGCTCCAACAGTAAAATAATCAAACGTGGAAAGAAGCTCACCGAATAAATTCCAAAAAGAGGAAAGTAAGAACAGGGGTAAGGTTGGACTACTTTGATTCAATGAATTAGGGGCGATAACACAAAACCAGTTGGGGTAAAGGGAGGGGACAACATAGACGGAGGAAGCTGAGCCAATCAGTCAATCTCTTGGGAAGGTCTGGTTAAAGATGGTTGAAGATATTTTCGGTGGGAAGCAAAGCACAGCTGAGGGGAGGTTGCAACCATGATGACAAAAAGACTGGAAGGTGACAGCTTAGCAATACTAGGGTATTAGAGCATCAGCAATATGGCTGAACATTGAATAACCATCGGAGAGTGGTTTTTATGAGGTAAAACTAACTGCGAAGCAAGACTAAGGCAATGGCAATGGTAAATTTTTCAAAGAAGGGGAGATAGATGAGCCGGTTGGAGACTGCAGGTAATGGTGGTTCAGTTGTTTTTTTTTGCAAGTAAGATAATCCTACAATAGTTCGCTCAGTGACATGAAGAACGTGGTGGTCCACAGTGAACTTGGCGATGAACTGGGGGGGGGCATTTTCAGAGGAAATCCATCCGGAATGCACCGATACAGTGAAAGCTAGAATGTGCAACGTGTGACGGGATGCTGATGGAAATGTCCGGAAGAGATAGGTAACAACAGGTCAACCGCTTCTCTTATTGATGAAAATTGCACATGAAAATGGTCAGAAAGGAGGGAGTGGAGGCAGTAGGACAAGACTGATGGGAGCGTGCCAGTGATCGGGCAAAAGCGCTCAGCATATTGGGGATGATGCTATCGAACAACATCAGGCCGGAGACCAACTGGATAAAAGAAGCGAGCAAATAGTCATCCACAAAATGACAGGCTCCTGTATACTAAAGACTATGTTGCAAAGCAAGTTCTTGTAGAAGAAAGCAGTTAGAGGGGAATTCTAGTCCAAGGTATCATTTGAAAAGCAAAATGTGGTAGATCAACGAACCCTTGGTTCATACACCATTCATCTGTGAATCCGTGCCAGGTATACACGAGTAGGCACCATCTGGGCTTCTCTACCACACTGGAGGATTTGCATGCGTATGAGAAATGGGAGGTGGTTCTGCGAAGTGAAAAATATTTTCGTATTTGGGCTCGAGATACACAGAGGCTGTTCAAGTCGTGAAGAGAAAAGCAGCTAACCTGAATGTGATTATGGATTTTGCCCCTTCTAGAGAGTGAGGCGACCAGGAGTCACGTGGGTTTTTGTCCTGATTTTTACCAACACGTTGATTATCCAGGCACAGCTATGATAACAATTCCACTCCTTGGCTACCGTTTGATGAAATGTTTCGTTCTTCGGTCTACATACACGGGGTCTTGCGATGGGACGAGTCTTAGTGCAGCTCTTGTGTTTCTGAACAATCAAAAAAGGACCACCGTGAAATCACTGGACCACACTCTGGACTTTCGATAGCCACTCCTACGTGAACCGTTTGCACAGTATCGCTGCTACACTCGATTTAAAAGCTGTACACAGCAGAAGATAAACTTCAGTATTCACAATTATTTTATATGTTCGAATCATTGGTCCCTTTTATTTCGTACTTTCTTTCTCTTTCGCCTTCAAAATAAATAAAAAATGTTGTAGTTGAATGTTAGCTAGCTTAAAGTTCTTAACAACCCCCTCAAGTCGGTCCCCGATGAGTGATTGTTTTGTACGAGAGACGATAATGATGTGTGATGTTCAACTGCAATTAGATAGCGCTTAGTTGGAGCTCAATGCGGCTGATTTTCTGCCTAAAGCGGCTGAGTTTATGAGTGGCGAAGGCTAAAAGACAGGCCGCCAAAACCCTTAGTAGCAGGGAAGAAACTGAAAACGATGAAGACATACACAGTGATTTCGTCGTAGGTGAACACTAGCACACCAGGCCTTCGATGGTGGAGAACAGTGGTCCGCCTACAGAAGGATATTTTCTTCTCAAATGTGTACCACCTTTGAAGGATTCCTTCGTCGACCAAACAGGTGGAATGAGATAGATTATTGGCGAGATTGGAACTGCCAAATTATGAAATTTCTCTTATGGTCACCATCCGTTGTCTAGCATTGTGTTTTTCAAGCTGTTCGAGGAAGGGATAAAGGGTCTATGTCGAAATGGTGACTAGCGCCTTAAGTGAAACCCAGAGAAAGCTAACGTAAATTGTTCGAGGTAGTCATTTGTATGCTGTTAGCACTAGGTACGAACGAGCCCGAAATATTGAAGAAGATGGTTCGTCAGCATCATTTTGTCTCCAGATAAGCGTAGGACAAAGCGATCATTCCAAGCGCGATTCTGTAAGATGCGGATTTGTGACGGCCTTAGACTGCAAATTACTGAACTCAGTGGATGCTTTAGAACGGTTCAGACATGTCGCTGATTTTAACTTCGGGCAAACTATGAGCTCGGCTTTGGATAAATGACCAGAGCTATGAGGCTAGGTGAGGAGGTAGGTCGAGATTTGTCAAGGTGACTAAGAGCTCCCCTTCGGTGACTTGTGCGAATTTTCGTTCTCAAAGGCCTGTAAAGAGCAAGATCGCCATATCAACTAGTTTTAGGGCAGGGCTTCAGTGGATGATGGCATGACTAGAAGAGGAACTGTTCACAAGAATCGTTGAGGCTGATCACATTCAGCCTGCGGCTGTTGACATGGAGTTGAGAATCGCTTTGAATTTGGAGCTCCTTTTTTAGGGACCGCAAGGATTACGTAGTCAAGATGAAGCTATGTTTAATCTCTCCGGGTTCCGGCCAGCGGGTTGGAAGTTGCTAGAGTAAGAATGCATGCCGAGAAGAAAATTCCACTCAGATTCACCGCTACATGTCACATTGCGTAATTTTGAGCACCCCAACAAGACTAACTGCCTTTTCAGCCTTCATAATAAAAAGCTCAACGGTTTCAACCTTGCCTCCCCCTAATTCCTAGTCCGCGGTTCATCTACCGCCAATACACCAGCGTCTAATAATGAGAACTTGAATAATCAATTTTCTCCATTTCCCATCACCCGCGCCGGTGTCCCTCCACATTTTGTCCACTCCAGCACTTCAGCTTCCTTTCATCGATTCCCATCGTCCATCTTGATGTCGACAAATCGGCCTCCTCCAATAACCCCTCTACCTGACCGGGCCCGAGTGGCTCCCAACCGGCATTTCCTCATTCAGGCGGTCCCGACCCACACTCCATGTCACCAAATGTGTACACGACTCAGTGCACTGTGACTTCGTCCCTCATCAAGGCAAACACCTCTTTCACCATCCTACTCTTCGAAAAGAAGGCCACATTTTGATCCAAGTAACCAACGGCCCACTGGGCACACCTCATTGGTCTGCAAACCACGGGAACAATTATCAAAACCCCCTCTCATCCAACAACCAGCTGAACCCTATTCGGCACGGTATTTTGAACTCCTCCTCATGTTTCTCCTACCAGCCGGACCTTTCTGGTGTCTGATCGCCTACAGTTGAGGCCAAACACTGTAATTGGCCTTCATCCCAGCATGTTTAGAACCGTTGACCGTGCCCCATATACACCTGACAGCCGAAATTCGATCCCTTGTTATGCTGGGCTCTCCCCCCTCTTGGCAACCTTAGCGTCCTTCCCACTGTGTTGGCCAACACCCACTCAGTTCCTGCCAAGCCCAGCAACACCTGTGTCATCTAAAGCAGTGTCTCACGTACACTGTTGTTCCTCATCTCTATTAAAAACATTTTCGTTTAATTGCCACGGCACTCCGTCTCACTTCGAGGATGACATCAAATTAGTGATGTCCTTCAACTCTGACGACATATATACAGCCAAATGCAACGTATCGGCCGACTTGTCCTCCCTTCTTCATTATGGCACCTTGCCGTCCATGAAATTGTCTGCAGAGGAAACCTTCATCTTACCCCACAAATGCACTGTACCGCCCGGTCAAGCTATTCTGAACGGCCTTCCCATCCCCATCTGCTCTGCTGTTGCCAACCTTGGCATGTGCTTCTCCCGTTCCCTCAACTTCAGGGAACAGACATCTTTCCAAATCACCAAACCTTAGCGAACCCTAAGCCCGGTCCACTGATGTTTCTTACTACCATCTACTCGTTTTTCTGTGTCTCTCACGCGAAAAACACTCCTAGAGTACTACCCGATCAGCTCCACCAACTGACTGCCCTCCCCTATAGTATATCTCGAGAATTCCAGCCTGCCTTCACCACAATGCTCCTGGGCCTGTTCGTTCCCTCAACCAACCGTCAACACTGTGAGCCCCCACACGTTGAGCCCCTGCGGATTCACCGTTTAGGGCCCAACCTAGTATTCTCTTGCGTTCATTCTATAAGCAAGTTTACACTTCCTACCGGGTGTTCTTCGCCTCCTCTTGCTCCAGCTTACTGACTCACCCTTCTCTAGCCATCAGGCTCTCCGTCTGCTCCAGTCCGCATTTTGTGCACTCACACCAATCTTCCACCTCAGCATGTTAAAGCTTCACATTACGGTTGTTTGCTGCTCGTATACTATGCAAAACATTTTGCCAATCACTAATAATACTCATTCTAGTAGTCTAAGCACATTCCTTTTCTCTGTTGTGTACGACGACCAACTTCCAGTCATATCAAGTAATGACAGTAATGCTGTACTGACGTTTGGCAGATTTTCACAATGTTTTGAGGTGATCTAAATGTGAAAAGTCCTTGGCCCCGGCGGGATTCGAACCCACGCATGGTCACCACCATTGCTTTAGTACCGCGAGTGCTCTACCAGCTGAGCTACGAGGCCACGCTGAAGGAACTTTGACTTTCTGCACATGGATCACACAGTATATCCTCCCACATTACAGTAGCACACAGCTGTAGGCAGTCAAATTACTAGCTGGTTCACCGTGGTGGATGCCATGTGCCATCTTAATTTGGGCGGGTATACTGCGCGATCCGTATGCACAAAGTCGAAGGTCCTTCTGCGTGGCCTCGTAGCTCAGCTGGTAGAGCACTCGTGGTACTAAAGCAATGGTGGTGACCATGCATGGGTTCGAATCCCGCCGGGGCCAAGGAGTTTACACATTTGGATCACCTCAAAACAGCAATATTGGTTCATTT
The DNA here is from genome assembly GCA_948099385.1 of Fasciola hepatica. Classification (NCBI taxonomy): domain Eukaryota; kingdom Metazoa; phylum Platyhelminthes; class Trematoda; order Plagiorchiida; family Fasciolidae; genus Fasciola; species Fasciola hepatica. The sequence goes on from CANUEZ040000020.1 coordinate 1,797,659, forward strand.
CGGAAATGTACAAAGCAAGCCAGATAAACTTTACGGACAAAACTCGTAGAAAGGCAGGAATAGCATGCCAAAAGTAGGGTAGGTGGACTCAGAAGAGAGTTTGAAGAGAGAAAAAGTTATGACAATTGTACGTACACCGGAGAAAAGTGTACAGAGTTTAATTGAACCCAACGGCAGATTAAAATGAATGCCCAAAAATACGAGAGTCAGGGTCAAATAGAGAATCCGACTGGCTCGAATAGCGACATCTAAAAGCCGACAAAAAGGCATGAGAGGGGCTGGAAATCCGCGTGAGAAATTGTGGTAGTGGGTTACCATGGAGAGAAAAGTTAGATATATTGCAAGGGATTAGATAACAATGAGGCATTGTTACTCTGCAATAGGTGGTCGGGAGACGGGGCGCAGAACTCATAGTAAAACGGGGATCGCGCAAAGCAAGACGTGTAAGGTGAGTCAGATGGAAAAATGATTTGAAAGGATTATATAAGGTGGACGGGAGGCGGAGATGTAGAAAGAATGGAAGCATATCACAAGGGTCAGCGGGATGGCAGCGTGAAAAATGGCCGGCTATGAACTGTAGGAAGCAAAGCAAATATCTATACATGTATAGATATAGCAATAGATATAGATATGGATATAAAGGAGGGGCAGGAGCAATGGGGAATGGAGTGCAAGAAAAAAATATCAGTAACTGGAAGGGGCTGGTAGGATTAGATCGAATTAACCTGAGATTATCCTGGCAAAATTTCTTCATGGCAGGCGAACATTACGGATGAACAAAACAGCAAGAAAAAACATTTTAAAAGCTTGGGAGTGATGATGGCAATAAAGAGCGGCTCATGGAGGAAGAAATATGAAGGATTCGAACAGAACTGTCAGGAATCTATTCAATTGTCTGATTATTGCAGGTGAGGCATGTAATTACTGTCGATTAGGGGGAGCTTCATTAAGTGGACTTACATTTCTTGCTGGGAAGATGGAGGCTACCTTAATGGCTGGTATGAGCAGAGCGAATATAGATACAAACCCGAGAAAGTTATGAAGGAGGTGAAACTGTCTGCGGTACTGAGCTGTAGCAGCAGTAATGGAGAACACTGTAGGAGAGAAATAAGTGGAGGATCAGAAAAATCGCGTAATGGCAGATCAGACGGATTGAAACTGTAAGTGAAAACCATGAGGTACCGATGTCTCCACATTAGGTGGAAAGTGAAGAGGCACAACAGCCTGAAGGACACACAGGAGATGCTTATGGCAAGCAATATGCGGAAGAGAAGATAAAAGCTTTGACTAATTCATTCTGCCCAATTCCTTCGCCTGACTCTGAACCCCAAATTTGCTAGGCACTCAACTTGAGCCCATAAAGACTCTTCTTAACTTCCCTCCTTTACTTTTGTTTGTGCAAATTTTTTCATATATTTATCACACATTTATCAGGCGTTTATTTCACGTCCCTCATACATTTGCCGACATTGTCATTAAACATCTGATCATATTATCATTTGTGTCATTTTCTCATTTATCCAGCGCGCTTCGTGCCTCGCCCAAGTGTGCCGTTATTGTGAGTAATGAAATGGGTTACTTCTGGCATGAGTCATCAATTGTTCATTCCGGATTCGCTTGGTCCAGCTGACTAACGGCTTGCATGGGAAAAAATTTCTATGGATTCGTAAAGGAAACCCACGGCAGTTTTATTGAGTGGGTCCCGGTCAAACTGTTTAGTTCCTGAGTTTTGGTGACTGGCTACCGTTATCCCAATTCTCAAGAGCCCCAATACAAACGGCATGGTGAGGCACTTTCATCCGATACCTCACATCGGAAATAATGAACATTGCTGAGAAGGCCGTAATTAGTCGTCCTCAGTTGCACTTGAACGTATCTCTGAATCATTATCATTTATCCCACACAACCCGGGAACACCCTCGACAAAGTCGCTTTCCTGCCTTTCAGATTGTTCGATTTGGTCGGGGATGAATGCCGCAAACTCCGAGACTGCCGCCAGGTAATTTATAGGCCAAAAAGTGATGGCTCTTTTGTCACGTCTTTTCCTACGGAAGTCCTTCTCAGTGCTCCCTCGTAGGGGAAATGTTTTCACTAAAGTTGCAGAGCTGAAGAGAAAGCTTGGTGTTCTCCATCGGTTTGCCTGACTGATAGTCATTCTAGGGGAGATGGATCAACCCTGGTTCCAAGCCTGTCACGAAAAGTGTATGAAGCGTAGAGAACAATGATCACCGGCATCTCTGGCGTAAAGCTGTACTAGACACCCAGGATGTTTGGCTCCTTCCGACGGGCGAACAAAATGGCCGATTTTTCTGGTTCTCAGAGGCTCCCAGAAAGAAAAATGA